>CAJQZP010000895.1:1217500-1928560 GCA_907164705.1 Parnassius apollo | reverse complement strand
TGTCACAAGCATAATATAGCTGCAGCGTGACTCTACCACATCAAAGTCTCATAGGGGAGATATTTGCCATAGCTGTCACGCTTGGCAGGCTTTTTAACAGCAGTTTTTTTGGTTGTCAGTGTCATCAGCAAGATGCTGCTGCCCATTTACTGTTTCATTTCCTTCCGTCGCCTCTTACGACACCCGCGAAATAATTTGAGATAGCGGATTCTTGGTGGCTTCAATGATGGCTTAGGATTGCTTATTGATAACTTTTATCCCTCTTCATCAGTACGTAAACATTCCAAAGCTACGAGGTACTGTCGTATTCTTACGTCGTAAAGCCATGCCGCAGTTATATTATTGCTGTAGCATAAATGGGTCCTCAACCAGACTCTATGACCACGCACTCTCACAGAATACCAGCGTAAAACAGCAGAATTATGCTGTGTTGCATATGGTCGGCATAGAAAACCAGAGACCATTTTACTCGTAACGAGGTATTCTATTTTAGTCCTCAGGGGTGACAACGCATTTTCATTTTTAATCTTGACTGATGTCACCCTTATTCTACGAAAAAATTGTTAAGAATGTGACGATTTTTCATTTCTTTTTTTGGATATAACCTTATAACTTATCCAGCTCAAATTAATAAAAATAAGCATGGCTTATTTAGATCATGAAAGCAATATTTCCACATAGTAATTTGCACATGTTATAAATATACATTTGAAATTCAATTTAGCTATGGTTTCAAAGCAATACGTCCAACGGTTTTCCAGGGTCTAAGCGCTCGACGTAAATTTCTCAATACACAAGCAAACTAGATTTAATTCCCGCCGGCAGATTGCCAATTGTAATTCAAAGGCTGATTTAACACGTTCTCAATAGTGAAGGAAACATCGAGAAGAAACCTGCATGTATGAGATATAAAATATTTTGAGGAAATGTTAAATACGCCAACATCCTGTAACTACTCGACAAATTGTTCTATAGCCTTCATAGAAATCAGAGGTCTGAGCCCATCAACATACGTATTAAAAACTGTAACATAGAGCAAGACACATACGGTCAGTAAAACTGATCAGTTAAAGCGACATCAAAAAAAACTGACCATGAGTGTTAAATCCTAAGTTGAAATTTGAAGCCAGTGAGTGAGGAAATCGTTTTGGCTTATACACCCGTTTTAACAGAGCAGTTTAACTGACCGTGTGTATTTGAAGCCAGTGAGTGGGGAAATCGTTTTGGCTTACATCCGTTTTAACTGAGCAGTTTAACTGACCGTGTGTATTTGAAGCCAGTGAGTGGGGAAATCGTTTTGGCTTACATCCGTTTTAACTGAGCAGTTTAACTGACCGTATGTGTCGAACTTTAGATTACTATGAAAAGAAAACCAGCCAATTTATTTTAAACAAATTCATATTATTTTATATATTATATCTATTATACAACGTAAAGAAAAGACATCTTGCTAATATGCGAGATTTCCTCGAACCAAGCCACAAGACATCGGAAATTCCGTCATCGAAAGTGAAAGCAAATACTTGCGGCTATACCGCAACAGTAGTGAGTTGTATCCAACTAATTTTATATTATGTATTCAATTATTGTAACTGTTGCTAAATCTATGGCCTTTAGTAGACCAAAAATATAACGATGATAAGTATTTATATTCATTCATTACACCCTACGTCATTTAGTATGTTATGTCAAATGTAAATAGCAAACCTTGCAAATTGAGAATGGATTTAGGAATATACCTAGCAGTGGAGTGCTTAAATGCTCACAATCATCACGGTGATATAATTCCTTTCCTTGCTTTTAGTAGCATTTAAATTATTTAGCTAATCAAAGCTGGGCCATGTTACTAGTATTTAAAACACAATTTAATAAATCTTGGCATAGTAAGACAAAACCAATAAAATAAAAAAGAGAATCCCTTATTCCATATCCCATGACGACTCCGTGGCACAGTGGCTTAGCAATGAGTTACGCCGCGGGTTCGAATCCCGCAGGTAACATTAATTTATATAGCCTACAAGTAATTGTTCCGGGTCTGGATGTTTGTCCTCGTGAAATTTATATTTGGAAGCTGCCCTCAAGATACAGAAGAAAATCCTAGTGTTGAGGTAACGTTTTTATAAGAAGATAAAAAAAAATATCATAGAAAGTTAACTTTAACTTTCATCCTTTAACCGCAAATAAAAAAAATTGTAGCAATGTAGAATAACCACTACCTGATATCGTCCTATTAGTGTCGTAGGAAGCGACAGAGGGAAATAAACCATGTAAATAAAAATAAAAACAGCGGTTGCCAACTTACCTGCCAAGTATGGCAAGTACAGCAAATTTCTTATAAACTTATACATAGGTAATGCTAGTAATAATAGTAAGCAGCGACATAGGAAAGTTGTAACAAGATGCAGTAACATCTTAAAATACGAGCTAACTCTAACAGCTCAAAATACGAGCGCGCAATGATTTGCAACATTTTTCCGACGTACTTTGTTGTATCACGAGTGACAGGCCTCCAATTTCGTCACGATCTTGATAATAAATGTCTGTAAATATACATAGTACTACGTCAAATTTTATGTAACAATAACGCAACAACATATTATTATTGTTTATCAATATGTGTTGTGCAACCTCAATGTTAGGTTGACGTCATAATATATTTTCTTCAAAACATCATACCCTGATTATAGGTGATTTTAGGCTATGGATAGAAATTCTGAATAGTCGAAAGCTATAAACTATGCAGGATACATAAATCGCGCCTAACTGCCTAACCTATCCCTTTCTTTTTAATCGACCCGTAAAATCCCCTTTTGATGGCTCCATGGCGCAGTGACTTGGCATTGAGTTGCAGACCAAAGCCGCACGAAACAAATGTGTATGTCTAATGTAGTGGTATGGTATAGTTGTATGGCCTACAAATAATTGTTCCGGGTCTGGATACTGGTCCTTGTGCTATTTAAGCTTATAAACTGCCTCCACAATATAGGAGAAAACCAACATGTTAGGAGGCAACTTTATAAAAAAGAAAATGCTGATCACGGATCTCTCACGTTGTAGGAGGCATTTGTATCGTCACGCTTAACGAATACGGATTAATGATCGCACTACCAGACGTAAGCACCTTTGACGCTATTTCCCGTCGCCGGGTATTTTACGTCTGAAGTAAACAGGATGGTCATACCGCATTCCATTAGAAGCCATAATCTAGCATTTTCGACAGTCGCCTTTTACGTCAGCTACGCCACTACCACAAGTCAAAACACTACAATTAGATAATTTGAAATATTCAGCATTCATGAGATAAGATTAGTGAGGGAATGAATTGATTGATTTTATCATGAACTTCTGACATAAAGCCAATGTTTAGTAAAATAAACTCAAATAAACAATGTGGTTACTGTTCAACAAATTGGAGCAGGGTTAATGAAACTAATTTTATTCTTAACCTATAATATGATCATGTTATTGCCCAGTAAAATGAGTAGGTCAGTCCGCGATCAAGTGTGTATGTTGGAATAAAATTTTCAGATTTCACAAATAAAAAAGAAATTGATTCTTGAAAAAGAAATCGACTAATCTATCGCTAAATATAAACAAATTATGAGAAACATATCTGAAATTGAAAACAGGTAACCGAAACGTTTTATTTTATTTCAATACAATATTTATTTATAAATAATAAATATTTTCTCACGTTTGTAATCATTGTAAAATTGCAACGTATTGGGCATAATAACCATATTACACACATCTGCAGATTCATATTACACACAACTTCAAGCCCTGCAAAGTTGATTGACTTGTATACAAAACCGGATTTTTGCATTTGACTGACCGATTATCTGCACAGGCAGTTACAATTCTCGCTATAAATCGATAAAAAAAAAACAATCCGATCCGGTAAAACTACAGCAAAGAAAAAAAAACAAATATAACGTACGTTGGCCGCAAGCAAAAAGGAACAATGATGTGTGGTTCTTGAACCTCAAGAGATACAAATCAAAATTGATTGAATTTTCCACTTCACTATAAATTATGTATACTGTTGAATAGAGTTAATTAACACATTTTTTGTGACATTACGATTTTCGTTGTGCTTTAGGCGACGATTCAAACATAATAATATTTTTGACCGTGTAGTGGCGGTTTTAGAACATCCACTAGCCCATATCTTCCTATGGCATGGGTCTCGTAAGAGCCGACAGAGAGGAACAAGTCATGATATGAGCAGCAGCGTCTTCCTAATAACGATTGAAAATAAAATTGCCAACACACACACATATATATACATACATATGTATGTATGTATATATACATATGAGACAATCTATGGGGGGAGGCTTATATTCAGAAGATCAGTAGTGGACTTTAAGGCTGTAACGGTTGACGGTATATACAAAATGACCCTATTATATTTATACTTAGTCCGCCCCGCTTACAAGTGAGAGGAGGCCCTGTGCCCAGCAGTGGGACGTACATAGGCTGTAACTTTATTTTACTATTATATAGGTACCTATATAGCAAGCGATAATTTGTTTATCAGTTAAACAGGGAGTGTGGCGTTGTGTGCTATCACACGCACATTTTTACGTGGTCTACCACGTAAAAAATCTAGCTCTGCTGCAGTTATATTAGTAGTATAGTTGTAGCACGAATGGGTCGGCGCGACCGGGAAAAGACCACGCTCTCACAGAATACCAGCGTAAAATAGCAGCTTAATGCTGCTGTATTTCGTATGGTGAGTGCAGAGAACCGGAGACCCTTTTTACGGGGCATTCCATCTTAGTCCTCACGGGTGACATCGCATTTGCATTTTGATTCGTGGTCGAGGATAGATGTAGACGTCTATGGGCCGCAGCACCCACTTACCATCAGGTGGACTGTTTGTCACCCTACCTATAAAAAAAACGTTCCTTCCGCAAACTAGAGCAATTGCGATGGTGATGCTACTTCACTGTTGAAAATATTTATATTTCAAGCATTGAATAACACGTCACGTTTATGTTTCAGACTCGCTACGCGAGCAACAAGCCGGTGACCACCACAGGAATCTAAATAATATTATAATATTATTATTCAGATTTCTGTGGTGACCATAATCCCACCTGGTGGTAAGTGGTGATGACGCCCTAGATGGTAAATCACACTGTTTTTATAGATTAAGAGTGACAAACGAACACAATCCACCTGGCGGTAAGTGTATGCTGTGGCACATAAATATTTACATCTATGATTTGATGAACAATCAAAATGTTGATGCGTTGTCACACTCGAGGATTATGATGGAATGTCATGTCACATTTACCATAAGAAAAACAACAAGCATTAAGCTGCTATTTCATTCCGTGAGAGCGTGGTCCTTCCCCACTCGGGAGACCCATTCGTGCTACAACTAAAATATAGGTACAGCATGACTCTACTACGTAAATGCCTGATACCCAGTGATATATTTAAGCCATTGAGTGAGTACATGCTGTGAAAACGTAGTTAAATATCCCAACAACCCACGGACACACCTGTTAAAAATAAATGGCCTTCGTTTAGGCCTAAAAACAAATCAAGATTGAACTATAATCGAAACTAAATAGCATTTACTCAATACAAGAACAAACATCAAACGTCAAAACCACGGAATTCGTAATAATATCTTATTAATACGATTTCTGTGGTCAAAACGAAGCTAACCATGATTCCTATCAGAGTTATGCACAATGGATTCCCCATAGAATTTTGCTAACCCCAAAATGAGTTATGACGTCGGACTCGGAAATGTTAAATATGCCTTGAAAAGAACGTGTTATCAGCATGACTTGATTAGCATTGAAAAGCAAATGAAAATTAACTGACATTAATAATGTTTAAATAAATCGCTATAGTATTAAGGGAGAAACCTCAACCGTTCAGCTAAATGAGCCCTGTGAGTATATTACAAAATATTCTCAACGTATCCATCTATTTCAACAAAACTCTTCCACAACTGATGTTAACAGAATTAATAATAATGCCTAGGAATATTTTTAACCGCGTTTCTTAGTACGGGTTAACCGCGCATAGCAACCGTTGCGCAAGGTTAGCCGGCACAGTCACGCGACGAGAGCCAATCAAATGCCGCCATTGCTATGACGTCAGCGACCACGCCTGCGCGCGCCTCCGCCGCGCCGCCATGTTGCTTTGAAAATGCACGACGAAACGTCCGCGCGATAAAACAACCACTGTATCATTGTATTAATAAACCAAGCGACGTCGCGTCGCACGCAAATAATCTGAGCCAATGATAACACCATTTTGCACTAAAACGTAATAAGTGTATAAAGTATTTGCGTCCTGTTCCTCGACTCACATATTTAGAATTAGATCGCAGTCATCAATCATAATATAACCGACAATGACTAGTTTAAAATAAGAATGACGATAACACCCGTTTGCTCTCAAACGTAATTAACTGTAAGCATAAAGTATTTAAGTCTTGTTTGTCGTTTAATTATCTATTCACATTTTCAGCCTAGCGGAATTATTTCGCGGTTATCAATCATAATATGACTGACAAGCCTATAGTTTGAAATAAGAATGACGATATATAGTAATGTTAATGGTTTATGAACTCTAATGAAATAGGCAACTCACCCATCATGTTGGACATGAATTTTGATCTGTCCATCGGTGGAATCCATTTTGAGGCCATAGGGAGTATAGCGGGCCATGTCGCTCCAAGAAGGAAGCCCAACACCACCCTCAGTGCAACTATCCATCCGAAGCCAGCTGACGCTGCACTGGGAGACACAAGTGTGAGGATACTGGCCAGCAAGGTGCTATATCCGAAGACTCGTCTGCAGACAATGAAAACAATGTATTAACGGTTCCATTCAAATACAAAGAAGGAAAAAGTTAAGAAAGTATCACCAATGCATTTTAACACTTAAAAATATTTATTAAACATTCACTGTCCGATATGCAGACACAAGTACAACAATAGCAATGAACGATATGTAGTACACGCGACAGCGAATGGGTTAAATGATAATGTATCACTCAAAAACTACACTTTAATCCAAATAATTAGTAGGTACCTATTTATATTAACACGTATAAGAAATAAGGGAAAAGTATTTTCCAATTTTGTATACCATTGTATAATTAATTGGCAATCAGACCGTAAGCAGTCTATCTAATCATCATGAGCGTGTCTACATCTATTAAAATGTTAATGGAAAAGATGTAACGTAATAAAGATAAGTAAGAAGTTTTTAAAAATAAAAAATTAAATAATATTAACGTAAAAGATGTAGTTCTTATATTCTTGTAATTGACGACCTGTGAAAAAGTTGAAGATGATCGAGATACTTTTGCCAGAATACGGAACGGAACACATGAAAAATGTCGTAATTTTGTAATGCTACATGTAATTGCAGAAATAAATCACAATGTGATTGTGTGATAACACAATTTTTTACGTAACTTAAAAACCGGGCAAGTGCAAGTAGGACTCGCACCCTAGGGGTTACGCATCGTATAAATTTGAGAACCTACTTTCACCAAAATAATTAAGCACCGGACATTGCTCTGACGAAAAGTTAGTCGTATTGAAGGACCAAATTTCATTTTACAGTGAAAAAAATGTTCTGAGAAAAGGGTTTTGACCATAGAAATCTAAATAATAACGCACTAATATTTAGATTTCTGTGGTCTTGACGGACAATAAAGTTGTAACAGTTTCACTTTTATTAAAAAAAATGCTCATTATGTGATATGTTCATGTAATAATCGCGGACTAGATTCGGATCACTTACGACAAACATACGAAAAAGATCAGAAGCTCCTGAAGCAACAATGAAAGGAAAGGATAGTGTGTTAATGTATAATGAGATTAATAAGGAAATGTATTGTTCAATACGAGTTTTGACCGGCAATGCCAACGATTCTGAAATCTACCACAAACATCGAGTAAGCAAACAATGAAGACAAAATGGCCTGAATTGATAAATAGTAAATGTTTGGCCGTTTTAATGATAACTATAGACCGCGCACATGTTTAACTATGGCTGTGAAGTGTTCATACATGTAATATCGTATCTCAATGGTGTAGCCCTGAACTTGCAACTAGGAATGCCAGATCTAAAACAAAAACATCTGGACAATATTTTAAAATGTCCGCATTTTGGGGTTGTCGTCGGGAGAAATGAATATAAAAAAATTAAAATATAATATAAATAGTTTTTTTTTTACATTACAACAAGGCTACAAAAAGACTTAACATTGTTAACACATAACTAATTTAAGTACACTTAATTTTTAAGTTGTCAGTTGTATTTGACATTGGACTTCACCGAGTCCACCTATTTGGATCCTTTATTAGTATTCAGAAAATATTTAAAATTTAAACAATTTACTTTAAAGTTCAGTCTAATTACTAACTCAGCTATAATTAAATCAAAGACAGCTGTGATGTGAAGCTGTTTGTCTGTAGATTTTGAGTTTTGTAGTGAGTCTGGATATCATTTAAAATGTCGGGAGAATCCAGACAAATTCCGACCATTTGGTAACTCTACTTGCGCCAGTCACTTCAGATTTTGATTACCTTAATTTAATATCATGCAAGACATATAAAAACTATTAGTCGAAAGTTTTCACCATAGTCTGTTGTATTAGTCCGTGTAAATGTAGCATAATTTCATAACGTATAGTGTGACTGACATAAGTTAAAGTAATACCGCGCAAATAACTATTTCGGATGATATTCGGAGTTGTAGGCATAATCAAAATTTGCCTGCAGAACACAATGATCTAATAATATACATTGGTTTATGTACACATACAAAAGTTGGCATGCCAACAATACGAATTATCAATGACCACCCACATATTACACATGAACCTGAAGCAAAAAAATACATGAACGATCACAATCAAACGAATCTGCGGTTAACAAATCTGTAAGATACAATGTATGTACGTTGTGCAGACGTGTCAAATGACGGTAAAATGGTGATTTAATTGATAATGGAGATGATATAGAGTGTAACATAATACTTGTTGTTATGATTCGGATAATACCTCAGTCCTCTACGAAACCACCAAAATTTCCTGCAGCATTATTTCGTTAAAAATGTCATAATGTTGCTAAAAACAGTACGATGATTACAATGTGATAAATTTTAATGAAAGCGCTTTTCGGCTTTAATAAGCTAACGAATAATAACGATTTGTATGAATAATATAAATACATAATATTATGTTTTCTTTATAGGGAGTTTCGCATCGGTGTTATTAGAACCTTATCTATCATTCTATTTCATCAGGGGGTTGTAATAAGAGGCCATTCATTAATTAAGTAAGGGACCCGAGGAGGGGGGGGGGGTAAAACATCTCTACATGTCCTTACCTTGGGGGGAGGAGGAAACTCATTCCTATGTATTACAATTCTAGTTCCATTTCGGATGCCGAATAGCTATCTTCATTCTGTCATCATAGTATTTTTATCCATTTCAAATAATAATTATAGCACATTCTTATTAATATTTGGAATAATCGCGTGTTTAATCTTATTTAATTATTTGGAACATAAAAAATTATTCTTTTATTTTGAAGCAACAATAGCATTGAATGATTAATTGTTTATCACTAATAATTTCAGTCACAATAGCATATTATTTTCCTCAAACTAACATCATTTTATAACTTCAAAAATCCATTTCATGTTGTTCTTAAAATAAAAATCCTTGATTTAGGTCAAACTGTGGGTTTTAGTGTAACTGATCCTTTTCTAACAACATTTCATTACTGTGAAAAACGAGATAGAATCTCTTACGCAAAACGAGGCAGGGGGGGGGAGCGAAAATCAGTAATTATTCTTCGGAAACGTCTTAGGAACTTCCAGACAAATCCTTTACGTCAAAATATCCAGACCAGTAACGAGCAGCACGGACGTCTGATACTGCGATCGTTTATCCGTCTGCTAAGGTACTAAGTCCCACCTACAAAGGGAGAGGCAAATGTCAAGAAGTGCACTTTAACTGGCAGGTTAAGAAGAAGAAAATCACAATTTATTTTAAATACATTTTTCAAATATTTAAATTACACAACAATGATAAAAATCTTTTTTTTAAATTAATTATTGTCTTTTAGACAAACAATGCCTTTTCAACAAACGCGTTACTATGAATGGGCATAGGCCGTGAGGATATAAAATATTTAAAGCACTGATCCAAAAATAACACGAAAAGACGGTCAATGCCGCGAATACCCGCTGAAGCGCGCAACCCGCATGTGGAAGTCGAGAACATTCAGCATGAATCAGTTTTTCAACGAAGAGTACCCCATATATATTATGTTTGCTATTTTATATTTAGTTAATTAAATTGCACCGTCGCTAAATTATTACACCAAGATTTTTATGAAAGAAAAATTTATGCCTGTATTTTTTTTATTCAATAAAGAGTTCTATTTCACAAAAATCACCGACAGTAATGATACTCATGTCATAGTTAAAAAATAAAAAGCAAACCAAAAACGAGTAGTTATTATAGTGGCTGATTCTTTTACCGTCTGGAATAAAAATAGGGTGTACCAGGTGAACGGAATAGAAACCTACGATTTATCAAAAAATACTACTAATTGGGTGCGTATTATTTTAACTTCGATAGTTTTTGATTTATTTATTTAGTCCTTTTTTTATTACCGAAAGTTTATTTTAAAATACCTAGTGATATTTATTGATAGTTCAATTTCATAATATGTTAATGTAAAAGCAAAAAAAAAATTGTAAAATATTAGTGCCATAGACTTTTATTCCGTTCACCTGTTACACCCTATTTTTTACCAGACGGTAAGAAAAATCATCCAGTATATTTAGTAGTTTTGATGATGTTTTAAGTACAAAAGATATAGCTTTATTGATAAGTTGTGATGTCCCTTTATTCGGTTTCCACCATGGCCATATTTATAATACATATCTCTGAACCGGAAGTGTAAATACGATATCATCCCTTCTTGTCCACACTTCAACGTCTCAGAAGCAACAAATACTCAAAAATTACAAATAGTCTGATCAGATTCAACCACATCATGCACCTGTTCATTTTGAAACACATTTTCCAGTGATCTAGTCGAGTAAAAATAAATAATAACCAATTAAAAAATAACATTTTACAATTGACGCTGGAGTTGAAAAATCCGACTATATTTTTCAACTCCAGTGAAGGTGAAAAAAGTAGGGTTTTAAAAATTGTGCAAAACAAAAAAAAAGGAATAGTAAATAACTATTATTATTTCTCGTTAAGACTCGTAATATGGTATTTTTAGCAGCGTGAACAAAAATGAAATAAAAAACCGAATATGTAAAATGAAATTCAGATAATTGTAAATGTATTTGATGCCATCGTCCTACATTCCTGGTTACTCAGCACGTTAGTCACCAACCAGTTACAGAAGCCCACGCTGCGTGCGGGCGATAAAATAATGCAATTCCACTATTATATTTAATCGTAAACTACGTACTCGTTAAAACATAATCACGTCACTAGAATATTATCTATCAGTTAATACACGGCCCCTATACATATTTTATATATGTATATCTTTTATTTTTTTCGCCCGGTCACTGAATTTTGTAATTAGCTAACGATCTAACCACAGAAATCTAAAAAATAAAGCAATGCCTTATTATTTAGATTTCTGTGGATCTAACAGTTCAGAGCTTCAGAGTAGTCTTAAGAGTGGCGTTGTCGCCACTCAAGAATAAGACGATCGCTCACAGTATTCAGTTATACTAACTTTTTTCTAGCAGACCCACCACCTACCCGGATGAATTAAGGCATAAAAACAGCTCTATTAATAAAGTTTTGTACATGAAAATCCTTTTAATGGCGTAAAGATTGCCAAATATAATTTCTAAAAAAACACAAAGGCGTAAGAGGCGACAGATTTAAATGAAAGAGATCTTTTCTTTGGCTATCTGGGCAACGAAATGTTTCCGATAATAACTCAAAAAAATAAAAAATGCCGTAGTTGCCACCCCGCTTGCCAAGCGGGGAACTACGGTAAATATCCGCCTTATGAGGCAATCTATGAAGGAGGTTCATGTTCAGTAATGGTAATGACCGTAAATCGACAATCATTCGGCAATCATGTTTATATGACATTGTTTGATTCAATTATTTATTTTTACTAGCATTATTGACGTATTAAAATATTGTAATCATCATAAAGTAGTATCAGTAAGATCATCAGAGTTGATAAATACTACAAATTACAGAACGATACCCTTCAGATTCGTAAAGGTATACTAAACACTAAGGTCCGGTTTACATTTTGAGAAGTGACAAGTGCGAGTGGCTAGTGCAACTGACAAGTGCGTAGTTTAGTCACATTTATCACTTGTCACTGCCTGTTCACACGCACTAAGCACTTGTCATTTAACAGTCGCACTTGCCACTCGCACTTGCCATTTGCACATGTTACTTCTCAAAATGTAAACCGTGCCTAAGAAGCAGCTAATTGTGTAGTCCGTAGTTAATAGTCGATAATTAGTTGGGCATCACAGATAATAACACCTTATGAAAGTGGCGTACAAGAATCCATCCCGGAGCTAGATAGATAGATAGAAAATTAGAAAGCGTTAATTAATCTTACTAATTGTCCTTCAATCATGCTTGAACGGTTCGACGGATTATAATGAGCATTTGTAAAGTCGATTAGGTCTTGGAATACTTAATTATTATTACTAAATACTAAAGTTTAATTTTCGAAGAATTGGCGGATAACAACTACAATACTGGTATATTTGTTGACTTGTTGATAAATAGTAGCAAAAACGACTTAAAAGAACAATGACGCATGTTGTTTGACGTCACAATCATCATTGCGGGTCAAATTAGCAAGAATCCAAGCTATAGCTATACATTACGTCTCGTTGACTTGCCCCGACCCTTCCATTGGCCGTTTCTAGAATGATCGGCGGGAACGTTAAATACGCACAATTGCACCAGGGTGTGACATTGTGAGACACTGTATCGCACACTGTACCTACAGCAAAATGTTTTCTTCGGTGGACTCAGTCAAGTAAACATTTACGAAATTTGCCACAATGTTCTGCCACAGGCACCCGTTGTTAAAGAGTCTTCAGTTAGGGCCTCATCTAGCAAAGCAGTTGTGCAGCACTAAGCAATACGTTTTCCTATCTATCCACATTAACGACTTAAGACAAAGCACTCCTGTGGTGAACATGTTGGACGTGCACGTGCATGTATGTACGGCTTCATACGTTACACCGTTGGGATTCTGTACAAAATGTATTGTACAGAATTTTAATGGCATAATGAACGCTAGAACAGATAAGATCGTAATTGATTCAATTTGAGAGCGTAATTATAAAGCAAATGTTCGTACATTTGATTCGTAGTTATGATGAATTGAACTTGGATGATATTATCGTATTATGGTTTTAAAGCAACCGAGTAAGAGTAAGCATCTTTAATAGATGTGGTTGTTCCAAAATATTTTAAGTCATCGTACGCTCATTGCAATATCATTGTTTTAATGGTGTTATTATTAATTTGTCGATTCAAAAGCATGTTACCAGCGTGTAATCCAAGACGACCCTCCAGTGCTGCTAAATATTTCGTTAAACTTTAAATAGATAAATGAAAGTTGCGATACAATGAATAATAATAATGAACGACGAATTTTATTATCTACAACTAAACATATTATATTTATTCAGTACAGAAATTTTAAACGTGGGCTACAACGTTGATTTTATTTAATTTAGCTATATCTGTGTAGCCTAGTGTTTATTAAAATAGATCATTTGAATTTTTAACTTTTAATAATTATTTCTTATTTTAAAGTAGTCGGAGCGCGATGTTGAATTCCAAGAACCACTCTTCATTTTAATCTAAATGTGGGTCTAGTAGACACCTAAATCCTAAATTGTGCGTGTGAAATAGTATGTCATTAACAAAAAAAAATCACTTGCAATAATCACTATCAGATATCACTTTTTTATCCAATCCTAGAATTAAAAAATAGAGCAAACTTAAATTTTAACAGAACTTAATAAATTAATAATAATGATGCTGCTGTCCTTAAGGTCAAGGCGGCCAGTGACCGTGGAGACCAGCCACCTGCGCAGGACAGGATTATAGTTCACGAGTGTATGCGCAAGCACAGGTGCACTGTACTGTGTACTCCCTCGCCCTCATAGTCCTATGCGACGGTAATCAGACACGACTCCGATCGTGTCTGATCGTGAGAGATCAGGCACACGAACGTTTTTCGAGGCACGGAGATCAAATACCGCCAACTTCCTGACTCCGGTATGCTACTGTGAAATTTATGACAGAAAAACCTAACTGACTACTGAACTTAGCTCATCCATGATTCGAACCCGAGACCACATGACAGCGGCCGCGCGACCACTGCACTAACGTGGCTTAACTAATTAATTTAAACACTGTTTTTATAGGATAGGGTGACAAACGTGCACACAGTCCATTAGATGGTAAGTGGATGCTGTGGCCCATAGACATCTACATCTATCCTCGATTACGAATCAAAATGCAGACGCGATGTCACCCGTGAGGACTAAGATATAATGCCTAATTTCCAGTAAAAAGGATCTAAGTTCTCTACACTCACAACACGAAACACAGGAGTATTAAACGGGCTACATACGACACGATATCGGTGGCGATCTAGGGTGGAAAGAAATCGGGGCTTTTATCGGGGTAGACCTTACACACGGGCCTGCCTAGCAGTACGCGTTCGGACTTGGAGCGGAATGCATATGCGGTAGAGTTCTTCAAAATACCTCCGACTCTCTTAAAACACCACCGTGTTGGTTTGGCATTAGCCATCTCGGTTAATTTATTCGAAAATAGAAAAAGAGAAGTTGCTGGGTGAAAAAATGGCTCCAAAAGAGATAAAAATTAAGCCACATAAACGTACTAAATGGCATATAATACAAGGACGTGATTAATTTTCTCCGGATGGATGAAGACAGTTTTTATAACCTTCTAGAAATGATTTCGCCACTTATATAAAAACGTCAATTTCTCCTACCTATGCTATTTAGTTATTTCTTCTCTTTGTTCATTTCTGCTTTGGTCAAAATCTGGTTATGTATTACACACAACAAACAAGGAAATAAAATACTTTTGTATAATAATATGTATACTTTTTTTTTAATGTAATCTTTATTTATGGAGTAAAATTATCAGAAAATAAAATAGCTTATATCTTTTTTTAAACATAAAGAAACCTTTAATTTCGGACATACTCCCTTTTATATAACTTGTTTGTTGATGTGGAGATGGTGAAGGAGTAGAAGTTAGTTGTTGATAAGAGGATGAAGGCACGTAAGAGATCGAAGTGTGGTCTTGTGGAGTTGTAAGAGATATGAGTGCGGTCTTGTGTTGATAGCGTTGGAATAGGAGTTAGTTGTTGAGGAGAGGCTTTATCTTCTCCTTACTTACATCATACACTCTACTTTACGAACGGCAATAAAAAAATTAGTTTAGTAGGCATTCTTGACCATGTCACTTCGCAGGGTCATAGGCTAGGGTGGATATGATTTGAATTTCGATAAAATTTCAATTAATTTATTTATTTTATTCACTTTTTTTTGGTTTTTTTGTAAAATATCAGTGCCATAGGCTTCTACTCCGTTTATATGATTAAAATGTAAAAATTTTGTTATATAAAAAAGGTCATTCAGTATCACTGTTTTGTTAACTTCCTTCCGCGAGGGTTGCCGGCAGCGACTGCCAAAAGAAATCGGGCCGATGCGCCTACACACACGCAGTAAGGAGGGGGCGGTGCCCCGATCTAGGAAGCATCGGCTGATCTAGGAAGCATTTTTGCTCCTGCCAGCCGATTAAGGAGGCGATATCGGCCACGACTTAGGATGGCCCTACATACGACACGATTTAGAGGCAATCTAGGAGGCATCCCCACTACTCCACCCTAGATCGCCACCGATATCGTGTCGTATGTAGCCCGCTTTAAGCTGCTATTTTACGCTGGTATTCTGTGAGAGCGTGCCCTTGTTGAGCCCACCCATTCGTGCTACAACTATACTACTATAACTGTAGTAATAAGAATTGATTTATATTCATGTGGAGATCCCAAAATAATCTAATCGCAGAAGTGATAGTTTTCCGGTAAATACATCATAAGCAACTAGGTAATTTTATAATAGTTAAAAGATAATTTGAAAAAGAAATTTTGATGCAATTAAATTATAACTTACCTAGCACCTATGATTTCTGCTAGTCGACCGCCTGGAAGTTCCGTGAGGACATACCCCCAGAAGAAGCAACCCAGCAAGTGGTTCTTCTGCTTCGTATCCCAATGGTATCGTGTCTGTTCTATGTGCTCAGGATGCTGTTGAAAACATGACAGTTAAAGGATATTCAGATTTCTATTTAAGTGCATGAATAACAACTTACAAAAGTTATTCAAATACAAAATAACATATAAATAATGTAGCTTACGAATATATATCCATAGGTGATATAATCTGACATAGGCCGAAATATTTAATTGCATTTAATGTTTCTCTGTGTGTTAAACTTAGAAATTAGAATATCGACACTAAAACCAGAGTAACCGACATAGTTCAACGAATTAGTAAGCTGAAGTGGCAATGGGCCAGCCATATAGCTCAAAAAACCGACAGCCGATGGGGAAGAAAGGTCCTCGGGTGGCAACCTTGTACCGGTAAACGAAGTGTAAGGCGACCTACTAGACCAGTGACGCCCTGGTAAGACATGCAGGAAGTCGATGGATCCAGGTGGCTCAGGACCGTGCTTTGTGCGTTCCTTAGGGGAGGCCTATGTTCAGAAGTGGACTTGTAAAAGTCTGTAAAGCTGACGAATGATGAATGTAATTTGCAATAGCAAACAAGTCAGTTACATTGACACCTCAAAGGACCAATAAGTTTTTTTTATAGAATAAGGTTGACAAACGGACACACACCTGATGGTAAGTGGATGCTGTGGCCCATAGACATCTACATTTATTCTCGGTTAAGAATCACAACGCAGATGCGTTGTCACCCCTGAGGACTGAGATGGAGGATGAAAAAGATGGTCTCCGGTTTCTACACTCACTATACGAAACAGCAGCATTAAGTCGCTATTTTACGCTGGTATTCTGTGAGAGCGTGGTCCTTCCCCGGTCGAGCCGACCCATTCGTGCTGCAACTATAATATTATACCATTGTCTTGTGACAAATATCACAGAAGTCTGCTGGGACAAATCATCTTAGTCATAGACCGAGTTTTAAATATAAGCTATTAAATTTTAGTACGAAGATCTTCTTTGAATATTTGCCTTTGTAACCATTTCTTATAATCTCTGAAATAAAAAGCAAAGTTCCGTTGAAATATGCGAACTAAAATATAAACTATGGAAATTGAACAACAAATGTCAATCGCGAAGATTGTACCGCCACATCTAAGTGACTTCTTTAATAAGATCGGCTCTTCTTAAACCATAGCTAAAACCCGAGACTATCAACAAGTCACGTTTTGTAAAGAAACGGAGTGAGTAAAAGTAAAAGTAAAAGGCAGACAGATATCACCCCGGTAAAAACATTCCAATACCCGTTTTATTCGATAAGATATGAGTATGTCAATAAACAACGGCAATAGAAAACTGTGCACTTTGCTCCAAACTATCTCGTTATGGGAAGTGACCTATCGCCCTGCAATGGGACGTAAGTGCGCCGTATACACAATGTATGATGCAATCAAATTATTCCTACAGTTGAATGGAATAATCCTTTCTTTGTTATTGGAATGGAAAATCAAGGCATATTGATAGATTTATTGCATGTACGAGTATTATATGCTCGTAGATTGGGACAGCCATATGTTGCGGTACACTGCGACATGTCCTGGATTGAAAAGTTTTGCCCGTGTTCCGGTCAGTTGTTCCGGTATATGAAATATAAAAAGTATTAGTATGATTAAAACAGCTATATGCCGTAAGTTCGCTATAGATTATAAAGACATATGCGTCTTACTTTTTACTAGAATCGTAAAGGAAATTGGTACCGAGAATAACAAGTAAGCCTAAGAAAATTAGATGATGATTTTTGAAAAGTATATTCCATAATATGAAAGGAGTTTTTAACTACGTATGGCCAATTTCTATACCAAATGTCCCGGTAGAAGTTCAAACATTTATGGTAGCCCTATCGTAGATAGATGCCCTATTGATCAATTGAGTACGGCAAACTATTGAATTGATCTATTCACAATAAAAGCCCCTAAGGTCAAATGGATGAGCGGATAAGGATAAATTACATCAATATGCTACAGATGTAAGATAATCAAATGCCAAAGATTTTCGGATATAGACTTCTTGATCAGTTTTGACTTTGCCCTACTTGTTCGTGAAGTTACATTACAAGACAGACAGACAAAAATATAACCTCTCAGCTCAATATAAGACATTTATATTGAGCTGCTCTGTTTAACAGACTGAGATTTCAATTTCATTTAGATGTATAGACTATAGATGTATACATAATGGGTTTAAATGAACCCCAGGTGCAATGTGAAGTGAATTCGCTGTGAACATCGCTGCTGTGAATCTGTTCTAAGACAACAATAAAATCTGAATAAAATGGTAATGACGTCAGTTAGATGTATTTTGTATTCAGGTACATGAATAACCGTCGCGTCCGCACAAGAACGACAGAAGACTGTGTTTTAAAAAAAAGGCAAACAAAGCGATTACTTTACATGACAGTTCCAGTATTATGTTTAAACTACAATAATATAGTCTCTACATATATGCAGTTACAATCACATATTTTACAAGAAAAAGATTATATTTTTACAGTAAGTTAATATCGTGACCGGACAGCACACTGTCCACGTGACAGGTGAAGTGTTTTTACGTGGTAGAGCCATGTTATAGTTGTGGTACGAATAGGTCGGTTCGGCAGGGGGAGGAACCACGCTCTCACAGTAATAACAACGTAAAATAGCAACACAATGCTGCTGTGGTTTCTACGGTGAGTGTAGAGAACAGGAGACCCTTTTTAATGGAAACGAGGCATTCCTTCTTAGTCCTCAGGGGTGAAAACGCATACGAAGACAGATGTAAATGTCTATGGACCACAGTATCCACTTACCATCAGGTGGACTATATGTTCGCTTGTCACCCTTATTACGAATAATGATTCATTCAGAGGTATTCGATGCAGACATTTTATTTCCCCTAGGACTACGATGGAATGCCTCATTATCAGAAAATGTTAGTCCTCATTGCACAACAACTCATCTGCATAAGATCTGATATTTTTAACCAAGCATAGATGTAAGTGCATGCCGTTAGCATCAGGTGGACGCCATACACGTGCAATAATTAAACTTTGCATATGTGTATCAAAAGGTAGAAACGTTTTATAAGATTGTATGTAATGTAGAAGTCATTATCAGCCCGAAAAAGTACCATCATGGACATAGAGTCTCAGATTGTAGAGAGAATGTGCTTTAATCGACATGCTCGATAGATGGACTGACCGATTATAGACATGTGTCCATCATTCATTTCTCGTGACCGAATCATTCTAGTATATTTCGTCACGAGTACCGGTACGTTCGGATCGATCATTCAAATGGATCATTTCGGGCTCCAGTACCTACACTAAAAACAATTCATTCAGATCATTGGGATTCGGTCGGTTAGGCTCTTGAAGGTTCATAAGTATCCGGCATGTCACGTATTTACCAAAAAAAAAAAACACTCAGACCGACGACTGAAAGCGGCGTCAGAGATGCGACTTAAATGGTACATACTAAGATCGGCAAACTGCGCTGCCAAGTTATGGCAAATACAATACAATGGCAGGAGCCCAAGTTCAGCAGTGGATTCTTACTAGCTGATTGAGAAGTTCACATTTGACACCTACGAAAAGATCAATATGGCGAGTTTTAGAGCAAAAACCGTAAATACCTGTGTGACGTTCATGGAGTCGGTGATGTTTACGATGGTGTGGTTGTCCTTTTCGTCGTAAATCATTTCGACAATCGCGATAGTGAGGTTGACGCGGAGCGCGTAGTTCAGCATGAAGCCCAGCAGCACCATGATATTCAATACTTGTACGCATGTTAGGCAACCTGCAACAATACTGACTTTTAATAATAATCTAATATATAAAAATTAATATGTTTGTTCGTATTTTATACGCTGCTTGTACATCAGATTACGGTAAAAAATATAGTAAGACCCGGTAGGTGGCGCTGTTGCAGAATCCAGCTATCGCCCGTGCGAAGCCGGGGCTGATCGCCAGTTCTTAGTAATAATTATATAATCACGTTTAATTAACTAAGTATTGATTACGATAGACCTTGGTTGTTAAGAAGTATAGATGTGAATATATTCTCTAATAATACAGATCTCGACTTTAGGGGTATATTAAAATACAAATTTGTCAAAATGCGCTTTAACTCAAGGATTCCTTCCTCTCTTTCTTATGTGTATAAAATTAATAGGTCTGGTCGTCTTTTTAATTATTTAATCAATTTTAACAATCAGTTCTTCGACACTTATTCAGTCTAATGCCGCCATATTGGCTCGCCAGTTCCCTAGTTACAATAACATTTGTAACATATGTACTTTTTTACCGTTGGGGAAAAAAGGTTCTTGAGTGGCAGCCTCGTACCGGTAGGCGAAGTGTAGGGCGACCCCCCACTAGATGGAGTGACGACCTGGTAAGACATGCAGGAAGTCGATGGATGCAGGTGGCTCAGGACCGTGCTTTGTGGCATTACTTGAGGGAGGCCTATGTTCAGCAGTGGACTTGTGAAGGGCTGAAATGAGGATGATGATGATGATGTACTTTTTTATTTGAGTGATTAATTATGTGAATATAATTACTTGTAAAATATTTATTATTATTAGTAAAGAAGTTATTTTTATAATTCATAAACGTTAGGGGTTAAAATTGAGTCTCAACTATTTTATAGGTATAGAAAATAGCATAATGTAGATGATAAAAGAACATCCTAATGACAATTAATCGTTTAAAAACTTGACATAAGTAATCTAACTCTAACATGAGTGAGTGTGTAACGTTTGGCTGCGGCATGAATGGGTCGGCTCAAACGGGGCTCAAAAGAGCACCGCGCACTCATAGAACACCAGCGTGGCACTTTACGATAATACTGATGTGTTTTCTAATGTGAGTGTTGAGACCCTGAAACTTTTGACTGGTAACGATTACATCTGATTCGTCAGAGGTGACAACGCGTCTGTATTTTGATACAGAATCAAGGATAAACGAAGACGTTTATGGGCCACAGCATCCACTTACCATCAGACATAAAGAAATAAAATACTTAAGTTGGTAAAAAATGCGACTTTACTGATAATACGAAGGTTATCGATGTTAATTTTGGTTCTAGATAGATAATAATTTAGCCCGAGGGTTACTATGTTACGAGGAGATACCTCAAACGTTTTGTTAGCACATAAACAAATATAAAAAAAATGTTAAAGAATACATAATATGAGAAAATATTACCATACTTAATATATTATACATATATTAATATTAAATTAGACATAAATGAGCCTCGTAACAAAAGTAGCTTATAATAATTTATCTCTGGTGTAAACTAGTTTTAATATAGTTTACATTTTTACTTTTTTAAATTATTTTTTAAATTATTAATACTTTACATTTTTGTTTGCAGAAAATATGCAAACAAAAATGTAAAGTAAGGAAATGAGGGCTAATAACGTACCGCACACCAGGTGTTGATAGTTTACATTGAGGTGAAGTTTTTTGTTACACAATGTCATTTAACTGAGAAGTTAGTTTTAAATTAAAGTTTATCAGTTTAGAGTTATATTAATACATAAAACAATGAGTCAGTGGTTTTCTGTTTAGTTTTTTTGCACATTTTAACCTTTTTGTTTAATGTTTATATTATATGAATAACGTGGTATGGTTTAATTATTTTTAATCTGATAAATAAAACATATAACTAATGGTACAAAAACAAATATTAACCTTTACATTTTTCTAAGTGGCAGAAAAATCGTGGAAGCCTTTAATGATAGCTAAGAGAATTCTTAGCTATCATTGAAGGAAGGAAGAATACTATTGATTTATTATATATAATAAGTCGAATAATCCGGATACATTTTAACATTTAATGACTGTAAATCATATATCAATTATTATAGAAAATAAAATAAGAAAACCAAACCACGGAAACTAAACTACTACTCGTTTTGGTTTCCCACAAGCAACTTATTTATATTCTTAAGTGCAATAAGAAGCCATTGAAACTCGATCAAATGTTTGTCCACATTGCCCACCTCCGCGATAGTATATTAAACGTATGTATACAATGGTTATTAGAACTTTACTGTCTGTTATTTCTCTGTATCGCAAACATTCGATATGCAATTGGTTCTCGAAAATTCCATTTCATTTATAGTTGTCTGTCTTTCATACCCACTCTAAATTTAATCTAGTCGGCGTGTAGTGGCGAGGTAAGGGGAAACACTACCCCATATCATCCTGTGAGTATCAACAACTAAAATTAATAAGAACATTTTTAGACCACCTTAACTCTATAAACTCTAAAATACAATTCACAATGGAGTTAGAGGCAAATAATTCTTTAGCTTTCCTAGATGTTTTAGTCATTCGAAATCCTGATAACACCATTGGTCACACTGTGTATAGAAAAAAGACCCATACCAACCGATATTTAAATGGTGAATCTCACCATCATCCTTCACAGTTAGCTACCGTGGGTAAATCTTTGTTTCAGAGAGCACGAGGGATCTGTGACAGAAAACATCTGGCCGCCGAACTTCAGCATGTCAAGCAAGTGTTGCAAGACAACAAGCTTCGGATCCCGCGCCTACGTCATAGTAACCGAGTGAAGCCGGCCACAGTCGAGCGTGTACCTGCTGTACTACCATATGTCAAAGGAGTCACAGACAAGGTTGGCTACATCTTGAAGCGAGCTTCCATTAAAACATACTACAAGCCGCCGAAGAAGATTAGTCAATTTTTACCATCCGTCAAGTGTAATATCCCTCTACAAGATGCAGGAGTGTACAAGTTAGATTGTGAATGTGGTCTCTCTTACATAGGTCAAACAAAAAGATCCATAAAAACCCGCGTGAAAGAACATATAGCTGACGTGAAGCACCGACGCTCCGGGAAGTCTGCAGTCTGTGAACATGTTCAGGATCGTCCCCACCATTACATCAGATTTGGTAAACCACAAGTCCTCGCAAAAGAACACCGATTCCTACCAAGGATGATACGTGAGGCTATTGAAATTAAAAAACATTCTAATTTCAATAGAGAAGATGGTTGGGTGCTGCCATCTGCTTGGGATCCTATAATTAACAAAATTAAACCCAAACCCGAGCATACCACTGCAAGACTTCAAGATACTGTAAGTTCATTTTGCGTAAATCGGACCAAAAATTAATATTCAAAAACTGAAGGTAGCCGGGCTAACAATGACATTGGGACGTCAAACATCTCAGTCCCCCCCGTGACCATGGGTGCTGTAAAGCACCCGAAACGTCGGGATAATAATAAAAATAAATTAAAGTAATTAAACGCGATAAAATCCGTAAATAATAGTTTTATTCAATTAATAAGAACTGTCTTACTGCGACTGTCACTCTAACTTCTTCTTCGACTACAAAAAACTAAAAAGGATATAATCATCGAAACCGGTACACAAGGTAAAGAATTAGGTTCGCCCCATTTGTGGTGCGGATGTCTTTGCAAATTCAAGGTGATAATTTTCTCATGGATACCATCACCAGATATTGCTTATTGAAACTGTTGAGAATTCAGGTTGACCCATAAAATTTCTCGCAAAATACAATAAAATTATCATACATTCATGTGCAGCTGTCGTTAGGCAACGGAATATACTGGTTTCCAAACTATAACAACGATATCTGACACAAGGACGGTCAGGATCTTACGCGGTCTATAGTATGATACCGTTGTCGTGTTGACATTATGTGACCGCTTGCGAAATTACTTATCAACCATATGTTATATATGGTTGATTCAAAACCGCTTAAACTGGTAGAACAGGTTATTTAAATAACATCTATATTATGTGAATTATGTACATTTTTTTATTTATTTTTTATAGAAACGCGTGACAGAGCACACAGTCTACTTTATCGTAAGTGGGTACTGTGACTCATAGACATCTTCATTTAGCCTCGATTACGAATCAAAATGAGGATGCGTTGTCGCCACTAAAGAAGAAGATGGAATGCCTCGTATCAAGTAAAAAGGGTTTCCGGTTTTCTACACCCACCATACGAACACAGCAGCCTTAAACTGCTACTTTACGTTGGTATTATGTGAGGGCGTGGTCTTACCCCGGTCGAGCCGACCCATTCGTGCTACAACCGCACGTTAAAAAGCAAGTTTAGACTAAGAAAGGCATTGAGGCTTAGCGTAGCACTAAAACTACAAGGAGACCTTGTAGGAATAGGCACGCCTTGAGAGGAGAAAGAATTTTGATCTCCCGACCGGCGCGGCGCTGGAGGGTCGCGCCTATGAAGTCCAGTGCTGAACATAGATAGGCCTTCCAAATAAATTACTCAATAGCGGGGGTTTTGGCAACACCCACGGGACAATATGGGGTAGTAAATATACTTACACCACCACAAAAAATAATATATTTTATAGGACTATTTTTGATGCTATAAGACTGTCAAAAACCTCACGCCACAGTCAAATACAATATCTTTTAATACTCATAAAATTATAGTATTTTAATATAAGCCCATAATATACTAGGATACTAACTATCATAAAATGTAACAATCCTAGCGTGAGCGTTCCCGTAACCCTGCCAAAAAGTAGCGATCGATCCGTACGATTTTAATTGCGGCAAGGTGCAATACCTAGCTAAAAAACAGTCAAGTGTGAGTTGAACTCGCGCATGAAGGGTTCCGTACCATCGGAAAAACACGTTTCTAGTAGGGTAGCCACCTTTATTTTTACTATTTGTTGTTATAGCGGCAACAGAAATAAATATACATTCTGTGAAAACGTCCTTTACGGGTCATGAGTACAGCCCGCTGACAGACAGACAGACGGACGGACGGACAGCTGAGACTTAGTAATAGGGATTTACTATTACTAAGTCTCAAGTTGGCTACCCTTTGGATTGGGAACCTTAAAAAGTCTTTATTGCGTCATTTGCAAATAACATTGGTTCAATCTCTAGTATCTGTATATAAAGAAGGTATTTTAAATTACTGTTATTTTAAAATCTGATTAATAGTTATGACAAGCTATTACTATTCCTCACATATTTATTTCCTTATAATTTGGCTTCGTATCGTACATCGTAGTAGTATTGGGTTCTAAGAGGAAGAACGTCTTACACTTGTTATCGGTACTTATATTGAAAGTAGAAATATTATAATAAGTACCAAATTTTAAGTGTCAAGGTTAAAACCCACATTTTCGTCTTTAATTCATACTTTCAGTTGCCGCAAGACTGCAAGCATATGCCAGTGTATAACTTGGCAATATTTGCAACAATACTACGCAGTGGACTACAAATAGAACTGTAGTAGCCTCCGGTCTTTTTTTGCATACTAATTACAGCATTTCTAATTACGCATTTCGGAATGAAGCATCGTATAAATAAATAAACCCTTGCTTTTTGTTTATGCATTTAACCATATAACTAGTACGTGAGTACGTGAGGGTAATATGGTCATGCTGTTAATATGGTCACTTTCTTGTAACTCAAAAACTACAGTCTTGCTTGCATATTAATAAGTAATGCAATAAAGAATAAATAAATAAATGGCTGTGTGATAATACGATAGTTCCTCATCAGTCAATCAAATAATAAAGGGTCAAAAGGGCGCTGCTTTATCGACGCGATTACGACAGTCGACATTATAGTAAATATTTTAGTCACAGAAATCTAAATAATGTTATTTAGATTTCTGTGATTTTAGTATTGTGTAGTTTGGTTACTTTTTTAATTTGATCTTTCGAATGTTCCTAATTATTGCCAAAGCTTTTGTGCTATTTTTTTCTTAAGGGAATATACTAAGTCAGATCAAAATCTAATTTCGCCCCCACTTCCCCGCGCGTCGTATGCTATGTACCAACATGTTTGTAATCACTAATACTGTAAGTAGATAGATCGTTAGATACTTATTTCATTAGGTTTATCATATTTATGCCTGGTTCTTAACGCCAACCTAGTCGCTTCTTATTGTTATTACGGTTCTTTCCCATTTTAATTTTACGTCGTCCTGTTGCGTAATGTGTATTCTGATCGTAAGCGACACTACCTCCCTCTTCAAAGGCCGAAGCGAAACTGACCGGGCGGCAGGAATCAAGCTTCAAGATGCCTATAGTTTAGGTAATTTCTTTTTACAGTGAAAATAATGGTATTTTAAAAAAAGTAAATAACATAAGCACTGCTTTATAGTTAGTTCAGTTAGTATGCAAAGTTTCATGATCTTATTTAAAGTATTTTATGAATAACAGCCGTTTATTATTTATTTTGGAGGTAACTTTGGATTTTTTTTCTATCGAGAAGATTTTACGGAATCGTGTTTTCGTCTAACATAGTCCTTAACATTAATCCTCAACTTTACCATATATTTATTTCAAAATTAATGCTGCAATATTTTCGGCATAACGGAGGATCTTGCTAAGCCATTTGAGGTTATATTTTCCCTTAACATCTACACTATCTACACTAATAATATAAAGAGGAAAGATTTGTTTGTTTGTTTGAATTGAATAGGCTCTGAAACTACTGAACCGATTTGAAAAATTCTTTCACCATTAGAATCCTACATTATTCCTGATGAACATAGGCTATAGAACGTTTTCAAAAAATTTAGGGATCCGTATGAAAACTTCGTTAATGTAACCCAAGGTGTGAAAAAAAAACCAAAAAAAAAACCTTATATCGCGTACGCTGCGGAAACTATTGACAATAGAGCAAAGTGATGTGCTACAGTTTTATGGAGGACATCAATATCTACATAAAAGTCTGCAATACCATATGTCTAACTATTATAGTTATCTCACAATAACTACTTTTCCATGTTAAAATATTCAATAGTAACGTCGAAAAATCCTTATATCGCGTACACTGCCAGCACCATGCGATGCGGGTGTCACTGGGGTGTGATATTAGAAATAAAAATAAAATAATCAAATATTAAAAAAGACAAAAAAAAGATACGTAAAAAATAATAAAAAAAATCATTATCTATACTTATTTATATATATATATATATATATATATATATATATATATATATAAAAGAGGAAAGATGTTTTTGTTAGTTTGTACCAAATAAGTCCGAAACTACTCGACCGATTTTAATATATTTTTACCAATAGAAAGCTAAATTATAGGGGGAGGGGAGGGTGAGTGGATAAAATTTAAATTTTCTGTATAACGTGTATATGCCGATAGATAAAAGTACTCCATTAATTTTGCTAATTTTTTAGTTAAAATGATTGAACTAAATGAGCGAGGTTTCATATCATGTCGCGCGGCAGAGACGCGTGATATACGCGGGTGAAACCGCGGGGTACAGCTAGTATATTATACGACTTTATGTTTTTGTCCCCGTCCTCCTCCTAGTTTTATTTTACAGGGTGGCAAAGCTCAAGGGCACCATATTACCCCCAAGTACCTCATTCTAAATTCACTTATTTCACTGATTTAAAGCTTTTTTTTTAAATAAACAACCTATTGATTCTTTAAATATTTTTTTAATCTTTTACTTTTCATATAAATTATTTCATAACAAATATGTAGATGATAAAACTAATTAAACGATAAAAAATGTTGTGCGTACTTTTTTACCTCTCTCATGAACCATTTATGAACTTTTCAAATGTTTAACTATTGTGTCTGTTTCGCAGACAGGGAATCTATTACCTGAGAGAGAGAAAAATTAAAAATTACTTAAAAATTACAGAGAGAGAGAAAAATTCAGAGCGGGTTTAGGGCAAGGAAATGTTTTTCAAATGCCTTCGATTTATTATTTTTAATTTCTCAGACGTAAATTTTTGAGAAATTAAAAATAATAAACTAAAAAAAAATAAAAAAAATAAATTAAAAAAAAATTTCTTCATCCCCGAGCACATGGTAATTCAGCACTTAAAATTGCTATTAACTTATAGGTGCCGACGGAAATCGAACCCGCGTGCTGTGAAATTTACAACGAGCACTTACTTAGCCCCCGAGCTAACACGTCTAACACGAATAATCATTGCCAATTTTACCCTAAAAAATTAAAAAATTGCCCTTTTATTAAAAAACAAACACACATTCCGAAATATTTCGATTTCCACTAGTGTAAGATGTTTCTATAATCACAGCCACCACAGCCGTATAAGCACGTGCATACTGAGCGCCATTCGGCCATATCAATTTTGTGAATGATTACTCGACATAGCACAGGAAATACGATAAGACGCAGTGACGTACTCACTGTCGACAGCACCCCAGGCTAGCACCTCATCGGCGCCACGGTAATATTATAAAATTACCGTGTCGGCGCCCCTCTAACGGCCATATTATATTGCAAATTATAACTACTCATTTTGCAAATAAACTACACTCACGTGAGCATGGAGAGGAACGCAAAAAAAAGGTTTAATTTCTCCTGTCGTAAATACCGTGCATAATGGCAACAAACAGTAATTGTTATTTAAAAAAATTGCAAAGTTTTTTTCGAATTTCATTTGTTTTTTTTTTCTAATTATTGCGTAAAATAGCATTCTTTTGTACTGCGAAAAAAATTGCCAGCTTTTAAATTGGAATTTATTTATGTTGTTTTATTTAAATGTTTGTCTTGGCAGTGGTTTGTCGTGTTAAGTCTTTAATTGTTAAGTGTTAATTGTTACCGTAAATTTATTGAGAATGCCAGATCTAAACAAACACCACTCATGATGCTTAGGCTGATATTTTAATTGAAACTGGTCACACCTACAAAGATGTGGTCCAAACATTACGAGTATCGAATACCGAGTTGTCAAGAGGTATCGGCAGACCGGACAGTATACGAGACTCGCAGACAAGGGACGTAAACGGAAAACTGTGACCAGAGATGACCGTTTGATTGTTACCAGAGTTGTTAGAAACAGGACCTTAACTTCTTTTGATGTAAGAACGAAGCTACGGGGAGTTTGAGGGATTACGAACTGAAATCAGCCGAGATAAATTGAGACTCGCTTGCCAGAGGCGCCCCTTCTTTCATGCCATCGAGTAGGTCCAGTTAACTTTTCTAGCAAGCATGAAAATAGAAGTCACGAAGCTTTGAGTCAAGTTCTATTCACAGAGTCCAGATTTTTTCTGAAGCCAGATGATGGAAATATTAAAGCATGGAGACAACCGGGAGCGAAATACGTTTACAGCCTCAGAGCAACATCATTGGAAAAGAGGCATATGGCGGCCGGTCAGTTAAAGTATGGGGGCACGTACGGATATCGAATGGGTCACTAACAGCGGCACTATAATATGTAACTGAGATTTTGGAATAAATTATTGTGTCATTTGCCCCTTTTATACGAGATAAGATGTGTTTTTATGCATAATAAATAATAATATTACTGCGGCCTTAGTTGTATAATACCTTCCAGACGTTGAAATCATTGCTATACGGTGGCTAGCGCAACCGCCTGACTTGAACCCCATAGAGCATGGAATCCGCGAAACGTTAAGTACAAAAAAGTTTCTTTGCTGAAAAAATTTTCTTTTTTCCTCAATTTGGTTAATTTTTGTCATATGGTCGTTTGTTTTTTCGACGTTTGTAATATTAGAATTAACGAATAATAAGAAACTAAATTTATAAACTTTATTATCACAAATATCCATGATATTTTGTTTTATACACACTTTTATTGCGTTCCTCTAAATTTGTTCATGAACGTATATTATAATTTATAATATAGTTTAATATTAGATTAATAGTTGCAAAATTATTAGGACACGAGTAGAAAGTACGCCGATTCGATGTACGAATTTTGTTTTTAGTTTGAAAACCTTGTTTTTCACATTTGAAGGTTTTTAAAAGTATGACGTTTAAAAGGACCCGCGCGCGCCCCTTGGCATATGCCTTCTTTGCCTTAAGGATAAATCGCCACACACGAGACGCGCTCGTCCAGTTCATCCAGAGTCACCGAGAACGACAAAAATACCGATTGCTTATGAAATTTATCATGCCGGCCAATATGACTGCTGTCCAATATGCATTTCTAGTGAAGTAAACAGCTAAGAAGAAAGTAGACTGTGGGATATAGGCCCCTCTAAAAAAAAAGAATCCGCCTCATCATCATCATCATCATTACAGCCCTTTACAAGTCCACTGCTAAACATAGGCCTCCGCCAAGGTATGCCACAAAGCCCGGTCCTGAGCCACCTGCATCCATCGACTTCCTGCATGTCTTACCAGGTCGTCACTCCATCTAGTGGGGGGTCGCCCTACACTTTGTCTACCGGTACGAGGCTGCCACTCGAGAACCTTTTTTCCCCAACGGTTGTCGGTTCTTCGAGCTATATATGGCCGGCCCATTGCCACTTCAGCTTACTAATCCCTTGGGCTATGTCGGTCACTGGTTCTACTGCGAATATCCTCATTACCAAGTTTATCACGCAGAGAAACTCCGAGCATAGCCCTCTCCATAGCTCGCTGAGCGACTTTGAGCGTCCTCATACGGCCAGCAGTGAAGGACCACGTCTCAGTTCCATATGTCAACACTGATAACACGCACTGGTTGTACAACTAAGTTTTCAGGTTTTGAGGTACACCTGACGAGAATATGTGTCGTAATTTCCCGAACGCTGCCCAGCCGAGTTGAATCCGTCGATTGACCTCTCGCTGGAAGTTGGACTTACCTAGTCGGACTATTTGTCCCAGGTAAACGTACTCGTCAACAACTTCGAGCTTAGTGCTCCCAACAACTACCGGCATAGGTGTGACATGGACATTAAACATGATCTTTGTTTTGTCCATGTTCATCTTAAGACCTATCCGTTGGGAGGCACTATTGAGGTCATTGAGCATAGTGCTTAAGTCCTCAAGCGATTCTGCCATAAGGACTATATCGTCGGCAAATCGAAGGTGAGTGATGTACTCGCCATTGATGTTAATACCGTATCCTTTCCAGTCCAGTAGCTTGAAAACGTCTTCCAATGCAGCGGTGAAGAGTTTCGGGGGAAATAACGTCACCCTGTCTTACACCTCTCTGCAGATGGATAGGTTTCGTACTCTGGTTCTGTTCTCGGATAGCCATCGTAGCCCTACTGTACAAACACTTCAGCACGTCGATATACCGACAGTCAACTTGGCACCGCTGAAGAGACTGTAGCACCGCCCAAATTTCCACGGAACCAAAGGCTTTCTCATAGTCCACATACGCCAGGCAAAGTGGCAGATTGTACTCTTCGGACTTCTGTACAATTTGCCGAAGGGTATGTATATGGTCTATGGTACTAAAGCCTTTTTGGAAACCGGCTTGTTCGGGAGGCTGGAAGTCGTCAAGTCTGCGTGCGAGACGATTCGTAATGACTCTCGAAAACAGCACGTAGACGTGGCTCAGAAGGGATATCGGTCTGTAGTTCTTCAAGAGGGCATTGTCACCTTTCTTGAAGACAAGACCACCGCACTTCTGCTCCACGCCTCCGGAGTAGTGCCACCATGGAGGACGGAATTAAAGAGCCTCTGAAGGACTTCAAGTATCGGTTTTCCACCCACTTTCAGAAGCTCCGCTGTAATTCCATCCTCACACGGGGACTTGCCGTTTTCAAGGTGCTGGAGAGCCATTCTAATCTCGCTCGGACTGACACGTCCGGATTATCATCGAAATAGTGTCGGATAAGACTTGCTCTTGGATCGTAACTCACACTTGCGTGTGGCTCCAACGATGATGTGTACAGCTGCCTATAGAACCTCTCAATCTTACTCAGAATCTCAGGTGTCCCGGAAACGCTGCTGCCACACTAAGTCTTCAGCTTTGACAGTTGGCTCTTACTGGCAGACAGATCTCTAGCAAAGACTTTGGAGCCCTGGTTCCGCTCAATCGCTTCTTCAATACGAGCAGTACTAAAGTTGCGTAAGTCTCGCCGCACGCATTTGGAGATCTGTCTATTCAGTTGCCTGTATGCTGTCAAATCTGTTGACGATTGCAGCCTCATCTCCCGTCTAATAGCCATGAGATTAAGAGTGTGATCGGAGAGTTATTGGGTTCTTCTGCGGCGGGTCTTGCAGAACTTAGCTCCGACCGCATGGACAGTTTCCACGAGCTTGTCATTCATATCGTCCACTTCATTGCAATCTTCTAGGCTCTGAAAGCTGTTACGTAACTCGAGCTGAAAGGTTTCGGGATTCTGGATTAGAGCACGAGGGGGACGGAGCGTTGACTTCATTAGACGAGACCTCTCCAACTTAACGTTTAGGTTCAGTGTGCCTCTAACCATTTGGTGATCGCTGCCAGTTTTCACCCTTGCGATCACTGAGACATCACTGAACAGTTGGCGTCTGATCGATATAATGAAGTCAATCTCATTTTTTGTCGAACCGTCGGGGCTCGACCAGGTCCACTTCTTGTGGAGCCGCTTCTGGAAGAAAAAGTTCATCATAAAGAGTCCCTCTTTCTCCATGAAGTCGGCCAGCTGCTGGCCCCTAAGGTTCCGTTGCCCTACTCCAAATTTCCCTAACTTCAGCTCACAGCTTTCTCTTGTGCTTAGTTTCGCGTTGAAGTCTCCCATCAACACCGTATTGTGGGTTCTGGAGGAATGCATGGCTCTAGAAATATCCTCATACATTTTCTCCACCTCCTCATCAGGATGTGCCGAGGTTGGTGCGTAAACCTGTATGACCTTCAGCGAATACCTTTTGGTGATTCTGAGTATCAGGTACGCGACCCTCGTCGACACATTCCCAATCTTTACAACTTTGTTGACGAGAGACTTGTGAACGATAAATCCGACACCTCCTTGGGACAGATGGTCGCCCTCCCGGTGATAGAACAAATTGCCGGACTCGAGGATTACCGTGTCCTCCCCCTCTCTTCGGACCTCGGACAACCCAATAATATGCCAGCGCAACTTGTCTACCTCTTCTTCCGACTCCAGTATCTTCTCGTCAGTCCTCAGGTTGCGTGCGTTATATGTTGCCAGGTCGAGTCGTCATAGGTGGCAACCGAACCTCCACCGGAGATTCTTAGCACCCCCTGCCCCGCCGTTACCATGGTCGCCACCGTAGCCAGGAATAGCGGGGCCGCCGGGGACTGGGGGACGTTTGTTTGCGTCGTTACTCATGGGGGGTATATTTGCCATAGTTGCCACGCTTGGCGAGCGGGTTGGCAACCGCAGTTTTTATTATATCATTGCTGTTATCAGAAAGATGCTGCTGCCCATCTCCTTTCTGTGTCCCTCTGTCGCCTCTTACGACACCCACGGGAAGATATGGGGTAGTGGATATTCTCAACCGCCACTACACGGCAATAATCCGCCTGCAGGAATCTATTTATTAAATAAGAAATGCGCTTGTCGATAAAATAGTCCTCCTACTTAAATAATAAATAAAAATAAAAATTATTTATTTCTTTAACTTAGGTCTACAAGTATTATTTTGTGGCCAGAGTCGCCCAGGAAGCATGTAGTAATGCTTGTGTTGGGTGACTCTGCTCTTCCATTGGACCGAGAATACAATAATTATTTTTAGTGTTTTTAATAACTAAACTAATCTATAGATTTTACAATATTTCAAGGGCTAGAATACTAAATGAATGATAATTTCAGATATTACATTGTGCCAAAACCGCGATAAAAAAAATTTCGGATCGGTTAGTAACCACTATATTATATGTCAAATGTGTGTGTGTGTGTGTGTGTGTGTGTGTGTGTGTGTGTGTGTGTGTGTGTGTGTGTGTGTGTGTGTGTGTGTGTGTGTGTGTGTGTGTGTGTGTGTGTGCTTTGTTTTTTGTTCTTGTGTGTGTGTGTGTGTGTTCTGTGTGTGGCGTGTGAGTATGTGCATGCGTGTGTGTGTGTGAGAGAGGGAGAGAAAGAGAGAGAGAGTGTGTGTGCATGTATCTGAGAATGACTACCTGTGTGATGATAAATCATTATTTGTATTGTCTACGATTCGCATTTAAATAAAAAGTCCTCCACGTCATGGTACCCTAACGTCTCGAGCCAGTGAACTATTGTTTTTTTTACATTCATATAGTTGAAGGTTGTATATTGAATATTTGTTGTGAAGCTTATTGTAGAGATAGGCAGAGTGAGCTTGAAACTGACGTCTGGCAAAAAGAGTTCTACATTGGAGTAACAGGAGCTACTTTACACTTCCTTCTACCTGTATGAACTTTGTGTTCATACGGCAAGGACTTATGTAATTTAAGGACAGACTTGATAATATAGAGTTTTCTTAATGACAATATTTTATGATGTAGATATAGTTCATCGGTAGGAAATCTATATGGTTTAAAAAACATTGTCTTAAGTAGGCATCTCTGGGCTCTTTCTGCCTCGAGGAATTTAGTTTTGGTGGCGCCACCCCAGATGGGAATGCAATAACTCATAACAGATTGGGCCAATGCAATGTATATATATTTTAAAAGTTCTTGAGAAGTTACATGTCTTAACTTTTTAAAGACCCATGTGAGTTTACGGATCCTATTATTTATAGCATCAATTTGAGTGTGCCAAGATAGTCGATGGTCCAGAGTTACTCCAAGGTATTTAGTACATTTAACACGCTCAATCTCATCGCACCCACACTGCCCATTACAAGTAATGTCACAGGTGTGAATTCTTAAGGTCAGATTTGGGGGCGGTAAAGTACGCTTATCGATTGCGAAGCAAATAAAGTTAGTTTTGGCGATGTTCAGGGTAAGAAAAACGGATTTGAGCCACATTGCATCCCTGTGGAGACCGTGCTCGGCAGCCGCAAAAACAGATTTCCAGGATGTATCATTAAATACTACGCCTGTGTCATCTGCGTATGAGAATACGTGCCCTCCCTCAATTTTGAGGTTAGTTAGTTCATCGAGGTATATTAAGAACAATGTAGGACCTAAGACACTACCTTGGGGAACACCATACTCAATTGTAGTGTCAGTACTATTGTAATTGTCAATTTTTACGCATTGGGACCGGTCTCTAAGGTAATCAGTTAGGAGTTTTAGTGGCATTCCCCTAATGCCAATACTTTTCATTATTCTTACAAGGGTGGGAACCGACACCGTATCAAAAGCTTTTTTTAAATCTAAGCAGACTGTCAGGCACTTTTTTCCACGATCTAAATACTGGGTTACTAAGGAGGTTAAGCCTGAAATGGCATCTTCTGTAGACTTTGTTTTTCTGAAATCAAATTGGAAACTGGATAAAATATAAAAATTTTCAAGGTAGTTAGTAAGGCGTGAATTTATTAGTCTCTCGATAACATTAGAAATAACCGACAAGACTGAAATCGATCGATAATTAGTTATATCTTTTTTGTCACCACCCTTATAGACGGGTGTAACTATAGATTTTTTAAGCAGGGTCGGAAATTTTGAAGCAGAGGTTGGCTAAATGACTAATAATGGGGACAACGAGGGGTTTAACCATTTTTATGAATTTTGTTTGTATACCGTCCCAGCCGGGAGCACTGTCAGTCTTCAAGTTTGAGATAACGAAGTCGACTTCCATGGGGTCAGTCTCCACAAGTACAAAAGAAGATAGTTGTGTTTTTGGGGTAGCTATTAAGTTACCATCCGATTGTGGGCACCTAATTTGGATGTCAGTAGCAAGTCGCTTACCGACGTTCGCAAAGAAATAATTTACTGACTATGGGAGAACCTCGAGAATTAAGTAATTCACAGCTTCTAGTTTTAGATAAGTTAAGATGCGCTATTTCTTTGATTGATTGCCATAAGGCTTTAGGGTTTTTAATATTAGCTTTTAGTTGTTCAGATTCATATTTGCGTTTTAGTTTTTTAATTAATTTATTACAGTAATTACGGTACCTACTAAATGTTATTTTGAGTATTGCATTATACGGGTCAGAACTTAACTTAAGTTGCATTCTGTTTCTGTTCCTTATACAGCGTAGTAAACCGTTGGTGATCCAAGGTTTAATAATGCGTTGTTTACTCGAGATCCTCTTAACTTAACACTCTCATCAAGGGATGATTTGAGTTTATTAATAAGATGTTCAATTACAAAGTTAGGATCTTCACTAAATAACAGATTGGATAGATTTTTGTTTATAAGTCTCTCAGCAGCTTATTCAAAGTCAATAAAGGTTTTGATAGTTGGAGAATGGTAGCTACTTTTTACTTTAGCGATTCTCATAAAGACTGAAGTATGATCAGTTGTTGAAGTGTTTAAGACTGCTATACTAGCAGACAGTTTAGTGTTATCAATTTTTAAGATAAAGTGGTCAAGGCAACCCATTTCTCGTGTAGGAAGTATGTGTTCAGGTAAGAGACTATGTGATGAGAGCATGTCAAGGTAATAGGCCCGATTATTACACTCGTAAGATGTTTCGTTATCTTTCCTAATTAAGTTTATATTTATATCGCCAGAAATTTTAATATTTCTATTACATTTTAACGTTTCCATTTAACATATTCCTGCTTGTGAACAATATTACCCATACATTATTTAAAAAATCGAAAAGTAAGTAAAACACGATGCATACAAATTAAAATTCCAGTAACGGTCACAAATTACAATTTAACGTCGTGAATCAGACGATTTCGTGGAAGCGTCGCATTTACGTCTAGGGTTGCCAACTCTTAATACCGAAAAGCCGGACAGACCAGCCGCTTAGCAGACACGGTAAGCCTCCATTTTTCAGTCTTTTTTTTTATAGAATAAAGGTGACAAACGAGCCCACAGTACACCTGATGGTAATTGGATGCTGTGGCCCATAAACATCTATATTTATACCCGATTAAGAATCAAAACGCAGATGCGTTGTCACCCCTGAGGACTAAGATGGAATGCCTCGTTTCCAGTAAAAAAGGGTCTCCAGACCTATACACTCACCATACGAAACAGAGCAGTATTAAGCTGTTATTTTACACTGGTATTCTGTGAGAGCGTGATCCTTCCCTAGTCGAGCCGACTCATTCGTGACCCATTCTTAGTATAGCACGATATATTTTTTTTTATTAAAAAAATGCTTTATATCACCTACCATACAGTCTACTTAAATTCTAATAAAATAACAATAAAATAAAATGAATCAGTCTTCTTTATTATTAATCATTCAATATTTATTATAATATTAATTTCAATAATTGCAATAGTATGTATGTACCTACATGAAAAATTAAAAAATGTTAAAATACAAAAAGCCTAACAAAAGCCGGACATCGTCTAATTTGGCCGGACACGCAACCAAAAAGCCTGACTGTGTCCGGCTTTATCCGGACGTCTGGCAACGCTATTTACGTCCTATATCTCTGAAAACGTAATGGTCGCCTCTCGTCGTCTGGAAACGTAATAAACTTATATATAAATCTCCGATATTGATATATTTATAATTATCGATATATCGCAAAACCGATATTTTAAAAAATATCAACGGTCCTAATTTGAACTGATCAGTTGGAATCATCAGTTGAACTGACCGTGTGTGTCGTCCATAAGAGAAGTCTCGAACGTACTGTAATATAGATACAAGCTATAGTTCTTAGCACTTACAACTTAATGCTTAAGTAAGAGGTTATTCGTAGATAATAGAAGGTAAATTGTATTACTTAGTAATAATGACTATTATTGCGAGATCACAAAAAGTTTGCATTATTCAATACGTATAGAAGTTTAAAACTTGAATCGTAATGAGATGTTCAAACGTGTTTGAATTTAACTTAATAGTAATCGTTGCTTTAGCAAATTTAAGGGTTCTGCTATCATCCAAGACTATTTATTTGTACGTTTTTCACGTGGTAGAGCCATGCTGTAGCTATATTGTGGTTGCAGCACGAATGGGTCGGCTCGACTGGGGTAGGACCACACTCTCACAGAATACCAGCGTAAAATAGCAGCTTAATGCTTCTGTGTTTCGTAGGGTGAGTGTAGAGAACCGGAGACCCTTTTGTTGGAAACGAGGCATTCCATCTCAGTCCTCAGGGGTGGCAAAGCATCTGCATTTTGATTCTTAATTGAAGATAAATGTAGATGTCTATGAGTCACAGTATCCACTTACCATCAGGTGGACTGTGTGCTCGTTTGTCACGGCCACGTTTGTTATGACATCTATTTTCTATCACAAATCAAAATGCAGACGCGTTGTCACCCGTGAGGACTAAGATGGAATGTCTCGTTTCAAACGAGACATTCCATCTTAAAAACGAGTCGTTTCCAGTAAAAAGGGTCTCCGGTTCTCTACACTCACCATACGAAACACGGCAGCATTAAGGGGATATACACTAAGTCAGCTCAAATTCTAATTTCGCCCCCACTTCCCCGTGCGTCGTATGCTATGTACCGACATGTTTGTGATCACTAATACTGTAAGTAGATAGGTAGTTAGATACTTATTTAATTATGTTTATCATATTTATGCCTGTTTCTTAACGCCAACCTAGTCGCTTCTTATTTTTATTACGATTATTTCCCATTTTAATTTTACGTCCTCCCGTTGCGTAATATGTATCCTGATCGTAAGCGATACAACCTCCCCCTTCAAGGGCCGAAGCGAAACTGACCGGGCGCCAGGAACAGGAATCAAGCTTCAAGAGGCCGATAGTTTAGGTAATTTCTTTTTACAGTGAAAATAATGGTATTTTAAAAAAAGTAAATAACATAAGCACTGCTTTATAGTTAGTTCAGTTAGTATGCAGAGTTTCATGACCTTATTTAAAATATTTTATGAATAACAGCGGTTTATAGTTTATTTTGGAGGTAACTTTGGATTTTTTTCTATCGAGAAAATTTTACGGAATCGCGTTTTCGTCTAACATAGTCCTTAACATTAATCCTCAACTTTACCATATATTTATTTCAAAATTAATGCTGCAATATTTTCGGCATAACGGAGGATCTTGCCAAGCCATTTGAGGTTATATTTCCCCTTAAGCTACTATCCTTCCGCGGTCGAGCCGACCCATTCGTACTACAACTATACTAACTAACAACTATACAACTAATATAACTGCAGCATGTCTCTACCCACGTATAAATTTTATAAACAAAAGGTTCCGAGGAACCCTTATTTCCTTCTGTCCGTTAGTCCTTATATGGTATAGCAATCATAACTTCTAACTAAAATGTAAAATTATATAGCATGTAGCTTATATAATGGTAGCACCCACTGCATGACAATAACAATTTTTAATAAGCTACAGCATCCACAGATCAGACAGCTGCCGCTGCCTATAAATATTAAAAAAAAATATTTAAATATATATAATAAAAAAGTGCAATATTTTCTTGGCTTTTGGATACGTATTTCTATTCTGTTGACGATTTCATGGATTATAAATTAATAAAAGTTAAAGCTACAGCCAATATACGTCCTACTGCTAGGCACAGCCCTCCCCTCATTTCTGAGAGGATTTTAGGGCAAAGAAGTGTCCGCCGCGCTGCCCCAATGCGTGTTGGCGAACTTCAGATGTCTTCGAAACATTTTTTTATTTATTTCTCAGACATTCAGGTTTCCTCTCGATGTCTGCCTTCACCGCCGAGCACGTGGTAAATCAGCACTTAAAATTTCAGTTAATAATTTCATTGGTGCCGGCGGGGATTGAACCCGGTTTGCTCGGGTGAAATTTACAGCGAGCGCTAACCATCTAAGCTACCACGGCTCTAAATTGATATGTTATACATAAATAAATGCTCCTAATATTGTATTAATAAATAATAATAATAATAATATATACCTAAAATTAATAATTCCTATGTTAAATTGTAAATGTACCTATAAATTTGTCTAAATAAGTATTTTAAAATTTTGAATATTATTGTAATTGTAATATTTCTACACCAGATACGGTAGTATGTGAACCATTCTATAATTTCAACGTATGTAATTTTTAACATAAGTAAATATTGTTAATATACGAGTATTTCACGTTCTTGCTGTATGCGTAAAAAGGGTTTGGTGATGATTTTATTGTTTGTATTAATGCAGTTTGCTTTTATAACAGTTTGGTTGTACTTCTTAATATTTGTCGAACTGCTATAAAAATAAGATTGCAGCTTGCAATAATTTTAGTTTTCATTTTATTTATTTGCTTGGATTAAAGATATGAAACGCATAGTGGAAAGTTTAAGAAGAGACCCTTGCAATGCAGGCAACGAGCATAATGACGACCTACATTCGGAAATACGAGAACTAAAAGCTGTTATTAAGCGGACTGCAATATTGAAAAAAAAAACATATGTAATGTAGAAGGTTATAAAATTAAACGAAATAACTTTAAAAATATTTCAGGAGACTTAAAAGAACAACTAATAAGTTTTGCTCCAAAAATTTATTTTGAACTAACGATCTTGATTTCTGGATGTTTCCATGCCAATTATGAATCGTTTAGATCATCCAGGAACCCACACACACAACAAAATTTTATCTAAATCGGTCGAGCCATTTTTGAGTTTGTGCTAAACTAACCGACAGCAATTGATTTTTATGTATGTATAAGAAAAGATTTTATTAAGTACCTCTTGTAAACTAAATTTAAATAAATAGTTACGCTGACAAAACTCACATTGTACTTATTAACTGAAGTTAAATTAGCACATTAATTGAAGCATTACATACGACATAAGGTTTTTTTATAGAATAAGGGTAACAAACTAGCACACCTGCTGGTAAGTGGATGCTGTGGCCCATAGACATCTACATTTATTCTCCATTAGGAATCTAAATGCAGATACGTTGTCACCTCTGAGGAGTAAGATGAAGTGCCTCGTTTCGAGTAAAAAAGGGTCTCCGGATCTCTACACTCACCATACGAAACACAGCAGTATTAAGCTGCTATTTTACGCTGGTATTCTGTGAGAGCGTGGTCCTTCCCCTGTTGAGCCCACCCATTCGTTCTACAACCATAATATAGCAGCAGCGTGGCTCCACCACGTACTCGTATAAAGGTACCGGTTTTCTAAGTTTCTAATTGTTTAAGTAATTATTACAGTAGAAGTAAGCGTAAAGGTTAGCTACTAGCTAGCAATTTATCGCACTTTGAACGTACATTGCTTCGTTCTTTGAATTAATATTACTTACACAGTCCACTAGAAATTTCTCCTACATTACGACATAAATTGCTTAGAGATTGCCTAGACCACAAAAAATTATTTGTAAGCACAAATACTCCTACCATGCGAGAATATCTTATGGCCTTTACTTAGCGTATTTTTTAAGCACCTACATACATAATGAGTAGAAAAATAGGACATAAAGTCATAATATAAGTGTTTAGACGACAATATAATTGTTACCTTGAGCTTGTGATATGTTTGATGCTTAAAAGCCTAAGGGTGACAAACGAGCACACAAACCACCTGATGGTATGTGGATGCTGTGGCCCATAGACATCTACATTTAACTTCGATTAAGAATCAATGAAGAGTTGTCATCCCTTAGGACTAGATGGAATGCCTCGATTCCAGTAAAACGAGTCACCGGTTCTACACTCACCAAACGAAACAGCAGCATTAAGCTGCTATTTTACGCTAGTATTCTGTGAGAGCGTGGTCCTTCCTCGGACGAGCCGACCTATTCATGCTACCACCATAATATAGCTGCAGCGTGGCTCTACCACGTATAAAAGTTATTTGTACTGCAATAAGAATTATTGTAGCTCAGGGGTCAAAGTTTTGCTATTTAACAGTACGCGAGCAACCTGAGTTCGTTCCTCTATGGCACTAATGAAATTGTTAATTGCAATTTGAAGTGATGTACTACGTACTCGGCGCTGAAGTTAAACATCGTGAGGACACTTGCATGTCTGAGAAACAAAAAAAATTCAGGCATGTGAAGACCACCAACCAGCCCCTCTTAAAAATGACTCTTTTTACTGGGTCGCAAGTCACCCTCATTCTGAAAAAAAAAAACTTAGAATTTAAAGGAAGTTTGTGCCCAGCGGTGGGATGCGTATATAGGCTGTAACTTTAGTTTACTTTTTAGAATAAAGCAAAACGACAAACTGTCAAAGTCAATGTCGCAGCCTTGTAATACGTTAACAACCGGATATATCCGACTCCACCTGCATCCACAAGAACATTTCCGCTTGGTAGGTAAAACCTTGAATGTTGTAAGATAAACGCGCGGTAATAAAAATTTACGAGAACATCAATAAAAATAAATATATGACTGTGTAATGAGTATACTTGTGAAAGCTATGATGTCCTCCTTACGTGGTTTCGTAATTAGACATAACTAAAATTAAAAATTGAAAAACAACCCGAAACGTATTTGATGGTTTTCAAATAGCTGAACACATTCTTTTGAATCATAGCTAAGATCTCTCTCTCGATCAAGTCACCTTTCAACCAAAGAAAACTAAATCAAAATCGATTCATCTTCATCACTTAGATGCTACATACAGATATGTAGATACACACGTTAAGAAACACCCCTTGTTTTCATCGGGGTTAAAAATGAAGAATAATCACTGTAAAAACATATTATTAATGTTTTAAGCGACAGTTAAATGTCTAGGTGCGGACCGTGAACTCGGTCGTGGGTTCGAATATGTCATTCTGCTATTGTAGTGGACCACTCCTAACATTTTAAAGTTACCAGGAGTGGTTAAAGGGAATATTAATAATGTTAAATTATGAGACATATCCCTTGGCTGACATAACTGCGGAGACCTGTGACTGCACCTTCATCGCTGGATGGGTATTCCCCGCTTCAGGTGTCCCCGCAAGGTCACCACTATGGCCGTGGAAGGAAAAAGGGAGAACTCCCGCCGGGCAAGGTGTTATGCCAAGGGAGCGGCCAACGCTCCGTGTGATAATTCAGTTATTCTATATATATATATATATATATATATATATATATATATATATATATATATACCGTTTTTACAGCGCATTGATAGCGCGATTTAGACTTCGATGTGTTTCGCTTGTGGCGTGATGACAGCGCCGCCACAGTAGCATTGCTATTATTTTATTTAAAAAATGTTTAAGTGTAATGAAAGTGTTATGTTTAAATGTAATATGAATCAACAACTATTTCATCATCATCATCATTACATCCTATAAAGCCCACTCGTGAACATAGGCTTAACATATTGCTTTATATGGAGGATCGTCACGCTTGGCGGATAGACAAGCCCGCAGTTTTGCAATGATGTTTACGAAGTTATAAATCTGTAAGTATCCATAAAGATGTAACTAAATTGAATTTATTATTTAGTATTATGTGACGGACATGGGACGTACAGTTACTGTTGTAGTAGTCTAACAATAAACCCATAAACAAATATATTAAATCAACGTTGTCAACTTCTCTTTTTGTAGTGTAATTGATATACATATGCTATGTAATATTTACATACTACGAAAAAGGCAAAAAGGAGAATATTGCGAAGTTTTTTTCGGTTTCTTCTCCGATTAGACGCGTTTTATTTAGAAACGATAGTAAATTATATAACTACAAAAAAGAGCAGCCATGGGCGGCGACTTTAAACAATCCATTTCTTCCCGTGAATTTTGTCCAGTAAAGATTTTATCTCTCTCGATCGATTGCATAGGTCTCGTTTACGCTAAAAGAAAAATATCCAGACCGGCGACAGAGAGCAGCGTACACATGTACACATACCAGACGTCCGAGAGGGAGATTATGGAAAATACTTTCTTTAAAGAAAAAGACAGCAGCAGACCTACACTCACGCCTGTCACCCTGCCACCCACCCCTCTGGGGTAGGCAGATGCTACGGACTTCCATTTAGCACGATCCTGACACACCTCTCTCGCCTCTTCCACATCCATATACCTACGCATACATGCTCGTCGGTTAAGGATACTCTTAATTTGGCCCATTTACAATAATATCGACAATTTGGTCGATAAACTTTCGCCTAGGACGTCCCTTCCCGACACTGCCATTCACTTCTGAAACATAAATTTACTTTGGCACTCTTTCCTCATTCATTCTTTATACGTGACCAAATCACTGAAGCATTACTTTCTTAATACTGCTCACAACATCATCTTTCAAACCACACTCTTCTCTTATCACAAATTTTTTCTCCCGTCATTTAGGAATTAATAAATTACTTCCCTTTTCACCGCAACCAATACTGATAATGTCGACATCGTCGAAAATTTTTCAGTTAATTACCAGGGACGAGCAAGTGAAAAAATTATAACGATATAATATATCATATCAAAATTTTTAAACAGTAGTTTGGACGACAAAAAAAACGACAACAGCACATGAATAAGGTATTTTACACCAAGCAAAAACATCGAAAATATATATGTTTATGATGGGCTTTGTAAAAAATAAACGAGTAATATTGATTTCTATTCGTAAAATTACATAATATTACGTATAGTTTAATTATTTGAGTTCGTTAAAGCAGTAGGCCTCCCTTACCCTTCCGTGGTAAAATAAGGCCTAATAGCAAGGTTTTCAGAAATGTTTAATTTTGTTTTTCTTTATGGCAAATGTTACAATTTTTTGATCACACTTTATAGAAACGGTACTAAGTCAACGATTTCTATTAATATCTATAGACCAAAATAGATTTTCCTCACTTTTTTTTTCTCGAATTTCCCTTATCTATATCACGATTTAAAAATATCGACAGTATATATTTTTAAATATTTTCTCATAAAAATATCGATATTTCGATATATCGATATTTTTTACCCAAGTCTAGTACTAGTTACTACGCGCATCGGTGGTTGTGCCAATATAAATGACTCATTCATTTTAGCAATGACATCAGATACGCCTAGCCTAGCATTCAAACTCCGAGCAACAATACCAACTATCTATAGATATCGGGTTGGCGCACAAAATACGTCTAAGTAAATAAGAGCGCACTTGAGACGTGAGCTGTTATTTCGTTTAGTTCACTTGAAACACAGTCAATGTAAACGTTTCACAATGCCGTAATGTGTATTTAAAAGTCAGAAGAATAATGCCGGAAAAAACAAATTTAACGGCTATAGTGTCTTACTTTCGTTAAGTACATGTATAATATGTTATATTTTAGGCTCTAAACTAACAAATAATATCATGTTACAAACAAAATTACCGATTAAAAAAACATCCCTACAAATGTTTTGCGAAGGCTTGCCAATACACGCGTAAAACTTTATGAAACAGACCAGTAGATGCATTGAGTAGATTTGTATTGTAATAATTTTTAGTGATTTGTTACCAAAACTTTAAATAATGGTAATTGGTAGTTTTGTCTCTGTTTGAGTAATTTCATTAGTAAAGGTAAATCTTTACAAACAACAAATATGATGGCAAATTTGTATAATATACAGCAGTTTTAAAACTATGTATTAACAATAATGTGTTTCCTGGAGGAGATAAACACAATCACAAAATTACTTTACTCAAATCAGTATAATATGAAAAATTACTAACGTAAGATTACATTATATATGTAAAAAAGAGAAGGGATATATCAAAAATAAATCAAAACGTCAATTGTACAACTTTTTAAAGAAATTAATTCTTGTACGAAGAATGGAAAAAATCTTTAATGTGGAATCGTTATCGTTATTCGTCATTCTGTAAATACTAGAAACAGACACAAGCTAGTAGTTAGTACTAATTACTCACTCCACCGAGTCATTAATTCATTCTTGGGTCGATGTATACGCTTTTACAACAAATTCCCAGAAAAAATACAAAATTTGACCTAAACAAAGTTCAAAAACTTTAAACTAATTTTGTATAAAAAGGGTTATTATAACATTAAGGAATTTATGATAATAACCCCTGGGAATGATGGGGATCGCTATCAAATTATTTCTAATTTGTTTTGTGTTGTTAATTGTAGCAAACATGATTATAAGCTGTTATTTAAAAAAAATAGTCCCGCTGGTTTCTTGCTGGTTCTTCCCAGGGTAGAGGTTTTTTTTCCCGAACCAGTGGCAAATTAAAAAAAGTGACATTCAAATAGTATTATTTTAATCTATATTGAATGTAAAAGTTTCTGAAACACTGAAATGTACTTGTATTATAAAGCTTGTAAAGATAAAAATATAAAGATGTGGAATTTAGTGATAATTTTATTTGTGACATCCAGCTATAGACCAGTGGTAAATTAAAAAAGTGACATTCAAATAGTAATATTTTAAACTATATTGAATGTAAAAGTTTCTGTTTCTGTTATAAATATTTTGATTTTTGATTTATTGAAACACTGAAATGTACTTGTATTATAAAGATTGTAAAGATAAAAATATAAAGATGTGGAATTTAGTGATAATTTTATTTGTGACATTACATGACATACCTTTGCCAGCCGCCCCATTTCATAAATTTGAAAAGCAAAAAAGCGTACTTGCAGTTAATTACTTTTTGTGTGACAACACATAAAAACACTGATAAATTAAGTAAATAATCATACTATACACAAAACCATAAAATAATTAGTATTTAATGTATTTATTTACTATTCATTATTGCACACAACAAAGAAGAATTAATAACCTTAAGAAAAAAAGCTTTTTGCAAATGTAAAGTCATCACAATAAATACCTCCAAGGTAAACAATTGCCATCAAAATTTTGGCCACAGCTATATTTCACTAACGCAAAATATAATTCCACCAAAAACATAAAAACTGTGAACAAACCTAATGATTAGAACAGTATTTTAAACAAGTGGTAAAATTAAAAATTTAGTACAACCTACTTCAATATAAAGAAAATGAGAAATGTATTCGAAGTCAATTTAAATAAGCATTATTAAGGATAACTCAAAAACTGCTGGTCAGATCATGATCAAATTTATAAAGGACATATTAGAAGTACCAGCTTTCAGATAGAAAATAATTATTAAAATCTGTACACCCAAAAAAAAGTTCTGAAGTAATACACTTAAAAAAAACATACAGTCGAATTAAGTACCTCTTCCTTTTTGAAGTCGCTTAAAAAACCCGACTGTGACAAGAAGTAACTGTAAGGAGAATAATTTCATGTCCCTATTTTACTTTCTAATAGTTAAATAATATAAGTAGTAAGTATACCTCAACGCTTGATACTTTTAACACCATATTTTAAAATCTATCTAGCCATTTAGGTTACAGAGAGTGCTAAAGAACTAAATATACATACATACATACCATAACATAAATACATACACTCGAAAAACATTTCCCCTTCTTGGGACAGTCGGGTAAAAAGGGGTCAAGTTCAGTACAAACTACGCTCGGGGTCGTTGGCATCGCCATTATAAGAGTTTAAATCTGAACGGGTGCCAAATTCCATTGCAGTTGCTCAAACAATAGGATCTATAGAAATGTATAACATTTTTAGAGCTGCTATTGAAGTGCATATGTTCCAGCTGCAACGAACAAACGTAGTAGTCAAACTTTTTAAATACCCGACGTTTCGAGCACTTTACAGCACCATGAGTTCATACTGTGTAGATCGAAACAAAAATTAAATTTTAATCTATGATAACCGCGGTTAACTATGACATCTGGACGTTGAACATCTCAGTCCCCTCGTGACCATGGGTCATAGAGTAGAGTAATATATACAGAAACCATGGGTGTTGTAAAGTGCTCCGTAAATCCGTAAAAACTAGTATTATTTAAATGTGTAGTGTTCGCGTAAATATAAGAAATCATTAATAATACTTATTATTACTATTAAAGAATATGGTGGTTCAAGTGTAAAGAAAACACAAGGAACACCGATAGAACTATATAATGTAACTGTAAAATGGTTTCAGCGCGAATGCGTCAACTAGACTAGGGAAGGACAACACTCCTAGAGGATATCAGCGTCAAATATCAGCTTAATACTGCTGTTTCGTTTGGCCGGGGAACAGAACCGGCGACCTTTTTACTGGTATCTTAGTGCTTAGTAATGACAATGCATCTATATTTTTAATCTTATCTGAGGATATGTGTAGTATCCATGGGCAACAGTATTACATTTATCATCTGTTGTGCTGAATTTGTGCAGGTTTTTTATATCACGTGGTGTGCACTATGTGCATAAACAAAATGTGCTTCGAAAGCTTAAAAAGCGTTTCGTTTTATCGTTCCTGGAACACACAGCAAGGGTTCGGAATTATTTAGGTGCGTCTTTTAGATCACTATAATTTGGAGCTTCGTAGTGCTTTAAATACAAGCGAATAGACTTTTCCAAGAGTTAGCATTTTTAACACTGAGGTGCTTTTAATGTTAGCCCATAAATTATCTTTAAAAAAAACCACGACTCCGTTTATTGCGACGACTAAACCACGCGACCGACACCCTAATATTATATCAATCGTATATATTATATGCCGCAAAACTACCGACAGATAGAAAGATTTCCGAGTAGCCGTAGTTAGTAGAGTTTCAGGCGTACAAAGACATAATATCTGATTGCACTATATTTTTGAATATAACACTTGTAGAGACTTGTACCATGGGAATTCACGTGCGGTGAATTTGATAAAGAAACTTTACCCACGACTATCATCGCCGTTGGTGATAACGAGAACTAGTTCTTTTGCCGCTCAGTCTAAGTATAGCTATTCAACGAGAATCCGCAGCCCGCGTTCTTGGCACGATACCGCGGGGAGTAGGTGTGATATTAAGTGTTTAGTTTTAGTTTTATTTATTATAGTAATAGTTCGATATACAGTTGTAAATATTGTATATTTAAACTCTTAGATCGCGGACTACAAAATTAATTTAAATTAATTTAGCTTTATCTGTGAAGCGTGTTTAATAAAAAATATTTTTTTCAATATCGAATATGTAATTCTTTCTGAAAATATATTATGAAACCACAAACATAGATTTATTTTCCACATATGAAACATTTACGTAATTACCTTCACAAATTATGAAGATTTAGTCTCAGTGAGGAGTCTAGATTTGGCTAAATTATTTCGTCACGGACGTCGTTTCACTAGTTAAGTGTATTGCAAACAGAGGAAGAACATACATATTGAATATGATAAAGATTAACATACCATCTGGTCATATAGATGATGATAAAATAATCCAGTTTAATTGTCTTGTAAAATTAACACGTTAGCGTTAGAGATATACGAATGATATCTCGTATTACATTAGTGTTCGTTTTTATTAGCGTGATACACAAGTATCCATCCATATAGGAATTATACCTGTGCAGAGTTTCTCGAAGCACTACGATCGAAGTTGTTTACGGGTATGTTTACCTAGAACAAATTGTCCAACGAGGTAAGCCCATTTCGACCAAGGTCAATCGGCAGATACATATCAACTAGGCAGCATTCTGGAAATTACGACACATCTTCCCATCACGTATACTTAACTCAAAACCTAAGCTCAAATTCGCTCAACGAGCTATGGAAAGGCGCTATATTAGGATATTAGGAGTTGGAGTTTCTCTGCGTGATAGACTTCGTAATTAACGTATAAGTACGTTCAATATACACAATAAAACTAGAATAAACAACAAATCTCAACAGATCAGTCAATTGAAGTGGCAATGGATCGATCAGGTTTTCCGTAAAAGCCTCGTATCAGGGAAGTATAGGGCGGCTGCCCATTAGATGGTGGTCGATGGGAGCAGATGGCTCGGAACCGTTCATTGTGGCATTCCTTGCGGGAGGCCTTTGTTCAGCAGTGGACTTGTTATGGGCTGTAATGTTGGCTAATGCAGGCAATGCACTCGCCATTAGTTTGACCAGTTGGTCCACCTGTGCCTAGCAGTTGGACGAGGACTGCCAGAACGGAGGACCGAAATATCTGTACAAAATTTTAAATTGTCGGGATTTTGGGGTTGTTGTCGGGAGAAACAAATATTATAAATAAAAATGTAAAATAAAAGTTTATTTTTCAAATGAATAGGCTACAAGAAGACAACATTGTTAACACATAACTAATTTAAGTACACTCAATTTTTAAGTTGCCACGTGTATTTGGCATCACGGACTTTAGAGTCCACCTATTTAGATCCTTGACTAGTATTCAGATAAGATTGAAAATTCAAACAATTTACTTCAAAGTTTAGTCTAATTACTAACTCAGCTTTTATTAAATCAAAAGCAGCTGTGATGTGAAGAGAAGCTCTTCTTCAGGAGATTCTGGGTTTTACCGGGAGTCTGGAGATCATTGAAAATGTCGGAAGAATCCAGACGAATGTCCATCATCTGGCAACCCTAAGTAGGAGATACATAAACTATAACTTTACTTCACCAGCTTTTTATACTTTTTTTACATTATAAAATTAAACTATGTTTAAGGATAGCTGTTTATTATGAAACGGTTTACTCAAGATATTTAGGAATACTCTTTTGCCTACCTGTAAGCCAAGCCATGCGCACTTTTGATCGCACAATACCTACCTTACGTCCGCCAAGCAGTGATCTAATTTGATCAGAATTATGTAAACGTGTGTACCTATGAAAAAACTATTTTTTCGTTTTAAACAAAACCAAAGACACTATGCAATAGATAATAGTATCAAAGACAAAGATATGCTCTTTTATTTTAAACCATAACCTGGCAATGTTTCTTAGAAAAAAAAAAAGAAATCACTCTGAACTTTCGGCGTTCCACGTGTCGTTTTGATAAAGGTGCTCCGTATTTTTTATAGAATTTTATATTTGTGTCTGGACTAAAAACGAAAGTATTATACTTTTTTATATTCCTTGTAATATAGTGAACACATATATATATAATTTGTGGTATAAAAAGTGAAAAGTAAATTGCCAAAAGTGCTTCAAAATCTGGAAGGCCCATTATGGCGGCTGGGTCATAAATGTGTTATTTTTCAAATTCTCATTTATTTTTAGTGTAAAATGTAAGTAAAAATAGTTTTCTTACATATTTCAAATAACTTGACGTTGTATTTATTTCAAATTCACACAAAACTGTTTTAGAAATATTGTTCTAAATGTCACACAGATAAAATATTATTTTTTTTTTATTTTTTATATTTTAATATTTTGGTATGAGTAACGAATGGAAACACATAAAACATAAAAATATACATATTTCCAAACATTTTCATATAAATTTCTCTAAAAACAAAAGTGTAGAATTCAAATTAGTAGTAATTTTGTCACTAAAATTGAAGTATTACCACTACTATGTTACACAGGGTAATTTACGTATTTTATTACAATTTCTAGCAACCAAAAATAATTTTATTCGATAGTTTATACATTGAACAAGAATTCCTGTAAGTTTTATCCATAAATATTGTCTCAAAGTGAAAATATAGCAAAATTTGCAATATAGCAAAAAATTTGCTAATTTTCAAATTTTCCCGCCATTACGGTCCCGAGCGAACGGGAGTATAACATGTCGCGCGCTCGCTTGGCGAACAGGTACCACCTATGAACTAAACAGTCTATTCTAATTGTCTGAATCGTTTATGATTGAAATTAATAATTTTTAAATACAAGAAGTTTCTAGAAGACTTAACTTCCATTTAAAAGTGATTTATTACCGTTGCAAGATTGCAGAGGCTGCCTTTTCAACCGACTTAAAAAAGGGGGAGGTTCTCAATTCGACTGTATTTTTATGTGTTACCTCAGAACTTTTTTCTAGTTGAACAGATTTTGATGATTCTTCTTTTATTTGAAAGCTGGTCCTTCTCATGTGGTCCCATATAAATTGATTAAGATCGGACCAGTCGTTTTTGAGTTATCCTTAATAATGCGTATTTAATGTAATTTGCCCCCTATTCTATAAAAAAAGATTCGAAATATTAATGGCTCAACCGTCACCGATCGTGAAAACATATTTGTTAATTGATCACACATAACAATTACCGTGGAAGTAAGTAAGTTAATAAATATACGTCTATTAACGACGTAATATCAGTAATAAATTACAAAACGAAAGGAATACACAAAGATAATTTAAAATCTATGTATGAGGAATAAAGTTTCTTGGGCCAGAAAGGTTCTCGAGTAGAAAAAAATAGAATAGAATAGAATAATTTCTTATCAATATAGATTACATGTAATTCTTATTGAAAGTCATTTTTTACTTTACCACTGGTTGAAAAAACCTTTGTCCCGGGAAGAACCAGCAAGAAACCCAGCGGGATTCTCATTTGAAATAAATTTTATAATGTGAATGGTTAAAAAATATTGACAAAATTTATTTTAGAAACAACTTGTAAGCGACCACCTCATTCCCAGGGAGGTGGTGGAAAGTTCCGCTTCTCAACTGTAAAATCAATATATAAAATACATGTCCAACTAAACTGGCTGGTCGTCCGAATTTTAGATTTTAAAACTAAGTCGTTTTTTTACTAAGAATAATTGTGATAACCATAAGTATTTTTATTTTTTAGCAGACTACATAAAATGTTCTAAATTCAAATGTATGTTACTTTTTTGTATTTACGAGTAAATTTCGCGATATTTTCGCCAACTATGAACCGATTTCAATAATTCTTTTTTTAACAAATAGACTTTAATTGAGAAGTGGTTCAACATGTGTGGCGAGTCTTGCGTGGCCAGCTACACCATCCTGAGGTACTGGAGGTGTTGCAGCTGTTTGTGCCTGATAAGGCGGTGGTTAGGCGTCGCCCACATCCCACCTTTAAGGTGCCGCACGCGAGGACAAATCTGCTCAGGTTTGCACCTATGTCGCGGGCTTTAAAGTTATTGAATATTATTTCCGAAGAAACGGACATTTACCACTGCAGCCTGGCAAAGTTCACAGAAGCGGCGCACAGGGTCTGTGAGATTTTATTATAATTTTTTTTCTTTCAATTTATATTTTTGTTTCTTAATTATAATTGTATAAGTATATATTTTATGTCAGTAGTTATAATTATCAGTTATTGTTTGGTTTTTGTACAGCATCGTCTTGGTTTTGTACTGTTCTGATGTTGTTACTGTTTTTGTAATAAATAAATAAAAAAATAAAAAAATAAACATTTTAGACATTTTATTTGTTACCTTTAAATAGTTATATACTTAAGTCTACACAAAATGGTGTAAAAAAAAGGAAAAAGAAAGTATTAAATAATTTTATATTTTGAAGTCGGTGCTCTACAAACTATGTCTTAGCAATTTTAGTTACTTGGACTCGGCTTTTAATTTTTTTTACACATAAAAATTTTCTTATTACCGCTACAGCAACCGTTAAACATTAGCAGCCACAACTACTGGATGCTGTTAGCATGCACTTAAGCCACGGCGCGACATTCGAAGCTAACGGTCTGCGTGAACGACGCTTTGTTTGCTCGTTTGATGGAGGGCCAGTTCTCACTGCCGGCACTTACGTAACGTTAAGTAATTAGTGGTGAGGAATTTACGAGGCGATTGCATTTCGTGGTTGATTTAAACTAATCAACCGGTTCGCGATGCGAGTGTACGGTCACGGTCGTTGGGTATTTGAATATGAAATGTAATGTCAATTAAATTTTCTATTAACAAGGCATCGTATTTGCTGAATCAGTAACGTGAGTGAGATGTGATGCGACGTAAAAGAATATATCACTCGATTTTATCCCGTTTGTATTATATCGTAAGGGTGTAGAAAATCCCGGAAATACTCATGGATGATCTCAGATCTGACTTGCAATTACAGTATTATCACCTTTTTAAGCTAGAAGTAAAATATATAAAAAACGACAACAGGCAGAAGCGTCAAATCAAAGGTACGAAACGTGTGGTATAGAGAAATGTGGTTCTTTAGCCTGATCTTGATCTCTATCTGGACTATGGTATGAGTAGGGAATAGAGTGATTTGCGCACACAATCTTATATAAAGTGTTTAAAATTCGGTGTGGAGGATATTATTATATACGTTTTTGGATGGACTTCTCTCACTATTGAAAGTTTGCCTGTCGCGATGCTGAAGTACGGATGACGACAGACTTAGACCCGCCACATTCGTACGGAATTCCGTTTCGGGATTCCATTTCGGAATTCCGATTCGAGATTCCGAACGCAGCAAATCCATTTTTCCGTTCGAAATTTCGCGGCCAAAACGAGATTCCGTATGTAAATGTATGTGGCGGGCCTTAAAATGTCGTCAAAACATATTTTCTCACAGTAACCCTTCCTCACGATATTTTTATTCCTTAATTTGACGTTAGCATAAAATAATTTTTAGTCATTTGTTATTATACTTCCCTATTTGAATGGGATTTTGTTCACAATTTCATAGGTTTTTTGGCACCATAATTATTTTTTCTAAAATAAAAGTTACTCCTTATAACATCAACTATCTAGCGGTGAAAGTTCTGTCAAAATTTATCCAGGCGTTTTTTTGATCAGCCGGAACTAACAAACAGATAGACAAAATTTTTATAAAATGTTATAAGTATTATTCATGTGCATTTAGTAAAAAGCTGTTATTATTATATTATTGATTTAACATAACAAACAGACACTTCAATTTTATTTATTTGTGTAGATAAGCAAATGGTAGATCAGCATATAAATAATAAATTGCAATTACCAATTTCATTGGTTCTTAGATTGAATGCGTACGTTTCATAGCGAACTTGAACCCTTGAACTAACATGACTGTCGCAATTTAGGTATCAACGAGGTCCGTTCACCTTATAACTATTTACATGCACTTCAATCACATTGTCTGTATACGGCGCTCATATAAACCGCTTGTAATCATTCAGGTGGAATGTTGAGTGCCAAGTTCAGTCAGGTTTATTAATGCAACAAAACAGCGTATCGCCTGTATTAATTAACAAAAATAAAACGATCGAGTAGTACGTCCAAACCGACTGCGTTTTGAGTATTTTTCTTTAAATTTACTGCATTTTCCAAATTGATGCCACAATATTTAATATTATTTTTTATAGCGCACATTCCACCTGATGGTAAGTGGTTTCTGTGGCCCATAGATATCTATCCTCGATTACAAATCAAAATGCAAATGCGTTGTCGCTCCTGAGGACTAAGATGGAATGTATATGTAATGATGGAATCCATACGAAACACAGCAGCGTTAAGCTGCTATTTTACTAGTATTCTGTGAGAGCGTGGTCCTTCCCCGGTCGGGCCGACCCATTCGTGCTACAACTATACTATTAGTATAGCTACAGTATGGCTTTTTCAAATACATTGCCCTTCATAATAATTACAGCTTATCAAAGTCTACCGCTGACCATAGGCCTTATCCATAGATTCCAGTGTACCATAGACTGCTTTGTAGCGGGAATATTCGTCGTAGTTGCCATGCTCGGCAGGCGGTTCCTCAAGCGCAGTTTTTCTATTATTTTGAATTGTTATTACGAAGACGCTGCTGGCATATCCTGGTCTGTTTTTCTCAGTCTCCTCTAACGACAACCACGCGATGATATGGGGTAGTGGATATTTCTCACACCGCCACTACACGGTATTGTGCCTTGCCATTCTTTCAAGGATCAAAGAGTGTTCCAATGCGGTGAAATAATAATGGAGGAACTTTTTAGTTATAGATGCTTAAATATTATATTCATTATTATAGGTTTGTGAAAAGGTAAGGTCACGTTTTCTTCATCTTCATCGGTCTGTAAGTTCACAGCTGAACGTGACGAGAGGGCTCACGCTTTATGGAGGAGGTGCGTCAAATTAAGAACACTTCACGACACAAAAAGCTCACGCTTTATGGAGGAGGTGCTTCAAATTAAGAACACTTCACGACACAAAAGAGCTCACGCTTTATGGAGGAGGTGCGTCAAATTAAGAACACTTCACGACACAAAAGAGCTCACGCTTTATGGAGGAGGTGCGTCAAATTAAGAACACTTCACGACACAAAAGAGCTCACGCTTTATGGAGGAGGTGCGTCAAATTAAGAACACTTCACGACACAAAAGAGCTCACGCTTTATGGAGGAGGTGCGTCAAATTAAGAACACTTCACGACACAAAAAGCTCACGCTTTATGGAGGAGGTGCGTCAAATTAAGAACACTTCACGACACAAAAGAGCTCACGCTTTATGGAGGAGGTGCGTCAAATTAAGAACACTTCATGACACAAAAGAGCTCACGCTTTATGGAGGAGGTGCGTCAAATTAAGAACACTTCACGACACAAAAGAGCTCACGCTTTATGGAGGAGGTGCGTCAAATTAAGAACACTTCACGACACAAAAGAGCTCACGCTTTATGGAGGAGGTGCGTCAAATTAAGAACACTTCACGACACAAAAGAGCTCACGCTTTATGGAGGAGGTGCGTCAAATTAAGAACACTTTACGACACAAAAGAGCTCACGCTTTATGGAGGAGGTGCGTCAAATTAAGAACACTTCACGACACAAAAGAGCTCACGCTTTATGGAGGAGGTGCGTCAAATTAAGAACACTTCACGACACAAAAGAGCTCACGCTTTATGGAGGAGGTGCGTCAAATTAAGAACACTTCACGACACAAAAGAGCTCACGCTTTATGGAGGAGGTGCGTCAAATTAAGAACACTTCACGACACAAAAGAGCTCACGCTTTATGGAGGAGGTGCGTCAAATTAAGAACACTTCACGACACAAAAGAGCTCACGCTTTATGGAGGAGGTGCGTCAAATTAAGAACACTTCACGACACAAAAGAGCTCACGCTTTATGGAGGAGGTGCGTCAAATTAAGAACACTTCACGACACAAAAGAGCTCACGCTTTATGGAGGAGGTGCGTCAAATTAAGAACACTTCACGACACAAAAGAGCCCACGCTTTATGGAGGAGGTGCGTCAAATTAAGAACACTTGACGACACAAAAGAGCTCACGCTTTATGGAGGAGGTGCGTCAAATTAAGAACACTTCACGACACAAAAGAGCTCACGCTTTATGGAGGAGGTGCGTCAAATTAAGAACACTTCACGACACAAAAGAATAGACAGACAAGCTACTATTCTTTTTGCTACTTTGATTTAATTACAGAAGTTAATTTTAAAGTACAGTAATAACTACAAAATAATTCCTGAATCTGCAACATTTTTGGAATTTTGGCCACCCTAGCACCTATAGGCGCAACACGTCTCCCTTAGAATATGTACGACCTGTTTAAAGCTGATTTCAATCCAACTTTTTACTGTTTCCTGCAAAATAATTTAAATGTTTTGAACTATTAAACGGTGTAAACTGCGGGAAGTTGTCTAATAAGTAATACATAGTAAGTAAGTATAACATAGTAAGAACTAAAATGAAATGTTATTTCTTAAAGGTAATCGTTTGAAATGAGGTTCCTCTGACCGGAGAAGAAACGGCGAAAAAAATCTGCTGGTATCCTCATTTTTTAAAGATAATATTATACATATATCATATTGATACTATATACATTTGTAGTATATACGTGTATATTATGTAAACAATGATAAATAACCTTCAGTAATAGCTACTCTTAACTCAGATATAGTTATTTTTATTTTACTGGTGACTCAACGGATAATCAAAAATAACTAGTTATTAGTTCAAAAACCACAAATTAAAAATGACATAATACAATAATAATATCACTTTGCTTTTCTGTCTTTTGACACATGTATCATTTCATGTGGTTAAACCTGACCACAGCGATAACTGCTTCGCAAGTAGGTAACACATGAATGGGCAGGGCGATCGGGCGATCAATCAAAATAAAGTTAATGTGAAATCAGTGTGAATGAATAGGAAAATTAATAAATTTATAATATCGAAAATAAAACTGGCAAAAATTTATATTTTTTCAATTGAAACAATAAAATAATTCCACTTGGCGTTGCTGGAGAAGGAATCATCAGCCTCGCACCGGCGGACGCGAATTCTAGAATATTCTCAACGCTTGTGTTGAAGCATGCCTAACGTGACCAGAAGTCCCGTTTTGAACGGGACTGTCCCTTTTTATAGTTACGAGTCCCGATGTCCCCGAAATGAACTCTGGGACGCAAAATTGTCCCGTTTTCTGAAACCGCGCGAAAATTTGTATTATGGTTACTAAAAACTTTTTCGAAGATCCCACATCCGAATTATGGCTTTATTTTTTATACGCTCAGTCAGCAAGTTTTCATCAAGCTGTATTGAAACTTGAAATTCAGACTGTCAAATCAATCAACTAAAAGACAATTTGAGTCAGAAACAGACCAATCAGTTTCTTCGATTTACGGTCCGTCAATTAAAAGTGAAATCGAAAGATATTGTTACTGACATAGATGAAAAATTGGTGAAAAAGGCAGCTACAGATTTTCATGAAACAAGACGTGAATATCGCGAACAGTGGACTTGCTTTCTTACCAAAGAAATGGAGATATTTTATTGGGCAGATTTAAAAAAAGTTCCCCGCATGGGAAGACGTTCAAAACTCTCTGAATGTACCTATTAATTGAAAAGGAATATATTGACTGTAATAAAGATGCAGAAGTTTTTGACGAACTACAAATTTCTGTTCTAAAGACGATATTGATAATTTAGGTGAATATAAAAAAAAGGTGCCAAGAGTTTTATTCTTACTTAATATCACCACCAGCTATATTAAAGTAAATTTGTTCCTGTGAGAAATATAAATATAACTAAACGTTTCATATATATATATATATATATATATATATATATATATATATATTTCCAGCTTGCCAGGCAGACATTGTTCTGCCTTTTTCGACTACCTTTTGTCATGTCCTATTAAAAATTCTTGAATTTGCCAAAAAAGATGTGGGCCACTAATGGGCAAAAAAACTATCCTATCTCTCAAGTTGGACCATACTGCACACGGTGTGCAAATTTCATTAAAATCGATCGACTCCTAAACTACTTAACCGATATATATATATATATATATATATATATATATATATATATATATATATATATATCAGAGTGACGATGAAGATATCACATTAAATGAAAAGACGTATCCTAAATAACGTTCTTTAAACATACATAATTAAAAAATGTAACAATTAACATCCTATGCCCAGTAATAATTTTTTTTTCGATTTAATATTAAACAACATCATGTAAATGCATATATTTATCACCTGACGAATACTAAAAGGTCAAAGACCCATGACCGGTAAAGGCGAATTATAGTTCAAACGTTGCCAATCCGAATAACTCAAATAAAGAAAAAGGATCAAGCAAAAAATGTACTTAAGTCAAACGATTTAAGACTTAATTCTTATGCGCCAAATTAAAAACAAAGGGACTGCGCGCTGATAAGTTTCTCGATTTGTTTACGTTAATAGGATAATAATAGATGCGAAATTGGACGCTTACTTCTATTGTTTTGTATTTTTTTTTGTTTGTGATAGGACACGTTAATAATACGCTAGATAAAAATCATATTTAATAACTTAGTGAAGTGGTGTGACATTTACTTTTTAACGTTTTAACTTTTTCTAAGTTTTGAGACACCTTGTATCAATTTCACGTCGTCGGAATAAACCGACATGATTTTGATTTACGGAGAATGCCACCAAAACGCGGCTCTAGCATTAAACAACATTTAATTATTAAATTTGATTTGATGTAGTTATTAAACTTTAGTGATTACAAGATTAGAGTGATTATTTGGATAAAACAATATCATAAAGTTTATGGTTTGTTGATAATATCGCATTAGTATCGCCCTACGCGTGCCTAATTCCCTATGTATGGGCAAGTGTAGGTATCGCTGCCGTTGCCGTTTTTACAGTCACTTCAGGTCAATAAACTCATATTATCCAGCATGATTTATTTCGTGTAATATTTTAAGCTATTTATTTTGTTTGAAAAATGCACTTTTTTATTTTTTATATTATTGTTTATTTTATTATTTCAACAGACGTATATCAACTTGCATTTACTGCTGCGCTATAAAATGTGATAACCTAATCTCCACTATATATATATATATATATATATATATATATATATATATATATATATATATATATATATATATATATATTAAAAATTGCTTTTTTTTATTGACTACCTGTTAATTGACCTAAATAAAACAATGGCCCGTTTTGATTCAAAAAATAAATGGTCACGTTAAGCATGCCTATTTCAAAATATTAAGATTTTTTATAGTACAAGAACGGAAAACGAGCACACAGTCCACCTGATGGTAAGTGGTTGCTGTGACCCATAGACATCTACATCTATCCCCGATAACGAACCAAAATGTAGATGCGTTTAACCCCTAAGAACCAAGATCGCCCCGTATCCAGTAAAAAGGGTCTCCGGCACTCTGCACTCACCATACTAAAAACAGCATTAAGCGGCTGTTTTACGCTGGTATTCTGTGAGATCTTGGTCCGCTCTCGGTCGAGCCGATCCGTTCGTGTCAAGCAGACTATACATTTTGGTTTTTGGCCGAGCGAAGGCTAGTACCAAAACTAGTACCAACGTGTAGGCAACCCATTTGCCTAGCTTCGCCATTGTTCGTCGTCGCTCGTCATGCTGGCCGAGTGCAGGCAAGTGCCAATGTGTATACGGCTCGTTAGGCGTGCTTTGCCGGCACTCGGAATCGCTCGCTAGGACTCTTCCACTTCAGAACAGAGTCGGTTTTTCTACATAAATCAAAGGCGCTCTCCTGCACTCGGCAAGTCGCGTTTAACTGACAAACATGTGCATGTTTGTCAGGTAAAGCTTGGCGTCTGTCCTGGTGAGATATTGATGTAATTAAGTTGCAATTTTAAAATAATTTCTACAACGTCACTCTATACTAACGAGGACATCTTTAAGTTTTTTTACTTTACTGCGGAGTACACCGACATAATAATTATCTGCACTTATTAAATAAATAACAGAAGCTGCAAAAACTTCTACGTCGTCCATATCGTACCATTTCTCAATGACGATTAATTACGGCCAACATGTGGATAGCTCCACAAAAACTCGTGAACATTGGCCTTGACATTGGTCTCTTTCGAACTTGACCAACGTGTAGACTGTAGCACTCCGCCTTGTATCAATTTGCCTACGCTCGCGTTGGCTGTGGCTTTACAACATGTATTTCAGAGGTTAAAACCATTATACGAGTATAGCTGCCCGACTCTACTGACTGACACAAAGCACGACTATAAATTAGATTCCCGTGTAGCGTCGTAATTTCCGTCAATACCTCCAAATGCTTGTCGCTACACTGCTTCTGTCAGCGGTCTAAATATACCTGGTCACACTATAAATTAATAATTTCCGTTTCCGACTTGTAATGCCCACCGCACGCTTACTTGATCATAAAGATGATGAAGTCAAGTAAGCATTATTGTTGTCGAGTTGGCATTTAATTTATTTTACAATAATTTTGAGTAGTTAAATAATAAATTAAAAAGAATAATTTGTAAGTGCATTGTTCACAAAGTTCGTATATAAGACCTATATGTTTATTTTAAAATATTACACAATAAGTCTTCCTTCATAAACAAATATGCGCATGTGAACGTTGATGATTGAATTGACCTATACGCGAAAACAAATGTTACTTTTTTACGGCAGGAAAGCTTGGAATATCTTCTAGACCGATCTTTCTAAATTGTAAAAATTCTTTAGTATGTTTAATGACAGTTTTACATAACTGAACAAAAGACACGACCGTTTTAATGAGCAAAAAGTCGAAAATGTTTAACAAAAATAATTACATGTTTTTATGGTATAACTTAAATTTAATTATTGGTTATATTGTATATAAGTAACAAAAAATATTTTAGATTCAAAGGAATTTATTGTTTTTAGTTCTAATTATCATATTACACATACTGTGTAATACTGACCTAAAATCATCTTTTACTTCATTTTAAATGAATTATTTAGTAATCCACATGTTCGTTGCAAAATAAATTTTTTTTTGTGCCAAATTACGAGCGATTTTTTATAATCAGATTTTTTTAGAATAAAGGTGACAAACGAGCACAGTCCACCTGAGGGTAGGTTGATGACACCTGATTGACCCCTATCGTACATTGTAACTTTTATAAACAATTGTACTTTATACTGTTTAATTTATGATTGTGTATAATTTATTTTAAAATATCTGTGATAGAAAATATTTAATTTTGACAGCTGTGTCTATTTATACGCAAGCTTGTTTTACTTTACTATTTATAGTGTTATTAAAGGTTGTGTCCAACCAGGGTGTCCAGTCTATAATTTGCATAGTTATGTAAATTTGTAAATTTTATTTAAACACAAAACTTGGATTACAAAACTAAAATAATCCAAGTATCTTTCACTTCAATATTAAACGTGTACTTTCTATACATAAATTTCAAACAGCGAAGAGATGTGAAAAAACAAAAAGTAAGCAAGTAAAAAATGACAGAGGTCATAAAGACGGAAACAATATAACAGTGTATAACATTTTTTTCATTAATAACAATATAGAGAGAAAAGGATTTTGTTACGTCAATACAGTGGGATTTACCATCTACGGCTTCATCACAACTTACCACTACGTGAGATTGTAGTCTAGCACCGACTTATAAAAAATATACGAAGTTTAAGTTAAATTTATAAAAAAAAACATCAATATGCTCGCAGTAAGCAACGTATTCCATTTAATACTAATCCATTTTCAACGGAACACCGTGTGGCTTAAATGTTAAAATAGCAATTATTATAATTACCGATAGTGTAACGGTATCTCAAATGAGACTATGTCAATATCGATTAACAAGTGACAAGCTGGTCTTGGAATACTTACCAACTCTTATGCTTCAAATAACAATATGCTAATTGACAATTAATTTTGTATCTTGATTAAGTTTTTATCATTAAAGAATAAGTCAACGTTTAACCTGTATTTCTAGCATACTGGGTGAAAGGAAATTAATCAAAAAAAACTTTTTTTTTTCTAGGATATACTTGATTATCAATGCAATTTTGCACAATATGTGTTTATTATGGTAATCAATAATGCGTTCAGAAAAAAAAATCTATCTATAATTGCTTTGTCTTTGCCGACTAGTAAAATTTATCACTAAATAGCTAAATACCGAGCATTTATCCTACACACTGGTCATGAGGAGCAACATATACAATGCGAAGGTATCATCCCACGTTCATCAACCTGGACATAGGGCATATAGGCAAAGCGATGTTCGCGCAGTTTTGAAAAAGTCTAAGTCCAGTTCAAGGTTATGATATTAATTTAAAAAACGTTTTATCGCTTTAAATTTTTCGGAACGAAAGAAGGTCGGGTATTTACCTCCCTCCGCCGTCAACAAACATAATTAAATAAAATTGGAAAAACTAAAAAAAAATGTAAAGTAGCATAGTCTATATACGTCCAACTGCTGGGCACAGTTCTCATGATTTATAAAAGGGGGTTTGGGTAATAGAAGCACCGCCTCGCTGCCTACAATCTTAACATGTCATCGAAATGTGTAATTGGTATTTCTCCTATTATAATATCAGACATATGTGTACTGTTTCCTGACGATATTCGCATCGGCGCGCCAGCACCAATGAAATAGTTTTCACTTGTTCAGCGTTAATTAATATAAAATTAAAAAAAAGAAATTCTAAAGGCAAAGACACACTTAACATTGTTTAATTAATCAATAAACACTTTAAGTGACATCAAAATTAAATCAATGCATTGGCAATGTACATAAATTCATGACAGCACCGGAAACACGATTACGCTTAGACTATGCGCGCCACATTTATTTCTAAGATGGCCGGCTGCCAATTCCAACGAGTCACCGGGTGTCTGTTCTAATGTTGCCAAGTGAAATAGCTATCCTAACATACGTTAGTACCGACTTGGCCACGATGCTATGGAAACTTTTGTTAGTGAAAGAACACATGACTGTTCAATTAAAAAACTACAATAGAGAGTTTCTTTATGGAAGAGCACAACGAGCACACGGCTCACCTGATGGCAAGTGATCACCGTCGCTCACGAACATCTGTGACAGCAGGGGAATTGCAGGCGCGTTGCTAGCCTTTTAGAAAGGAGTAAGCTCTTTTAGAAGTTTCTTTAAGTAGGGCGAGGGAAATATACGAGTACGCCTTAGTTTATTACAAAAAGTAAAGTTACGACCGATATGCGTCGCACTGCTGGGAACAGGCCTCTTCTCGTTTTTGAGAAGGTTCCAGATCACTACGCTGATAATAATAAAGCGGCCAATTCAGCAGACTTCTTTGACATGGAGCCTCGATATTTATTACACTGCTTTGTTTAACACATTTTTTAATTTTATAAGACGATATACTCACAACAATGTCCATGAGTAACTAAGCATTCTTACAGCCTTTTATTGTTATCACTTGCGCAAATGGTGGTCCCATTGAAAATTTACATTTGCAAATTCATTCAAAAGAAATTTTCTTAACGTTAACTCAGTTTTTTTTTTGTAAACAAAATTAATGTGAAATTATTTCAATTACGTATTGAATACAGCAGTATTTTTTAAAAACGTAAATGTCAAGTCTCCAAACAATGTTCTATCATTATGTTAATATAGATAGATAATATATATATATATATATATATATATATATATATATATATATATATATATATATATATATTGATTCAAATTGTAAAGCTTGTTTCGAAATGTAAAGCTGTTTGTCTAACGATGGACAAAATGAATGTCTTGCTCAAGAGTAGAGATTCGTAAATTGTGCTATTTCTTTTTTGCTATTGGACTAGTATCGCAGGCATCCCATCATCTAATATTCGCTTGATCTGTGATCAAAAGTTCGTTTCTTTATATACTCCATTTTACTGACATTTTGCAGAATAATGATGAAATAAAATAAATAAAAGAATACTTCGAAACTCACCTGTAAAGTTTCTAGGAAATGACTTCTCAGTTTTAGCCATGATGCCTTTGGAATGATTTAACTATTCTGAAAAGAAAAGAAAAAACTTAATTATGATCATTTATTTGATAGTTAATTAATCCGTCGCTTATTAAATAATTAATTAATTAGGCATTTATTTAATAATTAATCAATTAGACCGTGTGACGTGTGCCGGTAAATTTAAAAGTATAGTTACGGCCTACCTATTTACGTCCTATAGCTTGGCAAAAGCCCTCTCTCATTCCGGAGAATTCCATAGACAAAGGAATTACCGCCACGCTGGAACTCCTCACACATGCTTGTTTCCCGCGATATTTTCCTTACTTTACTTAATCTCATTGATGCCGCAGGAAACAAACGCGGGTTGCTCGCATACTGTGAAATTTACAGCGAGCAATTGGCCCCTATACTACCACGGTTCTATGTCAACATGTACCATGCTACATGTGAGGAAGGGAATGTGTACCTACCAAAAGTATAAATTAAGTCGTTTATTCGCGTCTATCCGTTTATTCCTTTCAAATTTTGAAATTACTTCATGGATTTTGATGCGGTTTTAGGGAACTTATTAAGGAAAATTTTAATATATAATAGATACATATGTTTAATTTTAAGATATACTAAGATTAATTTGAAATTAGAAACGCTACGCTAAAAAGATCAATTAACGAGTGCAATCTGTCTAATTAAAAACATTTTTGTGAATTTTAAGATGAAAAAGGGCTAATTAACTTATAGTTAATTATGTAAACACTATATATCTAGAATAAGCAATTTATACATTGACTTATATATAACAACGTAAACTGATATCAAACCAACGATTCAAATTAACATTGGAATAATAACTGACATAAATAGTAAAATTTTACAGCAAAAAAATGATCGATAAGCGCAAGTAGGCCGCGAAATTGCCCTCATAATACATATGTTTTGCGGTCATACACTTTATTATGACATGACACATGTGGATTGTTGCCAGTCGGAAATTCAAAAAGACCGTTAAGCCAGTTAAGCTCTAGACGTATCGCTCGGCGCCAGCCCGCCGAGTAACGGAATCAAATCGTGCTTATCAAACACGTGATGTGAAAAAACTTGTAGGATTATAAAATAATAAAATAAATGTCCTCACGCTAGACACATGTCTTCTCTGAGAACGGAAACAATTTGATGTTGGCATCATAGCTGCTGGTGGTTATGGCAGAATCCCCCCTGTAAGGCAATCTATAGAGGATCCATGTTCAGCAGTGGACTTTTATAGTTTGGAATGGATGGAACTTCAGATGTAGACGTAACCTTTAAATATATACATATGATAATCAAATCTCGTAGGTATTTTATTCTATACCTCAAGCATGCACTTTCCCACGATTATCCCACAATAAATTCTTTCACCGGCGAGCAAGCGGTAAATATATTAGTGGGGGTAGGCAGTCAAAAGCAGGGTGCTACTATACCACTTTAAGACAATATATGAGGGTATAGAAGAAGTGATGTGGCTAGCCCATCGCCTACACAATCACAAACCATTATCCCATTAGTCGCCTTTTATAAGGGCATTTACTGCTATGCAAGTAACACTGTTGGCACATTCTTTTTTGTTACAGGCCCAACATAAACACGGGTCCCGTCATGGGACCGAGCAGTAAATATATACTCGAAATGAACAATTATTAAGTAGTGCCGCCGTCGTGGACCGAACTTCTAAAATTCAGCTTTCGCAGCTCATAAATATTTTATATCGGCTTATATACATTTTATATATTGTATTAGTGCTATCTTAACAAGTCAAATAAATGTATGTTTTTCGCCAAACTGTAGTAAAGTCAGAGCCTAAAATACGTTCCACTGTTGGTGTAGATTTCTTCTCATTACTTAAGGTTTTATGTTAGCCCGCCACCTTTCTCTGCCCCCTTACGCGTGTGGCTTTCACTTCGAAATATATTGTTTTTATGTCAGACATGCAAGTTTCCTTAAGATATTTTCTGTTATCGTCGAGCGCATGGTGAATTGGTAAATAAAATTGCAGTTAACAATTTCATTGGTGCTAGTGTTACCATCTGATCGGTAAAATCCGACAAGACCGGACTCCACCCAGTTCCAATATTCCATACAATCCGCAATTTTACCACACTATAGAGTGTTAGTAAAGTGAATACGGCTTCATACACATTACATAATGTTACAGTAGAATTTGTGTAGGAACCAACATTTATAAAGCTACTCGCCAAAAATATAATTTGAGATAAATGTACATTTGTTAAGGAAATAAAGCGTAATTTTCTTTTATAGAATAAGGATTGTAAACGAGCACACATTCCACCAGATGGTACGTGGATGCTGTGGCCCATAAACATCTACATTTATCCTAGATTAAAAATCTAAAGGCAGATGCGTTGTCACCCCTGAGAACTAAGATGGAATGCCTCGTATCCAATAAAAGGGGTCTCCAGTTCTCTACACTCACTACACGAAACACAGCAGCCTTAAGCTGCTATATAAGCTAGTATACTGTGAGAGTGTCGTCCTACCCCGGCTGAGCTACAACCAATATAGCTACAACGTCGCTCTACCACGTATAAAACAATCTATTGAGTTTTTTTTTGCCGATATACCGCCTTACTACAGTTTTTTTTCCCAAATGTCATCATCAATTCCAGGTTCTAGTAAACCTATGCCTGCGGGAATCGTAGTCGGATTGCTCGCATGATATGAAATTTTAAGACAAGCGAATCCATGGCACCATTTCTTTTCAACCATAAATCATATAATCAAAGGAATTTACGAAGTTCTAAAACCTGTTAAAAGGTCATAAAGGTTTATATCATGGAAAATTGACAATTAATCCGGTATAAGCAAATTTTCCTTGATCCATCAACGCCGTCAGTTTGCATAAAATGTTTTGTTTGATTTTCCTGTGGACGTGGGGGCTATTTCCGCTCAAATCCAGCATATCGCCCGGGCTATCACTCTGTATCTCTGTACACAATAAAATTCGCAGTCTGTGAAATCTATTTGTATAGACTGTCTCAAGGTCAAGAAATGCGTCAGCCAATGTTAGCGCATCGATTTTCTTAATAGTACCTACAACGAAACTCTTTTGTTTTTATAGTCGTGCCGTGCGATCGCGGCATATCATCACGTGGGTGTTCGTAAGAGTCTAAAGGGAAATTTAAACAGAAGATGTGCAGAAGCATCTTTTACCAACTCAATAAAAAACTTTACGTTAACGGTTGCCGACCCCGTCTGCCAAAATGGACGCTGAAGCAGGCAAGGAAACGGTGTATGCTGAATAAAGACCTCCCCCATAATTGGCTCATAGAGGGTATATTTGCGTTAGTTGCCACGTTTGGCAGTTTTATTTTTTAGTTTTTATAAGGAAAACGCTGCTGACCACCTTTTGTTTTGTTTCTCCCTCTGTCATCTCTTGCGATACTCCACGATACTCTCTACGATATGGAGTAGTCGAATTTTTTATAGAATAAGGGTGACAAACGAGCACACAGTCCACCTGGTGGTAAGTAGATGCTGTGGCCCATAAACATCTACATGTATCCTCAATTAAGAATCAAAATGCAGATGGGTTGTCACCCCCGAAGAGATTGAATACCTCGTTTCCAGTGAAAAGGGTCTCCGGTCCTCTACGCTCACCATACGAAACACAGCACTATTAAGCTGCTATTTTGACGCTGGTATTCTGTGAGAGCACGGTCCTGCCTCGGTTAAGCAGGCCCATTCGTGCTGCAACCATAATATAGCTGCAACGGGGCTCTACCACTGACCGCTGTAAAACGATGTTCTTACACCTCCACTTCATGGTTGGCAAATTACTGTATATTATTGTTATATTATATACTATGGCTAATTACCATGGTATAATTACATATGAGGCAATCTTTGGGGGAGGCCTATGGGCGCCCCCTAACTAAATGGATCGACGATTTGCTGGCTGGTAGCAACTGGATGCGTGTATCCGAAGACCGGGCTAAGGTTCCGCGCCTTGGGAATGGCGTCTGTCTGGCAGTGAATTGCTGCTGGCCGATGGATAATAATGACATAAGTGTGGCCGTCTAGTTACCCTACCAAAATTGTTACAATTTTTTTAATATTTGCTTCGATGTTCGGTTAAGATGTATTATTGTGTACACGCATGTTCACCTGTTCTTTTGACTGACTGACTTTCTGTAGTTAAGCCTCGACTGGTCCGTAAGTGTGAGGTGTCGTTTGATGTGTTTTTCTCCCCGGAATGTTAAGACTTAAATTTTATGATAGTAACATAGTATACAAAGCACAAACAAATACGATAAAAACAAATGTCATTTTATTGCTAGTTAATTGATTTACTGAGTACAGTACTAGCGAGTACTGGCTAGTGCCAGCTAGTGGCCATGTTGGCTAACAGTAGAAGTTAGTCAAGACCTGGCAAAAAGGCGCACTGAGCAGTAGATACGACAAGTTCCGTTATTTTTTCTTTTCCAATATTGTTAAACGGCAAATAAAGGGCAAAATTCTTACACAATCGTACATAAAGAATATTCAGACCTGAAACAATTATTTGGAGGCCGTTCATTCATGACAGCCGTTCACAAGTCGCCTGTTGGACACAGGCCTACCCCAAGGAATACCACAAAGCACGGTCCTTAGCCACCTGCTTCCATCTACTACCTGCATGTCTTACAAGTCTTTACTCCATCCATTTGAAGGTCATAAAAATACTTATGAGCGGGAATCGAATTCGCGGCTTTCAACACGGCAATTACCTAACCACTGTGCTATCAAGTCTTCATATAAACATTCTCTTTCACCTTCACACAATGGCTAGTTATTTTTAAATAAAGTCGTCTAAATCACTAATAGACGAACGTAATAAACCAACAGGTGTGGTTATCAAAAACACCGCCTGGGGAAACGACAATAAGGCACGAAGCTACATTGTTTTGAATTCTTACGCACACATTTAACTTATAATTTAGAATAAAATAGAATAGTGATTAAGACCAGTAACTACGCATAAGGGAAAAAATATCTATAACCTGTACACGTGTGTATCTCATTTCGTATAGAAAATGTCGAATTCGAATAAATAATGATATGATATTAATTGACAAAATGGCCTAACAAAATGGCATAACATCACACATCAGAAACAGAAACTTTTTTATTCAATATAGATTATAAATAATACTTAATGAAAGTAATTTTTTTCTAATTTACCATTGGTTCGGAAAAAACCTCTATCCTGGGAAGAACCAGTAAGAAAGCCAGCGGGACCAATTTTTTTTAAATAACAGTTTACAATCATTTATGATACAATTTACAACACAAAACAACTTAGAAATACCTTGGTAGCGATCACCCTTCCCACAGGTTATAAATCATCCGTAAATTCCTAATATAATAACCCTTTTTATACAAACTTAGTTTAATAAAGTTTTTAAACTTTGTGCACGTCATCATAACATCAGTCCGTATTTTATAGATTTTTAAAAAAAAATGTACTTATGTTTTTAGAAATTTAGATTGTGCAGAAAGCATTGAGGAGCAAAGCAACATTTAAACCGGACAAATGTGAGAAGTGTACAAAAGCCTCTGATGTGTTTTATTTATACCATCTCATTGTTTTTTTATGTATATAATTCGAAAGATTTAAATATAAATGGCCAAATATAAATAATTTATTAAAATAATGGACTGAATTTACGTATTATAAGATAAAAGCGGAAATACTATGAAGTGTTATCACTTATCATAGAATTAATTTACGAATACACGGAAAAGTGGCTCGCCAATGTCTCGGTAGTCACAAAGGTTATTGCCACCTTTTTCATTAAGGTTATTATATATACAAAAGATTCTGTCGTTGAAAACAAACAGACAGTAACGATATTTTTAAGCGCTTCTTTGAAATACTCATTCCCATTCAATACATTATTATTTATCTGAATCTGTGAATTGATTCCAATCAGTACAAAACAGTTTGATACTTGATACTAATACTTGTTACTGTTGCGTGGTGACCAGGATATGGGGAGCAGAGTCTTCCTAGTGACAACTAAAAAATAAAAAATCTGCGGTTGCCAACCCGCTCGCTAAGAGCGCCAACTCCAGCAACTATCCCCCCTATGAGGCAATCTATGGGGGAAGCCCGTATTCAGCAAAGGGCTTTAACAGGCTGTAACGTCAAAAGTAACGGTTGCGTGCTGGCAGTGTGTGAGAATTCATCAATCCGTTGATTTCGTAAAAGGCTACACAACGTGCTAGAAAATTCTTATGACCAGTTCCAGCTCGAGGCAAGTTTAGATAGATAGAGCGAGATCCAATTATAGCACCCCCCTGCACCTGGCACCTGGCACCTGCAGGCCTGCACCCAGTAAGTACTAGTCGTACGTGCAAGCATGGAACTTAAAAGATCTTTAATACCTACATGGATTGAAAATGCTCGGGCGTGTGTTCACAAATAAGGTCATTCACATACCATACTAGCCACAGCCACAACACATGCTCGCAATTAAAGTGTCGAATAGCGATTCAAAATATCCTTAACTTTTCTTTACCCCTGAGGTGCCCACAGGTACCTAGCGACTGGAGCGGCTACTACGTTTGCCCTATGGTAGGGCCAGACCTACTCATGACCACCGGCAGATGGCAGTCTTACCATCTCAATTATTCCAGATACAAAACACATTTGATGCAACCTACAACGATAGGAGCCTTGACAAATTTGTGGTCATTACGCCTTATTAGCTTTGTTGGATTGCGAAATTACCACCTTAAACTTTATGATTATCATTGGTGTTAATAAAGTAGAGGTGTCTTTACAAAGTACGTTTAAGAAACGAAAGATAAAAAACATGTAAGTTTGAAAACGCGAACTTATCTACTCATGTGAATACGTGCCGATACCTAATGAGAAATATTATTCTTGATAACCATACGAATGTTATTTTATTTTCATATTTATTTACATTACATCCTGGCATAAATATTATAAATGACACATAATATTAAACAAAAAAAATTAAGCTATGCTCATGTAGCCAGGAAATTTTCAAAACTAAGACACTTGTTTCGACAGAATCCATGGGTTTTGTATAGTTCATAACCGTAACACACGTATTTTGCTATGATATGCATAATATCATACTTAATCGTACCAATTTACAGACTATATACATCACATTCCTGGGCACAGGCCTTCTCTCATTTCTGAGAGGTTATCAGGGCAAGGAGGTATCCACCGCACTGCCCTAAGGCGTATTTTTCAGGCATGCAGGCAGGTTTACTAACGATGTTTTCCCTCACCGCCGTTCAGGTGGTAAATCAGCACTTGAAAATTGCATTTAACAATTTCATTGTTGCCGGCGGGGATCGTACCCAGATTACTTGCGTAAGTACAGTGAAATTTCCATCTAGCGCTTAGCCCTTGAGCTACCACGGCTCTGACTTGATCGCAACAGTAACTCAAAGCAATGCAAAACGTTAAAGTAAATTATACATCGAGCTACGTTGAAACAATATATTATATTCTTTGATCGAGTCGAGCCAAGAACTCGCGCCTAATAAAGTATTGTATGTGTGTTTTATATCACAAGGAACAATGGTCTCGTCGACGTGCGTTATGCTAATTGGATGCAAATAAGAATCGTAGATTGAAATGAGTTCCGTATTATTAAATAAAAAAACCGGCCAAGAGCGTGTTGGGCCACGCTCAGTGTAGGGTTCCGTAGTTTCCCGTCCGTCACACTAAGTGTTCCCACTTATGAGTTTAAAGGTGGATATCCATTATGTTCGCGCTCCAGCAGCGCTCCGCGCTCCTGCAACTGCTCCCGGTAGTGGGTACGTGCGCGAACATGGAGCGTGCAACATTGCACGCTCCGCGACAGGCGATGCTAAGGAGAGACCAACCGAACAATTCGATAATACCCGACCCAATGTAATAAGTACCTACAGCGCCATCTCTCGGGGAATTGGGTTACTAATTAATACATAGACGTGCCAGAAGTTTTCGGTGGTAATTTTGGATAATTTTTTAATAATTCTTTTTTTGTTTGAAAAAAGATACGTTCAGGATAATAAAATATGTAAACGAAGTTAAAAAAAATGCCTGCTTAAACGATTATACTACAAACTTAGTCCAGAAATTATTTTGTACAACTTTTTGTCTTTTTGTACAAAAACTGTTTCCATCCAGGTTCAAAATAATTTTCCTAGAAAGTCCTTATAAAGTTCTACCTTTCAGATTTTTTTCATATTTTCTAAACCTATGGTTCAAAAGTTAGAGGGGGGGGACACATTGTTTTTTACTTTTGGAGCGATTATTTCTGAAATTATTGACATTGTCAAAAAATGATTTTAATAAACCCCTATTCATTTTTAAATACCTTTCCAACAATATATCACACGTAAGGGTTGAAATTAAAAAAAAATCACTTCCCACTTTACATATAGGGGGGCTACCCTAATAAAACATTTTTTTCCAATTTTTATTTTACCACTTTGTCGGCGTGATTGATACACATATTGGTACCAAATTTCAGCTTTCTAGTGCTAACGGTCACAGAGATTAAGCGAGGACGGACAGACGGACAGACAGACATGGCGAAACTATAAGGGTTCCTAGTTGACTACGGAACCCTAAAAACTAATCTTCATACATCCCACTCTACTTTTGGGCGCAGGTAATTTTTCTTTACTAAAAAAAGTTTAATGGGAGTCCAGTCCGTTATGGTCATCTTTTTTTTGTTCTAAAATTATTTGAGGGGCATTTAATGCTTAGCGTATGTCAGTCCCATCATACCCTAACATATATCATTTAATCAAATAATGTTAATTATTATATTACGTGGGCCATGAATTCGAACAGAACTTTCGCATCGCCGCCATTTGGTTGTGATAAAATATTATGATATATACCTACATCAGTTTTATTCAAATTCAATACCATTATTAAATTACTTCTAAGAGACTCAAATCGAACACATTCCATCAATAAATGGTGTAGGTCTTTTGTAACTAACTCCACAGTCTTCACAATTGGGTGAAGTTGTTTTCTTATCAAGAAGGCAAATTTCTTACATGGAACGTGTCCAGATCCGAGTCTATGAGCAGTAGCAACTAATTTCCTACTTAAGCTAGTACGAACGAACCAGGGCACATGAAGAGATTGACACTGTATGGTTTTGAACCATATCTGCCATAGTCTAAGTCAGTGTCAGTGTCAGCCAAGTCAATCTATTTATTTGAAATATAAAAGATTTTTAACATTGATATGGTCACTATAAAATGTTTTTAGGTTAGCTAATTACGTAATAACTTAAAACAGGACCCTTAAGTAGAGACTGAATAAATTAACGGACTTGGTATTATATGGATCTTTTACTTTAGTTCTACTACAGTAGAAGAACTGAGTTGCGAGACTTGGTTTTTTTACAAGTTATGTTTTTGATGGCATTCCTTTTTCTAGCGATCGTTTGTAATACTTCCAATTTCAAAAGTAATACTTCCACATTTCATAACACATATTTTTGAATTTAGGTACTTATAACTTCCGAGTAATTCAAAATAATATTAGTTTCCTTTCCATTCTTAATCGCATATTTCGCTAATATGTTAGCTTTTTCGTTGCCCCGTTACCCGATATGCGATGAAACCCATTGCAATTTCAGCTGAACGCCTTTTGAAGTTATTTTCTCTATCTTGGATATAATGTCATAAGCTATCGATATATATGTTGCAACGAACTCTTGCTGTCTGTACATATAACGACATTTTTAGATTGGCTACTGATAACATATGTCTTATTTTAAAACAATGATGATTTTTATTTTGTATTATATCTATATTAGGCACATAAAATGCAGACCCCCGCCCTTCTATACTTTTCGACCCATCCGTAAATATAAAACTCCAGCCATTAAATTTTGTATACAACTCTTTAATAACTTCATATTTTAATAGGTTACTGTCATATGAATTTTTTGAATATTGGATCGTTTCTAGATTAGGTATAACTACATCGTTTACATAATGATTTCTTATATTTACGCGAACACTATACATGATTAAAACTACTTTTACGGATTTTATCGCGTTTATTTTTACTTTTTATTTACTTTTATTTTTTATTTACTTTTATTTTTAATTCTTAATTCCCGACGTTTCGGGCGCTTTCCAACACCCATGGTCACGGGGGACTGAGATGACTGACGTCCCGATGTCATTGTTAAACCCGGAGTACCTTCAGCTTTTTTAATTATTGTTTATGGTCCGATCTATGCAAAATGAACTGACTATGTCCTGAGGTCTTGCAGTGGTATGCTTGGGTTTAGTTTTAATTTTATTGATTATAGGATCCCAAGCAGGTGGTAGTACCCAGCCTCCTTCTCTATTGAAATTAGGATGTTTTTTAATTTCAATAGCCTCACGTATCATCCTTGGTAGGAATCGGTGTTCTTTCGCGAGTTTGTGATCATATCCTAGACGGACCCAACCATTACGTCAGATTTGATAGACCACAAATCCTCGCGAAAGAACACCAATTCCTACCAAGGATGATACGTGAGGCTATTGAAATTAAAAAACATCCTAATTTCAATAGAGAAGGAGGCTGGGTACTACCACCTGCTTGGGATCGTATAATCAATAAAATTAAAACTAAACCCAAGCATACCACTGCAAGACCTCAGGACATAGTGTCATTTTGCATAGATCGGACCATAAACAATAATTAAAAAAGCTGAAGGTACTCCGGGTTTAACAATGACATCGGGACGTCAGTCATCTCAGTCCCCCGTGACCATGGGTGCTGGAAAGCGCCCGAAACGTCGGGAATTAAAAATAAAAGTAAATAAAAAAGTAAAAATAAACGCGATAAAATCCGTAAAAGTAGTTTTAATCATACATCGTTTACGTTAATATTGGTCACCCATGTTCGCAAAGTAAACATTAATAAAGGACATGATGATGCTATCCGGATTTATTTAAGTTCATTATATGAGGATACAAGTTAAGGAATGGTTTTGTTTCTCCGATAACAATTTTGTCGAAGAGTGTAGAGTTCATCTAATACCTGAGTAGTTAAAATATTTTCTGCAAACTTCAGACATAATTTGTATGCTAGATACTTCCTCCATTAGTACAGCGGAACTACACCAAGCTCACTTTCCATAACATGAATTGTAGTAGTTTTAATAAATCCTCCTATTATCCCTTAGTGCCTCATTTTGAATTTTATTTAATTTATCTAAATGACATTTTGCACTTGCGTCATACAAATAGCAGGTGTAGTCTGTACGACTTCTGATCAGTGCTATTTAAATGTCTTAAATGTTTAGGATGCAAGCCCCTGGAAACACCAGCTAATATTTTAAGTATATTAAGGCTTCTTTGCGCTTTCTCAGCCGTCATTTTAATATGTTTGTTCCAACGCAACGACCTGTCCAACCAAACACCTAAATATTAACTGTCTACTATCTCTAAGTTATGACTATATAATTTTAATTATATTTGCAGTCTTCTGCAGTCATCTTCAAAATGTACATGTACCTACTAGGAAATTTATAATTGTCAAGGGTATTTTAAATTTCTTAGATAACATTATGATGTATATTTTTTTCGCCGACGAATTTACGTCAACCTTTTTAGATTCCCCAGTTAGATTTGTTCTTGTATCGTGTAGTTTTACATACGGTAATTGAACAAGGACGAACATCCAAACCCGGATCAATTATTTGTAGGCCATGCAATCCCACACTCGATCCGTGTGGGATTCCAACCCATCCATCCAGGGATCCATACAGCGCCGCTACCAACCGTTCGACACTTCGCTGCAAAAGCTTTAAAATTTTGCAATAAATACAGTACAACGAGATTTTATTCGTTTATTCATAAAATTATAACGCATAGTGGCAAGGCGGTCAACTCTACAAAATATTTAACACTTTTGGTAAGTTTACAATTTCAGAGCATTGTTAACTTGAAGTAATTTTCCGATATAGTGTAGGTTACATAATATGTATGGTAATCATCAACGTCACACGAGGAAAATTTTAAAAAGATTTTAAGGAATACAGGACATAAGGGATGCGGAAGAGTTTTGTAGGTTTTACAAAACTTTTTTTTTGATTACATTACAATTATTACGGAGCTGTGTCTCCTGGCCGCCTTACTCATTAAAAATACTTTTAGTACCTACAGTACCTACTTATTAAAAAAATATATAGATTAAGACCATAACTTTGTCTTATGTTGTCTTTAAAAGCTTTTTCGGATTTTTTAAAATTAACGAACTATGAACCAATTTAAAAAAAAGCAGATGAATTTTTTTAAATATTTTGTATAATAACTTTATAACTGTGTAGGATGAGTAATGGCAGATAAATCGTGTAACGACGGCGAGAACTGATCAATTCAATCAATCAATGTCATAAACAAAAAAAAATGACTAAAACTATTTATGGATAACTTTTAGCTTTTACAACACAATTTAATATTTCACAGAGATTTGAGATATAGTTGTGACAGACATTTATGTTTAATTGAAGACGTTTTATAACTTTTATAATAAATAGGTGTTCATACAACCGAAATGATTTACCTAACATAGGTATTTTAAATTCTGTAGACTGTGGAAATGGTGCCTAGGTAGGTATATCAAAATGAACAATATTTAAAGACTCGTAATAGGCACCATGGGAACTACCAGTATTGTGTACATACCATTGCAGTAACAACTAATAAAACAAACCATTTTTTTTTTGTGTTTAAACATTTACACAATAACTAGTGGTCAGAATCGTAATGATTATAGATGTTTTAGATTGTATGGGCTTTGAAAATATGTCTGCCGTCCATTTTGCTACCACTTTTAATTTCTTTATTGTTGACAGCGTTATAAAATGTATGACTTTCATTGATATTAAAAAAAAATTGTATATAAATGATGCCTGTATACACTAAAAATATTAACACTAACTTCGTCTCACCATTTATTTTAAATATGGTACCGTTATGTTAAATAATATATATTTGACATTAAACTCATTTTATTTAATCTGTAAAAATAATGTAACAATAATTTAAAAAATAAATAAATAAACTAAAGAGCCCAGCGTTCTCCGAGGTCTTGTTTTTGCGAACCGGTGTCTGTAGATTTTCACGTTTAGATTTAGAGTGCGAGTTTATTATAGATATAAACAGCCTAAATTGAATAAAAAGTTTTAACTTTGAATTATAAACAAATAACTAGGTAATAATTTAAAAAAGTTCGAATGTAAACAACTGAATTACTCATCTCTAACACTTATTTTACCAAGAAGTTATTTTGTATAAAAATACTCACCTTATAATTTAACACTTAAAAGCAATAATACACAATAAATAAAAAGTTTTGACACAGGAACAATATTTACACTAGCTTGTAAAGAAGTAAAATCGTATTGAGATTTCTTTAAGTTATAAACTTTAGATTTTAAATCGAAATGTCCGAGCCGAGAAGCACGCACATCCAACACCGTCAAACGCAGAAACCCGACTGACCATAGACTAAAGAGTAAAATAGACATAGATAATTAATATATACTGGGAACTGCCTGACGCGACCTCATGCGGCATTCACTCAAAATACAACAACATACCAATAATAATTACCTATCATTTCGTTACATTAGTAATAACTAATAAAGTACCTTACTTGGTTTTTGTATAAATGAATACCTGTAAATTAAAGAAATATTAATTTTAGAAAGCAATAACCTTTATTACAAAAACGTTTCATATTGTAACATTAAACATTTTAACCTGATATATCATATGCATTTCGTCGTCGTACCATATTTTTTTGTTTATAAAAATTAAATTAAATATATAGTTAGCAAATTATATAGTAGATAATAGATCTATGGATGTATTGTTAATAATCTTCTCGAACTAATATATTTTTTTTTAATATTTCTAAAACTAGTTTTAGCGGCAACTTGACTGCCAACGATGTTGGTCTTGTAATATAGTTTGAAGTGGATTTCAATAAGTACGTAAAAGTATTGCAACAGTTAAGTATGGAACTAATTATTGAAAATTATAACTCATACTCATATCAACATTTTGTGAAAAAGTTTTTAAACAAATATTATTAGGGATAATTTCATATTTGCCACGGGCAAAAGTACAACAGTACAATGCCAGTACTAAAGCAACTATTATTTATTCTGTGACCAAAGTAAAAAATATTTCGAAAAAATTTACAGCTTGGTGCCGGACGCCGCCTTGGCGGGAACCTTACCTCTATGGCGGGAACTTTGGTTAAATAAACGTATTCTTATTGGTTGATTTTTAGATACTCCCTCCATTTCAAATGCAGTTCTGAAATAAGAATACCTACCTAAATATTTATTATAGATTTAATTGATTTAATTGGACATATTATATAGTAATCAAATAAAAGTACATAATATTTATATTATACGTAAAAAAATCCAAAATGCAGTGATTTTCGTACATTAACGGGTATTAGAAGCTCAACGTTAATAAAAATTATAAAATTGAAACTACCTTCAATATTTTATATTTTGAGTCATTCAATTTTTCAAATTTAATTCAATTAGTCGGGTGTGTGATATCAATACGTAAAGTTGTTCCAGTTAACCGCCATAAATATTAAAATTGTATTTTCTCTGTAATAATGTACCATAAGACAATTTATTTAATTATTGAGTAATTGAGTAATAATAATAAGTTATTGACAATATTCCACCGTATTTTAAACAATTAAACTGTTTCACTATGGCGTCTACTAATTTCTTAACTGTAAAAACGCACTTATCTGAATTTAAAAATAATTCGGATAGAGATACAATGAGCGAGGTGAGTTAATAAATAATATTATATTTACTTGTTGCCGTTATACTAAAATGATATTAAACTTTTTGTGCAATTAAGCTACAGTTCCGCCATTTTGAGTTGACTTAGTGCTTAAGTTTTTAATATTATACTTTATTTATACATAATATATTATAAATCAAATCCTACATCACAGATTTTGATTATATTCTGTTAAATGGTAGGATAAACGTATTGTATATTAGGATAAACATATTATAGGCATCGGAAAGTGGTACGAGCAATTCTGTGACGTCAGCAGAAGATTTGCAAAAACTGGCGGTGATACTCGGGTTAAACAGTGCTGAAGATGTTTATCAGGAAAGATTTCGCGTGGACAGGCGAAGACTGGAGGGAATGCTGGCTGGTATTATGCATATTTTTTAATTAATTGAGACCTACATATATGCGAATCATCCTACATAACTAATCGTATTCTTTAATTTAAAAAAAACTTTGCAGAAAATTTAGAAGAATCGCAAACGGCTCAGGCTTTTTTTCATAGGGTACGTAAAAATAATATTGTAAAGTAAACATTTGTGTATTTATATTTTTGCAATTCGTTTTATGAAAATGGCCGTGTGCTTCTATTGTCATAGGTGATGAATGAAACAAACACGTTAATAAATTGGCCGGCGCGCTTGAAAATAGGTGCCAGATCTAAAAAAGGTGAGGTTTCATAAATAAAAATCAAGTGTAAATATTTATTTAATATCTTCATTTTATTTAATATTGTTACTAGTGAACTATAAATTTAAATTTCGACATTACTAGTAAAAACAAATGAAGAAATAAAAATATGAATTTTCGAACGCACAACGTTAATTAAATTAAATATTTAAAAAATTTTGAAGGGCTGGCGCCAAATAGTTCGCAACGGGAAGGTACGCGCCACGGCGGCGCCAACCTGGCGCGCGACACTCATTTCAAACATTTTCATTTATTGCGTACACAAGTCCGTTAGGAAAAAAATAAATCAAATTTTATTATTATTTTATGATTATCTAATGAAGTAAATATGGTTTTCAACGAACAATGTGATGAATTGTTATACAAAAAGATTAAAGAAATTAGTCGTAATAATTTTGCAGATCTTTTAATAAACTTAGGTTCGTTAAAACTTTTATCAATAAAAAAACAATTACAACAACAATATGGTTATGTTAAGGAATGATTACTTACATTACAGTGATGTTTTATTGTTTTAATAGATCCTCATGTGCGCGTAGCTGGAAGACTTGATGATGTGAAACTAGCCCGGGAAAAGATTATGCAAGTATTGGATACCAGGGTAAGTACCTACATTTAGATCACGAAAGCACACATACATATTTTCTAAAATGTGTTTTAAATTTGTTACATTTTACATTCGTTTATTAAAAGTGCCAACCTGGTCAATTTTCCACTGCCGAAAATATAACGAAGGGATCTCGGTCTATGAACAGTTGAACTTCAACTTCAGTAATCACCACGTCTGACTGGAAAATTGTCTCGGTATCACAGTAGCCTCAGCTTATGTTGCTTTGAAAACTTGAGACTTGAAAATATTGAATGTTACTTTGTCATCTTTAGATGGGCACAAGACCTTTTGGGGATTTACTTCAATAGATGACAACAACCTAAACCTTTTATTCCACGTGTTTATCTACTTATTACTTATTAGATGTGAATGTAGATTAAAGTCGCTAAACTAATGATATTCTACTCCGATATAGACATTGAGCACGTAAGCACACTAAACTTCAATAGATATAGATCCACTAAGTATGACTGCAATTTGGAATTTGAATTTGAATCCGGGAGTCCGGGCCCCGAAATTTTTCATTAAGTTGACCCAAACGCTTTTAAGATGTTAACTAATACTCTTAGCCTTTTCTAAATATACAAACCACACTAATTGAATATTTTGTACTTGTAGAGCAACCGAGTTACAATGAAGATCGATGTCAGTTACACCGACCACTCGCATATCATTGGGAAGGTAAGGCAATTTTTATATTATTATTTCCGTTTATATCTGTACGGTTAGAGTCCACCTAAAGTTATTTCAATGCTATGGCGTCCACCCTCGACAAAGAATTACAATGCAAATGTGCTGTCACCACTATGGACCAAAATAGAACGCCTCGTTTCTAGTAAGAAGGATCTTCGGTTCTATACACTCACCATACGAAACACAGCATTATGCTGCAATTTCCTATGGTATTCTGTACGAGCGTGGTCATTCCCTGGTCGAGCCGACAGTTTGTGCTGCAGCTATAATATTCAGCAGCGAGGCTCTACTACATTGGCCTCTTGCGTTATAAGAAGAATTTGTTTAAGATCGAATGCCCCGCGTTTCCAGTAAAAGGGGTCTCCGGTTCTTTACACTACACTACACTACACTACACCATACGAAACACAGCAGTATTGAATTGATATTTTGCGCTGATATTCCATAAGAGCGTCATCGAGCTGACTATCGTGCTAGTGCCATAATATTACCCGGCAGCGAGGTTCTACTTTGCGTTGTAGGAAGGATTTTGTTTAATTCGTTTGCATAAATTATCCGCGTCGGTTAGCACTAGATAACGGATGTCTCGAGTACCTTTAACGATGCATGAATGCATCCTGTCGCCAGTATTTCATATCTGACGTAAATATGGTTATATAGGCATTCACGTCACCCAAGGGTTGAAAATCGATGAAAGACGCGTCAATTGTATAATATTTAGCGACAATTTTTGGGTGTCTACAGAATCAATTTCGGAGTGTGTACGCAGGTATTTATCATCATCACCATTACCGCCCTTCACAAGACCACTTCTGAACATAGGCCTTTCCCAAGGAATGCCAAAAAGGACGGTCCTGAGCCACCTGCATGTATTACCAGGTCGTCTGCGGTTGCCATTCGAGAAATTTTTTTCCCACTCGGTTATTAAATCATGTAGGTATTGCATGCGTAAATCCTCCCTCTGTCTTCCACCATCGGACAACCAAACGCTCGGTCAATAATGCGTGCATCAATAGGGCGATATAACTTAGTCAGCATCTGCCTTCCCATCCGATTATAATGTGGGTGTCTTCAAGGCAAGACTAATTAGGCTTTTGTTTAGCTTACTTAGAACAGTTTATGATCTTCAGCAATATTACCACCTACCGTCAGGTGGTAAACTAGGCAAGTACTAGAGTAAAATAACGGCCTATATACATCCCACTGCTGGACACAGGCCCGCTCTTAATTCTGAGAGGGTTTTAGGGCAAGGAAGTGTCTGACGTGCTACCTCAATGTGTGTCGGCTTACTTCAAATGTCGTCGATTTTTTTTTATTATTTCTCAGACATGCAGGTTTCCTCACCATGTTTTCCTTCACAGCAGAGCACGTGGTAAATCAGCACTTAAAAATTGCAATTAATAATTTCATTGGTGTCGGCGGGGATCGAACCTGGTTTGATCGCGTGCTGTCAAATGTATAGCGGGCGCTTTAAAACAAAAGTATTGTATACAGTTAACGTTATCTTACTCAATCAATTATACTATATCGTATTATAGCTTACTTAATATTTCTAATATTTACTTCAACTAAGGTACCTACTTAACGTACTTTCTCTACTTAATATCTTAATATTTTTAATATATTTCGAATTTAAAAATAAGTATTTACTACACAAACGCAGTTTTTGAAAAAAAAAACTATATCCTAATTTTATTTTATTTATTATTATTGATGAATGTATGAGTGATGTTCACACATTTCATCTTTTAAACACATACATACTCGTATCTACATCTAAAGTCGATTAAGAATCAAAATACAGGTCAGTTATCCCGATGAATAAGATGGAATGCCTACTTACTAGTAAAAAGGGTCACCGTGTCTCATCACTCATCATACGAAACGAGTAGTAGAGCTCTGCAGCGTATCGGCGCACGATTAGGTTGGCTTGACCGAGGTACGAATCGTAGCCTCTTTTTTTTTATAGAATAATGGTGACAAAGAGTACACTGTCCACCTAATGCTGTGTGACGCATTGTCACATCTATGCAGAAAGATGGATTGCTTCGTTTACTCTAAAAACCGTCCATACCGTGGTAGAGCCACACTGCAGCTATATTATATTAATTTGTAGCACGAATGTGTCGGCTCGGCCAGGGCAGGACCTCGCTATCACAAAATACCAGCGTAAAATAACAGCGTAATACTGCTGTGTTTCGTCTGGTGAGTGTAGAGAACCGGAGACCCTTTTTAATGAAATCGAAGAATTCCATCATTAGTTGAGGATAAATGTGGATGACTATGATACATTACGATATGATATGATATATATGATATATTACGATCAGTTGAACTGTGATATATAATAAACTAAAAATATACTAAATAATATATACATAATAAACTAAAAATAAACGCAGGCATTCCATATCAGATCTAAGAACTAATTATTTTAACACAAACGTTAAATACTAACGGGACTCAATTTCCCATGACTCAGTAAGCTGATTCATCAAACGCAAGTAAGATAATTGATAAATCTTTTAATTTCACACACGTGACTCCGTCATTTGGGACATGACAAGTTCTTGTAGAGCCGCTATTACATCACTTGTAAACAAAGTATATAAGGCTGATAACAGTTTAGTTCACTAAATACTACAAGAAAATATGTATAATTTTTCTAATTTCAAAACTTAGAAGTTGAGTTCACTTGCTTTTTACTATGATTTTGAACAATAAAAAGCAAGTGGCAGCCACTGTTATCTGCGAAAACAACACGTCAAAGACATAGGGCCCCATGATCATAGGGCCTCTATTACTCAAATCATTAATATGAACTTAAAGCAAAATCGATTTTATTTTATATTCAATTCAATATTCGTGTAATTACGAGTATAATAAATCAAAAAGTTGACCTTTCTGTATTTATGTTTTGTGCTATGGAAATTTAAAAAAATAACCTTTCAAATCCAGGAGGTTACGCCGAACTAACTAAGAGACACTTAATATGTGAAATGTTTAGTGTCTTTAACGAGTTTCTATTAACATGTCCAGTACCTATGTATGTTATCTATAACCTTTGTATAATCTGAAATTTCGCAAAGGTTAAGAAACTATGACAAAACAATAATTTCATGACAATGATTTCAAAAGGAAGGATAGGTCCATCTAAATATTTTACTCATAACTTTTTCATACAAGAAAAGGTAGCGTATCTGTCATAATACAAACGTCACATCAAAACACGACGTAACCAGGGTCGGATTTTGTAGTATAATTATACTGATTGTACCATTATTTCATAGTTTGTACTACATAGTATGGTAATAATACTAAGCGAAAATACCGTACATAAATTTGTCTAAAGGTTGACTTGTAATATTATTGGGTCTTTTTACACTTTAATATTAATCCTACGATATCGAGAATTTCTGTATTGTACATGAGAGCCGCGTTTTTTAAAAATAAAATTAGAATTAGCTCCCTCTCTGGTCAATAGATGTTCGATCGATGCATTTATGTTGCATCCTTGACACAACTATGAGGGGCCACCACGATAAAAACTCTATGCTCCTGCTCCAGAACCAATCGGTTTGAAAACAGAATTTCAAAATATTTTATGAATCAGATTTTCAGATTCAATTAAGCAGATATGGTTTTTTTTGTACTCTTTTCGTTTTACCCATATTGTATATAAAATATATTAGGTACCAATATTCAAGATTTAACTTACACTAAGTTCTTAAACAAAAAATAAACAGAAATAAAAATAAAACCGTCAAAAAACGAAACGTACCTATAGATAAACTAGACGTGTGACGCCAAAATCCCGGCACATTGAAAAAAGAAACATGAAACTTCAAACGTGATATAATTTTTTTAAATAGTGTAATCTTATTTTCCATGTACAATATTTTGAGGGTCTGAATCCAATCCAGGCCTAATCTTGGTAACGTAACTAAACTAACTGTAAAAGAAAACTTTAAAAATGCGTTTATATAATAATTTTATTGTGATAAAATTAATATAGGGTTATTTACCGATGATACGATATCCCATTTTTTTTAAATCTTTGTATCGTAATTTTTGCATTCTTTTACTACGCAACTGAACATATTTGTGACAGGCAAATCTGTCATGCGCGCGCACCACTGTCGACCGATACGCGTTGGGCCTAAACTGTAATTTTAGGGCCAGCGCACTGGTCCGTTTTAGTTATTCGATCGGCCCGGTCCTTACGCTAGTAATATATGTCAATGTTTGATGACTATGACTTATTAATTACACCGAAATCATTACAGCTCCTGCGTGTTAAGTTTGATATTAATGAGTTCGGTATTTTTCGCTATCTTAATCATTTATCCCGTAGAGCCTGGTAGTCTACGATCTAAACTAACTTACACGATGTTTTCTTAAATATTATACACATTAAGGGGAAATATAACCTTAAATGGCTTAGCAAGATCATCCGTTATGCCGAAAACATTGCAGCATTAATTTTGAAATAAATATATGATAAAGTTGAGGATTAATGTTAAGTACTATGTTAGACGAAAACATGATTCCGTAAAATTTTCTCGAAAGAAAAAAATCCAAAGTTACCTCCAAACTGAACAATAAACCGCTGTTATTCATAAAATACTTTAAATAAGATCATGAAACTTTGCATACTAACTGAAATAACTAGTAAAAAGAAATTACTCTGTCTAGACAGAGTTTCTGTTATTCCATAATTTTCAATATTGCATACTCTCTCGATCTCGAGAATTGCGCAGCGTATGATCCTATAATACTGGGTGCATTTGGCTTCTGTGTCAACTTCCTGCGTGTTTCCAGAGTCGTCACTGGATATAATGGGGTGTGCATTGCATTTACTGATGCCAGTAAGAGATTGCCAATGAAGAAACTTAATTATAAGATATATTAATGTTCCTTAGCAACATAAACTTAATAATCCTATATATATTGCGGACATTTTCTTAATACCTTACTGTAACAGAACCTCATTCATATATATATATATATATATATATATATATATATATATATATATATATTATCATTAATTAATTAATGAGGCATTAAAATAAATGTAATACGTACTAGCTAATACGGTAATAATGCGTACAGCGCTATGCAGCATCTGAATAACTCACGTTCAAACAATGCGGGTAAGGCCAACCTGGAATATTTTCCATTACGGCATGCTAGCGATAAACACGACTTAAAGTTGAAGAATGCACAATACTGGTTAATTACAGCGTTAATCAACCTTTTATAACTTAAGTAGTTTTATATACATAGTAAGACCACACTACAATCTAGAAATAGCATTTATAAAATTATATTGAACAACAAAGAATGAAATTTTACGTGATAGAGCCACGATGCAATTATATTATAGTTGTAGCACGAATGTGTCGCCTCGACCGGGGTAGGAACACGCTCTCACAGAATACCAATGTAAAATACTAGCTCAATGCTGCTGTGTTTCATGTGAGGCATCTCACGGGCGACAACGCATTTGTATTTTGATTCCTAATCGTGGATAAATGTTGATGTCTATGGGCCACAACATCCACTTAAAGTGTTAGCAGTGTTGAACACCTCACGGTTCTATAAGCTGTCACTAGCAACACGCACTGGAGTACACTCTACACTCTTGTTTTAAGATTGTGGGGATCGTGCTAGACTTACCTAATAAATATTCAAAAGTTGATTTTACTCAATTGTTAGCTCTAGCTGGAGTTAATCTGCGACGTAGCCGGGTAGTCCGACCACTAGGATCCGGGGTCGTATTATATTTATCTAGCAACTCCACACAGCTTCTCCCGCGTGGTATTCGTGTAAAAGCAATTTTTTTTTTTTTTATAGAATAGGGTGACAAACGAGCACACAGTCCACCTGATGGTAAGTGGTTGCTGCGGCCCATAGACATCTACATCTATCCTCCATTAAAAATCAAAATGCAGATGCGTTGTCACCCGTGAGGACTGAGATGGAATGCCTCGTTTCCAGTAAAAAGGGTCTAGCTTTTGGTATCTATTTTTTTAAGTTTGTAAAATTAAAGCAATGTATTTGCTTTAATTTTACAAACTTAAAAAAATAGATACCAAAAATGCACACTCATAAACTAATAAAAAAACTAAAGTTACTTTAATTGATTTTAACAATTCAAACAGTTTGATTAGCGCAAGCTAGTAAAGACTTGATTTATAAAAATACTCTGCTTTTATACTGGATACTAATTTTGATCACAAAAAACAAAGCCATATGTCAGTCTGGAGCGTTATAGGTTTCATGTTTATGTGAGGCTTATGACGAAAAAGAATTTAAAACAACTTATATCACACCTGTTTTCACAATTTTCGAATTAAACCCATATTGTTTGGCTACGCGTAGTTCGTGTAGCTCGCTTCTCTTTGGACTCTGCCTAACAACCTCGGGGTCTACAGGCGTTACGCTATTTATGTATAGTAAACATAGAGAGTATCACATCGAAACAATGTAGCTTTATATTGACTTTTTATTATATCCTACAAACAAACGTACACACAAATAAGGTTACCTATTTATAATATTAGTGCACATGTAGATGTAGAATGTGTTCACAATTTGCAATTTCTCAGGGCGGGCTCACAATCAAACGCGTGATGGAAGAGACTGGCTGCCACATCCACTTCCCGGATTCGAACCGCACCAGCACCATGGAGAAGAGCAACCAAGTGTCAATAGCCGGCGATATGGAGAGAGTGGAACGGGCCAGGGCACGTGTTCGGGTGAGATGAAATAAAATTTAAAATAGAAAGTCCCGCAGCGGAATATATCAATCTATCATAGAGGACAAGATAATTTGTAAGGCCTTTCAATGTAGGTCATACTTCATTCTAGGTCTAGAGGTTTGTTTATTTTTATCATTCAAAATAAGACATTAAATCGTTATTGGCAATATAAATACAGGTATATTTGGAGAAGTGAACTTGAAATTATTCTCCACATAAGGGCCAATCTTATCAAAGCTTAACAGTATAATATTGTTAAGCTTTTTTTAGTCTTATTTTCATTGAATACTCAAATACGCTTGTTTAGAAATGGTATGTACTCCTAATAACTAATGTAAATTTCTCAGTACCCGAGCAACCCGAGTTCGAGCCCTGCCGGCACGAATAAAATTGTTACTAGCAATTTTTTTTTTAAAACCTTACCTCCACACTAGGATTTTCTACTGTATCGTGGGGGCAGTTTACAAACATATATTTCACAAGGACGAACATACAGACCTGGAATAATTACTTGTAGACTATACAAATATTTGTTCCGTGCGGGATTCGTACCCGCGGCCCTTAGCGCTGTAATTCATTGCTAAGCCACTGCGCCACGGAGCCGTCAAAATTCTTAAAATTGACTTACCGGATGCTTGGCGATGAAGAAAAAGGCCGTGGGGAAACCTGCATATCTGATAAATTAAAAAACATATTCCAAAGACATAATTATGAAGTTCGCCAAAACGTATTGAGGCAGCGCGCTGACATTTTCTTTTCCTAAAATCGTCTCAGCAAAAGTAAAGTGAGCAAGCTATGTTCAGCTTCAGTAGTAGGACGTTTATGAGCTGTAATTTTACTATGTGAAAATTGTGTTCATACCCATGATCAATAATAATATTTAAAGAATTACATGAAACAGGCGATCAGGCGTTAAGTCGTGGTAGAGATAAACAAAATTGATCCATTGTCCTATTTTATTCTTCGAGAATCGTTAGCCTCAGGAAATATACTACAGAATCTTATTATATCCGATAAATAAGTTTACATCTACTATATATAATATATATACTATCAGGTTCTTTTTACTTTTTATAGGACAAAAATTAACGATATCGTTTTTTTTTTCAATTATGACCTGACTGAATATCTATATAAAAGTAAAATAACTGAACTAATTTTATTTTTTGTATTTTATAACTTGTTTATGTTGTATTTTATATTATGAATAACTTTCATAATCCGTTTGTCCATCTGCATGCCGTGGGCCGACTGGGAGAAGATCCTGCATGATGTAAGTATAATGTGTGTAACGCGCACAAGCACGTACTCAGTACTCACGCACGCACGCACACACGATCAAAAAATACAGAGTTATACGAGAGCAACAATGTAATTGTTCCATAGAATTTAGCGTGCTGATTTTATTATTATATATACCAAGTATTCGTCTGTGAAGAGAAATCATTATCAACATTTCATTAGAAAAATAAAGTTTTTGTAATGATTTCTTAAATTTACGCGAACACTACACATTGAATAAAACTATTATTTACGGATTTTATCGCGTTTAATTTAACTTTAATTTATTTTTATTATCCCGTTTCGGGTGCTTTACAGCACGTCGCGTCGTCGATAAACTCGGGATAATAAAAGTTGAATTAAACGCGATAAAATCCGTAAATAATAGTTTTATTCAAAGTTTTTGTAATTAAATATTCTGAAGACCAATACACCTCTAACAACCGACAACCGATGGGGAAGTAAGTTTCTAGAGTGGCAACTTCGACTCAGATAGGAGTGACTTACTAATGAATGTTGTAAGGTATCGATGGATGCAGGTGGCTCAGATTCATGTTGTGTGGAAATCTATGGGGGAGACCTGTGTTCAGCAGAGGCTTTGTTTGTATATTATAAATTATTTTTTTGTATATTTTTATTAGCAGGTTTCAAAAAAGTCAGAAAGAGTTTATGAATTTTTTTATGTATGTTCGGGCAATACTTCTTTGTGTATGAACTTTTTTATTTAATAGTTTATTCTTTGGGTGTCATCATCATCATCATCATTACAGCCCTTCACAAGTCCACTGCTGAACATAGGCCTCCCCCAAGTAATGCCACAAAGCACGGTCCTGAGCCGCCTGCATCCATCGACTTCCTGCATGTCTTACCAGGTCGTCACTCCATCTAGTGGGGGGTCGCCCTACACTACGCCTACCGGTACGAGGCTGCCACTCGAGAACCTTTCTTCCCCAATCGGTTATCGGTTCTTTGAGCTATATGGCCGGCCCATTGCCACTTCAGCTTACTAATCCGTTGGGCTATGTCGGTCACTCTGGTTTCACTGCGGATATCCTCATTTCTGAGTCTATCACGCAGTGAAACTCCGAGCATAGCCCTCTCCATAGCTCGCTGAGAGACCTTGAGCGTCCTCATACGGCCAGCGGTGAAGGACCACGTCTCAGATCCGTAAGTCATCACTGGCAACACGCACTGGTTGTACACTTTAGTTTTCAGAGATTGAGGTATACCTGATGAGAAGATGTGTCGTAATTTCCCGAACGCTGTCCAGCCGAGTTGAATCCGTCGATTGACCTCTCGGTCGAAGTTGGACTTACCTAGTCGGTCTATTTGTCCCAGGTAAACGTACTCGTCAACAACTTCGAGCATAGTGCTCCCAACAACTACCGGCATAGGTGTGACATGGACATTAAACATGATCTTTGTTTTGTCCATGTTCACCTTAAGACCTTTCCGTTGGGAGACACCATTGAGGTCATTGAGCATAGTGCTAAGGTCCTCCAGCGATTCTGCCATAAGGACTATATCGTCGGCAAATCGAAGGTGAGTGATGTACTCGCCATTGATGTTAATACCGTATCCTTTCCAGTCCAGTAGCTTGAAAACGTCTTCCAATGCAGCGGTGAAGAGTTTCGGGGATATAACATCACCCTGTCTTACACCTCTCTGCAGTTGGATAGGTTACAAACTCTGGTTCTGTACAAACACTTCAGCACTTCAATATACCGACAGTCAACTAGGCACCGCTGAAGAGACTGTAGCACCGCCCAAATTTCGACGGAATCAAAGGCTTTCTCATAGTCCACATACGCCAGGCAAAGTGGCAGATTGTACTCTTCGGACTTCTGTACAATTTGCCGAAGGGTATGTATGTGGTCTATGGTACTGAAGCCTTTTCGGAAACCGGCTTGTTCGGGAGGCTGGAAGTCGTCGAGTCAACAGATTTGACAGCATACAGGCAGCTGAACAGACAGATCTCCAAATGCATGCGGCGAGACTTACGCAACTTTAATACTGCTCGTATTAAAGAAGCGATTGAGTGGATCCAGGGTTCCAAAGTCTTTGCCAGAGATCTGTCTGCCAGAAGGAGCCAACTGTCAAGACTGAAGACTGAGTGTGGCAACATCGTTTCCGGGACACCTGAGTGAGATTGAGAGGTTCTATGGGCAGCTTTACACATCATCGTTGGAGCCACACGCAAGTGTGATAGTAACGATCCAAGAGCAAGTCTTATCCGACACTATTCCGATGATATCCCGGACGTCAGTCTGATTAGAATGGCTCTCCACCACCTTAAAAACTGCAAGGCTCCGGGCGAGGATGGAATTACAGCGGAGCTTCTGAAAGCAGGTGGAACACCGGTACTTGAAGTCATTCATGAGCTCTTCAATTCCGTCCTCCATGGTGGCATTACTCCGGAGGAGTGGAGCAGAAGCGCGGTGGTCTTGTTCTTTAAGAAAGGCGACAACGCTCTCTTGAAGAACTACAGACCGATTTCCCTTGAGCCGCGTCTACGTGCTGTTTTCGAGAGTCATTACGAATCGTCTCGCACGCAGACTCTCTGGGTGTGGTCCCATATAAATAAGAATCAAAAATACCAATAATATAAAGAATAAGAGATGAAGATATTAATGTACCTATTCAAAAGATATTTTAGTTGTTACCTTGATTGAACATGTGATATTCCATAGACCACTAAAAGGGTAAAATAATTTAACTTTTGAGACATTACTAAAAGTAGAAAAATCAAGCTAACAGAGAAATTTACAACCACCACCTTCGCACTGCAGGGAGCACGTTTCTACTCCGTATCCTTCGGAAACATCATCAGTTCTTCATCACTTTCTTTTTATTAAACTGTAGCGGCGAAAGGAATAGTCCAACTGATGATAATTGGCTAATGGACACCTGGAGTCAATTCAAACAAAGACGGCAATAGATGCATCGTCACCTCTGAGGCCTAAGCCGATATTCTTGTTTTCTATTTTATTTTTTACATAGGAAAATGGTAAGGACGGGTTATGTCGGACTCGCACATGTTCTACCTTCATCGCATATTACCTAGGCCACGGCCACGGAAACGCTTTCGCAGACATCCGTGGCCCCACCAGCGCCGGCGCTGGGAAAAGGGATAGAGGACACCTCTCTCACCGCAGCCCACCAACACACATCCGAAGTGCGCTCGCCAAGCCCATTCAAAGTGGCCACCTCGGGCCGGCATGTGGATTCCGGTTTGTTCACCGCGAGTGACCAAGTAACGGCTACTAAGCCCTCCGGCCACGACAAGGCGGGATCCCGTTAAGGGGGGGGGGATTAAGATGCCAGCCTGTAATTGTACAACTTCTCTATACACTTCAGTGCAGTGAACACTGCAGTGCAGGTGCTGCTATTTGTCGGCAGAAATATGTTCCCAGTGGGATGCTTGCTTTGACAATTTAAACTGAACTTATTACAATAAGCGTAATATACGTACATATATACAATAAGCGTTGGGTTTGTTAGGCGCTGACGCCGCTGGTGTTCTGCTTCGAACTGCCGATCGTGGCCCCCTCGCAGCCGCTGCCCGATATCAACTCGCCCTACGTGCAGCAAGTGCAGGAGAAGTACAACGTGCAGGTAAGTGAAGCTGCAAATATCGCATTCGATTTTAGCTGCATCACGAAATACTCGCCAACTACGTATCGCTTCGAAGAATTCGTCGAAATGTTTTAAATAATTCGTGTGCATCAGTCTCTATCTAAATATATAAGAAACGTTAAATAATAGTCTAATACAGTATATTATGATGTCTTCAATGCCGCCAGCAAGTAAGTCACGTTCCACGTGAAGTAGCTAACATCAACGTGATAGAGTCACGCTACGCACTAATAAGTTGGCCCGGCCAGGAAAGGTCCACGTCCACACAGTACACAAGCATAAAATAAGCAGCATAACGCGGCTTTATTTCTTATGGTGAGTGACGAAAGCCGGAGAACCTTTTAGTCATCAGAGCTGACAACGCATCTGTACTTTGATTCTTAATCGAGGATAGATGTGGATAAGTATCCACTTACTATCAGGTGGGAGTGTTGAAAAAAAATTTATTTAGATTTACTAACTTTTAAAATGGAGAAAAAAATATTTCAAATATTTCAGCTACCACCACTGTGCTAGTTAATCACTTTTACTTGAATAAAAAAGGGTTATAGTAATTATTTAAAAATTTAATTCTTTATAGGTAATGGTGCGTAATCGTCCAAAACTACACGCCAACTTGTTGGTGGTGAAAGGAGTCCAGTGGGAAGTGCAGGCCACCATGGAGGCCACCGAACTGCTCATGAAGTACATGTGCGGACCCTTAGCTGTAAGTGTTTGACTGAATCATCTCTAAGATAAAAGTTATATATTTCATACACCGTACTCATTTTTAGAAAATTTTGTCGGCAGGTATTGTTTCATCTCTTTTTATTTTCCCGGTGAAATCTCTTACGTATACGCCTTCACGGGACCAAGTGTAGTGTACTGCTTGCCCCAAGTAAAACGTTTGTTAACGAGTTTATTTCCTTTTTCTTGTCTGCAAGTTACGTTAAGTTACGTATGTCTTACAGAGAGACGTTCGGAGGATGTTACTTTGTCATATATATTAGGTTTATTTTCCAACGTATGCCCAAATTTGCCGATAAAGTTGAGAATAAGTTAGGCGAATAGTGAAGAAAATTTAATTAAAAAATCACAAACATTCTTTTTCACTGTGTTTAAATTCCGAGTTGTAATGCATTATTTTAGCTGATTGTCATTCACAAATATTTAACGTCTACTATTTTACTACGGACGAACATATTCGTAAGGGTTGATCGTTGGCAAAAACGTTATGAATTGATTCGCACACAGAGGAGCACGCTTACACGTAGTTGTTTCCCATAAATCACATTCAATTTGGGATAATTTCAAATAAAATTATAAGCCTTATTAATTCGTATTTTTAAAGCTGCAATAGCGGTATATCATTGTTTATATAATATAAAATTTAAAAATGAGCGTGGTAAATATTGTTTGGGCATTGTGCAGAGCCAGACGCAAGTGCAGATGAGCGTGGAGATCTCGGCGATGCACCACGGCGTCGTGGTGGGGCGCGGCGCCGAGCAGCTGAAGGCCATCGTGCGCGCCACGCGCGCCCAGATCATGTTCCCCGACGCCGACGACCCTAACATCCCTGCGCTCAGGAAGAGCTGCGTCACCATCACGGGCGGCATGAAGGACGTGTACGCGGCCAGGCAGCAACTGGTGGTAACGCCTCGCTCTCTTAACTGCCGCACAACAAAACCTATAATACAACTTCCGATACAGCAACGTGGCTTAACTGAAATAACAACACCGCAAAACACTATATGATGGTTTTCACATCTAAAGTGCAATTATAGTGGTAATTGGTAATATACATCGTTACTTCCTATCAGGTATAATAATAGTCAAACACTTTATTATTATTATTTTATAGATTACTTTTTATAGAATTAGGTTGGCAAACGATCACACAGTCCACCTGATGGCACTGTGACCAATGGACATCTACATTTAACTTCTATTAAAAATCAAAACGTAGATGCGTTGTAAGCGCTTAAAACGAAGATGAAATGCTACATAGAAAAAGAATCTCCGGTTCTCTACACTCACCATTCGAAACACAACAGCATTACGCTATTATTATACGCTGATCTTCTGTGAGAACGTAGTAATCCTGTCCCAGTCGAGTCGACTCATTCGTGTGGCTACCATAACATAGCTGCAGCGTGACTACCACGTATAAATATAACGTGACTCTACCACATATAAATACACATAAATATAACCAAACATTTTTTTAATGTTTTCGGCTGCACATAGATCATTTTAATACTAAATTATTATTAATTTTATTTATCAAAATAAGATAGTTGCATGCGCACGCCAGCAAGTAATGGTGTATTTATTCATGAAAGCTGAAATGTCTTTTTGTTAGATAATATTGACTTAAGACGATATCTCATCCAGCAAGCATTTATCATTATAAGCATTAGTCCTACAAGACTCTACTGCTGAACAAAGACCTTCAAATGCCCAAGGAATGACACAAAGCACACGGTCCTGAGCCACCTGCATCCAACGACTTCCCGCATATCTTACTGTGTCTTCAAGCATTACTTGAAATATTTACCCATAATCTGCACGCTGGGCTGATGCTCTCAATCACCAGTCTGAAAATTTTGTGTTCAGTGTTGTGTATGGCGTTCGATAGCCAACCATATAACCATCTCGCTATAACAAATTAGGAATGGGGAATATCATCACAAATCCGAGACATATCGCACTGCGATTCAAATCCATCTTACTAGCTAAGCGTGGTTACCGTGACAAATCCTCACGCTTATAGGAGGGGTCAACTAACTGCTGGTAACTGAGGATCAGTATGGAACAATAATTTTGCATTTAGGCGACACACATGATAAGGTAATTACTGACGGCGCGAATTTCAAACGTGGCAAAGCCATGCTGCAGCATTATTAGTTGTATAGTTGTAGCATGAATGGATCGGCTCGACCGGGGAAGGACCATGCTCTCACACATAGATGTATACTGTAATACACAATAGAATGGCAGTCAACATTATTTTGTACGAGATTCCGCGTCGCCAGGAGCACACATACAATTACGTCGTATTATCACTATTACAAACCCGATTCGCTATTTTGATAGACTGAATAAATTTACACATTTTAACTTTTGATTAATGTTCAAAATTATCGTTAAAAAAAGTCGTCTAGATTTTAATACATATTTATTTGTAAATAGCGTGCAATTTGGTCATTTCTAAATAATTTGCATGCGAAATTTGGAAACGATTGTTACGTCAAAACACGTCTCGTGTTGACATTTATACGTGTGAATTGACATTTTAGTGGCTACAAGGGCTCCTCCCACTCCCCCGTTCTATTATGTATATATTAGTATTCAACGCTCTCACAGAATACCAGCCTAAAATAGCAACTTAATGCTGTGTTTCCTATGGTGAGTGTAGAGAACCGAAGACCCCCCTTACTGAAAAAGAGGCATTCCATTTTAATCCTCAGGGGTGACTACGCATCTGCATTTTGCTTCGCAAACGATGATAGATGTAGATGTCTATGGGCCACAGCAGCCACTTACCACCAGGTGGACTGTGTGCTCGCTTGTCACCTTATTCTATAAAAAAATATCGTGTTGCAGCGCCGGTCGTCACCCACCAGCACTGTGGGCTTTCTATTAAATCTGTCTTCAGACTATTTTTATGAGACTACTCTTATACTAAATGTACATTTGTTTATATAAAGATAATAAAGATAGATCGAGCGCTGCAATATGCACACATCTCTTTTCATTTTATCATTAAAAGCCCGTGAAAGTCCACTGGCGGACACACAGATATGCACCTAAAACCATATCGTTGTATGTAAATTACTTTAGATGCGTTTGTGTGTCTAAGTTTGTGTTTTTACAGTAAATGTACTCTTTTAACTGAAAATGAGGCATTGCATCTTAGTCCTCAGGGATGACAACACATCTGCGTTTTGATCCTTAACCGAGTATAAATCTAGATCTCTATGGGCCATGGTAACCACTTACAATCTAGTGGACTATGTGCTCGTATGTCACCTTTAATCTATATAAAAACTTGAACACATTTCGCCTTGGTATAGGCGTCACTTTAAATGTTCCATGTCTTAATTGGTTGAGTAATATGAAAAATCAAGATTAATGTCATCCGCTGTTTTCTTTGTAATCCTACTACCTCGAAGAAATAACATTTAATCATTTAGTGACCAAGTGAAAATGCAATATCGAAATTATTATGTTTAATTATACAGGGCAGCCTCCCACTCGTGGTGATATTCGACGTGTCTGAAGAAGCGTGTCGCATAGAAAACGACATGGCCGCGAAACTCATGCAAAAGTACAACGTATACATCAGTATACGTCGTAAACCAAAACAGGGCATCGCTTCAGTGGTTATAAAGGGCATCGAGAGATGCGCTGGTGAGTTACTAAGTCTTGCTTTATTAAGTCATGCTTGAACTGTATAGGTGCAGCACGAACGAGTGGTCTGATTAGGGAAGCATCATGCTCTCGCATAACACCAGTGTGAAATTGCAGCATAATATTCGTGTGTACTTTTTACTGGCTACGTATCTTTTCATCTTAGGCCCCGTTTACATTTTGAGAAGTGACAAGTGCGAGTGGCAAGTACAACTGACAAATGACAAGTGCTTAGTGCGTGTGAACATGCAGTGACAAGTATATATATATATATATATATATATATATATATATATATATATATATATATATATATATATATAGTTCAGATGCATAGCGCTCGCTGTAAATCTGACAGTACGCGAACGAATCGGTTTATATCCCCGTCGGCACCAATGAAAACGTTAATTGCAATTTTGAGTGCTGATTTACCACTAACTCGGCGGTGAAGGAAAACATCGAGAGAAAACCTTCATGTCTGAGAAATAAAAAAAAATATTTCAAAGATTTTCTTATACGTGGTAGAGTCATGCTGCAGTTATATTAGTAGTATAGTTGCAGCAGGAGTGGGTCGGCTCGACCGGGATCACGTTCTCACAGAATACCAGCGTAAAATAGTAGCTTAATGCTGCTGTGTTTCGTATGGTGCGTGTAGAGAACCGGAGAGCGTTTTTACTGGAAACGTGGCATACCATCTTAGTCCTCATGTGTGACAACGCATTTGCATTTTTATTTGTAATCGAGGATAGATGTAGATGTCTATAAGCCGCAGCAACCACTCACCATCAGGTGGACTGTGTGCTCGTTCGTCACCTTATCCTATAAAAAAAAGGCATGTGAAGTTCGCCAACACGCATAGGGGCAGCGCGGCGGACAATTCCTTGCCCTAAAACCCTCTCAGAAATGAGGGGAATCTTGTTCCGAGCAGTGGAACGTAAGTATATAGGCTGTGACTAACTAATTAACACAAGTTAATTGCTGCACATGGGCCTCCCTCTACCCGAAGAATTTCAGACAACATGGTGCTGAGCCACCTGCATCCATCGGTTTTCGGCATATCTTACCAGGTCGTCATTCCATCTAGAGAGGGGGACACCTTATGCTTCGAATTACTGGAACGAGTACTCGAGAATATTAATTTCTTCTCCATGTGTTTTCGGTTTGTCGAGCTATATGTCCCATAGCCCATTGCCACTTCAGCTTCTTGATCCAAGGGACATATCATTCCTACCCTTGTATAATAAATACCCTGGGTTTCGATTTTCGGGTGTGTATTAGGTATATTAATCCTGTCTCTTGTGATCTGTAGCCTAAATGACTTGACGATGTAGCGACCCTGTTGTTATAATCGTGTTCAGACGCGAAGTATCACAGGCAACTTTTTATGTTAACGATACTATTATTATTTTATATTTTATTTATATTAGGAAGAGTCTATATGAGTTTTTAACAAATTAAAATTATAGCGAATTAACAACTTCCCTGTCCGCGAAAAAGACAATAGTTAAACAATTGGAATATTTATATATGACATACAGGATAGTGAAATTGTTAAAAAAACATTAAAAAACTGTAAAAGCAACAGAATAGTTCAAACAATTCGTTGCTGACGCCGCAAAGGTAAGATACGATTCATTTTCTGATGAATAATCTATTAATCGGGGAATAATAAAAATGTTTTCTTGCCCTCCTAAATTTTTTTAAAAATTGGGAGTTGATCCACACAACAGCATATTATATATTATAGGTACGAGGGCGACACTGAAAGTTTTTAGAACTGGCCACATGTAAACGATAATATAATAAAAAATAACTTCAAATTTTGAAAATGGAACTCTTTGTCTATAATATTGTGTATGTATTTTATTAATTTGTCATTTGTTTACGATTTGGCGGCAAATTGAAAATTGTCTGTGTCACGTCAGCATAAATTTAACGCGAGAAAATTTTCGTACAATGATTTTTTGACTTTTGACGTCATTTAAGTAAACAAGAAAGTTATGATAGACTTCGATCGGGCTTCACGATGAACCCCCATTTTGTTCCACTGTTTAAAACTGGTTTAATGTGTTTAAACGTGGTCGCACTAATCTGACCGATGAACCGATGATCTGCGTGAGGGACTTTACGGCGACGACTGAAGATAACATCAGTGTTGTGCGGCGTATGATAGAGATTGACAAGAGTGACTTATCACCAGATTCGTCACTCTTGTCAATCTCTTCAAGCTTAGGCATCGGTTACTGTTCCTAGATCATACCAGATTGCCTGTACGTTTGTCTATTTGCAATTTATTTACGTTAACCATCTCCACAAGAGAAATTTCTAGTGAGAGTAACTATTAAAATCGACATCTTTATACGTCCATTATTATTTTTATACATAAAAATCACGAACTTACTACTTTTATATTCCACTTTGTACACATTGTTCAAACTTGTTATTTTGTCTAAGGCGACATCTACGATGCCCGTCGCGAGTTGCTGGGCGGCAATGAGCCCCCGGTCACGGCAGAGATCCCGGAGTCGTACAACATTCCGGCGATGCCCGCGGGCGCGATAAATTTCGGTGCCTTCAACCCGTTTTCGCCGAGCAACGGCTCCGCCGCGTCGCCGTGTTCGCCGTTCCTAGATCTGGGCTTCAGCAGCGGGCTGCTGGGCGCGCCGCTGTCACCCGCCTCGCCGCCGCCCTTCCCGACGCTGTCGCCGCATGCCCCCCCTCACGCCGCATGCCCCCCTCACGCCGCACGCCCCCCACCCGCCACACGCCCCCTGGATGATCCCCTCGCCCCAGCCGCGTGCACAGATACACTTCCCCGCGCCACAAAACAACGCCCCGCTTATGTACAAGAACCAGCCCGCTTCATGGAATCGTAAGTACTTATTATAAATCATTTATTCCAACTTAGTCTCTATTTCATTGAACAGTAAAAAATATGATAATCACTGCAAATCATATTAAGAATATATTCTTGCAAGATGTCATCATTTATCAGACAATAAATGTAAACTTGATCATTTACTAGTTTAATAAATTATTTCAAATTTGAGATACTATTTTTTTTTTTGGAATTTTGGTCACGGCGGTCAGTCTCAACTAGCCATCCGCCAGAACGGGATTATACGTACACGAGTGTACGCTCAAACATAGATGCATGCTCTATTCCCTCACTCATAGTCAAAAAAGACATTCTGATACGAAAAGAGAGATCAGACGCAAGACCATATCTCCACGTGCTTTCTGAGGCACGAAGGAGAAATACCAATTTCCTTATTCCAGCCTTCCACTGAAAATTTCTGGGCAGAAAAATGCAACGTAAATAGCATTATAACACAGAGAAGTGTATTTATAAATGTATGTAATGTGGTTGTATCTTCAATTTTATATTTAGCTTGCATAATATTTACCTTTCTTCATCCAAAACTGGACCAATTTTTAAATCATATAGGAAGGGTTGTGGCCACTTATCTAATTTGTATGTTTTTCATCATAAGTACTAAAATCATATAAATAAAAATGCAATAATATTTGAATTTATGATTGATTGCAGCGATGTGCGCAAACGGAGAAATGGGTGGCATGCAGCAGCCGGTGGTGGTGCAGCCGTCTTACCAGCAAATGACGGCAGATGGCAGGCCTGTAAGTTTGTTGCTTTATAAACTAAAGTGAAATATTAAATAAGTCGTAGATTTTTTTATAAAATAGACGACAAACGAGTACACGAACCATCTGATGGTTAGTGGACATTGTGAGCCATTTAAACATCTATCCTCGGTTAAAAATCAAAATCGAATGCGTTCACACCCTTGAGGAAGATAAAATGCTTCGTTTCCAATAAAACGGTTCTTCAAACTCACCATACGAAACACAGTATCATTAAGCTGCTTTTCACGTTGGTATTCTGTAAAAGCATGGTCCTACCCCTGTCGAGCTGACCACAATGTAGCTACAGCGTGGCTCGACCAAGTATAAACTAATGAAATATTTTTTCTTACCATATAATCTGTATTTATGGTTGTTTATCGTTGTTATTATATAATATTTACATACGTCAACTCTTAATAACACCTCAACTGGACTTGAACGATTATGCGAAACCACATTATATTTCGCATCAAAATCTATACTTTGATTCTCTTTAAATATTAGATCAGGCATTTTTGACGTGATTAATCCAACCACAGAATCCGTCCGAGCCTTTAGCTTAGTATACTCAACCATTGCATTGTGAGTATTTTTGATTTTGTTGTTTTAATAAAGATAATTGAAAGAGAATCCATAAGTACTGGTGTCGTAAGGGCAACCTGTATACGTATGACTGGGAGAGAATGCCAAAAGGCATTAAATGCGCTCTTTGTAACCTTTTTATTTAAGGTTAGAGCAACAAACCATAAATAAATAAATAAAATGGGTCCCCTTGATGGGCGTACGCCTTCTCCATTTCTGAGGGTTATGGAACATTTGGTCCACCGCATTGCTTCAGTGTATTGGCGGACTTAACATGTCCCTGAATTATATTATTCCCCTCATGCCGGTCTAATTACCATGTTTCACCTCACCGCCTAAATTCTATACACTGATATTAGATTAACTGGTGGTAGGACTCTTCTTCTCTCTAGGAGTCTGAGTAGGCGCCACCCTCTTATCAATTTCTGTGCCAAAAGGCACTGTTGAGTTTCGGTCTGTATAGCCCACAAACTAATAAGAGTACTGGTATAGCCTTATTTATAGAGATGCACCGGATCCTACTTTTGCCGGGTACGCGGCAACCGAGTACCCGGTGCAAGCTTATGCCGGGTAGCCGGGCACACGGCAAAATTACCCGTCATGAAAAGACGTATATTCCACTTCCCTGTTTGGGCGTGATTGAGACTGAATTCAAGTCATGAAGTCAAGCGGTTCGCGCCTCGCGCGTTCTTGCCGGCCGGTGGACGCTCGGTAGTTAGGAAGGACAGCAGGAAAAAGCTCTAGATTGGATATTGAAACACATAATTTGTTTTGGGCCTGTTTCGAAGAGGTGGCCGAAGAATCAGAAATTAACCAGAACTCCTCCAAAAACTCAGCGATGGCCGAATTAGATCACTATCTCAACTCAGCAAGGGATCGTAGATGAATCCCTATAAGTGGTGGGCCGATAATATGGGTCACTACCCTATTATAAAAAGTCTCGCGATTAGATATTTAACCATTCCGGCCAGCTCCCTATATAGTGAACACCTCTTTTCAGAAGTTGGTAATATCTATGAGAAAAAGCGCAACAGACTCGACCCGGATCGTGCTGAACAGCTTGTATTTCTTCACCATAATTTACCTCTTTTTAATTATGAATATTAATTCTTCTACTGATTCATGTTTAATTGAAATAAATGTCCGTTTTTGAAATATTTTTTTAAATTTTACCTTAGACCTAATTACCCAACTTTAAGTTCGCTTGTCACTTTCATTTCATAAAAATCGAATTGTTTCAGATAACACTAAACCATTTGCTGAACTCGAGCTCGCAGGCGAGCAGCGGATACCAGAGCAACTTCACCGGCAGCTCCTTGTCGCTCGACGCACAAAACTTATCCGGTATCCATTTTGTTGTTATTTACATAAACTCGATTAAAAATATTCTACGGAAAAAAATATGAGAAAACTCTTTAAACAACAAGAATATGTGGACATAACGTAGTATACAAATAGAGTACAAAATTCAAAAAAAAAGTATCGAGGAAAATATGCAAAATAAAATGTTAAAAAAAGTCCTAAAACAATTCTATAATCCATTTAGATAAAAAAAATTAGGTATCCATCAAGCAATTGAGCGTCACTAACGTACAGTAGAGTCGGACTCTAAGGTTAAAAGCGTGGTGAAATTCAAATTCTGTCTCCAAATTAGAGTGAGTACCAATATGTTGTTCGTGTAACACTTCTGAAAAAGAAATAATTTACAAAAGAGTATGTTTACTCTTTTGTATTTATTTATTTACTCACCTGGGTTTCCACATCTAAGCCGATGACCACGACATCGTGACACAGAAATGTGTGTATGCCTATGCATCGTTAAAATTTTAAATTATAAATATGTATAGTCTGTTCGCATAGATACGGTCACCTTTCAGTCACGACGCCGCGATATTAAGGATATGTTCCGAAATACAACGCAGTGTACTGTCCAATGCAAATGACGTCATCATTTGACAGTTTGACACTTTATTGTACTAGCGTGCCGCGCCATATTGTGTCGGATATCCGGCCATAATAAAACAATTTTTAATTGTGTGTTTGCCGAATAAAGCATGCCAGAATTTGTTTCTATTTATTCAAATACAAAAAATTATATAATAATTGATGGTATATCCATTAGGAGGATATAATGATTTTTAGAGCACAAAATGACAAAATAATCGCCAACACTTTTCCAAATGGCGCAAAAGTATGACGTCTTATACTGTCCAATGTTTTGGAACGAATCACCAGTATAGCGTCGATTCATGACGTCATTTGCATTGGACAGTACACTGCGTTGTATTTCGGAACATACCCTAAAAGTCACCGCGTGCGGTGTACACCCGCAGGAGAATTTGAAATTTTAAAACGAAGCGTTACTGAAAGATTCCGCCTGTTCACAATGTTTACAATGACCATAAGAGTAAAATGGTATTCTATTTAATTCTTAGAATAGATAAACATTTATTTAACAAACACAGTAAATAATAAAATAAAAAAATAATAAAATAAAAGGGCAATAATAACTCCGCCTTCGGGTGTACCGACACTATATTGGTGAACAAACTTATACAGTTAAAAATTGTATATATATACAGTAAATATAGTTTAGAACCTTAAACTAACAAACAAGTGTTTTCACGTGATTAGCGTTTTTAGGACTGTCATTGAAAAGTTAAATCCAAAAAAAATATGTCTATGGCGTGGAGTATTGATGGGCTAGTGATGTTTGTTGCAGGCGGCGATGGCAGCAACATGGTTTCGCCGAGCGTGTCGCCCATCAGCAAGGCGCACAGCCCCGCGAACTCCGCAGACAACGACCGCTCCCATCAAGGTCAGTTTGTTGCAGTACGACGGCAGCAACGTGGCTTCGCCGATCGTGTCGCCCATCAGCAAGGCGCACAGCCCCGCGCCCTCCGCAGACAACGACCGCTCCCACCAAGGTCAGTTTGTTGCAGTACGACGGCAGCAACGTGGCTTCGCCGAGCGTGTCACCCATCAGCAAGGCGCACAGCCCCGCGAACTCCGCAGACAACGACCGCTCCCATCAAGGTCAGTTTGTTGTAGTACAACGGCAGCAACGTGGCTTCGCCGATCGTGTCGCCCATCAGCAAGGCGCACAGCCCCGCGAACTCCGCAGACAACGACCGCTCCCATCAAGGTCAGTTTGTTGTAGTACAACGGCAACAACGTGGCTTCGCCGATCGTGTCGCCCATCAGCAAGGCGCACAGCCCCGCGAACTCCGCAGACAACGACCGCTCCCATCAAGGTCAGTTTGTTGTAGTACAACGGCAGCAACGTGGCTTCGCCGATCGTGTCGCCCATCAGCAAGGCGCACAGCCCCGCGCCCTCCGCAGACAACGACCGCTCCCACCAAGGTCAGTTTGTTGCAGTACGACGGCAGCAACGTGGCTTCGCCGAGCGTGTCGCCCATAAGCAAGGCGCACAGCCCCGCGAACTCCGCAGACAACGACCGCTCCCATCAAGGTCAGTTTGTTGTAGTACAACGGCAGCAACGTGGCTTCGCCGAGCGTGTCGCACATCAGCAAGGCGCACAGCCCCGCGAACTCCGCAGACAACGACCGCTCCCATCAAGGTCAGTTTGTTGTAGTACAACGGCAGCAACGTGGCTTCGCCGATCGTGTCGCCCATCAGCAAGGCGCACAGCCCCGCGAACTCCGCAGACAACGACCGCTCCCATCAAGGTCAGTTTGTTGTAGTACAACGGCAGCAACGTGGCTTCGCCGATCGTGTCGCCCATCAGCAAGGCGCACAGCCCCGCGCCCTCCGCAGACAACGACCGCTCACACCAAGGTCAGTTTGTTGCAGTACGACGGCAGCAACGTGGCTTCGCCGAGCGTGTCACCCATCAGCAAGGCGCACAGCCCCGCGCCCTCCGCAGACAACGACCGCTCCCACCAAGGTCAGTTTGTTGCAGTACGACGGCAGCAACGTGGCTTCGCCGAGCGTGTCACCCATCAGCAAGGCGCACAGCCCCGCGCCCTCCGCAGACAACGACCGCTCCCACCAAGGTCAGTTTGTTGCAGTACGACGGCAGCAACGTCGCTTCGCCGAGCGTGTCACCCATCAGCAAGGCGCACAGCCCCGCGCCCTCCGCAGACAACGACCGCTCCCACCAAGGTCAGTTTGTTGCAGTACGACGGCAGCAACGTGGCTTCGCCGAGCGTGTCACCCATCAGCAAGGCGCACAGCCCCGCGCCCTCCGCAGACAACGACCGCTCCCACCAAGGTCAGTTTGTTGCAGTACGACGGCAGCAACGTGGCTTCGCCGAGCGTGTCACCCATCAGCAAGGCGCACAGCCCTCGCGCCCTCCGCAGACAACGACTGCTCCCACCAAGATCACTTTTAGCCCACTTCAAACTGACAATTCTGTATTCGACCAAAGACTTACTACTAGACGACAGTAAGACGTTGCGCACTAAGTTACGATCAACTTTCCGCAACTTGTTTACTCGACTGCGAGTGGGCGAGAGAACACCGGTCTTTGTTTTGTAAACCTTTGCGAATGTTGTATTCGACAGTCTTACACGAATTTTATTTAATTTAACTAAGAAAACACTGTGATTGGTATCTTTATTTCTTATTTGCCTAAAAATAGTAAGTGTCATAAATGAAAATATAACTGCGTGGCATTGCCCAATAGCCGACCGCGCGATCCAGTTTTTGTTCTGAATTGCCAGTCTATTAGTACACATAAAAGTCTTTGTATGCGACTCTATTTTTATTTCCTTTGTATGTATGTTATGTGATAGTTCGCCAATTGTGTACCGATTTTTATATTTTTTATTAACTCGACTATACCTTAAGGGAGTTACCAATTAAATAAAAAAAACACTCCCAAGAGATGATAAAACTGTAAAATAATGGAAAGATTATTAATGTCAATGTAGTAAAACGGAGTGTTCTGATGTCATTTTATAATCAATAACCAGCTTACATGAAAATGCAATTAACTTATAATCGATACTCATATATTAAAGTAAATAATACAATGAAACTATTATTTATTGTAAAAGTAGATTTCAAAATAACCGTGCGGCCTAAGCAAATCCACCACATTTCATTCTGTGGGTAGAGTAAAACTGACTATGGGAATCGCTTAATGACTTCCGATACATGGCGGTATAACTATCTCATTTATAATAAACATCCAAATAGGGAAGCAGCGCAAAAGGTCGTCAATCTAACCGCTGACTGTTACAATTAAGGCAAATCCTCCCTAAACAACAAAGGCCCGTATCCAGCAGTGTTTTCCTGCAGTTTGAGGCGAAGATTATAAAAGTTCATAAAATTATCAATAGAATCAGGCGTAACTTAACGGAAATCCATTATATTGAAGATGTTATAAATTTATTAACTAAGATCCGCGTTATCAAATAAAATGATGTGTCTTATCTAGTTTAAGGAGCACCTACCATGTGATAACAGTGTTTAGGATTCATAAAATAAGAAATACAAAGTGGGTTCTGCTGCAGAGCTGGTCAGCCTGATCTCTGAGCTGCCGCTGTCGGCGCGGCGCGCGGTGGGCTGCGAGAAGAAGACGCTGCAGACCCTGGGCAAGCTGTCGCCGCTCGCGGACTACCGCAAGCAGCGAGCAGAGGCTGACAAGGTCATACTTATACTTTTTATTTTAGAGCTAGCTGTTCCCTGCTACTTCGTCCGCGTATATTTTATTATATTTTATTACGATTGGATTTCATAGGTTTTAAATTTTTACGCAGTACCCTAATTCTTTTTCTAAGATAAAAGTAATCAGAGTTACTTCTTACAACATTAGCTATCTGCCAGTGAAATTCTTATCAAAATCGATCCAACTATTTCACATGCAATTAGCCGGAACAAAAAGCTAGTCAGACAGACAAAAACTTCAAAAATTATGTTTTTGTTATTAATACCGTATATACTTTCATAGTGTTGCGCGCTATAATTAACGCCCGGTATATGGCGGGTGATTCTTAACATTATCTGGTATCAAGCAGCAGAAATAGGAGTATCGATTAGAAGAACTAAGCTTTCTAGAAAACTCCACACTAGAATTTTCTACACCTAGTCGGTCGGGACCGGTATTTGCCGGAACGTTCTAGATGTTTCGATGGAAAAGGCCTATATAAAGCCGTTTAGGGCCGCGACCGGGGCAGTATTGAATTGGCGATACAAGTGAAGACTTAGGAGCGAAATAAAGTGAACTAATGTGTTAAGTGTGATTAATTATTAGTGTGTATTAGTTTGAATTGGTGTGGTGGTGTGGTGTTCGGTAATTAAAGTGTCAATTTTGGTAATTCAATCGGCAGTTTTTACTGTCACGAACCTCAAGCTCGTAGCAATTGGTGTCAGAAGTGGGATAAAATCGTGCCGAAGGACGACACGGAGGGTGTCCGTAACCGAACTCAACGCCAGCAGGAGACGAACCAGAGACGATTTGGTGGTGTAACGCTGCAGACGTCTGAGGGCCAGCCGCCGGCCACGGAGGCTGGCCCGTCAGCAGCTCCTACGTCTATAGCACCTGCTGCTGCAGGAGCATGCTCGCCGACATGATGAACAGGGCTGTTGGTTGAAAGAGCAGCAGGAGAAACAGGCCCACCGATAGGAGGAACAGGCCCGCCGACAGGAGGAACAGGTCCGTCGGTTGGAAGATCAGCAGGCGACAACCACTACCACGACGAGGAGCCGAGCCTGTGCTATCGGCTTGTCGCTCATTTATCATCACCCGGGGGACACGTGTAGGGTGGGCCTAGGATTAGGTGACCGAAGCCTACGGACGCGAGCGATTTATCCTCCCTTTTTTGTTTTATATATCGCTCAATTACCACAAAACGTATTCAAATATTAATCTGTAATTATTAACTATTAACTTTTGTGGGAACCTAATTTTCTAAGCCCTGCTCAAGTTATTAATCTCCTTTAACTAGTTGTTACTTCTTTAGATATTGTGTTGCCCATAACTCTGTGTGTAGTTTAGCTTTATTTTTCGTCACATTTTCGCATATATCCTCAACTCCTTTTTTACCACGAATCTGCAGACAAGATGTGATAGACCCACGATCGGACATTGGCAGAATTATTGTGACTGAACAACTCCAAATAAAGGCCGTAATTTGAGAACCGCAAAATTACAATTTCTTTATATCAGGGATAAGATCGGACGCCACGAAACAAAATAACAGAGAATCGTTTGGAACATTTACGTCTCAAGTAATTTACATATAATATTTAAATATGTTTTTGAGCGGTAAAGATAAGGCAAATCCCTTATATGAACTTTGTTCTCTAAGCAGTAGAGGTGCATAAAAAAATTATGTCTTGTCTTCGCATACGTTTTAAACAGAAACCGTTGAGTTTACAAAAGTAAAAGCTTCTAATAGCTAAACTTAACGTTTTGCGCCATGTTCCACAAGTCTGACGTATAATGGATGTCGAGAAAAAACAGATTTTGCCAGACTCTTTCAACTAGTCTAAAATCCGTCCGGTAAACGCGCGGATGGATTTTAGACACACCTTACGGCTTGGCCTGGCCACGGGGATCGGCGGCGCGAACGCCCACCTGCCAATTCGCGCGGCGCGATTTGGCGGGTGACTGAAACGATATATTTGTCGCCGCCAGTCGCCCGTGCGATTCGTCCGGTAAATTTCGCCGGTCGCGTCGCCACTCGCCGCTACGCTTGGCATGCTTCATATGCCCCATTTAAGCCCCATTTACATTCAGCCACTGCCACTGCTCCTCGCGCTGCCGGCAATACTTCCCTAAATACTGCCGTAGCAGGATCGCGGGAAGTGTGTATTCACACTCTGCCCTACCACTCACATCGCTTTCGGCTTTCGACTATGGCGGACGTCGAAATAATTACAGCGTCCGCGCTGTGTCTTCTTGCAATACAAAATTATGTTAATAATTTAAAAAGATATCAAGTTCAAAAGAAGATAGATAGATAGATAGAAAATTTATTTGCTTAAAAACATGGTACATAAGATGATCAATGACGTGGAACTGACATGTTTTGCCATAATTGGCATGGAAAAATGATATGAAATACAGCTAATTACACAAACCCGATGTTGCTTAAAAGTTAGGTACACACATTCTTTTTTGAATTCAAATATTATGTACAATTAAATACTTATACAGATCCACTCTATTTGAATTCTTATACAGTAAATTGTTCATAAATTATTAATTGAATTATTATATTATTGTTACATAAATAATATTAAATATTATATGAGATTAGTTAAGCTATTATTATTTTATTAATTACACTTCAGTATAAACTAATTCGTAATTTTAATTACAATAAAATTATAATTTAAAAATCTCAGGCTATTATGCAAATATTACCTTTTAACTTATTTTACATTTTAATTAATAAATAATCAATATGAGTTACTAATCGTTTTTAGAAATAAAATGTCAATGTTCATTAATTCCTTAAACTAAATTTTATATTAATATAATAAATTTAACGAATTTATAATTAATTATGTACATAGGTACTATGTTAACTCAAAAAAGAAAATTCGTATTCGTAGAAGATGATGAATTGTGGTTTTTATCGTTGAAATCCCATATAGTTTTTTCTGATTCCAGCAGTTCTAAAAACTTTATTGTATTTTCATTAATCCACTCGAAAGGCATTTTGGTAGATCGTATTTATTTAATAACAGGACGGCACGCACGTCCGTTCATCCAGGCGCTTGTCGCCAAGTGAGCGATGGAGCTGAATGTGAACACACACTGCCGCTCGCGCTGCCCGTCCTTTGACTTCCGCACGAAAAACCGACATTTCGGGCAGTGTCAGCGGCAGCGGCAGTGTCAGCGCGAGTAGCCTGTTTACATACTGCCCTGCTCACTGCCCTGCTCACTTCCCTGCCCAAACGGGCTGAATGTAAATGGGGCATTACATTCAGCCCGTTTGGGCAGGGAAGTGAGCAGGGGTGAGAGGGCAGTATGTAAACAGGCTACTCGCGTGACCTGCCGCGCCGCTGCTGCCCGAAATGTCGGTTTTTCGTGCGGAAGTCAAAGGACGGGCAGCGCGAGCGGCAGTGTGTGTTCACATTCAGCTCCATCGCTCACTTCGCGACAAGCGCCTGGATGAACGGACGTGCGTGCCGTCCTGTTATTAAATAAATACGATCTACCAAAATGCCTTTCGAGTGGATTAATGAAAATACAATAAAGTTTTTAGAACTGCTGGAATCAGAAAAAACTATATGGGATTTCAACGATAAAAACCACAATTCATCATCTTCTACGAATACGAATTTTCTTTTTTGAGTTAACATAGTACCTATGTACATAATTAATTATAAATTCGTCAAATTTATTATATTAATATAAAATTTAGTTTAAGGAATTAATGAACATTGACATTTTATTTCTAAAAACGATTAGTAACTCATATTGATTATTTATTAATTAAAATGTAAAATAAGTTAAAAGGTAATATTTGCATAATAGCCTGAGATTTTTAAATTATAATTTTATTGTAATTAAAATTACGAATTAGTTTATACTGAAGTGTAATTAATAAAATAATAATAGCTTAACTAATCTCATATAATATTTAATATTATTTATGTAACAATAATATAATAATTCAATTAATAATTTATGAACAATTTACTGTATAAGAATTCAAATAGAGTGGATCTGTATAAGTATTTAATTGTACATAATATTTGAATTCAAAAAGAATGTGTGTACCTAACTTTTAAGCAACATCGGGTTTGTGTAATTAGCTGTATTTTATATCATTTTTCCATGCCAATTATGGCAAAACATGTCAGTTCCACGTCATTGATCATCTTATGTACCATGTTTTTAAGCAAATAAATTTTCTATCTATCTATCTATCTTCTTTTGAACTTGATATCTTTTTAAATTATTAACATAATTTTGTATTGCAAGAAGACACAGCGCGGACGCTTTAATTATTTCGACGTCCGCCATAGTCGAAAGCCGAAAGCGATGTGAGTGGTAGGGCAGAGTGTGAATACACACTTCCCGCGATCCTGCTACGGCAGTATTTAGGGAAGTATTGCCGGCAGCGCGAGGAGCAGTGGCAGTGGCTGAATGTAAATGGGGCTATACATTTCTATACATTTGTTTTATTCGCTAGACGCCTCGCCGTTCGCGCCGCGTTAATTTTCGCTACGGTGAATGTCCCGTGGTCAGGCTGTTACGTCGATATCCAAATACTAAATCTACAATTAATGTTGTCACCTCTTATACGAGGCCAACATCTATGTCTAGAAATAAATGTTTGTGTATGTATAACATGTAACTGGTATATTCTTGCAGGCCATGCGTGAAAACGTCGGCAGCGGATATCGAATACCGACGGGACGCTGGTCCGGATATTACTTCAGCCACACTTCGCCCGTACCGATTTCGCTGAACGAAAATGAAGGATCGACCACGGTAATTGTTTTTTTTAAATAGAATTTGAAGTTTTAAAATCAGTGCTTTGGTCCTTTAGTAACGTGTACGCTAATTAATTAGAAGGTATGTAATAAAACTAGTTTCAATATAACAATATTGGAAGGATTAAACAAACAACGATGCGGTGGGGGAGGGGATTATAGTTTGAGTAAATAAGAATTGACGAAGCGGTAATTTGACAATAAGCTAACTTTATGAAATGGGTATATGATGAAATAGTAACAATGTAAAGTGAAAACCATGATTGAAGGAAATTAATAAACGGGTATAGAATAGAATAGACTTTTATTCAATATAAATTATTTAATAATACTTTGAAAGTCATTTTTTTTCATTTAATACTGGTTCGGAAATTACATCTGTCCTGGGAATACCTCTGTCCTGGGGCCCTGTTGAAGCTTCGCGTCAATAGTAATACCAAGAAAAACAGTTGTATCCACAAGACTCAACTCCTCCCCATTTAAGAACACATTGGTATTCGAATGTTGGTTAACATTAGGTATTGTAAATTTAATACATTTTGTCTTTTTGTCGTTTAAGAGCAAATTATTGTCGTTACATCAATCTACAAATTTTAATAGAACATTATTTACATCTTCATAATTAATGACAGCCGTTTGAGTTTAAAATTAAAGAGGTGTCATCAGCAAATAATACTATATCGTGATTGTCCCCTTCAAGATAATTTTAGCCATTATTATAGATTAAGAACAGGAATGGGCCAATAATTGAGCCCTGAGGAACACCCATCGATACTAACGATTAGAAGGAACCTTTACCATTGATAACGACTTTTTGAGTACTCTTACTTAAATATATAAGTCTAAGCGCAATATTTTTGACATCATAATCACTAGTTTCTTGATTAATATCTCATGATGAACACAAGCTTTGAAAAGATTACAAAAATACCTAAGGCAACTTGTGAATTCTTCCAAGCATTAAAAATATACTTCATTAGCTCAACACCGGCGTCGGTCGTCGAGCGACGTATTGTAAAACCAAATTGATGTGATGATTGATGAATTTTTATTGAGTAATTTATTTATATTAAAAATTAACAATTGATCCAAAATTATTTTTTCACAAATTTTACCGATAGTTAAAAGTACAGAAATAGGTTTGAAATAAGCAGAGTCCAAAGTACTACCAGATTTAAAGATGTTAGTTAAATATGTTTCATTAAATCAGGAAACGATATCTCTAATATATGTAATTGACTTTGAATACATTAATAACGTTCTCATTTTAATTTTTAATTTTACCACTTGTATGAATTCCTACTGTCGCCCACTCAATAAATGCCGACTGTTACTGGGGAATGTTTTAGAAGTAAATGTTTTTTTTTTTATAGAAGAGGGGGCAAACGAGCATGTGGCTCACCTGATGTTAAGTGACTACCGCCGCCCATGATCAACCGCAACACCAGGGGAATTGCAGGTGCGTTGCCGGCACTTTAGAAAGGAGTATGCTCTTTTCTTGAAGGTCCCCAGGTCGTATCGATCCGGAAAAATCACCGGTGGTAAATTATAACACAGAGAGGTTTTACGCGGAAGAAAACTCCTTTTGAAACGTACAGTGGTGGACCGCCAAGCATCCAGATGGTGTGGATGGTATCGGGACGTTTGCCGTGTAGTGCGTTCACGAAATTTGGCGGCTGGGATTAATCCGAACAATTCCTCAGAGCATTCCCCGTGATAGATGCGATAAAATACGCAAAGAGATGCAACATCTCTTCGCAGCGCCAGTGAATCGAGCCGATCGGAAAGCACTCGGTCGTTGACAATTCGAGCCGCTCTGCGCTGGATGCGGTCAAGTGGAAGGAGCTGGTACTGGGGAGCCCCAGCCCAGAGATGGGATCAGTATTCCATGAGCGGCCGAACCTGCGCCATGTAAAGTTGCAAGCGGTGTGCCGGCATGAAATACTGTCCCGCTCTGCTGAGCACGCCAAGCTTTTTTAGAGGCCAATTTGGCCTTCCCTTCCAAGTGACCACGAAACTGCACGTCACTCGATATGTCGACGCCGAGGATTCCGATACTGGCCGAGGCAACAAGGGGAGTGCCTTGAAACTGAGGGGATACGACAAAGGGGTTCTTTTTAGCGGTTAACGCTCAAACTTGTGTCTTCTGGGGGTTAAACTGGACTAGATTTAGTCGCCCCCAATCCGAGACTTTGCCGTGTAGTGGCGGTTAAGAATATCCACTACCCCATATCTTCCCGTGGGTGTCGTAAGAGGCGACAGAGGGAGACAGGCAGGAGATGGGCAGCAGCATCTTCCTGATAACAGCAACTGTACGACAAAAAAAAACTGCGGTTGCCAACCCGCTCGCCAAGCGTGGCAACTATGGCAATATACCCCCCATGAACAATTACACAAATAGACGGCCCCCAGTCCCCGGCGGCCCCGCTATTCCTGGCTACGGTGGCGACCATGGTAACGGCGGGGCAGGGGGTGCTAAGAATCTCCGGTGGAGGTTCGGTTGCCACCTACGACGACTCGACCTGGCAACATTTAACGCACGCACACTGAGGACTGACGAGAAGATCCTGGAGCTGGAAGAAGAGATAGACAAGTTGCGCTGGAGTATTATAGGATTATCCGAGGTCCGAAGAGAGGGGGAGGACACGGTGATTCTCGAATCCGGCAACTTGTTCTATCACCGGGAGGGCGACCATCTGTCCCAAGGAGGTGTCGGATTTATCGTCCACAAGTCTCTCGTCAACAACGTTGTACAGATTGAGAGTGTGTCGACGAGGGTCGCGTACCTGATACTCAGAATCACCAAACGGTATTCGCTGAAGGTCATACAGGTTTACGCACCAACGTCGGCACATTCCGATGAGGAGGTGGAGGAAATGTATGAGGATATTTCCAAAGCCATACATTCCTCCAAAACCCACTACACGGTGTTGATGGGAGACTTCAACGCAAAACTAGGCACAAGAGAAAGCGGTGAGCTGAAGTTAGGGAAATTTGGAGTAGGGCAACGGAACCGAAGGGGCCAGCAGCTGGCCGACTTTATGGAGAAAGAGGGACTCTTTATGATGAACTCTTTCTTCCAGAAGCGGCCCCACAGGAAGTGGACCTGGTCGAGCCCCGACGGTTCGACAAAAAATGAGATTGACTTCATTATGACGACCAGACGCCAACTGTTCAGTGATGTCTCAGTGATCGCAAGGGTGAAAACTGGCAGCGATCACCGAATGGTTAGAGGCACACTGAACCTAAACGTTAAGTTGGAGAGGTCTCGTCTAATGAAGTCAACGCTCCGTCCCCCTCGTGCTCTGATCCAAAATCCCGAAAACTTTCAGCTCGAGTTACACAACCGCTTTCAGTGCCTACAAGATTGCAATGCAGTGGACGATATGAATGACAAGCTCGTGGAAACTGTCCATGCGGTCGGAGCTAAGTTCTGCAAGACCCGCCGCAGAAGAACACAAAAACTCTCCGATCACACTCTTAATCTCATGGCTGTTAGACGGGAGATGAGGCTGCAATCGTCAACAGATTTGACAGCATACAGGCAACTGAACAGACAGATCTCCAAATGCATGCGGCGAGACTTACGCAACTTTAATACTGCTCGTATTAAAGAAGCGATCGAGCGGAACCAGGGCTCCAAAGTCTTTGCCAGAGATCTATCTGCCAGAAAGAGCCAACTGTCAAGGCTGAAGACTGAGTGTGGCAGCATCGTTTCCGGGACACCTGAGATTTTGAGTGAGATTGAGAGGTTCTATGGGCAGCTGTACACATCATCGTTGGAGCCACACGCAAGTGTGAGTAACGATCCAAGAGCAAGTCTTATCCGACACTATTCCGATGATATCCCGGACGTCAGTCTAAGCGAGATTAGAATGGCTCTCCAGCACCTTAAAAACGGCAGGGCCCCAGGCGAGGATGGAATTACTGCGGAGCTTCTGAAAGCGGGTGGAACACCGGTACTTGAAGTCCTTCAGAAGCTCTTCAATTCCGTCCTCCATGGTGGCACTACTCCAGAGGCGTGGAGCAGAAGTGCGGTGGTCTTGTTCTTTAAGAAAGGCGACAACGCTCTCTTGAAGAACTACAGACCGATTTCCCTTCTGAGCCGCGTCTACGTGCTGTTTTCGAGAGTCATTACGAATCGTCTCGCACGCAGACTCGACGACTTCCAGCCTCCCGAACAAGCCGGTTTCCGAAAAGGCTTCAGTACCATAGACCACATACATACCCTGCGGCAGATTGTACAGAAGACTGAAGAGTACAATTTGCCACTTTGCCTGGCGTATGTGGACTATGAGAAAGCCTTTGATTCCGTCGAAATTTGGGCGGTGCTGCAGTCCCTTCAGCGGTGCCAAGTTGACTGTCGGTATATTGAAGTGCTGAAGTGTTTGTACAGTAGGGCTACGATGGCTATCCGAGTACAGAACCAGAGCTCGAAACCTATCCAACTGCAGAGAGGTGTAAGACAGGGTGACGTTATATCCCCGAAACTCTTCACCGCTGCTTTGGAAGACGTTTTCAAGCTACTGGACTGGAAAGGATACGGTATTAACATCAATGGCGAGTACATCACTCACCTTCGATTTGCCGACGATATAGTCCTTATGGCAGAATCGCTGGAGGACTTAAGCACTATGCTCAATGACCTCAATAGTGCCTCCCAACGGATAGGTCTTAAGATGAACATGGACAAAACAAAGATTATGTTTAATGTCCATGTCACACCTATGCCGGTAGTTGTTGGGAGCACTATGCTCGAAGTTGTTGACGAGTACGTTTACCTGGGACAAATAGTCCGACTAGGTAAGTCCAACTTCGACCGAGAGGTCAATCGACGGATTCAACTCGGCTGGGCAGCGTTCGGGAAATTACGACATATCTTCTCATCAGGTATACCTCAATCTCTGAAAACTAAAGTGTACAACCAGTGCGTGTTGCCAGTGATGACTTACGGATCAGAGACGTGGTCCTTCACTGCTGGCCGTATGAGGACGCTCAAGGTCGCTCAGCGAGCTATGGAGAGGGCTATGCTCGGAGTTTCTCTGCGTGATAGACTCAGAAATGAGGATATCCGCAGTAAAACCAGATTGACCGACATAGCCCAACGGATTAGTAAGCTGAAGTGGCAATGGGCCGGCCATATAGCTCGAAGAACCGATAACCGATGGGGAAGAAAGGTTCTCGAGTGGCAGCCTCGTACCGGTAGGCGTAGTGTAGGGCGACCCCCCACTAGATGGAGTGACGACCTGGTAAGATATGCAGGAAGTCGATGGATGCAGGTGGCTCAGGACCGTGCTTTGTGGCATTACTTGGGGGAGGCCTATGTTCAGCAGTGGACTTGTGAAGGGCGGTGATGATGATGATGATGAATCCGAGACTCTGTCCAGCAGAGACTCGACTTCAGACACAAGTTTGTCCCGGCACTCAGAGACGTTTTCCCGAGAAATATTGGCTCGGCCGGTGTAAAGAGCATCACCAGTGCTGTCATCCGCATAGCAATGAATGCTACGGGTTTGCAACATATCACTGATATGCAGAAGAAACAGCGTTGGCGATAGCACGCAGCCCTGTGGAACACCAGCATTAATAAGCTTGCAATCGGAGCTTGCACCGTCTACAACGACCTTGATGCTCCGATCTGCAAGAAAACTGGTGATCCAATCGCACAATTTCTCGGGAAGCCCATAGGAAGGGAGCTTCGAAAGAAGCGCTTTGTGCCAAACCCGATCGAAGGCCTTCGCAATGTCCAAACTAACGGCCAATGCCTCCCCCCTTGGACTCTACTGCCTCCGCCCATCTGTGAGTTAGGTAGACCAGAAGATCACCAGCTGACCTACCACGGCGAAAACCGTATTGGCGGTCACTAATCAGCTGGTGATCCTCAAGGTACCTCATGAGCTGGCAGTTTACAATGGACTCCATTGTTTTGGAGAACAAGGAGGTGATGGCGATAGGCCGGTAGTTGGACGGGTCTGGGATGGGAAAGGATCGGGTCGCCTTTTTTAGGGATCGGGTGGACGAAAGCCGTCTTCCATGATTTTGGGACTACGCCTAGGGAGTAGGAGTACCGGAAAAGACGCGTTAAAACCGGTGCCAACTCTGGAGCACACGTCCTCAGCACAATTGGGGGGATTCCATCAGGCCCACTCGACTTATGGATGTCCAGGGAGAGGAGTGCTTTGCGAACCGAGCGCTGAGTGAACTGCAATTCCGGCATGGAGCACTCACACCGCGGGATGGTCGGCGGCGTACTCCCCCCGTCATCGAGAGTCGAGTTAGACGCAAAGAAAGAGCCTAGAAGATCGGCTTTCTCCTTTGCGGTGTGGGCCAGTGAGTCGTCCTCCCTGTGCAGAGATGGAAGAGATGGCTGACAGAAATTCCCCTGGACAGCCTTGGCGAGAGACCAGAATGCACGGGTTCCGGAAGGAAGACGAACTAGTCTCTCGCCAATTCTGCCTATATGTGTTCTGACTTTGCCTTGGCAATGACTCTTTTGAAGGACCTAGAGGCGGAATTATACTTCTTTTTAGAGCGCTGGTGTTTACATCCCTGGACGCTGATGCGTCAGCCCAGGCTCGGTAGCACTCCTGCTTATAGCATGATGCTATTTTACAGGAGCGACCAAACCATGGCTGAGATTTGCCTCCAATGGGCACCACAGAGGAAGGAATAAAAAGTTCCATACCTTGAAGTACCACATCAGCGACAGAATCCGCAACAACGTTGGGATCATCCGGCGAGAAGCAAACCCGCCCCCAAGGGTAGGATGCAAAGAAAGACCGCATCCCATCCCAATCAGCTGACCTATAGTGCCAAACACGGCGGCAGCCTGCAGAATGCAACCGCGATTTCAGCGTGAGTGGCACCACACTCCGGACAAGACAATGGTCCGAGGAGCCTAAAGGGGTGTCGACGGAAATCTGATATCCGTCCGGGTGAGAGGTCAGCAGAAGGTCCAACAGGGAAGGTGCATGATTCTCCACATCTGGAATCCGCGTAGGCGAAGTAACCAGTTGTGTCAGACCATATGCCAAGGCAAAATCATGAACAGATCTCCCCGCATGATCGGTTAAACGTGAACCGAGCCATTCGGCGTGATGGGCGTTAAAGTCGCCAAGGATCACGATCTCTGCGGAGGGGATCTGCTGTAGCAACGAATCTGCAGCCATTTGGACGTGGTCGAAGAGTCGGTCTGTTTCGGCATTACCGCTATGGGACCTATAGAGGCACCCGTAGACGCGCGGATGGTCGTCGCTGTCTACGCGTAGCCAAAGGATGGACAGGTCCGAACCTTCAAGTCTGCCGAGGCGTCGAGAACAGATGTCCTCTCTGACGTAAACGCAAACTCCAGCCCGAGGCACAAAGGAGTGTTCCAGTTTGTACCCCGGACAGGAGAGATACGAGACATCAGCCGGAGAGGACACCTGCGTCTCGGTCAGAAAGAGCAGAGCCGGCCTCGCCGTCTCGGTGGTGGACGGCGTTTAGGTTAGAGTGAAGTCAGCAGAAATTCACGGACAGCGTGGCAGGGGTCGCCTTGGTCTTGTTGCTCCGTTTGCCCCGAGCAGTTTTAGTCTTGAGCGGAATATTGCCCCCCCCCAGAATACGCGGGGCAGCCTGAGCACCCACGCTCAGAAGTGGAGAAACATGGTCGTGGATGCTCAGCGAGGGATTCTCCAGGGGTGCTGGTACCCTCTTGGGGTAGTCTATCATTTAATTCCGCCACCATGTTGATGGGGGGGGAATTGGGCCTCCGGCCACCTGCACTCACCAGACGAAACGCGGAAGCAGAGCTTCCACTTCACGCCGGTATTCTGTGAGGTCGTGGTACCACCCCGGTTTGAGCCGGCCCATACGTGCGACAGCAAAGCTGCCGCGTGGCTCTACCACTGTTAAATACAAATGTTTTATTAAATTCATTGTTTATAAGGGTAAATACTTCATATAAATTAAAGTCTGCATTGTTCTTGTAAGAAAATGATGGATGGTAATATTCCATCGCAAAATCTCTTCCAGGCCACAATTCGAATTTAGGTCTCGAGACTGAAGGCGAGTACGCTAAACCACACACACAGTTGTTGTTATGCCCTAGTGTTACTGATACAATACGTAGTTGAAGTATAATTTAATATCTCATCGGATATAACTATACTTGTCTAAGCCATCGTACATTTTTATAATTTACAAAAACCGGCCAAGAGCGTGTCGGGCCACGCTCAGTGTAGGGTTCCGTAGTTTCCCGTCCGTCACAATAAGTGTTCCCACTTATGAGTTTAAAGGTGGGTATCCATTATGTTCGCGCTCCAGCAGCGCTCCGCGCTCCTGCAACTGCTCCCGGTAGTGGGTACTGTTGTTTCCATCCAAGTTCAAAATGATTTTCCTAGAAAGTCCTTATAAAGTTCTACTTTTCAGATTTTTTCATATTTTCTAAACTTATGGTTCAAAAGTTAGAGGGGGGGGACACATTGTTTTTTACTTTTGGAGCGATTATTTCCGAAATTATTTACATTATCAAAAATAATTTTAGTAAACCCCTATTCATTTTTGAATACCTATCCAACAATATATCACACGTTAGAGTTGAAATTAAAAAAAATCACTTCCCACTTTACATATAGGGGGGCTACCCTAATAAAACATTTTTTTCCAATTTTTATTTTACCACTTTGTCGGCGTGATTGATACACATATTGGTACAAAATTTCAGCTTTCTAGTGCTAACGGTCACAGAGATTAAGCGAGGACGGACAGACGGACAGACAGAAATGGCGAAACTATAAGGGTTCCTAGTTGACTACGGAACCCTAAAAAATTGGTGTACAGTACCATACAATGATACCTGTTACTGTTGCATATATTTATATTTTTGTGATAGTTAGAATGTTGCCATAACTGTCAGACCTCAACATGTTTTGTTCAACTTTAGCCTGAAAAGGGCTGGAACAGTTCGGAGCTGGTGCGTCCAAATATCGTGGAAACGCTCGCCTCTCCTCCGCAGGCGACAAAGAAGCCGTGCCGTTACCAACAGCTGTATGATTTACTGCGCGACATTGGACTACAGAAGTACATAGGTAAGCTAACCTCACTAACTAAGCGAGCAAATTGAACTTCTCACCTTTGCATTGACACCAAGCGATATACACTATGAGTCAATTTTTAGTTGTAAAGTACAAAAACTGTCGATAACTTCACAGATTAGGGTGTTGGAACAATGAAAGTTTTATGTAAATTATTATCTTTGAATCAAAAAAAAAAATTCATTCGGTTTTCGTATTACTGTTTTATTTTCTTACGGTCCACTAAACTACAGTTAGAAGCGTCTTGCCAAGAACTATTTACACAATTGAAAAGTTCGTTATTTTTTCTTTTTTTTTAAAATTCTTTTTTAGTTAAGGGGCTTTCGTCCTTTTTAACATGTCGGTCCCATTGTACCTTGTAACTAAATAACACAAAAACTTTATCAAAATTACTTACACAATATACTAACTAAATGATATACCATTTGAGGAGCATTTGACAGTAGTTCAGAGAGAATGGTTTGATGTTCACCTATGTTACATATATTAATATTAGTTTTAGCGACCAGTAGTTTCCTCTCGTGATGGTTTTCGGAAGATTCGGCGAGCAAGTGTTGTATATGTTCTATTGTGTTGCATGTTTCGCAATATGGAAGATTGTTTCCTTTTCATCATGAAAGCAAACTTGTTGCACATAGTTATTTTTTTTGAGATTAAATTTATAACAACAATATTCAGTTTTTAAATAGGTCAGACTCGTTTACAGTGTTTCAAATCAAATCAAGTCAAATAATTTATTTGTAAAACACAGGTAAAAAGTTACAATCTTGGTGGAAAAGGTATGATAAGTACGACACTATGTTTCGCCTTAAAAGGCATACAAATATTTGTTTATCACTATCACCTCGCATTATGAAAATTAATTTTTAATAAAATAACAATTTCAATTATAATTCGTATATTTAGAAATTACATAATTCTTAACACCATAAAGATAAATAAATCGGACATTAATTATTGTAGGTACTAAAAACCATTCATTTTATCTTCAAAATATTCGTTGATAGAGTAGTATGCTTTATTTATTAAAAAACTGGAAAGCAATTTCTTAAATTTGTCTATGTTATCAGTTTCTTTGATGTTTTTTGGGAGTTTATTAAAAATTTTAGGAGCCATACCCAGGAAACTTTTTGAATACAGGGCTGTTTTATGAGGTTTTGTACGTAGTTTGTTCCTATGTCGTTTATTATTAGCGTTTTCAAATATGCTAAAATGTTTCCTTACAAACATAGCTACTTCGAATATATATATATATATATATATATATATATATATATATATATATTATATATATATATATATATATAAGATGGTAGGGTCAGAATGTTAAGATCAATGATGATGATTGATACATGCTAGAGTCGGGCGGTTAACAGGAACTGAACCCCATAAAAGAAGAGGCTGTAGATGCCTCCTATATTGCCTATGTTATATTGGATGTAAAAACTTAATTTTTTTAATCAAATTTGCTTACAAATAATAAGAAAAATAAAATAGTACCACTACTTTCACTACCTGTCACTCCAACGCCTCAAAGTGTTTAAATCGAAGAAAAAATACAAATAGATTTCTTCAACAGATCTATTCAAGAAGCACGAACTGGACATGTCTACGTTCGCGTCTCTCAACGAAGCTGACCTCACTGAGATAGGGGTAACCGCTTTTGGCGCGCGCAGGAAGATGTTGCTAACCATCGCCGGTATACTTATTGTTTTATACATTTGTATCAGTTAGGTCACTACATAATATCATCATTATCATGAATCGTGATGATACCCATAAAAGTCCACTTCTGAACATTTCCCTTTACCTTTGTAAGCGTAATTTGCTATAATCGTCACAGTTGGTGGATTGACGATCGAGACGTGAGCACCTTTGACATTGCAATACGTCGCCGTTCTGAGTATTGTTCTTTAGACCGTGCCATTATATGTTTCTCACGTTTCGCAGTTACCTTTTACAACATACGTAGGTAAAGGTAATTGGGACTAAATAGGCTGCGGACTTTTTTAAGCTTAGTTTCACCACTCTGCTAGACTTATTTATCTCTAAGAGCAATATTGAAGCTTCCTTAATGCTCCGTAATCATATATGTGTATTTAAGTCCGTAATTTCATTTTAATTTACTCAATATTAATCTGTAATTTCAAATGAAATTAAATGAAAATTATATTTTTCGATGTAAGAAACCAAGATTTTGTTTGTCATTCGTCAACATGTTTTTCTACTACCATTTCAAAATTAGGAAACTGCGAAAGAAACTCCGTAGGTATTCCCTTTCTGTTACCAGACTGTCCCTGAAGGGTTATGTTTTTTTTTTAAATCTATGTTTATTTACTGTATTGTTTTAATAACAAATTCCACACAGTGAACAGACAAAAAACATAAGATCTACACAGCAATATTCGTTTATCCGTCATGAAAGCCCCGTACTGGGCCAATACCTTTACATCAGTGCGCTGCACTTCCGCATGCCCATACCTAGTTTGTTTTTACAACATCATTTGATAGAGACAATAAGATTTTTTTTGAATGTCAATGCCGCAGTCGACGCACGCCTCTCATTCAGAGACAGAATGTGTAGAAGGAGTCTCACGAAATATTCTTTCTTTCTTTTTCTATTCTCTTAACTTTCCTTGTGGTGACGTAAAAGGAAAGTTAAGAGAATAGAAAAAGAATAGAGAAGAATATTTCACCATAGGATGTTGAATGTGCACAGAAATATAACACCATATTTCAACGGCGACCACTACACACCATAGCCTTCGAGTGTACGTACTACAGGCACAGATTTTCAAAGGGCGCAGTGAAATTTTAAAAGCAATATTTAACTAAGTTTTTTTATTCTTTAATTAGTAATTTTTATCGAGGTTTTTAGCATCTTCTTTGTTCCTTAAATTTAATGACATGATAATTTAATGATATAAAAATTTAACAAATCCTCTTGACCAGAGCTGCAAAAACAAGCGAACGCGTTCAAAAGTAACGGGACACCTTCAGAGAGGAAACTGATCAATTCGCCCCCGCAGTACAACACGGCAACACTTTCTCAAGACAAATGGTAACACCCACGATCGTATTGAAACCTTAAACCAAGACACGGTCAAGATGATTTTGTTGTTCATTTCTAAGTATTCATAGGGCTTATTTTGTTAAAAAATATAATGTCTACAAAATAGTAACGTATTAACCAAAGTTAAAAATTTACAATTTTAGTTGACCTTATAATAGTGTTGCCATGTAAATGGCATCAAACGCGAATAAAACTCAGCATTTTTGTTTTCAAAAAGGATTTAATAGTAACTTTTGTTCAGGAATAATTTTAATGTCCTTGAATCACCTTGACCGACCTGTGCTCACGTCCACAGTGTATGCAGTTTCACATTCTTATTGTGATTCCTTAGTCTGATATTAATATATAGTATGATTGCAATTATCTAAATATGCGAGCAATCAAGCTTATAAGACTGGCTTATTAATAGGTTCGAATTAAGAAATGTAACGAGGGTTACACATGATCTCTACGAAATAACTCCTAATTAATTGAGACTGCTAGCTATGTACATGAACCTAAAACAGAGCGTACTTTTACAGATCTTTTATATACAAAGAACATAACTCGTAGGTAGGTAACCATTTTTTAATGTTTAAAATGTGTTTTGCATTGTATATGGTGAAAATTAATTTATGACAATCACGAGTTCTATGATTCTGATTCTATTGGGCATAAATTGTATTAATAAACTCCAAGGAATTTTGTAAGAACCGTGAGTGTCGTCTACGTTGATTTGTTTTCAAAAGCTTGTTAATATTTATGAGATTTTATAAAATTTAAGGCTATTATGTGTTTTTTTTAAAGATTATTATGATAGCTAAAAGCGTTGCGACGATTTGATCTCTTATCATAGACTCGTAGAATTGTTGAAGTAAGCTGGCCAAGTGCCGTTTAAATGTTAGTTTTAAGCTAGTTAGGATTAGTACGAAGTTTTTAGATCGTTTTTAGTGAGGGCATGTTTTATTTTTTGATTATAACCTAATATTTTTACGTGTATCCGAACACAGTTTATCCGGACTAATGTTTATATCGATTATATCGCAATTAAATCCACTAGCAGTTTTTAATATTTGATTATTAAGCCGTATAATGCGTTCGTCATTATTTTTACAACTTAATATCGCATTGATTTTGGGCCAACGTGTACACCACTTTTGATATCATATTTAATGAATATGATCTTTAAAGAGATGATGACATTGGCAATTGACAAAATAATCATCACATCGAAGAAGTATTGTAAGCATTATGGACGGCGTGAAAGAGAATTTTTGACTTGATTTTAAATAGGACGCATTAACAAAATAAAGTATTTTTTCAGCGATCACAGTTCAGTGACAAAATTTTAATAATCTTCCATGTCACAAAGCTGAAATATTTTAATCAGATAACATTTTATATATCATTGATCTTTGTGTTTGTAATTATGAATTTACAAGTTACTTTTTTCCCTTTGTGTGCATTTTTGATTTTAACCATATTAACATACTTACTAATTTATTTTGAATGCCGCTTTGTTTTAAAAATTCGTGTATATCTAATTTAAAAGTAATGACTTGGTACATAATGATTGTAATCGTGATAATCGGAAATAAGAACAACATACAACCATGTAATTATGTATCAATTCATTTACCAAGTTTTAATTCGTTTTTAAGATCATAAATGTAATTGTTTTAATCATGAACTTGTGATTTTTATCAATCGTTTTATAGTGTGATTATGAGATGTAAAAGATTATAATCTTTGTAAGTGATTATGAAATATTAAGTACGCATCAGGCTGTTAAAATGAGTTCATAGTCCATGCATTTGCCCAGTTATGTATTCAGTTTTTTAAGTTTTAGAAAAAAGTTTTGCATGATTGTTGTTTAAGTTTCGCTTATTAAATTAAAGCATAAAAATATGAAAGGTAATGAGTTTTATTTAAATGTAAAAAAATACAAGGCTCAACCTATACTTTTATATTTAACAATGATGTCATCATTATTATCAGCTCGTAAAATACTTCATCGTTAGATATTTGTATTAATACATTTGGTAATATTAATTTCTATGCATGGGAACTATTACATGAAACAATGCTCAACCGGGAAAGGACTAATGGTATGTATAAAGAACCCAAGACTTTGAGTAATAAACCAAAGGAGGCGGCAACGCTAGGCATACCCCTCAGTCAAAGGTACGAGAGTCTGATTCATACTCGTTATATAAAACTAGTTGTTCCGCGTCGTGCCCCCGCCCCCCTAAGAGCGATTTCGAGACCATCCTCGCATTAGGCAATTCAGTCATTGTTTGGAGATTTTAACTCCAAGCATACTGAATGGACCTGTCTCTACTACTCGTAGTGACAAGGAACTGTTTGATATCACTCAGTCTCTCGACCTTACCGTCAACAGCCCCCTTGCTGTCACTCACTATCTCGACAATGCCGCGACCATGCTCCTGACGTGCTAGACTTTGCGCTAATAAGAAGAGTTTCCCTCAACCTCAGAGCAATCGAGACTCTCGATAATCTAGGATTTAACCAACGTCCTGTCTCCTTCATTCTTGGCCATCAGCCACCTCCTCCAATTCCCTACTCCAAAATCTTCACCGACTGGAAGGGCTTCAGGGAGTCCTTAGCATCAGCTATGGACTCTCCGAACTCCCCCATCACTCTCTCTTCCAAAGTCCTCGACAGCACTGAAAAAATTGACACCGCCGTTGATTCTTTCACCACCCTCATATCCTCCTGGGTTGTCCCGGTTGCTAATTAAAATAGTCTTCCACAGATGTTAGCAACTTCATAAGAGCCAAGAGAGCTGCTCCTCGGAGAGCTGCACTCTACCCCACCCCCGACTATAGGCGTACGGCCAATCGTCTTCAACGGAAAGTCCGTTCACGCCTTTCCGAACTAAGAGATCTCGAAAAGAGTAAACTCGTGGTGAATATCTCCCCCTCACATATAGCGTACTACCAGATAGCGAAATCCCTTCGCATAGACGCTCCCCATCCCCTCTCTCTCGTCCCGACGGATCTAATGCCTTCGAGGACGATAAAAAGGCAGAGTGCTTTGCAGACAGCGTCGCCACGCAATGCTCACCCAGCGTACATGCCACCGACCCCTTTCACATCCAGGCAGTGGAGGATGAGGTCCGCCGCCGGAATTCACCCCCCACTACCTCTGACCCTATCACTGTGTCCAAAGATTAGATTTCATCCACTATCAAAGGACAGAAATCCAAAAAGGCGCCGGGTGCGGATGGCATCTCCAACCAAGCCCTTAAATATTTTCCGGAGCAGGTCACCTTATTGGCTATAATCCTAAACGCCTGCTTCGATATCAGCTACTTTCGCACCTTGTGGAAAGAGGCAACTGTTGGCATTCTCAAGCTAGGCAAGCCTAACCACCTCACCTCCAGTCACCGTCCCATCACCTTAAGGCCATGGGGCCCGTCTCGTGGCCTCCTACTTGAAGAGTCGTACCGTTCGTTTCAGACACGAAGGCACGCTCTTCTCCCCTCGTTACATCCAAGCCGGTGTCCCTCAGGGTTCCGTGCTAGCTAGGATTTTGGACAGTTAGAGGGAAACTTCAACGCCCCCCCGTTATTAAACTTGGTGGGGAACCTATAAAGACTGTGACTAACGCTAAGGTACTAGGCGTGGTTTTGGACTCGGGACTATCGTTTGTGCAACACGCATCTGATATCTCTGAAAGAGCGACTAAGGGATTCGGCAAAATTACTCGCGTTCATCGTTATTGGGTGAGCGATACCCGAGTTTAAAAATTATATACAGAGGTGTGTTTGTATCCACGCTTACGTATGCGGCAGTGTGCCGGTACGAGCGAGCGAACATGTACATAGTCCGTAGCGTACTACTGAGATCGCAACGATCCGCCCTTGTATTGTTGACCAAGGAGTACCGATTTACCAACACGGCGGCTATACCGGTGCTGGCTGGCGTTCTCCCTGCTGACCTGAAGGTCATTCGTGCTGGTAGGATGGGTATGTCACGTTTGACCGCGACCAAAGAGGAGTTGAGCAGACGAAAGCGCGAAATCTGGACTGAGGTGATCGGCGCCTGGCAGGATCGATGGATGAATGAAATAAAAGAATGCGAGCTATATCGATTTTTCCTGTAGGTGGCGTTGAGACTCAGGTATACCTGGGTCTCACCGGACTACCAAACATCCCAGATTCTCACCGGGCATGGATGTTTTCGGAAGAGACTGTGCGACATGAGATTGTGTGACACTAGTATGTTCACCATGTTCAATGAGAATGTTTTTTGTATGACGACCTTAGAACGAAAATGATGGATGGACTAGTTCGAATGATACAAGGACCAATCTACTACTCGGATCTCGTTAGCGATGGTGTGAACTACGGGCTGTTGCGCGAGTTTGCGCACAGATGGCATCAACGGAAAGCAAGGCAAGAGACTACACTGGTAGGAAGGCCCAACGACGTAGGCGTTATTGTGCCGTCAGCTCCAGAAGGGGGAGAGTGATGTTAAAATTGGGACAATAAAGAGATTGAATATTTGTAGTGAGTCAAGAGTGTGCGCGCGGTAAAGAGCCACGTGCAAGTACCGTGTGCATCTCCCGAGATTCGGCCCGTATGACCTGAGGGTCGGTGGGAGGTGGTGGGTTCCGTGCTAGCCCCTCTTCTATATATACTGTTCAACAACGACATTCCCATCCTGGCGAATGGTATTCAACTCTACCTCTTTGCCAATGACACTGCCCTCTATTATAAAGGTACATCACTACTATTTATCCGGAACAAGATCCAAAAGTCAGTTATTGACTTAGGAGCTTCGTTCCAAAAATGGCGTATCGATGTAAACCCGGAGAAGAGCTCCGCCGATTGCTTCGAACATAAAGGACGCCTTCCCACTACCATTCCGCCAATCCGGATGTTAGGAACCCCAGTCCCCTGGCAAAAGAATAAAAATACTTGATCACCCTTGACACAAGGCTCACTTTCGAGCCCCATGTCAAAAAAGTAACTCGCACCGCGTGATTTTACCTGGGTAGGCTCAACAGCATGCTGGGCCGACACAGTAAAATGTCTCTCCGAAACAAGCGAACCCTATATAAGGTCTGTATACTGTATACGACCAGTCATGACATACGCGGCCGCCATTATTGCTCATGCTAAATCTGGCATTCTAAACGAATTTCAAATAGTTTAAAAACTTTTCTGTAGTCGGCCTACTGGTTCGTCCGTAACGCCGACCTTCACCAAAACTTAGAGCTCCCCATAATCCAACAATTCCTAAAATCACTCTCCGAGAACTTCTTCAAAGCCTCAGAGTCTCACTCAAATCATCTTGTCATTTGTGAGGCAGTTTCCTATGCAGCCCCACTTTCCTCTCGCTAACGCCTTCGCAATACGAGAAACTCTCTCTCGGGCCCCCCTGTTAAGCCTTCGGCCGACCCGGACAGGTTCCTGGCGGCTCAGGCCTAGTCTTCTACCAATTCATAAGTTGCCTTAGTTAGGCGTGCTCTCAGCGGCTACTTGTCGCCTGCGCCCGCTTTTCCCCAGGGGGGTCGCTTCCAATATGGCAAAAATGCCCTTCAGGCCAAAGCCAGTGTCAGGTGTTTAGTGGGTACGCACTTAGGTGTTGACAGGTGTTTAGTGGGTAAGCACTTAGGTGTTTACGGTGAGTTCCACATAACTACGCAGCCGGCTGCGTGGTATGCTTAGAGCATTCACCACCTCCCTCCCCTGCTTCTCGGAGGTTAGCCCTTTACTTTGCTTTTGGGCGCAAAACAATAAAAAAAGGTGTCGCGCCATTCCGCAAGTGATCGAGCCAGTCAATCGAGCTTCGACAAAAATGCCGAATTGCAGTGTATTTTCATGCAAAAAAACACTCAAAAATATCAAATCTATAAAAGCACAAAATCACTTTTCGTCTGTGGATATTTTTAACTTAATGTTATACGTAAAACTCGTATTTTCTGAATATTTTCGTAAAATTCTAACTGTTGCCATCATATTTCGTAAAGTGAAAAATAAGCTAATTTTATATTTTATATAATTTACTACACAAATGAAAAATATTAACGAAAATTTATTTGCTAGTAACTAAGTCAGTTTGTGATGAATAATAATAATCATTACATTAAGATTTGTATTTGGTCACATGATTTAAATATTCAGCTCAATCTCAACACGATTCTGAATACTATATTATAATTTAATATAATTGATACTTAGTATTTATAAAAATATTATACAAAATAAAGGCCAAATGAGTCGAATCGACGCTTGCCGCCTCGTAGCAAAAGTATGCAATTTTTATAAAATAAACTGGTATCAGTGCAACCGAAAGTACTGCAACGTAGTAATGTACGCTATCGATAAGTTAATTGACTATTTGGGTTTGTCTGCCGAACAGATTTTTATTTTTTGTTTAGTTTTTTTTTATTATAATTTCTTTAACTTAAACTTTATAATAAAGTATTACAAAAAACAGTAAACTTTTCTATTATTTGTTTGAATCCACATATTTCCAAGAGGTCTTTTTGCGCAGCAGAATTAGATTGCAGCCTGTAGAAATCATGAATCTTGTATACCTAAAACGACTAGCACCATTTGCTCCGAACATTTTGATAAATCATATTTAATACCACAAGCTATCAATAAAAGGTATTAGTTTATCAATTTACATAGGATTTTAATTGTAATTTTTATTATACAACTGTTTGTTGTCCTTAATAAAACAAAAAAGAAGATTAGAAGATATTGCTGTACCAAGTTTGAACTTGTGGGAGGTCTGGCTGTGGATGAGGATGTCTAGCTGTATTTATATCAATAGATTAAATATTTTTATTATTACCCTTTACAGCAATATTCTTTATTATTATTATTATTTTTATTCTTCTTGAAAATATTTTTCAATTTCGATTACAATAATATCTTCATATATTTACGCAAACACTAGACCAAAGAGTTTTATTCCCAACGTTTCGGGTGTTTTATAATTACAACACGATCTGTAATGTCGCGCCTTTGACTAAGTGCGGCACATGCCGAGCGGTGTGGTACAAAAGCGACTTTATCTAAGCGAACAGATTATACAACAAGGAAAATTAAATTAAGAAACGCCTCGAAATCTAAAGCAGTAGCTTAAAAAGGCTTTAATCGCAGTAACGGTATTTCGACAAAAAAGTTCCAAGTTTGCAAGAAATGCTAGATTTGTTGACCGAGACATCTTTGAACTAAGAAAACAAACAGGTCCCAGATAAGATAAGTACTGAAGAAAGAATTATTTTTAAAGAGAATTTCTTAAAAGTAAGACTGGAAAACTGCCCAGAATTAAATATTTCACAGAGTTAAGGTGTTTTGACCTACCACTTAATTATTAACGAAAAGCCTATTGCTATGTACGTAAAATTTTAGGCAAATGTTTGCCTTTTTTTAAATAGACTAAGGGTGACAAACGAACAGACAGTCCACTTATCCATCTATCACATTTATCCTCGATTAAGAATCAGAACGCAGGTGCGTTGTCACCCCTGAGGACTGAGATAGAATGCCTCGTTTTCAGTAAAAAAGGGTCTCCGAATCTCTACAATCACGTGCGAAACACAGCAGTATTAAGCTGCTATTTTACGCAGTGAGAGTGTGGTCCTTCCCCGGTTAAGCTGACCCATTCGTGCTACAACCCTACTAATATAGCTGCAGCGTGGCTCTACCACATATTAAAGTATAAGTACAGCCTGCACCACGGACATTGACTTAGTGGTACTGTACCATGAATAGCCGACCAGGGCTTACTTAAGAAGCGTTGACGACATTAAAATTAAGAGCATAGAGTAACCCTGATAAAAAAATTGTAACTTGGTCATGGATGAAATGAAAATTAAGCAATTGACGGAATACCATGCTAGCAGCCAAAGGAATTATGGCTATGTCGACTACGGGTTTTATATTATGTCTGATAATTACGATGAAGCTACTGACGTATTAGTGTTTTTATTGGTCGGTATAATACACAACGTGGAAAGAACCCACAGCTAAATTTTTGATTAAATTTGAGTTAAAATCTGGGTTTGATCAGTCTTTCAAAAACTGGTCACAATTCTTTTAAATAATAAAATCGAAACAAGAACCGGTACAAGAATTACGGTTAAAAAAATTTTACCGTAATTCTTGTACCGGTGGGCGAAGTGTAGTGTGACCATGACACTAGATGGAGTGATGACCTGGTAATAAATGCAGGGAGCCGATGGATGCAGGTGGCTCAGGACCGTACTTTGTAGCAATTCTTGGAGGAGGAATTTCTTGGTTCAGCAGTGGACTTGTAAAAGGCTGTAATGAATGAAAAAACACTAAAAATAAACTTTACCCACGCTTTTGTGATTTACACGTGATGATTTGATGGTATGCGTAAATCCAATGAACACAAACATAAATGCTGTAGCGTGTGTGTATTGTGACGCGATTCAATTTTGCATTTGTATTGAAGTATTCAGTAGTTTTTTCCTCGTCTCCTCCTGAAATTGATAGACTTTTTGCTTAGGAATTAACGCGTATGGCCTCTCCAGTTGGTTGAATACTTAAAGACCCGAGATTTTTTTTGTAGGAGAGGGGGCAAACGAGCATACGGCTCACCTGATGGTAAGTGATTACTGCCGCCCATGAACAACTGCAACACCAGGGGAATTGCAGATGTGTTGCCTGCCTTTTAAAAAGGAGTAGGCTCTTTTCTTGAAGGTCCCTAAGTCGTATCGGTCCAAAAAAATCTCTGGTGGTAGTCAATTCCACAAGGAAGTTGTGCGAGGAAGAAAACTTCTTTTAAATCACTCGGTGGTGGACCGCCAGTCATCCAGATGGTATGATGGTATCGCGAGTTTTGTCGCGATGTGCGATGGTGAAATTATGCGGCTGGAATTAGTCCGAACAATTCTTCAGAGCACTCCCCGTGGTAGATGCGATAAAATACGCAAAGAAATGCAATATCTCTTCGCAGTGCGATCACCCGCACTGCGAACCGAGCTTGGTCACTGACTATTCAAACAGCTCTGAGCTGGATTCAATCAATTGGAAGGAGCTGGCACTAGAGAGCCCCGGTCCAGAGATGGGAACAGTATTTATTCCATGTGCGGAAGCCCATAGAAAGGAAGCTTTGTAGGAAGCGCTTTGTGCCAAACCCGATTGAAGGCCTTCACTATGTCCAAACTAACAGCCAACGCCTCCCCCTTGGACTCTACTGCCTCCGCCCATTTATGAGTTCGGTAACCCAGAAGATCACCAGCCGGAACCAGACGCCAGACGGAAACCGTACTGTCGGTCACTAATCAGCTGGTGATCTTTAAGGTACCACATGAGCTGGCTTTTAATAATGGATTCTATTATTTTGGAGAACAAGGAGGTGATGGCGATGGGTCTACAGTAGGACGGATCAGAACGGATACCTTTTTTAGGGATTGGGTGCACGAGGACTGTCTTCCATGATTTCGGGACTACGCCGAGGAAGTAGGAGTACCGGATAAGTAGTAGTACGAGTTAAAACCCGTGCCAACTCCGGACAATACGTCTTCAGCACAATAGAAGGGACGCTATCCGGCCTTGTTGAATAAGGATGACTACCGGACTTGTTGAAGTTCCGGGGAGAGTAGTGCTTTGCGCACTGAGTGTTGGGTAAAAAGGACATCCTGCATGGAGCACTCATACCGCGGGATGGTCGGCGGTGTTCCTCACGTCATCAAGAGTCGAGTTGGAGGCAAAGAAATAGCCCAGCAGATCGACTTTATCCTTAGCGGCATGGGTCAGTGAGTCGTCCTCCCTGTGCAGAGATGGTAGAGATGGTTGAGAGAAGTTCCCTTGGACAGCCTTGGCGAGAGACCAGAATGTACGTGTTCTCGAAGGAAGACGAACTATTTTCTCGCCAATTCTGCCGATGTGCTCTGACTTTGCCTTGACAATGACACTTTTGAAGGATTGGAGGCAGAATTGTATTTTTTTACGAGCACTGGTATGTGCATCCCGAGACGTTGATGCGCGAGCCGAGGCCTGGAAGCACTCTTGCTTAGAAGTAGTGCAATTTTGCAGGAATGACCAAACCAGGGCTGGATTCTGCTTACTATAGGTACCACAGATGATGGAATAAAAAGTTCCATCCACATCAGCAACAGAATCCGCAACAACTTGGGATCGTCATGGATTTGCGAGAAGCAAACCCACCCCCAAGGGTAGGATGCAAAAAATGGTTGCATCCCGTCCGAGTCTGCTGACCTATAATGCCACACATATCGGCAACCTGCAGTACGCAACCGCGATGAGTGCCTGAGTGGAACCGTATTCCGGATAAGACAATGATCCGAGGAGCCAAGAGGTGCATCGATGTAGACCTGATATTCGTGATGAGAGGTCAGAGAAGGCAAGAGGAAAGGTACTGGTTCCATACCTGGGATCCGCGTAGGCGAGGTAACCAGATGTATCGGACCATATGCCAAAGCAAAGTCATAAACAGATCTATGCGTATGATCGGTTATCCGAGAACCAAGCTATTCAGCGTGGTGGGCGTTAAAATCACCAAGTATCATGATCTCTGCGGATGGAATCTGTTGTAGCACGGAGTCTGTAGCGTGTAGGACGTGGTCGATGAGTCGGCATTACCGCTATGGGACCTATAGAAGCACCCGTAGACGTGGGGATGGTCGTCACTGTCTACGCGCAGCCATAAGATGGACAGGTCCATACCTTCAAGGCTGCCGAGGCGTCGAAAACAGATATCCTCCCTGACGTACACGCAAACTCCCGCCCGGGGCACAGAGGAGTGTTCTAATCTGTATCCCGGGTAGGAGAGATAAGAAGTAACCAGAAAGGTCAGCTGTGTGTCGGTTAGAATAAGCAAGGCGGGCTTTGCCGTTTCCAGATGGATGGTAGTGGACGGCGTTAAGGTTGAATGAAGTCCCCTGATGTTGCAGAAATTAATGGGTAGCGTGGCAGGGGGCGCCTTTGACTTATTGCTCCATTTTTCCCGAGCAGGTTTAGTCTCGAGTGGAATTATGCCCCCCCCCCCAGAATACGCGGAACAGCCTGAGCACCCACGCTCAGGAGTGGAGTAGCTTGGTTGTGGATGCTCAACGAGGGATTCTCCAGGGGTGCTGGTACCCTCCTGGGGTAGTCTAGCATTTAATTCCACTACCATGTTGATGGGGGAGGGGGTTGGGCCTCCCCCACCTGCACTCACCAGACGTAACGCAGAAGCAAAGGCTACTTCACGCTGGTCTTATGTGAGGTCGTGGTACTACCCCGGTATTGGAAACGGGGTATTCGGGGTATTATATCCAGGAGTGACAACGCATTTGCATTTTGAATTTTAGGATCTTAGGTTTCACTTACCTTGAGGTGGACTGTGTGCTCATTTTTCACGCTTATTCCATTAAAAACTAGTGTTTGGATAGTGATACAATCTCTGACGTTTTTTCACTTATAGGCCTTGAGCTATTATCATCATCCATTGTCTGCTTGGTTAAGATGTCCATAAAGTTCTTTATGGACAATGCAATGTAACGCGTTAGCCGATTATGAGGAAATTTAAAAACATACAAATGGGAATAGGCTGTATGGTCTATGGCCTTTGCGTGCCTTAATTAGCTAATCATAACATAAGATAATCTGTCACTGTCAAATGTCAAGAACAAAACAATAAGTCAATACATGTGATTGAAGAAAATTTTCTTCTTATTAAAAGAGAAAAGAGCACTTCAAATAATGGGCAACGCTAGTGCTAAAGCTGTAGAAGTGAAGGTTTCAGAGACGCCGGCTTCTTCTAATACAGATAAACCTAAATTAAAACCATGTTGCGCGTGTCCCGAAACTAAAAGAGCGCGTGATGCTTGGTAAGGTTTTCATTTTCACGTGTTGCGCAATATCTATTATGAAATAGTACTGAAATGTGAATGAAATTAAAATGTTCTGCAAAATGTTTTGGGCTCAAATATACAATCGATATAAAATTCTAAACTTTTATATTGAGTAGATTTCTTTTCGGTGGTCTTGTAAGAGTCGACTATGGGAAATGCTAGTAAATTTGATGGTTTCCGATAGATGACCGTACTGGTGACGGGCAGCAACATCAGAGACCTAAAGCATGACTAAAGAAAAGCCTTCCTACAGTGGGAGAGGTCCATGCCCAAAAATAATATTAACATATAATATCTTAAAGAAATATCCAATGAAAGATGACAATGGTCTATGACTTATTGTAGGTGCCAACTGTATTACTTGATTAGTATGTTGTAAAATGGTGACAAATAGGATATTGAGTTAGTAATAGTGGGTGTTATAATCGATGGGCTAGCCATTTATCACTTCTTTTACAATTTTCCAGCTTTATCCATATTTTCGGTTAAATTAAAAGATCTACTATTTAAACTATGTATTTGTGTTAACTTCATATATGTGTAGTTATCTAGAATTTCCTTGTCTTACTTCTGCCTTGCTCTTGTAGCAGAATATGAAGAATGTCTTCATCATCATCATTACAGTCCTTAATAAGTCTGCTGCTGAATGAAGGCTTCCCCTGAGGAACACCACAAACATACAGTCCTAAGTTACTTGAAGAAGGGAAACCTAAATAAAACTAAACCACCCATAAAAACCAATACATAATTCATTTAAGTTGTTTTTTACTATATGTTTGTGCTTAATAAAAAATTTAAAACAAATTTTTTTATATTTCAGTATTATTGAACATGGGGAGGAGAACTGTGGGCCTTTGATAGAAGAACACAAAGCATGCATGAGAAAAATGGGTTTCAATATCTAAAGTGTATTATTTATTTTGTAGTTAATAATGATCGCCATTATACTAAAAATAAGTTATTCAAAAAAATTTTTGTATTGGCTCTATATTGCAGTCAGTTGCTTTCACTTGTAAATGTTCTATGACATATTGAATAAAACAATTTTTATGGATTTTATCGCATTTAATTTTACTCACAGGGGGGACCATGGGTGCTGTAATGCACCCAAATCATCGGGAATTAAAAGTGAGTAAAATTAAACACAATAAAATCTGTAAAAATAGTTTTATTCAATGTGTAGTGTTCGCATAAATATAAGTAATCATAATGTTTAGTACATTCTTGATGAATCTATTATTATGTATTTCATAGAAAATCTCAAATAAAAAAGCAAATGGCTGTTACTTGATTCCTTTTTTCTGATTAATGTAAATAGTATTTGTTCTATTAAATCACTTATAATATCTTGATTCATTTTGTGAGTATTGTTGTAAAAAGTATCCAAAGAGTGTTAAGAAATTATAGATCAGGAGTTCTTTAAGTTCTAATTACTTTTTTGTCCAATTAGGCTGTTATTTATTACATTAGTTGTAATTAATGTTAATAAAAATATTTTGTGTTATTTTTTTATTGTTTTTAGTTTTTATCTTTTTATCCAATTTTAAAAACAGCTAGAATGCTGTTTATAAAATTGGAAAAAAAAAATAAAAAGACAATTATTAATTTGCCCAATTAGGCAAACAAACATGCATTTTATAAAAGCACCCAGCCTGGTGCAGACCCATGAACATTTTAAAACTAATTGTTCTGTAGATATAGCTGCACTTTTCTACAACTCTACAGAAATACAGCCAGTCAAATAGAATGGCAGAATATGGATTGCCATTTGCCTCGTGTCATAATAGTATTCACAAAGGGCCTATAACTATAACCTTCTATAACCTTCTATCCTTTAGCGAACAGATGTTTATTGGATGAGCTATATCCCAATAGCCACTGGTGACCAATCGAATTTGAAGTATGTTCATTTGGGCATTCAAAGCATTCAAGTATTAGTCATGGAATTAAAAAAAAATACTATTTAGGAACCTTAAAACTACAAAGCTACCCGAGAGTGTGCCGATCAAATTATTTCTCACCATTCTAGCTTTAATTGCTGACTTGATTTTTCACAGAAGTTATTACTCCTTGTTGGCTGGCACCTCAGAACAACAAATTACAGTGTACATTCTTAATGACAATGGAAATATAGTGAGGTGAGATCATGTCTAGGAAAAAGTAATACATCGAAAATTGGTAAACACTACCATTGGCTGCAGCATTATATGACTGTGGCTACATTCTTCTGTTTCGTCTGCCCGTAAATAGGCCATCAAACCGTGTTGAGGCGGCGTTATAATATCCACAACATATCGCCCCTTGATCGAGATGGCCAGAAACATCTTCCTCATAACAAATCAAAGTAATAATAAATTTTCAGGCGTGACAGCTGTAACAAAATCTATGAGAAGCAATCTTACTAGACTTAATAGACTGTAATGGAACCAGGTCTTGCCGTGTAGTGGCGACTTAAGAGAATCTACTATCCTATTGTAATCCTTTAGCCAGTGGCGGCCCTAGGGCGGTGCGAGCAGTGTCACCGCACCGGTTGCCGGAGGTGCGCCGAAATCAATCGAAACGCTACCACCGGGCACCGGTCCCCAATCTCCTCACTTTTATCACTCCGTTCACATTCCGTTTTGTTGACGCTAATTAGGAGGTCATAGCATTAGTATTTTGTTGCTTACAAGCCAGTAAGTGACTCTTCGGAAAAAGGACTTGCCAGCCTCTTTCTTGATGAAATTGTACAAGTGTTTGACTTAAACATGAATGATTGTCGAGGTCAAGGGTACAATAATGGTGCGAACATGGCAGGAAAATTAAAGGTGTGTTCAAACCAGAATTTGGCTCAACATTCTCGGGCATTTTTTAATCCATGTGTGTGATAGGCAATGGTTGTCTACGCAGGCTTTGGAATTTATGGGAAATGCTCCAAATTCAAACTTAATATGAATTAGGGTAAATTCACCTCCACCTTCCAGGCAGAAATTTTCGTCATACTACAGTGTGCGGAAATAAATCTCCAAAAACACTACGTCAATCATATAATCTATATTCTATATAAACTGATAGTCAAGCAGTACTGCTAGCGCTGATATCAAAATTAGTGAAATCAAAGCTAGTTGGAGACTGCATGAACCGTCTAGACGCCTTGGGATGTAACAACAGGGTCATTTTAAGGTAGGTTCCGTACTACGCGGCTATTGTAGGCAATGAACTCACACGGGAGGGCATAAAAAGCACACAATTTGTAACCGAGCCATTCTGTGGAATCTCAAAAAGCCTATCCAGATTGACCCTCAAAACTCTTTATCACAATAAATCACTTAATATCTGGTCTAACACACAAGGCTTAAAACATTTTAAAATCTTAATTCGGGCTTTTGATCGGAAATTCGCTTCAGAAGCCCTAGGATTAGGTAAAAATAAAATGTACATTCTGGCAAGAGCCATGACTGCATACGGTTGTCTTAAAAAGCACATGGCCAGCCTGGGACTAAGCAACTCAAGGATGTGCCGGTTTTGTTCCTCAACGGAAGAAACGCAATATCAGGGGACTTCACTCTAACCTAAACGCCGTCCACTACCATCTCGAGACGGCGAGGCCGGCTCTGCTCTTTCTGACCGAGACGCAGGTGTCCTCTCCGGCTGATGTCTCGTATCTCTCCTACCCCGGGTACAAACTGGAACACTCCTTTGTACCTCGGGCTGGAGTTTGCGTTTACGTCAGAGAGGACATCTGCTCTCGACGCCTCGGCAGACTTGAAGGTTCGGACCTGTCCATCCTTTGGCTACGCGTAGACAGCGACGACCATCCGCGCGTCTACGGGTGCCTCTATAGGTCCCATAGCGGTAATGCCGAAACAGACCGACTATTCTACCACGTCCAAATGGCTGCAGATTCGTTGCTACAGCAGATCCCCTCCGCAGAGATCGTGATCCTCGGCGACTTTAACGCCCATCACGCCGAATGGCTTGGTTCACGTTTAACCGATCATGCGGGGAGATCTGTTCATGATTTTGCCTTGGCATATGGTCTGACACAATTGGTTACTTCGCCTACGCGGATTCCAGATGTGGAGGATCATGCACCTTCCCTGTTGGACCTTCTGCTGACCTCTCACCCGGACGGATATCAGATATCCGTCGACGCCCCCTTTAGGCTCCTCGGACCATTGTCTTGTCCGGAGTGTGGTGCCACTCACGCTGAAATCGCGGTTGCATTCTGCAGGCTGCCGCCGTGTTTGGCACTATAGGTCAGCCGATTGGGATGGGATGCGGTCTTTCTTTGCATCCTACCCTTGGGGGCGGGTTTGCTTCTCGCCGGATGATCCCAACGTTGTTGCGGATTCTGTCGCTGATGTGGTACTTCAGGGTATGGAACTTTTTATTCCTTCCTCTGTGGTGCCCATTGGAGGCAAGTCTCAGCCATGGTTTGGTCGCTCCTGTAAAATAGCATCATGGTATAAGCAGGAGTGTTACCAAGCCTGGGCTGATGCATCAGCGTCCCGGGATGTAAACACCAGCGCTCTAAAAAAGAAGTATAATTCCGCCTCTAGGTCCTTCAAAAGAGTCATTGCCAAGGCAAAGTCAGAGCACATAGGCAGAATTGGCGAGAAACTAGTTCGCCTTCCTTCTGGAACCCGTGCATTCTGGTCTCTCGCCAAGGCTGTCCAGGGGAATTTCTGTCAGCCATCTCTTCCATCTCTGCACAGGGAGGACAACTCACTGGCCCATACCGCAAAGGAGAAAGCCGATCTTCTAGGCTCTTTCTTTGCGTCTAACTCGACTCTCGATGACGGGGGGAGTACTCCGCCGACTATCCCGCGGTGTGAGTGCTCCATGCCGGAAGTGCACTTCACACAGCGCTCGGTTCGCAAAGCACTCCTCTCCCTGGACATCCACAAGTCGAGTGGGCCTGACGGAATCCCCCCAATTGTGCTGAGGACGTGTGCTCCAGAGTTGGCACCGGTTTTAACGCGTCTTTTCCGGTACTCCTACTCCCTAGGCGTAGTCCCAAAATCATGGAAGACGGCTTACGTCCACCCGATCCCTAAAAAAGGAGACCGCTCTGACCCGTCCAACTACCGGCCAGTCGCCATCACCTCCTTGTTCTCCAAAACAATGGAGTCCATTGTAAACTGCCAGCTCATGAGGTACCTTGAAGATCACCAGCTGATTAGTGACCGCCAATACGGTTTTCGCCGTGGTAGGTCAGCTGGTGATCTTCTGGTCTACCTAACTCACAGATGGGCGGAGGCAGTAGAGTTCAAGGGGGAGGCATTGGCCGTTAGTTTGGACATTGCGAAGGCCTTCGATCGGGTTTGGCACAAAGCGCTTCTTTCGAAGCTCCCTTCCTATGGGCTTCCCGAGAAATTGTGCGATTGGATCACCAGCTTTCTTGCAGATCGGAGCATCAAGGTCGTTGTAGACGGTGCAAGCTCCGATTGCAAGCCTATTAATGCTGGTGTTCCACAGGGCTGCGTGCTATCGCCAACGCTGTTTCTTCTGCATATCAATGACATGTTGCATACCCGTAACATTCATTGCTATGCAGATGACAGCACTGGTGATGCTCTTTACACCGGCCGAGCCAATATTTCTCGGGAAAACGTCTCCGAGTGCCGGGACAAACTTGTGTCTGAAGTCGAGCCTCTGCTGGACAGAGTCTCGGATTGGGGGCGACTAAATCTAGTCCAGTTTAACACCCAGAAGACACAAGTTTGCGCGTTAACCGCTAAAAAGAACCCCTTTGTCGTATCCCCTCAGTTTCAAGGCACTCCCCTTGTTGCCTCAGCCAGTATCGGAATCCTCGGCGTCGACATATCGAGTGACGTGCAGTTTCGTGGTCACTTGGAAGGGAAGGCCAAATTGGCCTCTAAAAAGCTTGGCGTGCTCAGCAGAGCGGGACAGTATTTCATGCCGGCACACCGCCTGCAACTTTATAAGGCGCAGGTTCGGCCGCACATGGAATACTGTTCCCATCTCTGGGCTGGGGCTCCCCAGTACCAGCTTCTTCCACTTGACCGCATCCAGCGCATAGCGGCTCGAATCGTCGACGACCGAGTGCTTTCCGATCGGCTCGATTCACTGGCGCTGCGAAGAGATGTTGCATCTCTTTGCGTATTTTATCGCATCTATCACGGGGAGTGCTCTGAGAAATTGTTCGGATTAATCCCAGCCGCCAAATTTCGTGAACGCACTACACGTCGAACGTCCCGATACCATCCACACCATCTGGATGCTTGGCGGTCCACCACTGTACGTTTCACAAGGAGTTTTCTTCCACGTACAACCTCTCTGTGGAATAGTTTACCACCGGCGATTTTTCCGGACCGATACGACCTGGGGACCTTCAAGAAAAGAGCTTACTCCTTTCTAAAGGGCCGGCAACGCACCCGCAATTCTCCTGGTGTTGCGGTTGATCATGGGCGGCGGTAGTCACTTAACATCAGGTGAGCCGCATGCTCGTTTGCCCCTTCTTCTATAAAAAAAAAAAAAAAAAACGCCTCTGCACACCCTGAATGATTGTGGACCTTTAATGCGCAAACGTAACACATCCGGGAAACTATCTACTTGCCCAGAAGATGTGAAATTGCTCACAGCTAAGCAACTCCTATTCATTGAAGACATAAGGATTAGCAGTGAACTATAGCCGTAGCAGCGATCACAATAAATCTTTTAGATCGCAGTGATATTGGTCTTTCTAGACCTGCATAGCTGCTCGCACAAACAAGCTATGCAGTCTGAATCTATGGATTTACCAAAGGTCCGTATTCTTTGAAAATTTTGTTAGAATTTTGAAACAGTATCGAGCCTTTTCATCTGCTCTAATAACAGATACTTAGGTCTAATTTTTACGCCAGCCCGATCCCGAAGAAAGTAAATATTATTTGTGTACAAAGCTGTAGGTCGGTCACCAATTGATCCTAAAGAATTGTTTAAAATTAACGTTTTTTGCTCTGTGATTGATACAATTAAAAGTGCATTGGTTACTTGACTTAAACTATCAAAATTTTATGATACGTGTTCATTTTTATACAAAATGAAAATAATTCCTAAAAGGTCAAAAAGCCTATGTTGATTTGCAAATCAGTTGAACAGATGGGCATAATGTGATTTTCTAGTTGTAAATTGGTTCAGGAACTTATGAGCTGGAACCCATTATTTAAAAATCTTCAATCAGCAGAGCCATATAGAGTTCTCAGACTTATTAAAAATATTTTATCGCGTATATTAACTAAAATTATCAATAATTAATAATAATGTTAACCTGGTTTCCTTAAAACTGTAGGTAGCCGTTGTTAACTATGACAGTAACGTCGAACACCTCAGTCTCCCGCGTGACCATGGGTGCTGTATAGTGCTCGAAACGTCGGCAATAAAAAAAATAAGTTAATATTCGCGACAAAAACCGTAAAAACTAGTTTTATTTAAATGTGTAGTGCTCGCGTAAATACAAGAAACCATTACAAGAAAATAATATAATAGAAATATCTAAAGTGGAGGTTACTAGATGAAGTTGATGGAAGCATATGGCTCAGGAACGCGGAATATAATCAGGACCGTACTTTGTGGCATCTCTTGGCGAGGCCTGTGTTCAGCAGTGGTGCTGAGACATATTGTAAAGAAGAATTATAGCACCGAATTCAGTGTTGGCGACGCGCCTATAAAAATGTTTCAGTTTATTAAATCAACCGATGACGTTGCTATGAAAAAAGGGGCAGTCACGAGCAACGACGCTCTGATAAGAGAATGCTTAGTTAAATCTTTAAGAAATGTCGAATTAATGATATGAAGGTCTTGGGTTCGACTCCCAGGCCAGACTAGTTTGTTTGTTTTCCTAAGTAATATCGCTTAATAAATTCGTAAGGAATTTAAGATATAAATTATGTTACCGGATTTGTTCCCCGGTTGAAATCATCTTTCAAATGATGTAAATTCATAAGAATATTAAAGTGAAGTTAAAGATCGGATTTGTTCCCCGGTCGAGATAATCACTCTGTGCATAGGCAGAATTAATGGATATTAATTGCATAAATGTTGTTTTGTATAAGTTTGATACGTTTTGTACAAAAACAAATGCCTATTTGTTATGATTGATTAATGAGAACATTCATTTATATTGTTATCTGATTAAAGATAGTTTCATACAGTTCGAAAATTGTATAAAAGCATTTAATTTGCCTAATATGGTCAAAATTGGTGTATTTCATAATTTAATTTTTTCTGATAGCCGAGAGCCGTGCAAAGTTAGTTGTTCACATAGCGTGAGTACACGGAAGCACGCTGGCCACGCCCTTAGGAGGCCGAATATGTAAAAATTTAAAATGTTTGTAATTCAGTGATTTATGTAAAAATTACTTGTAAAATATTTCAGGTTAATTGTACGTGCTAAAAAGGTAAATTCTGTGTTATTTTCATGTGAAAATTCCTGTGTATAAGTGAAATAATGATAGTTTTGTATAAGAAATTTAAAAGTGTTTTAAATAGTGAAATAAATAGAAAAAAATGTAAATTAAACTATTGTATTGGTTAGCTTATGTATAAATTCAAGTGAGAAACATTGTTTTAACTTTCTGTGTTAAATATTTAAGAAATTTCGATTTCGAACTTGTGAGTAAAATAGGCAGTTTTCGTTTAATAAATAAAAAGTTTTTTTATGATATGAGGATATGATGTATATCATGGTGTAGATATTGTTTTGTACTACCTATATTGATAAATTGTATTTGTATATGATTTGAATAAATAAAGATATTGAGTGAAACGTGAGAGAGTAATAGTACAAATTCATGTAATTAAGTTGCGCAAGCGCGCAGATGGCGCGGCTCACTTTCGCGTTTAGCTTAGGGGTAGGATAGTAAATTGATTTTATTGCAATTCGTTCGGGAATGGTTCGGGAAATATTCAAGGAAATCGTTCGGGAAATATTCAAGGAAATAGTTCGGAAATAAATAAGAAAATCCGGGAAAAAGTTCAAGAAAAGTGAAAAACCAGCAGTATAGGGAAAAGTGATTACTCTCTCACGGAACGGTTTGAAGATAATTGCTGTTTCATTCCCAAGATCCTTTAAGTTATACAGTCCACATCGAAGAATTAAGGCGTCGGGACCGGGACGACTTCGGAAGACCCGTAATCCCCGTCTGAACCTACTTGCTGAAAAGGAAGAGGTTATCGCCCTAGTGTGTTACTCCGTTGCGGAGATCACATACGTTGTTCCCGAACCCAACGTAGGCGTGATAGGAGGCCGGATCGAGAGAAGCCTCGATTCCTGTTTCTTAGTACCCGATCCGCTAGGTCCTTTTCAATTGGTCCTTTTCAGGATCAAGAGGGACACCGACCTTGTCCTTTTCATTCAGAATTTAAAATTATCCAATTTAGTTCTTTGATCATGTAGGAGCAGTGTGAGAACATCCACAACCCCATAACGTCCCGTCGGTGTCGTAAAAGACCAGAGAGGGAACAAACCCGGAGATGAGCAGTGGTATCTTCCTAAAAATAAAAAATAAACTTTTTTATACTTGTTATATAAAATATAGTTATATTTTAGTATCTCCCCTATGAGGCAATCTATAGATGCAGTTCTTTGAAGTTAGCTTTTACTTTTATTTATTAAAAGTTACCCTTTTTTAAAGAATATCACAATCTCAATGTCGTCTTAAATTAAAATTTCTTCCGAACTCCGGAAATCCCATTTTGCCAACCTCAAGTGTGAAATATAGGTTAAACTTCAGGGGTTGTCCGCTATAAATTTTCTTTTAGTTTTAGTGTGTATGACGCCACTCCTGACCTACTAGATAAAAAAGGAATCATCAGGATCCAAAATCAGTTTAACATGAGGACTAATAATCTTCTCACTAGAAGTCGCTAATTGGAAATACAGTCATTATAATTTAAAAGTTGCGTTATCGTTGAGCTCACTAGATGTCGCTAGTTGCGATTGAGTTAAAATTATTTGTTAGGTACACAATATCGTCATAATATAAAAGTTGCGCTTTAAAATAAAATTTTATCGATTTCTACATGGAGTGTTGAGGTAGTGGTAAGGAGAACCGTCTCTGTATTAAAAAGTGTCCGTAGGAAAGCGCTAAATAAGGGTGGCGCCACTGTAGCTAGAAGGTAAATATTAAAGAACTTTATAACTTTTTATTGCACAGACATAATTAATATATATATATATATATATATATATATATATATATATATATATATCACCATGATTCTTTTTTTCTAAAAAATATTTTATTGTTTTTAAAATTTTTATTTTTAAATTCACTCTCAACGCGTTTCACGGCGACTTTTTCTAGATTATATTATTTAGTAAATTATTTTAGACGACGTGAGTAGTTAAGGTTTTAAATACCGCAGTTTCATCGACTACTTTAATCAACACAAATATTAAATCCCTCGACTCAGCACATTTCACTCCGTCGACAGCTGCTCATTTCATACCCTCTAGCTACTCCAGCGCTGTTGTGGAGAATTTTTGAACTGTAATTTACTGCTTACAGATGGACACTTTTTCAACTATTCTCCTATGTGAGATGGTACTCCTTACCTCTACACTCCATGGATTTCTAGAGCCTATAAGATGTAAATACACTAAATAATGTCACAATGGTTTGCTCTTTAATGTACAAAGCGTTAACATATTTCTACTTATAGGAATATCCTTAGTTTTGTTTATCCATTTCTTATGTGATTAAAATATAATATAACTAATATTTCAGGAAGAAACACATTTTCCTACTAAATTAACTTCCCCCGCAGTAAAATCTGTTAAATATTTCGTAAGTGGCGCCGCCCTAGCGGTATAAAGGCCCTTATAGAATGCCCATATGAACGAAGATCACACAGATACACATGCAAAAAAATACATACAGTCTAGATGTAAATAAACCTCCTCCTTTATTGAAGTTGGCTAAAATACATAACGTATGTATCTTTAACTTTTTTTACCTACCGCGAAATAAATCTTAAACAGCAAACAAGGGAAAATAGAGTTAATCTCAAAAAATATGTCTTTAATGTTTTTGCCTATAGTATATTCTTATGTCCATTTTACTAGATTGAATTATAATTATATTTAAGTATAAAATAAATTTTACAATCGTAATAATTTATGAAAAAGTTAAACCTATGGGTTACACTATTATGACAGATTACTTTTTCGAATATTTATTATGTTATGATTTTTTTTTATTTCGTAGGTAGTCTATAGTTTCCTAGTAAAATATTAAATTATAACAATATCAAACGACTGCGTGCTGTAGTGCGGCGAAAATTAGTTTGTTAATCAGTGTTGTGATACCCCAATTTAACTTTATCACAGATCATAAGCATTGAACTTAATGTCATGGATAGGTGTATGTGTAATTTAATGATAAGAATGTGCTAATGTGTGAAAATATGGAAACCATTTTTTACTGTTTCTTATAGGTAAGTTTTTAAGGTTTTTTAGAGGAATTTAGTACAGTATTAAAAATCAAAAATGTTGTAACTTTTTACCGCCGGGGCTGCATAAGTAAACTATTATTATAACATACTTAAGTAAAATATGAAAAAAGAAGAATGATATATCATAAAGAAGTCTCACTTCGTCTGAGCGTACACAATTAAACTCAATTTTTTTTTCTCCTTGCCATTAATCGGTAAAATTTTTGGTGACAGTTTTGTCGGTTTCGGTTTCTGAGCTCGTGGTCTGTATGTGTGCTCAATTTGTTGGTCAATCTGGGGAAGAGCACTCTGACATATTTATTCTGGTGATGGAGTAGCAAAGAAGCAATGCAATATAAACATCAAATTGCTCGTGTTTTACTATTTTGAATGAAATGCTAAATAATATTTTTACTGAGGTGAGGACTCCTATGCAGAGTTCAACAACTAAACAGCTGTGTGCTGCAATTGTGCTTCAGGCGTTATTTCTTTAAAGAACATAAGCAGTGCTATTTACACTACTGAAGTTCTCTTTAATCATTCCAGCTAATTTTTAAGCGCTTGTGTTAGTGGTTCGCGATAGTAGTCGAATGGAGGATTCGAACCCACGATATCTTTGCTTCGTAGTACCTACATACTCTAAACCATTAGTCTAATGTCGCTTGTCGTTATTGAGTTTATTTATAAGTGGTAGATCCTCGCTGCGGTTGCGCCATTTTACGGTTGTAGCACGAATGGATCGTCTCGACCGGGGTATTACTACGCTCTCATAGAACACCAACGTAAAATAGCAGAACTAGAGACCCTATTCCCTGGAAACGAGGCATTCCGTCTTAATCATCAAGTGTGAAATGTGAAAACATACCTGTATTTTAATTCTTAAGCGAGGATAAATGTAGATGTCTATGGACCACAGCATCCAATTACCATCACGTGGACTGTGTCAACGGTGTGTACGTTTGTCACCCTAATTCTATTTACATAAAACGATACGAGAGTAGGTGCGGATTTAAAAATCAGGGTTAGTGACAAGAAGTACCTAAGATCTATAATGCGAAGCGTCTGGTATTGCAATGGCCATAATACCAGCTACCATAATGCGGATTAGGTACACATGTCCTTGAAATACTTTATTTTTCTCAGAAAGCTGTTTCTTGACCAGGTTTTGCTTCACTGCTAAAATTTAGGCGAGCGCTTATGTCTTGAGCTACTTTAAGAGTTTCATTTCAGTAGTAAAATGTTTACTGGTACGATGATAAGCCACACTAAACCAACACTAACGACAACATGACGCATCTTTATTACAACCTCGTTTTATACGAGTACATATGCAGAAAAAATTGATACGTACATCTCTTATCATATCTTTTTACATGTTATCGTAATTACAACAAGTAATTTAAAATTAAAAAAATGGCAACCTCTCCCCATCTTAGCCTTTTAAGCCTGCTTGGTAACGAGGATGCCAGCTGCTGGGCAAGGTTTGGCAATTTAGGGTACCTGTCTTATTTCGTTTTGCAGGTTTTGTATTGTTGTTATTACCATTTAATGTAGTTAGTCTGTGAGGAATGATGAATAATTTCAAGTCATCTCGCGCTTTGGTTACAGCTCCCAAACAACACATGAACTTATTATGTACACACACCGAAAAACAACCCTCCGTAAGGGGCAGTCGGTTGATAATAACCTGCCTAGTGGTTAAGCTACAAAGAGAGTAGTTAGAAATATTAATGATAGTATTTATACTACCTTGTTTAATTTATGCTGGGAACTGAAGCGGGTACCGGTAGACTGGTGCAAAGCCGTGATAGTCCCAGTATATAAGGGAAAAGGGTCGCAGCAGGACTGTAAAAACTACCGTGGCATCAGCCTTCTTAGCATTGTGGGAAAACTGTATGCTAAGGTACTGATTGAAAGGGTCATGAAAGAAACTGATGGAAAAATTTGGGATGTGCAAGCAGGATTTAGAAAGGGAATGGGATGTACAGATCAAGTCTTTTCCATGCGCATGATCGCGGAGAAGTTTTTGGCCAAAAACCAAAAGGTTTTTTGTGCGTTCATGGACTTGGAAAAGGCCTATGACAGAGTGAATAGGGATGTGCTATGGCAAACACTGAATTCATTTGGGTTGAGCGCTGGCTTGATACGGGCATTGGAGTCCCTTTATAGGGACTCTAGTGCTTGTGTTAGGATCAACGGGGTCTACTCGGACTGGTTTGACATCCATAAAGGTGTCAGACAGGGCTGTGTAGCTTCCCCGTGGCTGTTCAACCTATTTATGGACAGTTGTTTGCAAAATTTGAAAGTTGAAGAATGCGGATTAAGAATGGGTGAGTTAACCGTCAAATGCCTTTTGTACGCCGATGATCAAGTTATACTTGCGTCGTCGGCGGCCGAGTTGCAAATGATGGTTACATTAATGAACAGATCATTAAAAGAAAGGGGTATGAAAGTGAACGCAAGTAAGACGAAGGTTATGGTTTTTGAAAGAGAAGAAAGTAAAACGATTTGTGAAATAAGAATAGAAGGGGAGTTGATCGAGCAAGTAGATGAGTTTGTATATTTGGGCTGCGTATTTAGCAGGGATGGGAGATATGATAAGGATATAGAACGACGAGTGAATGCGGGAAATAGAGTAAATGGGGCCCTGCACTCTATTGTGAAGAGTCAAAATGTGTCGAAAAAGGCACGTATGGCAATTCACAATGCTGTGTTGGTCCCTACTTTAACATATGGTAGTGAAAGTTGGGTGTGGCAGAAGAAGCACGAGAGTAGAATGAACGCAGTAGAAATGCGGTCGTTAAGGAGTATGTTAGGGCTGAATCTTAATGACAGGGTAAGAAATTGTGTAATAAGAGAAGAGTGTGGTTTGCAAGATGATGTTGTGACCAGGATTAAGAAAGGAATGCTTCGGTGGTTTGGTCATGTGGAAAGAATGAATGAGGAAAGAGTGACAAAGAAAATTTATGTTGCAGAAGTGAATGGCAGAGTCGGAAAGGGACGTCCTAGGCGAAAATTTATCGACCAAATTGGCGATTTATTGAAAACGGGCCAAATTAGGAGTACCCTTAACCGACGAGCATGTATGCGGAGGTGTATGGATGTGAAGGAGGCGAGAGAGGTGTGTCAGGATCGTGCCAAATGGAAGTCTGTAGTCTCTGCCTACCCCTCTGGGTGACAGGCGTGAGTGTTTATGTTATGTGTTATGTTTATTTATACTAATAATAGTAATAGGATATAGAAATATTAATAATAGTATTTATACTATTATTAATATTTGTAACATTTATATGTTTTATAAAACAATGCTGATCGCGCCCCGCAACAGTTATCACTTATCACGACCGACTTCATATAAAAGTGCCATTTCGAGTTCAGAAACAGCTTCTGCGACCGATTGTTCTACTATGCATGTAGCATTTACATCAAACTTTATGCCTTTTGTTTGAATTTACCTACAACTTATAAAATATTTAACCCTTCAATCCCTATAAAATTCCTATGTAGTCGCATGCGCCCGGCAAATCCCGAGCGGTCGCATTCGACGCATGCGACGATGCGCATGCATCTATGCTCGAAGTTGTTTACGAGTAAGTTTACCTGGGACAAATAGTCCGACTAGGTAAGTCCAACTTCGACCGAGAGGTCAATCGACGGATTCAACTCGGCTGGGCAGCGTTCGGGAAATTACGACACATCTTCTCGTCAGGTATACCTCAATCTCTGAAAACTAAAGTGTACAACCAGTGCGTGTTGCCAGTGATGACTTACGAATCTGAGACGTGGTCCTTCACTGCTGGCCGTATGAGGACGCTCAAGGTCGCTCAGGCGAGCTATGGAGAGGGCTATGCTCGGAGTTTCTCTGCGTGATAGACTCAGAAATGAGGATATCCGCAGTAAAACCAGAGTGGTACCGATATAGCCCAGCGGATCCACTGCTGAACGTAGGCCTCCCCCAAGCAATGCCACAAAGCACGGTCCTGAGTCACCTGCATCCATCCACTTCCTGCATGTCTTACCAGGTCGTCACTCCATCTAGTGGGGGGTCGTCCTACACTACGCCCACCGGTACGAGGCTGCCACTCGAGAACCTTTCTTCCCCATCGGTTATTGGTTTTTCGAGCTATATGGCCGGCCCATTGCCACTTCAGCTTACTAATCCGTTGGGCTATGTCGGTCACTCTGGTTTTACTGCGGATATCCTCATTTCTGAGTCTATCACGCAGAGAAACTCCGAGCATAGCCCTCTCCATAGCTCGCTGAGCGACCTTGAGCGTCCTCATACGGCCAGCAGTGAAGGACCACGTCTCAGATCCGTAAGTCATCACTGGCAACACGCACTGGTTGTACACTTTAGTTTTCAGAGATTGAGGTATACCTGACGAGAAGATGTCATAAATAACGTTTTACAATAAATAAAAATAAAAAGCTTTAATTGGTCTCATTATTAATAGCATAGAAATAAATATTTTGTACAATCTGATGTTACGTTTAGGGTTGCCATAGTATGAAAAACAATATACTTTTATCCCTATTTCAATTGCCGCTTTGTTATATTAACTGTGATTGGAAGTCTGGAACAAGTATGTCTTACCGAAAGGATTTTTCCATCATGAATGTATAATTGAAAGAAGAAAGAATAAGAGCATGTATTCATTTAATTAACAATTAATTTTCAATTTATTTTAATATGAATCTAAATTGCTCAGACTCCTATAATTATTTTAAAAGTAAGATAGAAGGTAAGGTAAGTTCATTGATTGCCATAGCAAAGAGCAATAACATTTATATATGGAAAATACATTCGTATTTGTATTGATCACGTATAGATATAAGGATTAAAAATAAATGTGTACCTTTTTTCTCTGGAATTTCTCAAAAGTACTATATTTTTGCATTATTTTTGGGGATAATACTACATTTGTTCAAAAAAGGGTGGCAACCCTAGTTACGTTGTTGGTTACCTATTAATATGGACGATAGGTATATATATTAGAAATTAGAATGTATTTTATAGTCATTCAGTCATTCATTTCAGAGGACAGTCGCAGCACAACCACCAACCAAATACGATAACCAACTTTTATTCGAATCTTGGCTCCAACAGGGATTTGAAACTGGAACCCGTGACGTAGGCCACTGTTGTTTAAATTAAAGTGGTTATTTTCCATCTACATAGCAAAGGTTAAATAATTTTTGGGGCATTTTCTCTGACATCCCCATCTTATAGAACCAGTGTTTGATTATCTTTTACCGAACTCCATGGTATCTAGTAATGTCTTCCAGACCGAATTTCGGTCAATGCGGCCAGTCTCAACGGAGAATAGCCATCTGCGCAGAACAGGATTATAGTAGACCAGTGTATGACCAAGCACGGGCACTTTATATACTCCATTACTTTCTTAATACGATGGACAGTAATCTGGCAACACCGGAGAGAGATCAGGCGCTGGACCAATGGCATTATGTGCTTTTTGAGGCACGGGGTTCACACACCGCCAACTTCCTGACTCGGCTGTTACTGAGAAATTTTCATAGAAAACATAATAACCGATTGTTTTGGCCCAACCCGGAATATGAATATAGGATCTCATGATCGCGTTTACGACCACTAGACAATCGAGGTAGTCGAATTGTATCTTGTACAGAAAATAGGCATTTAGTAGAATGCCTCGTTTGTTGAATTATCGTTACACACTTTTCTTTTATTATCTCCATTTGTTATAAGTTCTTTAAAATAACGTAAACAATACTATATTAATCCACGTCGTTTTACTTTTGGCTCAAACGTGGCTAGACGGTGCTCTAAGTAGTGTGTGTGATAGATTGTACGCGCAAAATGCGGCTTTTTAGGGATAGTAAAAACAAAAGTGATGATGAATCCGTGTCCAGCTCTGTGCAGTCTACTGATAGCTATGGGTAGGTTTTTCTCCACTAATCATTCTGTCATATATTTGTGGATTTATGTGATATAAAATAAGTTTCTGGGTAGAAAATGGGGTTATGTGTTTGGAATTTTCTTGAAATGCTACTTAGTCTAAGTGTTGTCAATATGAACTCACGTAGTGATTGAATACTATTTAATAAATTATCTCAAGTGTTTTAAATTGTTCAGAAGTACCTAGGCAATAATGTTGGTAATGTAAAAAAATAAAATATTAACTCAATTTTATATTTTTTTTATTTACAAAAAATATTTGGAATATAATATACATAAATAAGTTAGATGCTTATAATTTTTAAAGATCAGTTATAATCTCAAAATTATTCTGTATATCTTATTTCTATATGTTCTGGAGATTATTAGCCAGAACGAACAGCCAAACAAAAATTTGAAAAATTGTGTTTTTTGTTATAAGTACCGTATATACTTTCATATTTTATACATATTTCACACGCATTTAGTAAAATGCTGTTTATTATATTTAATTAATTAATAATAATTATATAATTTTAACATTACAAACAGATACTTCATATTTATTTATTTGTATAGATTATTTACGCGGTAGAGCCATACTGAACAATATAGATGAAATGAAAATGTTTTGTATGGCTCTATACTGAACAATATAGAGCCATACAAAACATTTTTGAACTATTTCTTTTTTTTGCAGACTCTAAATTTTTCAAATCACTCATTTTAATATAATTCTATTTAAAACTTTTGTGTTTTTTTTTCGACTGGTGAGAAAATGTCGTAGTAAAAATATTTTAATGTAGTAGCTAACAGACGTAATCATTTTTGCTGTCGAAATTATATAGTAAAGTATAGACTAAGAAACCCTTCCATCCATCCCTTGATCGGGACATTTGGCGTCCCGATCAAGGGTGAATCTGGATCACCAGACCCTTGAAAATCGGGACATCCCGCGCAAATCGAGACACCTGGCAACACTAAGTAGGATCACGCTCTCACAGAAAACCAGCGTAAAATAGCAGCGTAATGCTATTGTGTTGTGTTAAAGAATAGGAGACCCTGTTTACTGGAATCGGTACGAGTAATAGTCGACCAACTTATAAAATTGGATCTAATCGTTGGTCGGCTTTTACTCTTAACTTGTTAATTCTACTTAGCTGTGATAGTTTTCCTTCTAACTTTAATATATATATATATATATATATATATATATATATATATATATATATATATATATATATTACTATTGTGTATACTTTTCACATTTCCAAACACAACGGTTTAGGTGGTAGAGGGGGAGGACACATGACTAAAAAAATACCAATGTAAAGCTAAATATTTCGCAAACGGACCTCTGAATCAAAAAGAAGTTCTTCCATACCACTAGTGTTTTGAAAGACCTGTCCAACGATATCCCACACGGTGAAATAGACGGGTAAAAAATAAATCATCTTCCATTTACCTGTACCCAAAATAAAAATGTTTCTTAAGATTTTATTTCACGGTTTTGTACGCGTGATTAATATCTATAATTGTACCAAATTACAGATTTGTGGCACTTAGGGTCTCTGAGTAAAACCGCGGACGGACGTATGGACGGACATGGCGAAACTATAAAGGATCCTTGTTGTTAAACTACGGAACCCTAAAAATTAAAGCACGTACATATAACTCAAAATGTCATTTTTATTTTAGTGCGAAAATAAAAGTGGAAATGATAAATACGTAAGAAAAAGGTGATTGTTTATCTCGAGTACTCAGTAAGTTGACGACAAAACTACTACACGGGGCATTAAACTGACGATACAGAAAGTCAAGGATAGAAAGTAGTCAGAGATAGCGCAGTACGTAGTACCTCCCAGCGAGTTATTATCAATTTTTTTATTTATATCATTAATTTGTTTACTATACATACTAATTACTAATACAACAAAGACGTATTTTTCTAATGATTCTTGATTAAAGAACAAAATAAAAGCTCGCCGATTTATGTATAAAATTAGGGTTATTAGGCATGTAGTTAAAAATTGTAGAAAAAATATTTTAAACTCTGTTTTCTTGCTATAATCTCGAATCTATACCTTTAAACGAGTAATTCTTGTATATATATATATATATACATATATATATATATATATATATATATATATATATATATATATATATATATATATATATATATATATATAATCGGAAACGACTCCAACGATTTTCATAAAATTTTGTGTCCGAGGAGTTTCGGGGGGCAATAAATCGATCTAGCTAGATATATAATTATATATATGGATTTATTTTTAGAAAATGTCTTTTTGTCCGTGTTTTCAGGCAATGAAAAACTGCTACAATATAAGAAAGTAAATTTTGACATTATGTTAACGATCGTAATAGCTCAGATGGATATCGAGTGGTCGCGAAATCGTAAGTTTTCTCAAGTTCCCTTCTTTTGTGAGAAATCTAATATTTCGAGCCCTTTTTTTAGTATTTTTTAAAAATACGTAAATTTTAATTAAACTAATTGCACTCATGATTTTTTATTCAAATAACCAGTTCAGTTTTTTCTATTATGTCAATAATATCAAAAAATATTATTCATTAGTATGTAATTTGTACTATGGGATAATCATTGAAATAATAATTGAAAATCTATTCATTTTACATTTTTATTTTTGACAAGTCTTATATAACAAAGATATGGTTTTGTAGGTACGTATTAAATAGTGATAAAGTAAAAATATTTAAAAAAAATGTCAAAACTTTAAGAAATAGAAGATAAAGTGTAATGATGTTTTTTGTGTAAAATTACAAACCAAAAAAACACACACACGAATTGAGTATGAATGGCGGGGATAGTCTTGAATATATTCACGAACGTCAGTGCTTAACGTCAGCTATACCTATGTATGTTCTTTTACGCGAGTTTTCCGCGGCTTTTTATAGATCTTTGAAAGAACATATACCTAATTGACGTGAAGCAACGACGCTTCAGAAAGACTGCAGTCTGTGAACATGTTCAAATAAACCACAAATCCTTGCAAAAGAACACCGATTCCTACCAAAGATGACACGTGAGGTTATTGAAATTAAAAAAGATACTAATTTCAATAGAGAAGTTGGCTGGGTGCTGCCATCTGCTTGGGATACTATAATTAATAAAATTAAACCCAAACCCAAGCATACCACTGCAAGACTTCAAGATACTATAAGTTCGTTCGCGAGGATTGGACCAAAAAATTATATTCAAAACTTTTTTTTAGGTTAGGGTGCCAAACGAGCACACCATCCACCAGATGGTGAGTTTTTGCTGTGTTCTTAATCATCTGCATTTTGCAAAATGCGGATGCGTTGTTACCCGTGAGGACTAAGATGGAATGCCTCGTTTCCAGTAAAAAGGGTCTCCGGTTCCCTACACTCACCATACGAAACACAGCAGCATGAAGCTACTATTATACGCTGGTATTCTGTGAGAGCGTGGTCCTTCCCCGGTCGAGCCGACCCATTCGTGCTACAATTATACTACTAATTTATCTGCAGCATGGCTCTACCACGTATAAAACGTATTGAAGGTAGCCGGGCTAATAATGACATCGGCAAAAATAAGTAAAAATAAGTAAATTAAACGCGATACAATCCGTAAAAGTAGTTTTATTCTATGTATAATATTCGCGTAAATATGAGAAATCATTAAAATTTAGTTTTTTTTTTTAATTTGTTTAGATAAAGAAATGGGGTCATTATAATCGTAACACCTCGAAGAGTTGCATAGATGCGGCAAGTAGTTAAGTAGTTTCAAACAGACTTCGTGAAACTAAGAAGTTGGAGGTTTGCCATCTGCCGTCCAACTATTATCGTGAACCACTCCTAGAACAAGCCTTCTTAGTTTTTTTTAAATTATTCTAAGCCAGCGCTTAGCTACAATCCCACCTGATGGTAAGTGGTGATATAGCCTAAGATGGTAAAACGCACTTACATAACAAAAACCTATTCACTCTTGCTTTGAAGACACCCACACTGTAATCGGATGGAAAGACAAATGCTCTTTAAAGTAATACCTACGTACTTTATTACAAAACTTGGTTGAAATTTACGGATTTCACTATCCGTAATTACTTACAAGTACATATTATTTTTTCTAATTAAAATATTTTAAGTTATTATAACACAAAATAATAAATTTAAAACTTTGTTTACTAATAAGATTTTAAATAAGTAGAATACGATTACATTTCTGTTAGGAATCATATTTGTGGTTATTTGTTGTTTCTTCCGAGCCAAGCATCGCGATTCCCGACGAATGGCCTTGCAAGTTGGATGTCTTAGGCATCGCACATATCACATAGTTACTTCACCTAAGTAACTTAATTAACATTTTGCAATGCATTTTTTTACTCTTTATTGACATCCCTTAGTAACCACGGAAAGTCCTCCATGATAGAGGAAGGGGAAAAGTTGCAAAGTAATATGGACATGTGATAAAGTTTAATTTAGCATTTATTTGCGTGCGCGATTTATCTTATTAATAATAATTATGTTAGGCTATTAAAAGTCGGCAAGCAGTCAACATCAGGAGTGCAACTTCTGTACGCAGTACTATTATTTATTCTATGCTCTCGCCCTCTCTCAATAATTGCGTCCACTATCACGGGTAGGTATATTATTTATTCTGTGTCGGTAGTATTATACACATTTTATTTAGTTACGCGGATCTTAGGAAATTAAGCTTAAAAAACTGCGTCGGTTACTGTAAACCAAGTCAAAACAAAAAGCTCGAAGAGCTCAAAAACGTCATTACAGGTGAAATTTGAAGCGCATTGCGTTTGAAATTAGCAGGAAGTAGCAGGAATGGCCTGTAGGGTCAATAATTTAACTAATATAATCAGTCGTTACTTTGTTAAAATCCATTATATTATAGGTTGTTATACAAAAACATTTATCATAACAAAATTGATTTGATGAAAGTTTTTCAAGTTATTTTGAAAACATACTTTTTCGAGATTTCTTTCGACAACGATATCTCTCGAAATAATTAACCGATTTTGATTCGGTTTACGGCAATCAATGTCGTTTTTTGAATAGAAAAGGATCGATCAAACGGAAAAACAAGAGTGTCCAAGTAATTTAAAAAAAAAAACACTTCTTGTAAACTAAAAAAACTCGAATTTTTGAGGTTTTGTCAGAATGTACCGTGCCGATTCGGTCTTAATTCACAGAAAATCTAAGCTCAGCAAGGCTCTTTCAGATGCCGTAATGCACTTTTGTATTAGACACTCCGTTACAAAGTTATGAGATGTTTACATGTTTACATACAGACACACATATACATACATACGGACATCATGGCAAAAATAGCCAGAATAGCTTCCTAGGACCTCGAAACATCGTGATCGGGTGAGAACTCGATTTTCAAAAACCGAGGTGAAAACAATTATTTGCCGAATTTTTTAAAATCATAGATTTTCATAGCGCGAAATTAAAAAAGTGCTAGATGAGGCTTTCTTTGTTTAGTTTGTTCATTGTAGCTTACAGTATCTACTATTTGGTGGACTGTAATCGCCTTAATAACTCCTCATAAAATAGATGTACCTACGGGAAAGTTACAGTAGGATTCATTATAATTTTTAATATTGCCTTCCCTTTTCTATGGTACTTAGTATAGTCGGTTGTAGAATAACTCGGATGACGTCGACGGGAAAGGGTGTTCAATATATCACATTGTGTTTATTTAGATATTAAATTAATGTATTTAAGATGACGAAATGTCGATAAGGGTTTCGTCAGACGGAATATGTCGAAGTAAATATCAAGAAATCAATAGGGACAATAAATAGATGTTTACGTCAGGGAATGTGAAATAACGGCAACGTTATTTGGTCTTCGCGTTTGTCAAGAACACACAGTTTATGAAAAGCTATTAAAACTATTTTCTGTTTTATTTTGACTGCATTCAAGAGAATTTTTAAAGGTAAGAATAAAATACAATATGTTTAAATAGTAGGTACCCTTCGGCCTACGTAACTAGAATTTCGTAATCAGTTACGATGTGGTTTTTAGTTGTACCACTGAATAAATAATAGTACTACGGAGTTGTACGTAAACAGTTTCAATTAAGTTATGCCATTATTCTGGTAGTTAATTTTTGAGTGATATATTTGTAAGTAGAATTTCGATACCAGTTAAAATACTGTTAAAGAATTATTTACCTTTTTAAGAAACTTGTAATAGAAAAATCATCATCATCATCATCATCATTACAGCCCTTCAAAAGTCCATTGCTGAACATAGTCCTCCCCCAAGTAATGCCACAAAGCACGGTCATGAGCACCCTGCATCCATCGACTTCCTGCATGTCTTACCAGGTCGTCACTCCATCTAGTGGGGGGTCGCCCTACACTACGCCTACCGGTACGAGGCTGCCACTCGAGAACCTTTCTTCCCCATCGGTTATCGGTTCTTCGAGCTATATGGCTGGCCCATTGCCACTTCAGCTTACTAATCCGTTGGGCTATGTCGGTCACTCTGGTTTTACTGCGGATACCCTCATTTCTGAGTCTATCACGCAGAGAAACTCCGAGCATAGCCCTCTCCATAGCTCGCTGAGCGACCTTGAGCGTCCTCATACGGCCAGCAGTGAAGGATCACGTCTCTGATCCGTAAGTCATCACTGGCAACACGCACTGGTTGTACACTTTAGTTTTCAGAGATTGAGGTATACCTGACGAGAAGATGTGTCGTAATTTCCCGAACGCTGCCCAGCCGAGTTGAATCCGTCGATTGACCTCTCGGTCGAAGTTGGACTTACCTAGTCGGACTATTTGTCCCAGGTAAACGTACTCGTCAACAACTTCGAGCATAGTGCTCCCAACAACTACCGGCATAGGTGTGACATGGACATTGAACATGATCTTTGTTTTGTCCATGTTCATCTTAAGACCTATCCGTTGGGAGACACCATTGAGGTCATTGAGCATAGTGCTAAGGTCCTCCAGCGATTCTGCCATAAGGACTATATAATAGAAAAATACCATAACATAAAACAAAAACAAAATCCTGAGTGTAGATTCTTAAGTTTGAAACATGGCGGCTTTTTAGCGCGTTCGACATGCATAATCGTGAAGTGTAAAGCCTCCGTAATTACTTCTTGGCGAGACCGGATGATCCATTCCACACGGACGTCATTTCCAGTGATAAAGGGCTTACCTCTCTATCCTTAGCCAACGAACAACGGTAAGACCCGACAGTACAGAGGCCGTGAGACTGTATGGAAGGAGAAGGAGCTCCACGGGAGATTCTACAAGGCTCTACATGAGCCTTTTGTAGACACAGTTGCCTCCATCCACTGGTTACACTTTTTTGACCTCTTCGGCGAAACCAAGGGTTTTATCTGTGCAATACAAGATTAGGTTATTAAAACCAACAACTATCGCAGATGCATCATGAGGGGTGGCACTGTCGATATCTGTCGAACTTGTCTCATACCCCGGTTGATCACTTAGGCATGCTGCAACCTAAACTCTTAGCTACTGCACTACTTACTATATATATCTAGATATATCGTGATAGATAATATCGTGTTTACTTTATTTTAATTCCTAACGTTTTAATTTCTTTGCAGCATTCATGGTCATGCAATCAATATGTAGTAGGTATTTTATGTAAATCAGAGAAATCATTCCTTAGATTTTTATGAAATTTTCCTTCGTTTTCTCATGAGAAAATGCACTTTTCCTCGCGATATCTGATCACAAGATTTAATTTTTAGTAATGTAATGTATTGAGCATAATTAACACGTTACGATATTGTTATAATTATTATTTAGGTCAAATGCAACTCGTTCAGTATAAACAAATCAGAAGTATAAACATTCAGAATAAGTCATCTCAGTGGGAATGATTGCGCAGCTCTGATGCCATTTGACCGTTGAATTTGATTGCGCAAAGTTTTGTTAATATTTCCACGTTTGCTCGATTATGATTTGTGTCGAAAAATAATTGCAGAATATTCGGAAGCGGATGCTCCGATACGTCAGACTGTGAATGCGCTGAAGATAGAAAACGAATAGAAAGATACAAGTGAGTATTGTTGTTATATCGTTGTTTTATTTTTAAACTAAATATTGTATCCACTTTTTGATATCGCCCATTGAATGCCTCGTTGGTTTGGTAGTCGTGAGCGCGACTCTTGATCACGTGGCCCCGGGTTCGAATCCCGGGTCAGCCAAAAATTTGTTACTGAGTGTTTTATGGCGAAGTCCTCAGCGGTTATTGAAAACATTGTGAGGAAACTTTCCTGTTAGAAAATTTAAACAAACATTTTCTACTTTTCCGCTGCATGCATATTTTTCCAGCACGAAGTAAGCATGTGACTTTAGGTGGACAAAAATTACTTTATTTGTAACGTTTTTGCTTATTATCAGGAAAAAATGTAGCCGATGAAGAAGCTAATTCAATAACAAGCCTTTCGTATTACTTTCGTAGTGGATGAGTTTGTGTATTTGGGATGTGTATTTAGCAGGGATGGTAGATATGATAGGGATATAGAACGACGAGTAAATGCAGGGAATAGAGTGAATGGGGCACTACACTCTATTATGAAGAACCAGAATGTGTCAAAAAAGGCACGTATGGTAATTCATAATCCTGTGTTAGTCCCTACTTTAATGTATGGTAGTGAAAGCTGGGTGTGGCAGAAGAAGCACGAAAGTAGAATAAATGCTGTAGAAATGGGGTCTTTAAGGAGTATGCTAGGGTTGAATATGAATGACAGGGTGAGAAATTGCATGATAAGAGATAAATGTGGTATGCAAGATGATGTTGTGACCAGGATTAAGAAAGGAATGCTTCGGTGGTTTGGTCATGTAGAAAGAATGAATGAGGAAAGAGTGACAAAGCAAATTTATATGGCAGATGTGAACGGCCGAGTCGGGAAGGGACGCCCTAGAAAAAAGTTTATCGACCAAATTGGCGATATTTTGAAAAGGGGCAACGTTAGAAGTACCCTTAACCGACGAGCATGTATGCCTAGATATATGGATGTAAAGGAGGCGAAAGAGGTATGTCAGGATCGTGCCAAATGGAAGTCCGTAGTCTCTGCCTACCCCTCTGGGTGACAGGCGTGAGTGTTTATGTTATGTATGTATGCCTTACGTATTACCGAAAAATATTACATAAGTGATGTTTAAAAAAACGAGAACTCGAACACAAAATTTTTCCCGGAAATTAAATTATATTTTTTTTTATCACGATTAATATAAAGTATTTTAAAATGAAGTATTTCATGTGAGCGCATATTTTTCGAGCGTAATGTACTATTTCTAGAAGTATCCCATGGACCTAGAAAAAGGGGCGGACAGAGTATCGCTACGTAGTACTATTATTTATTCTGTGGTATCACTAAGAAACTAACTATGTGTAACTATGTGTGAGTAACTACGCGAGCGCGGTTTGGAGCATAAATGGCGGGCAGTAGACTTACTATGGTGTGCATGTGTGCGTGCCGGCTTGTTTGTTTTAGCCGAACTGACTTACTATGGGTGCGTCAGTAATTTTTTTAAGAGACGGCGTCCGCCCTTTTTTCTAGGTCCATGAAGTATCCATTCTCGCACGGTAGGCTGGGTGCTCTGTGCTCGCACGTCATAACTGTGTCTACAATATGATGTTTTGTCCAACTTGCCCTTAATTACAGTCGAGTGTCGTTGACTCACGTTTTCAAATCGGGATTTATTTATTAAAATTAAGTTGTTCGACATTAAACATTAATTATCTTCATCTGGACCAGAATTAGGTTTAATAAAATTTCTTTCGGGAAATAGGCATTTGTTCTTTATTTCTAAAATTATTTTGTTACCAGGAGCCCGTTCTGTTCCCTGTCAACGAGCTACAACGGCTGCCTCGGCTGCTACAGCAATATGGACCGGTTGGAGAGGATGCCTCTTCTCACAGCCTCCAACGTCGCGTCCGCCTACAAAACAATTAGCAGTTCAGATACTCTGGTATTTTTGCCTCTCATTTTATATACATATCATTCTAATTTAATATACATTGATTCCGTTGTTCATACAATTAACAATAACCATTATATAACAATAAATTTAATTAGAGTTAAAAACTAAACAAGCCCCGTTGTTAAAACAGTAATCAAAAAGCCGACAGCGTAAAAAGTTAACTAAAAGGGAAAAAATTTATACACTGCGCTGCTTCCACAACAAAGACGAATGTAATGACACCCCATATGAATAAATACATCAAGCTGTATAGGTTACAGACTGGCAAACAACGCCAACTTGATGACTGAACTTAATCTTGAAATGATTTTTAACGGGATCCGAACGCGGGACCTCATGGTCAACTGCCGCGTTTAGGATCTCTACACGGCAGTTATCATTAGTTTTAGTGAATTTCAGTTATCATTGTGATCCACGCACTTGCGTGCACTTGCGCTAAAGCAATCTAAATTATTTCATTATAAATTCATACGTGGCGGTGCCACGCTGCAGCTGTTTATGGCTGAAATACGAATGGGTCCGTTTGACCAGGAAGACAATGCTGTTTGTACGACGCTTTGTGTCTACTGTATTTCGTATGCTGTGTGATGAGTACCGGAGACTCTTTTTACTGGTAACGAGGCATTTTACCTAAGTATTCAACACTGTGATAAGTGAATACATCTGCGTTTTAATATCATAGATCGTAATAGTGGACCTTTGAACTTTATCTAAGAGAAATTTCATTACAACCTTAAAGTATTCGGGATATAGTGATGTTCTCTTTATCTAAAGATCTTGGTACTTTAAAGGAAAACAGAGTCAAAATACGAAGTTTCAAGCACAGCGATCAAACACCATAGAAAGCAAGAAAGAAAAAAGAAAGAATGAAACGTATTTTTAATAAACACACAACAGTGAAAAATGAAAATCGTATATTTTATAAGTAAATTAAAAATAGTTCTAAAAAGTTAAAAAGGATCTGGCCGCAGTAATAATCTTAAACTTAATAAGTATCAATAGTAATGAGAAAAAGTTTTGAGAAATTTAATAAGAAAATTTTAAAAAAGAAACATTAATTAACTAATGGGCGCCGGTCGGACGGTCGTAACTGATCAATCCGACCGATTAGTTCAAACTAGGACTGTTCATATTTTTTAAAATATCGAATTTTCGACATATCTTTTTTCATTGAACGACGTAATTTTTGTCTTTGGTAATAGACTCGAACTGTTGTCCTTTTACCAGTGTCAAGTAATAAGAAATTATGCTTAATAATTTGCCTTAAAACTTATAACATGTCTTTTATAGGTTGTATAGGTTCACATCACTATCGGAGCATATGTTTTAGTTTCCAATAGTAGTTCACATGCGCAGATATTTACATAGTACACAACAACACAACACAAACTATTATTTAATAAAAAAAAAACAAGAGCAGCTATCTGCCAGCGGTCAAGTTCCCATTGAAAACCTATTGAAACTTCATTCCAGTTATGCTGGTGATCCCATGTACTGACAGCAGAGTTTTACTTTGTCGCGTTAACGCTCCTGTCCCCATCAATCTGGTATGACATAAAACTTCTTATAAAAATTGTGGTTTTTGACTACTTTTGTAAATCTTTACCAAATAATAACTTCATATTAATATTACCTGTGGCCGTGGAAGGAAAAGGGGAGATCTCCCGCCGGACAAGGTGTTCTGCCCGGGGAGCGGCCGACACTCCATGTGATAGTTCGGAGAAGTTCTATATATACTGTTTATGATTCGGAATGTTGATAGCGCGATTTAGGCTTCGGTGTGTTTTCGCTTGTGGCGCGACGACAGCGCCGCTACATCACCCCCTGCTCAGACCGGAGGTCGATAGTGCAGCCTCGTTGCCGACGAATGTGCAAGTGCCAGGAGATTGCCTTGTAGTCTGCGGTGAGTCGAGAATAAGGCAAGTAATCTGCGAGAGTGCCGTGAAGCAGAGGCGAGCAGTAAGGCTCAGAGCCGTGCCGAACACTGTATAGCGCAGAGAGTAGCTTGAAGGAACAGGAAGCATTATTATTCTAGTGCTGCGATGAACCTTGTGAAGCTAGCTGGCTTGCAGGATATGAAGACTGCAGACGATATCTGCTCGGGAGCGAATGGGTGGGGTATTCAATGACGATGATGAAGCTTGAAGTTTCCGAAGGTTGTCGGTTGCGTGTTCAGATCACGTCGGGGTCACCACTGTGGTCGTGGAAGGAAAAGGGGAGATCTCCCGCCGGACAAGGTGTTCTGCCCGGGGGAGCGGCCGACACTCCATGTGATAGTTCGGAGAAGTTCTATATATACTGTTTATGATTCGGAATGTTGATAGCGCGATTTAGGCTTCGGTGTGTTTTCGCTTGTGGCGCGACGACAGCGCCGCTACATACATAATAAGATAAATGGGGCGGCTCCGAAGTGACGCCGAAACCATGCTTAAGGGGAAATATAATCTCAAATGGCTTAGCAAGATCCTTCGTTATGCCGAAAATATTGCAGCATTAATTTTGAAATAAATATTATATGGTAAAGTTGAGGATTAATGTTAAGGATTATGTTAGACGAAAACACGATTTCGTAAATTTTTCTTGATAGAAAAAAAATCCAAAGTTACCTCCAAAATAAACAATAAACCGCTGTTATTCATAAAATACTTTAAATAAGATCATGAAACTTTGCATACTAACTGAACTTACTATAAAGCAGTGATTATGTTATTTACTTTTTTTAAAATACCATTATTTTCACTGTAAAAAGAAATTACCTAAACTATCGGCCTTTTGTAGCGTGATTCCTGCCGTACGGTCACTTCGCTTCGGCCTTTGAAGGGGGAGGCTGTGTCGCTTACGATCAGAATATGCATTACGCAACAGGACGACGTAAAATTAAAATGGGAAATAACCGTTATAAAAATAAGAAGCGACTGGCTTGGCGTTAAGAAACAGGCATAAATATGATAAACCTAATGAAATAAGTGTCTAACGACCTTTCTGCTTACAGTATTGTGATTACAAACATGTCGGTACATAGCATACATCGCACGGGGAAGTGGGGGCGAAATTAGAATTTGAGCTGACTTACTCTATCCCTTTAACTTCTTGACACGCACATACGCTGAGTGCGTATGTGCGTCTTCCTCTTTCTTTTTTTATTAGCCCGTAAAAGTTCATTGCCGTATGCACACATTCACCATGTTGTTAGTTTTTACATTTTTTTACTTTTGTTTTTTTTTTTTTTTTTTATTTTTTTTCTTTTTTTTTTTTTTTTTTTTCAAAAAACCTTTTTGTTTTTTTTTTAATTTTTAAAATTTGTCCTCTCCCGGTTTTTTTTTCCATAAATTTTTACCTTTTTATTAATTTTTAACTTTGCGTATGACTTTTGATATTTTATGGGATTTTGTTGTAAAAGCGTATAATCGCTACATTACTCGGTGGGGCTTTCGTTTTTTTCTGTATTACATTAATAAATTTTTGACGTTTATTCTTGTGTACGTACATTACATTTTCATAAATGTATTGATAGGCCAGAGTTAATAAATTAAATTCCTTAAATTTTTGTCTTAGTGACTCTTTTGGTTTTAAATTATATATTGCTCTAATGGCTCTCTTCTGTAAAATAAATATAATTTCAGTGTCAGTCGCGTGTCCCCATAGCAAAATACCATACGACATAATGCTATGGAAATAACTAAAGTAAACTATTCTAGCTGTTTCAACACTGGTGGTGATGCTTACTAATTTAAAACTTCCTGCCTTCGTTTTCTTAATAGCAATTTTAAATATAGACGCAGTGATAATAGTATCTCTTCGTATATCAAAGGTCTAGGGTCAAGCAAAGAAAAAATACATTCGGATAGTACGTAAAGTTAAATTCCTTTGTTATCATTATCACTTATCATGTGTGAAGTTGCGTCTTTTTAAGTTTAAAAACAGGTGGACTATGTGCTCGAATGTCACTCTTATTCTACATATTTGGAGTATATTCTAGAGTTTTTCACCTAATGATACAGAAATGTTGATGTAAATTTTTTGTTCCGTATCCAAATCGTAAAACACAGCACTACCAATGTCACTTTGCTGTTTATCTGTCCGTCCGTCAGTCCATTCATATGTCACGGGTCTCTAGCTCGTAGACGATCTGGTGTACAGTAAATGGGTGTCCGTCAGAAGCCATAAGATTTTTTGAAATTTCCCATAGTCCCATTACTACATATAGAGAACAAGAGCAAATATTTTGGGCCCGGAACAATTCGTCGCTAAGCTACAAAAGGGCGAACCTGGATGTTAAAAAAATTACTGTAGAGCAAGATAACTTTTTCCTGATTACCAGCTTTTTTACATCAGAAAATTAAAATAGTGGATTTAATGGAAAACTACAAAAAAACTAGTAATCGGGAAAATAAATGTTTTCTTGCTCTCCCGTATTTTTGTATTTTAAAAAAAAATTGAGTTTCGCCCTCTTGCAGCATTAGCGACGAAATATTTCCTATTTGTTCCCAATACTATGTAGTACTATTATTTATTTTGTACTCATACAAATACTTGTCCTGTGCGAGATTGAAGTCTACGGTCCGCTTTGGTGCAGCCAGACGCTTAGCCGCTGCGTTACGGAGCTGTCTTGATGAGGGAGTATTTAATGATAGGCCTGCGCGTAGCGAAAACCACGTACGCAATACTAAATCCGTGTGGTTAGACTCGCTTTTATTCGCTGCAGTTCGCGTACATGGAAACACTAAATCTACTACGTTATATATAAAAAAAATCATTACTTTAATTCACCATCTGTTTCAATCGTGAATACTATTTATCTGTTAGAATATACACTATACTAGCTTACCAGGCAGACGTTATTCCGACCTTTTCGACGACCCTTTGTCATGTCCTATTACATCATCATCATCATTACAGCCCTTCACAACATACATAACATCCACTGCTGAACATAGGCCTCCCCCAAAGTACGCCACAAAGCACGGTCCTGAACCACCTGCATCCATCGACTTCCTGCATGTCTTACCAGGTCGTCACTCCAACTAGTGGGGGGTCGCCCTACACTACGCCTACCGGTACGAGGCTCCCACTCGAGAACCTTTTTTCACCAACGGTTGTCGGTTCTTCGAGCTATATGGTCGGCCCATTGCCACTTCAGCTTACTAATCCGTTGGCCTATGTCGGTCACTCTGGTTCTACTGCGTATACCCTCATTTCTAAGTTTATCACGCAGAGAAACCCCGAGCATAGCCCTCTCCATAGCTTGTTGAGCGACTTTGAGTGTCCTCATACAGCCAGCAGTGAAGGACCACGTCTCAGTTTCATATGTCATCACTGGCAACACGCACTGGTTGTACAATTTTGTTTTCAGGTTTTTAGGTATACCTGACGAGAAGATGTAACGTAATTTCCCGAACGTTGCCCAGTCGAGTTGAATCCGTCGATTGACCTCTCTGTCGTTCTCAAGTTGGACTTACCTAGTCGGACTATTTGTCCCAGGTAAACGTACTCGTCAACAACTTCGAGCATAGTGCTCTCAACAACTACCAGCATAGGTGTGACATGGACATTAAACATGATCTTTGTTTTGTCCATGTTCATCTTAAGACCTATCCGTTGGGAGGCACTATTTGAGGTCATTTATCGTCGGCAAATCGAAGATGAGTGATGTACTCGCCATTGATGTTAATACCGTATCCTTTCCAGTCCAGTAGCTTGAAAACGTCTTCCAATGCAGCGCTAAACAGTTTCGGGGATATAACGTCACCCTGTCTTACACCTCTCTGCAGTTGGATAGGTTTCGTACTCTGGTTCTGTACTCGAATAGCCATCGTAGCCCTACTGTACAAACACTTCAGCACTTCGATATACCGACAGTCAGGTTGGCACCGCTGAAGAGACTGTAGCACCGCCCAAATTTCGACGGAATCAAAGGCTTTCTCATAGTCCACATACGCTAGGCAAAGCCGTGTAGTGGCGGTTGAGAATATCCACTGCCCAATGTCTTCCCGTGGGTGTCGTAAGAGGCGACAGAGGGAAACAGGCAGGAGATGGGCAGCAGCATCTTCCTAATAACAAAAATTACACAATGAAAAAACTGCGGTTGCCAGCCTGCTCGCCAAGCGTGGCAACTATGGCAAACATCCCCCCATGAGCAACGACACGAACAAACGGCCCCCAGTCCCCGGCGGCCCCGCTATTCCTGGCTACGGTGGTGACTATGGTAACGGCGAGGCAGGGGGTGCTAAGAATCTCCGGTAGAGGCTCGGTTGCCACCTACGATGACTCGACCTGGCAACATATAGCGCACGCACCCTGAGGACTGACGAGAAGATACTGGAGCTGGAAGAAGAGGTAGACAAGTTGCGCTGGCATATTATTGGATTATCCGAGGTCCGAAGAGAGCGGGAGGACACGGTAATCCTCAAGTCCGGCAACTTGTTCTATCACCGGGAGGGCGACCATCTGTCCCAAGGAGTTGTCGGATTTATCGTTCACAAGTCTCTTGTAAACAACGTTGTAAAGATTGAGAGTGTGTCGACGAGGGTTGCGTACCTGATACTCAGAATCACTAAACGGTATTCCCTGAAGGTCATACAGGTTTACGCACAACCTCGGCACATCCCGATGAGGAGGTGGAGGAAATGTATGAGGATATCTCTAGAGCCATGCATTCCTCCAAAACCCACTATACGGTGTTGATTGGAGACTTCAACACAAAACTAGGCACAAGAAAAAGCGGTGAGCTGAAGTTAGGGAAATTTGGAGTAGGGCAACGGAACCGTAGGGGCAGCAGCTGGCCGACTTTATTGAGAAAGAGGGACTCTTTATGATGAACTCTTTCTTCCAGAAGCGGCCCCACAGGAAGTGAACCTGGTCGAGCCCCGACGGTTCGACAAAAAATGAGATTGACTTCATTATGACAACCAGACGCCAACTGTTCGGTGATGTCTCAGTGATCGCAAGGGTGAAAACTGGCAGCGATCACCGAATGATTAGAGGCACACTGAACCTTAACGTTAACTTGGAGAGGTCTCGTCTAATGAAGTCAACGCTCCGTCCCCCTCGTGCTCTGATCCAGAATCCCGAAACTTTTCAGATCGAGTTACAAAACCGCTTTCAGTGCCTAGATGACTGCAATACAGTGGACGATATGAATGACAAGCTCGTGGAAACTGTCCATGCGGTCGGAGCTAAGTTCTACAAGACCCGCTGCAGAAGAACACAAAAACTCTCCGATCACACTCTTAATCTCATGGATGTTAGACGGGAGATGAAGCTGCAGTCTTCAGCAGATTTGACAGCATACAGACAACTGAACAGACAGATCACCAAATGCATGCTGCGGAACTTACGCAACTTCAATACAGCTCGTATTGAAGAAGCGATTGAGTGGAACCAGAGCTCCAAAGTCTTTGCTAGAGATCTGTCTGCCGGAAAGAGCCAACTGTCAAAGCTGAAGACTAAGTATGGCGGCATCGTTTCTGGGACACCTGAGATTTTGGGTGAGATTGAGAGGTTCTATGGGCAGCTGTACACATCATCGTTGGAGACACACGCAAGTGTGAGTAACGATCCAAGAGCAAGTCTTATCCGACACTATTTCGATAATATACCGTATGTCAGTGTGAGCGAGATTAGAATGGCTCTCCAGCACCTTGAAAACGGCAAGTCTTCTGGTAAGAATGGAATTATAGCGGAACTTCTGAAAGTGGGTGGAACACCAGTACTTAAAGTCCTTCAGAAACTCTTTAATCCCGTCCTCCATGGTGGCACTACTCCCGAGGCGTGGAGCAGAAGTGCGGTGGTCTTGTTCTTTAAGAAAGGCGACAATGCTCTCTTGAAGAACTACAGACCGATATCCCTTCTGAGCCGCATCTACGTGCTGTTTTCGAGAGTCATTACGAATCGTCTCGCACGCAGACTCGACGACTTCCAGCCTCCCGAACAAGCCGGTTTCCGAAAATGCTTTAGCACCATAGACCACATACATACCCTTCGGCAAATTGTACAGAAGTCCGAAGAGTACAATCTGCCGTGTCCTATTAAAATCACTTAAATTCGCAAAAAAAAAAATTGTGGGTCACTCATGGGCAAAAAAACTATTCTATCTCTCAAGTTGGACCAACGCACTTTTTCAATTTCAATGAAATTGTCACGCTGCACACAGTGTGCGAATTTGATTAAAATCGGTTAAGTCGGTAGTTTAGGAATCCATCGCGGACAAACAACGTGACACGTAATTTATATATATTAATATTAAGAAACAAAATGTACGAGATCACGGACGGAATCATTTATTTTACTTAATCGTTTCTTTTCCAGGGCCCCGGCGAGATCTCTGACAAAGACATTATTGAAACATGCAAGCGTTTGGAGCAAAAGGATACTCCGGCAAGGAAGAAGCAAAGCTCTTTAGTAACTATGTAAGGTTTTTTACCATTATAAGCCAGTCAGTGCCTCATTTTGAGTTCTAACAGCCCTACGCTAACTATGTCTATGCACCCCTCTACTGGCCTGTTCTGTCTGCGAGGCCAGCCCACGAATATATTTACAAAAATTTTGTATTTTAGTAGCTTTCCACTTCACTATCAAATTTTCCTGATAGTAAGTGTCGACCATCCCCCATGATCATCTCATGAAATTACAGATGCGTTGCCGATCTTTTTAAAAGGGGTAAGCTCATTTCTTAAAGGCCTCTAAGTCGTATTGTTCAGGAAAAATCACCGGTGGTAGATGATTCCATAAAGAAATCTTGCGAAGAAGAAAACTCTTTCAAAAAAAAAAATTCAAATTCTTATCTTTACACTCTATTTATTTTATACTAAAAATGAATATAGAGCAACAAGTAAAATACTTACGTCACTTACCCTATTATTTATTGAGAATATTGTACCAAATGTTATTCTGTATATAAGGGTTGCTTGCAAAGGCGAGCTCAGCGCCCTCTCGAACCTTGCGCCCTTAGCTCCAGCCTAGTTAGCCTATGAGTAAATCAGGCCCTGAAGCCAGTTTTTGACTACTATCCCACTAATGTAATAATAATAATAACGTCCTCCTAACTCTATTTCGGTCACGGTGGCTAGTATTAACGGAGACTAGTTAACAGCGCAGGACAGGATTGTAGTACCCTAGTTGTAGGCGCGAGCACAAGTGCACTCTCTATTCCCTCATTCTCATAGTCTGGTGGCAAGGTAATCCGACACGACCGGAGAGAAATCAGGCGTAGGACAATTGGCATTATTTGCTTTCCGAGTAGAGGAATGCCAGATCGGAGGACCAAAATATCTGGACAAAATAACTTAGTTTTTAGGTTGCCACGTGTACTTTTGTGAGTCCACCAATTTGGATCCTTTACTAGTATTTGGAAGATTTAAAATTTAAACAATTTATTTCAAAGTTTAGTCTATTTACTGACTCAACTTTTATTAAATTAAAAGCAGCTGTGAAGTGAAGAGAAGCTGTTTGTATGGAGATTTTGAGTTTTGTCGGGAGTCTGGAGATCATTTGAAATGTCGGGAGAATCTAGACGAATCCCGACCATCTGGCAGCCCTATTTCCGAGTCACGGGTGTGAAACACCGCCAACTTTCTGACTCCGGGCTGCTACAAAAAATTTCTTGATAGAAAAACTCATTAACTTTAGTGAATAATTTTTTACTCAACTCGGGATTCGAACTCGGCACCTCATGATCTGCAACCGTGTTTCCGACCACTAGACCAACGATGCAATCTAACCACATGAGTTAGAAGTTATGTAGCCGAAGATGGTGAAGCGCACTGACCTAGCTTAACATAGCCTGTTCAATCTTGCCTTGAACACATTGTAGTCGGATGGAAAGGTACATGCGGTTTTTTTTTGCTTGCGTGGCTCGGTCATCGAATTCTACTAATTAGATTTCAGATGTCTTTCGTCTTCAAATACGTTTTTGTTTTCGAAGTTGATTTCGAATAATACGTTATTTTTATTATCAGTCTGCTACAGCTCTTCTTTTGGTCACGAGCCTGTAACAATTCATGCTGAATATTGACCTCCCTGGTTGTAGGGAGAATTTGCCACGATAGTTAGGGTACTTGGTAGGGGGATTGACGGTCCCAGCTCCAGACGTGTCGCACCTTAGATGCTGCTTCCCGTTGACAGATTCTGAGCATTTTAAATCTGACATTAACGAGAATATATCGCCAACTATCGTTGTTCATGTGATCTCTCCGGCATTTCTTTTAGATACCTCTGCCGCTACCGTGGGAGTGCAGAATGGGGTGATGAGTGCAATTTTCATCATTTTCTCGTACGTGATACAGCCATGTTGCATTTATATTATGCTTGTAGTATAAATGGGCCGGCTCGACCGGGGAAGGACCACGCTCTCACAGAATACCAACGTAAAATAGCATCTTAATGCTGCTGGTGAGTGTAGAGAACCGGAGTCCTCAGGGGTGACAACGCATCTGCATTTTAATTCTTAATCGAGGTTAAATGTAGATGTTTATGGGTTATAGCATCCACTTTCCATGAGGTGGATTGTGTGCTCGTTTATTCTATATTACACCCATAAGGGTGCGAATAAACTATAGAAAAAATTGTCTTCACTTCATTTCACAACATGAAAGTGTGGGTTGCTTACAGGTTGTTGTTTTAATTTTCTAATAAAATAAAGTAAAGTGGAATTGAGGCAAAGTTCGTCACGCTGGCACAGTGAGGAAACTTAAGGTCGCTGAGCGACCTCTGGAAAGGCTTTGCTCGGAACTTTTCTGCGTGAAAGAATTCTTAACATCGCAGTAGAACCAAAATAATTGACATAACCCAATGGGTTAGTAAGCTGAAATGGCAATAAGTTAGCCATATAGCTCAGCCCTGTGCCCGTAAGCGGGATGTGGAACGTTCACAGACTAGATATAATGACGAACTGGTAAGTCGCCCACGAAGTCCATAGTTGCAGGTGGCTCAGAACCGTATTGGTATTATGTTTAGAATTGAATTTGGTAAAGGCTTTGATTATGATATTAATGAAAGGTAAAAAGAAATAACATACGTCCTACATAGCCCACATACGTCCACTGCTGGGCGCAGGTTTTGTATTAGGTGAGATTTTGGAACAACTGCCTCAATCCGTATTAAGGCAGTTGCTCCAAAGTTGCTCCAAAAAATTTCGTAATCAAGTCAAGTTATTGAACTTCTTAGAGATGCAGGTTCCACTTTCTTTTCCTCGAGTTTTCCTTGTACTTACGACACTGCTCCAACGATAGTTTGCGGACTTAATTAATTCCAATTTTTTAAAATTTTTAGACATATCTAGTGTTAGCGTCGAGGATCGAATTCGGATTCTTTCAGATCTCTAAAGTTTAATGTCAGTGAGATAAATAGTTATATCAATTTGCAGTTTCTCAGTGTGGAACACAATAATGGGTTCCTCTCTGCTCACAATGGCGTGGGGAGTGGAGCGCGCGGGTTTGCCGACGGCTCTGGTACTGGTCGCCTTCATGGCGGCGCTCTGCCTGTACACAGCACATTTGCTGCTCAGGGTTAATAAGCACCATGGTAAGGTATCCTTTTATTTTCGCTTTCATGCTTCGTAAGGCACGCGAAGTCTTTATTTGCAGCCAATTTTACTACAAAGAGAAGAATGAGAAATCGAATTTAATAAAAATACTTAAAGTTTAAAGAGCCGTGGCAGCTCAGATGGTTAACGCTCGCTGTAAATATAACAGAACACGAGTAACCCGGGTTCGATCTCCGCCGGCATGAATTAAATTGTTAATTGCAATTTTAAGTGCTGATTTACTGCGTGCTCGGCGGTGAAGGAAAACGTCGTGAGGAAACCTGCATGTCTGAGGAATAAGAAAAAAAAATATTTCGAAGACATGTGAAGTTCGCCAACACACATTGGGGCAGCATGGCGGACACTTCCTTACCCTAAAACCCTCTCAGAAACAAGGCCAATGAGGCCTGTGCCTAACAGTGGGATGTAGGTATACAGGCTGTAATTTTTAACTTAAAGTTTACATTTCACACTGGACACATAAGAGTGACAAACGAGTACACAGTCCTTCGGTTGGGAAGTGGCTGTGGCTCATACATCTACATTTATCCTCCATTATGAAGCAAAATGTAGATACGTTGTCTTCCTTGTAGTATGGAATGACTCGTTACTAGTAAAAAGGGTCTACGCGGTCTTTAAACTTTAACTAAACCAAGACAAAACCGCAATATTATGCTGCTATTTCACGCTAGTATTATGTGTAAACGTAGTCCCTTCTCGTTTGAGCTAAATACATGCTACGCCTATATACAGTGTATACCAATTATAAAATTTGAATATTTGTTTTCAATTAAATAGGGTGTGGTTTCGGACTAAATTTTAATGCCTTAAGATCGATAACAGCTTGAAATACACATCTTAAAAAATATAAACATTTGTGGAAGAAATATTTTCGAGTGGCAGCCTCGTAGGTAAGCGAAGTGTACAGCGGCCCACCACTAGATGGAGTGGCGACCTAGGAGATGCAGCTTTGTGGCATGATAAGCTGTAACGATGATGATGATAATATATATTACAGTAGAACGCTGATATGTCATGATAAATATTACTCACAACAATACGACTTTCGTAGGCAGTGACACTTGCGAGGTGCCTGCCCTGTGCCGTACGTTATTGGGCCCCTGGGCGGAGGCCGTGGCGCACGTGTTCAGTATGCTGGTGCTGCTGGGGGCCAACATCGTGTACTGGCTGCTCATAGCCAACTTTCTGTATCACACCGTCAATTACGTCATGGGTGAGATTGTTTAGCTATCTTTATTTCATATCACGAATTTGTCAATATGACGTAATTAATTATAGTATTTTTTTAATTTGTGTATTAACAACATCCCTGGCCGCATAGAGTGTTCAGATATGACTCACAGTACAGTGAAATGTCTAAACAAGACAATGTATTTGCACTTTTAATTTAACTGCATATTAAAGCACAGATATCTCAAATTTAAACGCTTTTTTGCCTTGACCCACTCCATAGTCTATTGAAAGAGGATCATTTGAAATACATCAGAATCAGAATCACACAAAATTAAGAAGTAATTATTTGTTGGCAATATTCTAAAATTCTTTTCCTACAATCTCTACTCTGTGCGAGTGTTTGATCACAGACTATTGTGTTTGACATTGGCAGTATGAACGTACACAAAAAATATTTTATTTTATTTAATGTGTGCTTGTTACACAATTGTATATGTTTTCTATATAAATTTTAATTACATATGCCAAATCTCACACTCCTCTGCTTATATGCTTGAAAACCTACAAACTTTTCCCTTATGCCAGTTATTAATATTTATACTAACTACTGTCTTTGTCATTTTGTTCTAAATTATGTTTAATTTAATAATAAATATAATATGATTTTATTACAAGACAAGTTGCACTGGGATATTATAGGATTATACGAGGTCCGAACAGAGTGGACACCGGGAGGGCGACCATCTATCCCAAGGAGGAAGTGGATTTATCCTCCACATGTCTCTGGTTAACAACGTTGTAAAGATTGGGAGTGTGTCGATGAGGGTTGCGTACCTTATGCTCAGAATCACCAAACGGTATTCGCTGAAGGTCATACAGGTTTATGCACCTAGATCGACACATCCCGATGAGGAGGTGGAGGAAATGTACGAGGATATTCCTAGAGTCATGCATTCCTCCAAAACCCACTATACAGTGTTAATGGAAGACTTCAACGCAAAACTAGACACAAGAATGAAAACCGCAGAAGAATACATAACTCACACAACTCTCCGATCACACTCTTATAGTGGTTGACTATCTTAACTTACTGACTTAATCTAAGAAATACCTTTTGACGTTTCATATTAATCATTCCGCAATAACTTTGTACAAGCGTACTCACACGATTTAAAATAACCTTTTACATAAATCCCAATAATTCTTACAACATTTATAATTCTTTATCACTTATTTAAGTTCGAAACATTCAAAACAACCAAAATATTAAAAAAATAACCCACAGTCAACTTTTTTGCCTGTCGTTGTTACAACGATATATCGCTGTGTACCTTACCGTAGTGTATTTATGATTAAAATTCAATGTTATGCGGATAATCGTCAAAAATATTCAAATTATCGATAAAAATATTCTGATAATCGAATCTTTAAAGTTTTTATTTAAAAGTTTATTTTTAAAATTGCTTAAGTTATATGAATCATGAAAGAAATAAGTTTGATATTTTTTATAGTTCTCTACTTTTTCAGCGTAAATTTGTGCAGGCAAAATGCTCCCATCCAAGACCGCGCTGAAAAAACACTACGTAATCCCAATCTCCCGCCATTTTGGGAGCTTTCGGTGTATACTTTTGTGATTTTGTGTTTGTCTTCTTATTTTGTGACACGGTCGATAACTTTTTGGACTGATTCTTCTATACTCGTTGACCTTGGCAAGTTATATATAAAAAGGACGTATATAGTTGTGGTAGTCGCACTTTAAACATTCAGGCTCGTGCATTGGTGGTGAAATTACACGAATATTTTGAACGCGAGACCGGTGGGCCCCTTTTCAGTGACACAAGCGCGGGATCGTATCGGTAAAGCACCAGGAATTGGCAAACGCACCGTTGCTAAGATCGTCGTTAAAAACTACGGTCTTTCAGGCAGTGAAAATGATTTATTTTACACGCCAAAAAAAAAAAAACGAAAAAATTATAAACCAGTAATGGGTATAAATCGATTCGACGCAGATGCTATTAGAAACCATGTCTACGGTCATTTCACATGGAGCGAATACCATACCCTAATTTTATTTACTTCATTTATTTCATTGCATTTCAAAAGTGCTGGAGAAAACAAAGCAAGATTATGGATAACTTTGAAAGAGACTTTCATTTTGATTACATTATTGAAAATCAAATAATTAATCTAAACAACGACAGCTCAAGTAATTGTAGTGATAGTGGTTGGTTATTTATTTTTTATAGAGTTTCAATCTTAAATTTTTATATCCTTGCCTTTAGAAATAAGCAGCAACAATAAATACGAAGAAACTTATAAATTTTGTGTTTTAAATTATCCGTTTCTAATTTGTTCTGGTACTAATCAAAACAAAAACTGTAAATGATTACCAATTCTTTAGAATTGGTAATCATTTACAGTTTCATCCTCCATGGTGGCACTACTCCGGAGGCGTGGAGCAAAAGTGCGGTGGTCTTGTTCTTTAAGAATGGCGACAACGCTCTCTTGAAGAACTACAGACCGATTTCCCTTCTGAACCGCGTCTACGTGCTGTTTTCGAGAGTCATTACGAATCGTCTCGCACGCAGACTCGACGACTTCCAGCCTCCCGAACAACCCGGTTTCCGAAAAGGCTTCAGTACCATAGACCACATACATACCCTGCGGCAGATTGTACAGAAGACCGAAGAGTATAATCTGCCACTTTGCCTTGCGTATGTGGACTATGAAAAAGCCTGTGATTCCGTCGAAATTTGGGCGGTGCTACAGTCCCTTCAGCGGTGCCAAGTTGACTGTCGGTATATCGAAGTGCTGAAGTGTTTGTACAGTAGGGCTACGATGGCTATCCGAGTACAGAACCAGAGTTCGAAACCTATTCAACTGCAGAGAGGTGTAAGACAGGGTGACGTTATATCCCCGAAACTCTTGTTGGAAGACGTTTTCAAGCTACTGGACTGGAAAGGATACGGTATTAACATCAATGGCGAGTACATCACTCACCTTCGATTTACCGACGATATAGTCCTTATGGCAGACTCGCTGGAGGACCTTAGCACTATGCTCAATGACCTCAATAGTGTCTCCCAACGGATAGGTCTTAAGATGAACATGGACAAAACAAAGATCATGTTTAATGTCCATGTCACACCTATGCCGGTAGTTGTTGGGAGCACTATGCTCGAAGTTGTTGACGAGTACGTTTACCTGGGACAAATAGTCCGACTAGGTAAGTCCAACTTCGACCGAGAGGTCAATCGACGGATTCAACTCGGCTGGGCAGCGTTCAGGAAATTACGACACATCTTCTCGTCAGGTATACCTCAATCTTTGAAAACTAAAGTTTACAACCAGTGCGTGTTGCCAGTGATGACTTACGGATCTGAGACGTGGTCCTTCACTGCTGGCCGTATGAGGATGCTCAAGGTCGCTCAGCGAACTATGGAGAGGGCTATGCTCGGAGTTTCTCTGCGTGATAGACTCAGAAATGAGGATATCCGCAGTAAAACCAGAGTGACCGATATAGCCCAATGGATTAGTAAGCTGAAGTGGCAATAGGCCGGCCATATAGCTCGAAGAACCGATAACCGATGGGGAAGAAAGGTTCTCGAGTGGCAGCCTCGTACCGGTAGGCGTAGTGTAGGGCGACCCCCGCCACTAGATGGAGTGACGACCAGGTAAGACATGCAGGAAGTCGATGGATGCAGGTGGCTCAGGACCGTGCTTTGTGGCATTGCTTGGGGGAGGCCTACGTTCAGCAGTGGACTTGTGAAGGGCTGTAATGATGATGAAATGATGATGAAAGAATTGGTATCGATTTTTCTTAAGAATCGAATATTGGACGTACAGATTTTTTGGTTGGCACGCCTAGTCCAATAATTCTGACAGCTGTCAAAAGGTATTTCTTGATTTGGTTGACTATAATGTCAGGTTGTTAGACGAGAAATGAAGCTGCAGTCTTCAACAGGTTTGTCAGCATACAGGCAACTGAACAGACAGAGCTCTAAATGCATGCGGCTTGACTTACGCAACTTTAATACTGCTCTTATTGAAGAAGCAATCGAGCGGAACCAGGGCTCCAAAGTCTTTGCTAGAGATCTGTGTGCCAGAAAGAGCCAACTGTCAAAGCTGAACACTGAGTGTGACAGCATCGTTTTCGGGACACCTGAGATTTTGAGTGAGATTAAGAGGTTCTATAGGCAGCTGTACACATCATCGTTGGGGCCACACGCAAGTGTGAGTAATGATCCAAGAGCAAATATTATCCGACACTACTCCGATGATCCGATAATCACTGGGATGAAACACCAGCCAAAATTAGGAATCTTTATGCAACTCTCATATCTATCTAATGCACACGAATTGTGGAACAAATATAAAGAGTACATGGCGGAAGATATTTTACGAAGGTTACAGCAGACACACGCGAACATGACATGCAATGAACACATTTATAATGAAGCACTTGGAAAAATTTAAGATAAAGTAATGGCAATGGTAGGCAAAAAATTAAGCGACTTTGGAATGATAAGCCCTCAGCGAACAACGGAAAATGAACTAAGTGATGAAATTATACGTGAAACAAACTACGATATACCAGCTTTGCAGCAGCAAGTAGCCGAATTTGTACCCCGGTTGCTTTCCGAACAAAAACGAGTTTTTGACAAAGTATTAGAACAAATTGAATCTGGAAATGGTGCACTTTTTAGATGCCCCTGGAGGAACTGGGAAGACATTTTTGTTAAATTTAATATTAGCGCAAGTACGAAAAGATAAAAACATTGCTGTGGCCGTAGCTTCCTCCGGCATAGGCGTTCTGTTTTAAAACTCCCTCTAAATCTAGCCCAGGAAAAATCGCCGATCTGCAACTTTAGCAAAAATAGTGCACGAGGTATCATGCTACGACAATGCAAACTTTTAGTGTGGGACGAAAGTACAATGTCGCATAAAAAAGCTGTAGAAGTACTAAATTGAACGCTCCAGGATTGGCGCAGCAATACCGATGTAATGGGAGGAATGGTGGTTTTACTGGCTGGTGACTTACGCCAAACTTTACCTTTTGTCATTCAAAAGGGTACACCTGCAGATGAAATTAAAGCATGCCTCAAGTCGTCTATTTTATGAAACAAGGAGACAAAATTCAGTTTTACTACGAATATGAGAGTGCATTTGTATAATGATATCAATGCTGGAAACTATACTGACACACTATTAAAAATTGGCAATGGGCGGTTGGAAACGGATGCTGAGGGCTGCGTTAAATTGGCGAGAGATTTTTGTAATTTTGTACAGAGTCATTCCGAATTAATTGCGAGCTGAATTGAATAAATATTCAGATTTAACGAACAACATGCACGAAGACAAATGGTTATGTGAAAGGGCGATTCTTGCACCAAAAAATGAGAGCGTTAACAAAATAAATTCAGATAAATATATCTGAATTTATTTTGTTCGCTGTGTACTTCGCTTAATAAAGCGAAGTAGCAGGAGAAATAACAGAGTATTTGTTAGTAGACACAGTTATGGACACAGAACAGAGCACTTCATATCCCGCAGAGTTTCTAAATTCTCTAGAGTTGTCAGGTGCCCTCACATAAGCTTCAATTAAAATTAGGCGTCCCAGTCATGCTAATGCGAGATTTAGATGATGCGAGATTTTAATTAATTTATTTAATTCAAAATTTTTGTTTTTATTTTTTTGTAAAATATCAGTACCATGGGGCTTCTACTCCGTTCACATGTTACACCCTATTTTTTCCAGACGGTAAAAAAGGTCATGCAGTACATTAATACCGCTGCAGCCCTTAGACACTTTGAATAACACACAAAAACACAATAAAACTATCTGCTGATCAACAAACATTTCGTGCACAAAATTTCAAATAAATCTAATGACTTCCGGTAGAAAACGGTACCTATACGCTTACGTAATACGAGTCCCAGACCGCCGATTGTGAGCAGCATCGATAGTGGGAAACGTCAGGCATTACGATAAACAATCCGCCTTCAACATAACATAAACACTCACGCCTGTCACCCAGAGGGGTAGGCAGAGACTACAGACTTCCATTTAGCACGATCCTGACATACCTCTGTCGCCTCTTCCACATCCATATACCTACGCATACATGGTCGTCGGTTAAGGGTACTCTTAATTTGGCCCATTTTTAGTATATTGCCAATTTGGTCGACAAACTTCCGCCTAAGACGTCCCTTTCCGACTCTTCCATTCACTTCTGCAACATATATATGCTTTGTCAGTCTTTCCTCATTCATTCTTTCTACATGACCAAACCACCGAAGCATTCCTTTTTTAATCCTGGTCACCGCATCATCTTGCAAATTACACTCTTCTTCCGTCCGCCTTCAAACGTGGTGATTATACCAAACCCTGCCCGCAACAGGATAAACCCATGTCCTGCCGTCGTCCTGTGCAAACTGACGAAGCAGAAGGTATACTAGCTATATACGAGAGGGAATCAACTTTCTTACCGTTTAACGATCGCTTTCTCTGTTCCATTTTAAGATCTATCATCCCCGAACGCCACACACTACAGCAGTGCCCTCCTGTGTCCAAAGCACGAGGCGATGCTGGAGACCCTGTCGGACCCGCAGACCGCTACATCGCCGTATTGGGGCCTGCACTCCACTGTGCCGTTCTACGTCGCAATCGTGGTCTTCCCGCTGCTTAACTTCACTAACGTCACGTTCTTCACTAAATTTAATGCGCTGGGTAAGTGGTTTATAAAAATTTAAAGTTATCTATCCAGCTAACCAACCACAGCTTATAAAATTAAAAAAAATACGCATAATTACTGACAGTTGGGATGTTTATGACGAACGTTGAAATTTGTTTCTAATTTTGGCTTAAGTTTAATAAATAACCGCGACTAGAGTGTACAGGGGTGTTTTTTTTAATTCTTTTATACTACTGCTGTTAATGCAGTACTTTTCTTTCTTTTAACTTTTATATCTGATTTTATTATTTCCATATTTTTTTATTTTTATTTTTTTATAATTGTTTTTTTTATTATAAACAATTACGTTCCTTATATGTTTTGCTTACTGCTATTATAGTTTTATACTTTTCTACCTCTCTTGTATATATATATATATATACATATATATATATATATATATATATATATATATATATATATATATATATATATATATATATATATATATATATATATATATGTATATATATCTATATATATATATATATATATAATGCAAATTGCATGAATCTAGATCGGCGATAGTCATCTTCCATCATTATTGCTATATTCCCTTTTGTGATCGACATATCCACGCTGCACTCGCATTCGTATCTAATTTTGTTAAATTTTGGGCATTGTGTAATAATGTGCTCTATTGTTTGATCACTTTCATCATCGCAAGTGCAATGTGGATTTGTCGATAGCTTAAACCTATACAGATAGGATTTATTTCCGCCATGTCCAGTAAACAATTGTGTTTCGATGTTAGTAATTTTGATATCTTTTAATATTTTATAAGCTATCTGTACATTTGGGAAGAATATTTTGTGGTCTCGCTACCTGTAGATTCGATGTACTTCTGTTGCCAGATCGTAAGAGTAGCATTTCTAGTGAGGTGCTTGGCATAAGATAGGGGAAACTTGTCGTATATTGGACGCTGTTTATTTTCAATGGCAGCATTTTTAGCTAGTTCGTCAGCTCGTTCGTTGCCAGGGATGCCGCAGTGCGCCTTTATCCAGAATAGTTCAATGAGTCCACTATTATTTTCTAGTTCAGTGATGTTGTTTTGTATCTCCGCTACAATAGGGTGCAGTGATGATGGATTGCAGATACTTTCAATGGCTGATCTTGAGTCACTTAAAATATTAGCTTTAGGATACTTAGCCGATTCAGAAATAAACTGTACAGCTTTTAATATTGCAATCAATTCTGCCTGATACACACTGCAGTAGCTCTTAAGGCGAGAGGTGATTCTTTTTAATTTCTTTATCACCCATCCGGACAGTTACTGCAAAGCCTACTTTGTTTTCAATTTTGCTACCATCTGTGTATATTTTTCCCAGTCGTTGTCTATAGTGGCTACGTCCTCTATTTTATTTATGAGCCTATATGTTCTTTGTTTTCTTTCAGCTGGGTGCGGTAGTTGGAAAGGATTTATCCTATGTTCCATTATCCGTCCAGGTAGGGCAGCAACAGGTTTTCCTCTTTTGATTTCATAAATTTCAGCATTTTATTTTACTCTTAGTGCAAGCGGTATTATTCTGGCGAGAAGGGTACTTGAAATCAGTGAGTTTGTTTTATGGCTTTTGCCGATGCGTATTCCAAAAAGACGAGTTAATCTGTTGAGTCTTGTTTGAATGTATTTTTTCTTCGTCGATTCTACCCAGCAGCTTGCAGCATATAGTATTGTAGGTTCTACTACAGCTAAATATATAGTTCGTATTATTTTAGAATTGAGCCCCCATTGCGCTCTAGCAACTCTTGAAACCATTTTGTAGAGGTTGACTGCCTTTTTGCTGATGTTATATAGATGCTGTTTGAAGTTTATGTTGTTGTCTATTGTGAGACCTAATATTTTAAGATTATTTGAATATTTAAGCACTATACCTTCTAAAAAAAAGTTGAGGACGATAATATTTTTTTTGTAATAATCAAAGCCTGCGTTTTGTGCGCCGCACACTTCATTTTATGTTTCTTTCCCCCATAATCCTATTTTACTTAAGGTCTCGTTTATATCTCTTTCTAGTTGTTGGCCAGTCTTTGCTATTCCTATTATTACAATATCAGCCTCATTCTCTATTGAAATATTTACAACAATAATTAAAAAGCTGAAGGTACTCCGGGTTAACTTTGACATCGGGACGTCAGCCACCTCAGTCCCCCGTAACCATGGGTGCTGGAAAGCACCCGAAACGTCGGGTATTAAAAATAAAAATAAAATAAATAAAACGTGATAAAATCCATAAAAGTAGTTTTAATCATAAAAATAAAAATGTGCTCTTGAGTTTTTCGTATCTTGTAATAGCGAATCTAATAGTATGTTCCATAAGATAGGGCCACATGTCGATCCCTGGATGCATCCTTTGTTTGTTTCTTTTGTTACTTCTTCCCTAAATATCTAAGTTTTATTTTTCTTCCTGTTAAATAACTTGTTATAAGCCTTAATACAGATTGGTCTAACTCCTTGTAAGGCAGTTGATTTATTATTGCTGGCCACCACGCGCTGTCAAACGCGCCTTCTATATCTAAGGAGACTAATGCGACAATGCGCTTTTTAGATATACCTTTTTTTATGATAGCTAGCATATCGTATAGCGCATCTTCTGTACTTCGCTGTAGTGTAAAGCCGTATTGTCTTTTGCTCATTTTCTCCTCGTGCCCCAACTGCCATTAAAGTCTATTCACAAACAATTTTTCTAGTACCTTACCAAGTATTGGTAGTAGTTCTATCGGTCTATATGACTTAGGTAGAGTATAGTCTCCTTTATTTGGTTTGGGTATGACTTTAATCGTTGCAGTTTTCCATCTTGTTGGAAAGTGCCAAATATTGAGACATTGGTTGAGAAGCGCTATGAGTATTTCTGGGTTTGACTTAAAAGCTACAGATATCTAACGTGAGTCCATCATCTCCGGGAGCTTTCTTTGGACTCATATTTTTAAAGACGTATTCAATTTCGTATGCTGTAAAAGGTTGCTTATTATCAATTATGCTATTTTCCAATTGTATTGTTATTTGTTTAGCTGTATTTCTTAATTCAGTTTATTCTTCTGTATCTGTGTCTATGAAGTCATTTGGATAAAATGTTTCGGCAAGTAATTCTGCAGATTTTCTTTCTGTAAGGATAGTTCCATCTATGTCTCTTAGTAATTTATCTTCTTCTCTTTTTGTGCATTTCTTTATAATTCTGTATGTTCTTTCCCACAGGTTTTCTTTTTCCTGTTTAGTGCATAGAGTCTTCCAACTGTTGGTTGCTGCTTCTTCAATCATACTTTTATATTTTTCCTTGGCTTCTTGATATTGCTCAATGACGTACTGCCGCCTTTTCGGGTTAGCGTTACGTATTCTGCTTCTTCTTCTTCTTATCGTCTCTTTTTTCATTTCAGTTATTTCTTTGCTCCATCAGATTGCTGTTTTTGCTATTTGTTTTGGTTTTTTAGGTGCTATTGCTTTATTGCATGCGTCTATAATACTGTGTGTATAGCAATCGACTATTTCATTTAAGGTCTCTACTGATCTGATCTCCCTTATTATGTTAACTTTTATGTCTCGTCTATTTAATTCTTCTTTAACTTAGTGTTTTTCCAATCTGCCTTTGCGGTATTGTATTTTCTGGTACCCTTGTTAATTTGTTCCGTATTTGTGTTTTGTAAATGGATTTCAAAAGTAATAGGTCTATGGCTTGAGAGGGTACAAAGGTGTTCATTAACTGTCCAGTTTTTAATTTTATGGAGTAATGTAGTGGAATATGCAGTTATATCTATAATGCTAGAACACTCTTTCCCTCTCTTATATACACTGTGTACAGGAGTGTTTAGTGTGGTATAAAAAGGAAAGTAAGACATTTGGTGGAGAATTCTCTCTGAAAACGTTGAACATAAATTCCAGACCACCAGCATTACTGAAGCAATACGTCTGCCCAGGGTGGCAAGTATGGGCTAATTATCCAAATAATGCGTGACAACTGGCGTATTCTTAAAAAAGTACGATAAAAAAGGGTGAATAAATAATAATAATAAAGAACGAAATTGGGGCAATATCGAAAAACATAATTTGTTGTCTCCGATACTGCCATCATGACCTCCGATCTTATCGTCCAAGTTTTACAACACTGGTGGAGTGGTTCTGTGTTACTATAATCTTTCATATAAAATATGTCGCAATGGATATCTTCCTATAGTGTTCAATACTACTCTCACTAGGTGGTTGGAATTATTTTTGGCCTCGGACTCCAAGTAGTCTGATTAGGTATTACCAATCTATATTTGTCAAACAGCACAGCCTTCACTAATTTATTCTATTTTTTTTTTATAGAATAAGCGTGACAAACGTGCACATAGTCCACCTGATGGTAAACGGTTGCTGTAGCCTATAGACATCTACATCTATCCTCGAATAAGAATCAAAATGCATATTAGATACACCTTTGAGGACTAACGTGGAATGCCTTGATTGCAAAAAAAGGGTCGTATAGTCAATGTACAGAACTGGAGGCCCTTTTTACTGAAAACGAGGCATTCCATCTTAGTACTCATGGGTGATGATGCACCTGAATTTTAATCTGTAATCGAAAATATTCGTAGACGTACCTAGATGTCTATGGGCCTCAGCAACAACTTACCATCAGGTGGCCTGTGTGCTCGTTTGTCACCCTTATCTTACAAAAAAAAATAGAAGTGTTTGTATGAAAGACGTGGCTTCATTATTCAGGCACGATATCGGTGGGCTACTTGGTGGTGTTCGTGGTGAGCAAGGGCGCGGCGTGGGGCGCGCACGCGGTTAGCGGGGTGGGGGCGAGCGCGCATGCTGCTGCACTCAGCGGCATGCTGGCGCTCTCCTTCTACATACACAACATCATCATCACCATCATGTCCAACAACCGAAGGCAGGAAAACAATGTAAGTATCTCTCTATCTCTGTCTTACAGAATACTAACGTAGAATAGCTTAATAAGAGTTTTAGCGAGAACTAGACCGTCGGCGCCATACGCCTCCTGTTTTGTCATTTAAATAATAGTGCGGAGTTTGTTTTACATAATAAGGGTGACAAACGAGCACACAGTCCACCTGATGGTAAGTGGATGCTGTGGCCCATAGACATCTACATTTATTCTCGATTAAGAATTAAAATGCAGAAGTATCGTCACCCCTGAGCCTTAAAATGAAATGCCTTGTTTCCAGTAAAATGGGTCTCCGGTTCTCTACACTCACCCTAAGAAACACAGCAGCATTAAGCTACTATTTTACGCTGGTATTCTGTGAGAGCGTGATCTTACTCCGGTCTAGCCAACCCATTCGTGCTACAACCAAAATATAGCTCTACCACGAAAGAAAAAAGTGGAATTTGATACGTAAAATTTGGTGCGATTTTGTGTATTAGGTGTATTTTTTGATTCAAATTCTATACATTTAATACGAGCGACTTTTTATAGAACTTGTGCGTTTACGTATGAAATTTTGTGTTTTATATTCGCCAGCAAAATAACCGGTTATACCGATTGTCTGACGTCGATTGTCGAGTAAATTCAATATACCACATTTTAATAAGTTTCTTTATTTTATAAGATAGGCGGGTTTGGATACACGGGGCTCCCTATAATGTAAATATGGTTAATTAGGGATGGGCGAGTAAAAAAAAAATATTAATATTTTTAAACAGTAATATATCGATATTTTTAAATGTTTTACATGATGTAGTAGGAATAGATCTAAGATATTTTATTTATTAAATTATAAAATAAACATACATTCACTAAATTTCACATTTATTAAATTATAAAATAAATACACACAAGTTTTCACTAATAACTTTATTATTATACTTCTAATTTTCCGATATGTTTATCTCAAATGTCAATAAAAAGTTTGGAAAATACAAAAGTGCTCGACTTATAATGCTCAAATCGTGAAAAAATGCAAAAAAAAATTCTCAATTAAGGGGATATAGTAAATCAGCTCAAATTCTATTTTCGCCCCCACTTCCCCCGCGCGTCGTATGCTATGTACCGACATGTTTGTAATCACTAATGCTATAAGTAGATAGATCGTTAGATACTTATTTCATTAGGTTTATCATATTTATGCCTGTTTCCTAACGCCAATCCTCACTCAGGCATACTCAGGCATTATCGTAAAACTAGGTTTTTTTGAATAAAACTATTATTTACGGATTTTATCGCGTTTAATTACTTTAATTTATTTTTTATTATTATCCCGACGTTTCTGGTGCTTTACAGCACCCATGGTCATGGGGGGGGGGGACTGAGATGTTTAACGTCCCAATGTCATAGTTAGTCCGGCTACCTTCAGTTTTTTTAATATTAATTTTTGGTCCGATTTACGCAAAACGAGCTTATAGTATCATGAAGTCTTGCAGTGGTATGCTTGGGTTTGGGTTTAATTTTGTTAATTATAGGATCCCAAGCAGATGGTAGCACCCAACCATCTTCTCTATTGAAATTTGGATGTTTTTTTAATTTCAATAGCCTCGCGTATCATCCTTGGTAGGAATCGGTGTTCTTTTGCGAGAATTTGTGGTTTATGAAATCTAATGTAATGGTGGGGACGATCTTGAACATGTTCGCAGACTGCAGACTTCCCGGAGCGTCGGTGCTTCACACCAGCTATATGTTCCTTCACGCGGGTTTTTATAGATCTCTTTGTTTGACCTATGTAAGAGAGACCACATTCACAATCTAGCTTGTACACACCTGCATCTTGTAGAGGAATATTACATTTGATGGATGGTAAAAATTGACTAATCTTCTTCAGCGGCTTTTAGTATGTCTTAATGGACGCTCGCTTCAAGATGTAGCCAATCTTGTCCGTGACTCCTCTGACATTTGGTAGTAGAGCAGGCGCGCGCTCGACTGTGGCCGGCTTCACTCGTTCACTGTGACGTAGGCGCGGGACCCGAAGCTTGTTGTCTTGCAATACTTGCTTGACGTGCTGAAGCTCCGCGGCCAGATGTTTTCTGTCACAGATCCCTCGTGCTCTCTGAAACAAAGATTTACCCACGGTAGCTAACTGTGAAGGATGATGGTGAGATTCACCATTTAGATATCGGTTGGTATGGGTCTTTTTCCTATACACAGTGTGACCAATAGTGTTATCAGGATTTCGGATGACTAAAACATCTAGGAAGGCTAAAGAATTATTTGTCTCTAACTCCATTGTGAACTGTGTTTTAGAGTTTATGGAGTTAAGGTGGTCTAAAAATGCAGTTACTTTGTCAGATGGGAAAATTGTGAAAGTGTCGTCTACGTACCGCTTGTAGAACCTTGGATTTACAGGAGCATTAAGAAATCAACATCATCAATAACAATCATTTATCTTTATGACAATGTGCTTTTTATATCATTTATATGTTCAACATGATTGTTAGAATATGATTTCATCCGACAAAACGTTGGGTTATTGATTTTAGGCACTAGTAGAACATACCTACGCGCTTTGCGTTTAAGGCATGAAATATATCGACGATAAATATCGATGATTTTGTAAGTAAATATCGATATTTTGATAGTTATTACTCAAGGCTATGGTTGGTCCGCCACTGCATTTGAACTATTAGTGGAGCAACGGAGCAGGTGCTCTGATGTTCATATTTACTCCAATAGGATATTTCACCCATTTTCTGAAAGTGTTTTAAATGAATCCTAGAGTGATAATGAACCACTATAATTTTATATAAATTTTTTATAGAGTCATAAAAATTACTTTTAATCTATCGTTTTAAATTTTTGCGTTAAAACGCTAGCCGCCATGCAGTTCTAATCGTGACGTCACTGTCCTAGAATTTTGTCGATTTTGCAAAGAAATAAGATACTTTTTAATGTTTAATAATAAGTTATCATATATATCATTGTTGTTTTGTGCCTGAATGCAGAAAATACGAGTATAAGAACGCCGGGAAAGTTATGGATTCAAGTGCCAACTGATTTAAATATAAGAAATACTTGGTTAAAACTGGCAATACATTTTATACAAAAACTAGACTATTCTTCTATGAAGATCATTTTGATGTAAGTATGACTTATATTTAACTATCGTTTATACAAAACAAAACATCATGAGGTTAAGGGCAAGTAAAATTTTGTAATAAATTACATTAACGTAGGTATTATAACTAATGATTGCTAATAATTGTAATTATAGATAAACTAAACTATGATAGCTACTAAACTATGTTTTAACAAAATGCACTCTGATCTGGTATTGCGTTTTTGTTTAAACAAAAGTTGGTAATAGGTACTTACATTGATGTTTCAACATACAATTTATTTATTCTTGGTAGATTAGTACTTTGCCTTTTCAATAAAATTCGGAATAAAATTCAATAATCGTAATGATAACTTGAAAAATTTCGAAATAACACAGCACATTAGCTAGTTCTTTTAATCAGTGACACAGAACACTAATACCGTTAGAGGTTAGAGGGTTCGGTGACGTCACGACAGTCTCTAATATGGCGGACAGCGTTTTGCAGATTTCAGGACATTTATAGCTTAAGAAAAAAAAACAGCTAAGTGCTGCCGTATTTCATATGTTTTTTTTTAAATAGGATAAGGGTACAAAGGAGCACACAATCTTCCTGATGGTAAGTGGTTGCTGTGGCCCATAGACATCTACATCTATCCTCGATTACGAATCAAAATGCAAATGCGTTTTCACCCGTGAGGACTAAGATGGAATCCCTCGATTTTAGTATGAATGGTCTCCGGTTCTCTACACTCACCATACGGGCTATATTACACCGGTATTCTGTGAGAGCGAGGTCCTTCCCCGGTCGAGCCGACCCATTCGTGCTATAACTATACCAGTAATATAGCTGCAGCATGGCTCTACCACATACAAAATGGATATGGTTATTGTAGAGAACCGGTGACGAAATTTACTGGAAACTTGGCATTCCATATCCGTTCTCAGAGGTAAGAACGCCTCTGTATTTTGATTCTTAACCGAAAATAGATGTAGGTGTCCATGGCCTTCACTTACCATGAGGTGGGCTTGGTGCTCGTTTATCACCCTTATTTTATAAAGAGAAAATCATATTGCGCTAGCACACATGGTCCCGGGCGGCAGATTTCAGGGGGTAGTGTTTTGGGAAAAATTTAAATATGATGCTAATAATTTAATTAGTTGAAAATTAGGTGTTACTGAATATTTGATATAGAGGTTAAATTTGTTCGTTTTCAGGGCAGGGATTTGACGATAGCCTTTCTGCTCGTAACTATTACGTACACTTTGGTCGGCACCGTGTTCTACATCTGCTTTCCACTCGACAAGTCGTGCATTGAAGATGTAAGTTTAGGTAGTTATTACCTGCAACCATTGATATAAAAAACCTCCTTTTTTGGGGGATCGGTTTGCTCATGTTGGGTTATACTTAATAACCAACCAAAATTGTATTTACAAGATAGTGACAAAAATGTCTTTGACTAAAGTTATTTTTATAAAATAGTAATAAAGATAATAATCCGTTACGTTCGTACGGATTAGCAAGCTGAAGTGTGTATAATATGTCGGGTCTATGGAAGAACCGACAACCGATGGGGAAGAAAGCTTCTCGAGTGGTAGCCTCATACCGGTAGGTATAGTGTAGGGCGCTCCCCCCTCCCACCACTAGATGGAGTGTTGACCTGGTAAGACATGCAGGAAGTCAATGGATGCAGGAGGCTGAAAACCTTGCTTGGTAGAATTCCTCGCGGGGAGGCTTATGTTCAGCAGTGGACATGTAAAGGCCTGTAATGCTGATGATGAATAAGAATAACTTTGGTTGGTTGGTGTTACAGGTTAGAGGTACTCGTTCTTACCTAAAAAATATTTTAATCATAATTGGACAATATTTTCCAATGGAAACTTCTTACGACGCACGGGTTATTTATGATTTTCGATTAAATTACTTCTTATTCATCAGTCAATAACAGCCACCTGCTAGACAAGGATCTCTCCCACTTTAATGAGAATTTTGAAATCACCTATATAATTGATAGAATCAGGTGTTAAAAGATATTAATACTTAGTTACTTTGCAAACATCCGCTCAATAAAATAAAGTGATTAATATAAGAAATTCTTAGCGGTCAGCCGCCGTAGTCTACATCACCTAAAGATGCCTCGTGTAGAGACGAAACACGTGTCGCATTATCGTCGATGGTGTGTCTTTCCTAGAATAGTGGTGTTGGGAGTAGCGGTGCTGGAGTTAGTGGTGATGGGATTAGTGCATGCAATTGAGGGAGGGCGGGAGGTGCTCTTCAAACTACGTAAGACATATCATTTTATTTTATTGAGCGGATGTTTGCAAAGCAACTATTAACCTTTTTTATAACCACCTATACATCTGTTCGAAATCATGAGACGCATTCCCACAGAACCAACATTTCCCATGGGCTCTTCTTGTGCCACCCACGGTAACTTTTAGTTAATTTATATCCAAGGGGCGATATCTTTAGATTTCCCTTACACCACACGTCGGGATTAAGTTACTGTGACAATCAGGCTCCCTTCATTGACCGGCAAACCAATTTAATCATTGTAACCATCATTCAGCCAATCACAAGTCAACTGCTGAACCTAAACCTCCCCGAAGGAATCCCACGAAACACGCTCCTAAGCCACCTGCATTCATGGACTTCCTACAACTCCTACTAGGTCATCACTCCATCCGTTGGAGGCCGCCCTACATTTCGTTTACTGGTACGGGGCTAGCACTCGAGAACCTTTCTTCCTTATCAAAGTAAATCCATTACAGCCTATAAAAATCCACTGCTGAACATAGGTCTTCCCATAAATTGCTTCATCTCCTGTTTCAGTTCTTCTCTATCGCCTCTCACGACACCCATAGGACGTTATGGGCTAGTGGGTATGGTGGATTACACCGTCACTGTAAATTTTCGATGTGTGTAAATATCTCATATGAAACAATAATATTTAGATATATAATTTTTTTCCAGAATATACTAAATAATTTCGAGATGCACGACGTGATGACAGCCGTCGCAAGAGCACTCTTACTATTTCAAGTAAGTTAAATGTCGAATATAACGTTGACAAATACACAGAGAAATCTAGTTCGCTGGATTGACTCAAACTTTGCATTACAATTAAAATTTCGTCATTATTTTAATTGTAATGCACTATTACCACGTAGAAAAATAGACGCAAGAGCTAAACATGTCATTATTTTATCGAAAACAATAAGATAATTGCAGAAAACAAAAGATTAATATGAACACAATTCCTAAGGTACTTAATTCCAATTCGTACGCAATATCAAACACAATACGCTGCTGTCAACTAACTGTCAAAATTGCGTCGGGAGTACCGATTTCGCTTGGACAATTTCAATTCTAATCCCAATTAGTTCACACAATCACCACGCAATACTAAACTAATTTAGCGATAGAGTCGCTTTCAAGAGTACCAAACGTCATAATTCCAATCCCGATCGATCGGAATTCTTTTCAAGAGTAAGCCTACTGGTCAGATTAGCGTTATTCATTTCCGTCTTTGTTTTTGATCAGTTTAGACGCATGCAGGTGGCTGTGTAAAAATGGAGTGGAGTGACGAAATGATCCTGGAATTCGTCTTTTTAGTGTTTAATAAATGCATTATGTAATTGTTAACACAGATGTAGAAGTAAAGAAATTCGTCATCCATTGTTAAACGTTTGAAAATGATTTCGGCCATTTTGGATTATGACACGATAGTTCATGCTAAATATCGAAGCCGTTAATATGACCACAGCTTTTATCGCGATAACTTTTTAGTGTCAAAACGTACGAAACTTCGGCACGCATTACCTACTGCGGGACGATACACGCAGGTGCGGCCGAAGCATAAGAGAATCTATCACATAATTTGGAAAACCATAGATGTCGTAAGTAGGAGTAGACTATGGGAAATGTCAGAGAGACCTTGTGGTTTTGTACAGATGACAGTATAACGATTTCATGTATGACTGGCCTAAAATATACAGACTGCCGATACAGTAGGTTTTATTGACAGCCTCGTTGGTCGAGCGGTAGTAAACGAAAGCGCTGATGATGAGGTCATGGGTTCGAATCCTGGGTCAGGAGAAAAATCTTAGATAAGTATTAAATTTTTTTTGCCGAGAAATTTTCATTTGCAGCCCATAGTCAAGCAGTTGGCAGTGTTTTAAATCTGTGCCTCGGAAAGCACGTTAAGCCGTTGGTCCTGCGCCTGGTCTCTCTCCGCTCGTGTCGGATTACCATCCCATCATCTATGAGAGTGAGGGAATAGGGAGTGCTTCAGTGCTTGCGCATACTCTTGTGCACTATAATCCTGTCCTGCGTAGATGACTAGTTTTCCATTGAGACTGGCCGCCGTGACCGAAATTCGATCTGGAGAACATTAGTTTATTAAAGTGGGTGTTAATTGCAGGTGATAACGGTTTATCCTCTGGTTGCGTTCATGCTGCGATCCGAAGCGATACTTCTGCTGCCGTTTCGTGAGACGCGCTGCCTCACCATCTGCATCAACGCTGTCATTGTGGCGCTCTGTATTCTCGTTGCCTGTCTCTGTCCCAATATTGGGACTATTATTAGGTCAGTTTTCAACGATGCTTTCAAATTAATACATCTAAAAGAGGGCTGGTAGAGCAAAAACTTTTTTTTATATAGAATAAAGGTGAAAAAAAGCACACAGTCCACCTGATTGTAAGTGAATGCTGTAGCCTATAGACATCTACATGTTTGTATTTATTTATTCATTCTATATTGAATCCCTAATATACAAGAATACAAAGGGCGGACTTAATTCCTTGAGGAATTCTAAGGAAAGTGGTGAGAATGTGACGTAAGTGTGGCAATATAGAATAAAAAACAGTAAAAAAGATAAATAACTACGTAATATATAGATTTTACTAATAATTTTGGGAGCTTGTCAATAATAAGTTATGTTATATTGTTAAGATATACCGGCGCAGTGAGCGGCTTGGTTCACATCTTCGCGCTGCCGTCGATGCTTCAAGTCCGCTCTCTGCAGCTGCGTGGGAAACTTACCTTCTGGAAGGCAGCGCTTTACTTCTTGATCGTTCTGTTCGGCGCTGTTAACCTCTTGATGCAGTTCTTCATCAGCGAGTAGATTTTATTGCTGATATTCAATTTCCTCGGATTTTATTATTTAAGGTGTCACTTTTAGAGTGACAAATAGTGCGATAAGTTTAGTTTTAATTTTGTATAAGCATTTATTTGTAAGTGATTCTAATTCATTAGGTCTAACTTGTTCTCAAAGTGCAGAATGTGTTCTTACGTTTGAACGTGCAATTCACGTTTTTAAGCACTGTCATGGCCGGCAGAGTATTTGTTTTGTAAATTGACTAGAATTCAAATATTGATGTCTTTATGAATGTACACTGGGTGGCTATTTTTACCGTCTGGAAAATAATATTGTCATTTGTGTAAGTGGAATAGAATCTATCCTCGAAAGTATTTATAAAATATAAATATATTATATTATATTATAGATAGGCAAAATTTCCGATTATCCGAAAAAATACATAAAAACAAGTCATCCTACGGCGTTTTCGTAAAACTAAAAATTGGCTACGAACTACGATCGCTAGTGGATGAAAGTCGTAAGAGAGAGCGAAACGCATGTACATCTTTTATTATGGGTATGTTCCAAAATAGAACCCAATGTACTGTCCAATGCAAATGACGTTATGAATCGATATACTGGTGATTCGTTCCAAAACATAGGACAGTATAATGATGTCATACATTTACGATATGTAAATGTATGACATCATTGGATCGGAAAAATTTTGGCGATTATTTTGTGCTCTTTCATCCAAAAATCATTATATCCTCCTAATGGAGATACCAGCTATTATTCTACAATTTTTTGTATTTGAATAAATAAAAACAAATTCTGGCATGCTTTATTCCGCGCACACACAATTGAAAATTGTTTCTTTGTGGCCGGATATCCGACGCAATATGGCGGCGGCACGCCAGTACAGTATAGTGTCAATTGATGACGTCATTTGTATTCGGCAGTATACTGAAAACGTTTCGGAACATACCCCATGTAGGCGCCAGGCGGCCGAGTGGGAGGGGAGCGGCCGACACATAGTTGTTGATTTATTTATTTAATTCATTTTTTTAAATGCTAAGCTGGTCCGGTCATCTGTTATACACAATTTTTCTCCAGACGGTAAAACAAGTCATCCATTATTTCTCAAACATTATTTTTTATGTAATGAGTTTACACAAAAATAATATTATGTAACTTAATGTATACTTGCGATAGATGTAACTTGAAGAAACCAGACTTCTATGTATACCACTAATCCGCAATTCAGTACAAAAAATACTGTGTCGCAGCTGCGGATCGCGCGGGCGGGTAGCGGGCACGGTAAATATGCCACGCAACTGTATTTTCATAAACGACAGTCACTGTTTTCAGGCAAATACTTTTTTTATAGCATTGGGTGACAAACGAGCACACAGTCCACCTGATGGTAAGTGGATGCTGTGGACCATAGATACCACATTTATCTTCAATTAAGAACCAAAGTGCAAATGCGTTGTCGCTCCTGAGGACTAACAGGGAATGCCTCAATTCCAGTAAAAAGGGTCTCCGGTTCTCTACACGAAACACAGCACCATTACGCTGCTATTTTACGCTGGTATTCTGTGAGAGCGTGGTCTTGGCCCGGCACCACACGTGCCCACCACCCACTCGTGCTACAATTATAATACTATACTGCAGCGGGGCTCTACCACGTTAGAAGTTACATACTTATTTGAAATAAACTTTAAATCACGTTGACTAAACGCACACATAGATAATGTCAGCGTTTTCCTAGTCACAATAAACAAAATCAGTGTTAGACTGTCTAAAATAACGTTCGAGGTTTACAAAACAAAGAACTAGTCTTGTCGCCCGTACGCAGTACACTAAAGGAGTTACGGAGAATTGACCGTAGCTTATTGCGCAATGTATTAAGCACGATGAGCCTATCTAGTAGTATACATAGAAGGCTTTGGGTGAAACTTCTAATTTTTATTTCTTTTTGTGACTTGTCTAAAACAAGTTCATGAGTCATTCCAAATTTTAAAAACAAAAACTAATACCTGGTCGTAAATATTACATTGAGCTATGTATTCTAAAGCAACGTCATAATATACTATTATATTATTTAAAAAGACGGCAACGAAGTTGTTGGATGACCGCTGTTAACTGCAGCCGAAACAGAGTTTCGATCTTTTGAAATTCTTAATTTGATCTAAACCAAATACTAACTTATATTACAGACAGAGATTATATTTAACCGTTATCATTTAAAATATATAAAGATTAAATGATAGTTCACGGATTACCTGAAAAATTACGGGTGTGTAAACACCGATACGAATACGCACAAACAATCCTTTGATTCGCGCTAAAAAACCGACATCGAGTGGAAAACAGGCGAATACTTGGGCCAAGTTAGCGAGTACACCCGATTAAGTCGTTTACATACCTACTTTATGTAGTCAAGCCTATTTGTTCGTCTGTGCTCGGCGAGTATTTAAACGTTGCATTACACTTTAATCCCCCTCAGAATAGAAAAGCCTGTCCCAGGAGAATGACGTATATCGGCTGTAACTTTACTTTTAGGTACGTGTCAATCAAAATCATAAAAATCTAAAATGATGAACGGTCGTAGATATTACACTTCAAGCTTTAGACAACTACTAGCTATCCGCGGCGGCTTCGTGATTCCTGGATCTCGACAACAACGCCACCTACTGGGTCCGATTGAGTATCTAAATCATCCAGGGCACCAATCATACAAAAAACTTCATCAAAATCTGTTGAGTCATTTTTGAGTTTCAGCGAGACTTGTGGACAGTAATCAATTTTTATATACAGGGAGTATAGTCTTTGTAAAGCTTTGTTTCTGTCGCAAGAAGTACTAACACACCAGTATTTATTAAGATGTATAAAACGTCTCATGTTTTCGTAATCAACGGATCTAGAGTTAAAGTTTAAAGATAACTTACGATGTAACATCTTGTAGTGAGCAATTGTTTTGGAAAGGGTCGTCCCCTCCCCCTGGATCCACTTGTTTGTAATTGAATAAAAATACATTTATAAAATACAAATCTGCCAACTCTACATTCTTAGAAGTTGAACCAATCAAATCCTAATCCTATAAGAAACTGACATGTGAATGTAGGTGACAGAGCTCTTTATAGCCGAAACTAGCCGACTTTTTTCTAAGGCTCCATGTATTATACATTATGAGAAAAAAAAGGAAAAAAGAAGTTGTTATCAATTTATAAGAAAAATAAACATATAAAAATATGTTTATTTTTATTATTATGATATTTATTTAGAATAAAATTTATATTGTATAATGTAAGCTGCATAGATTATTTTATAAAAATCAATTAAACGTGAACTGTTTATCTAGTCATAGTTAATAAATAAAACTATGTAGTGTCTTTTTTTGCATTTATTTTACCAATATGTAATTAAAATATTAAAACATGTACAAATATATCTGTTTTAAAATTTTCACCAGATTTTATTTACATTTTTGTGTAAAAATGTTAAAAATACACTATCTATTAACTAAAATAATGTTAATATTATTTGTAAGGTACAAAAATAATATACATGCTTTAACTTTTCTTAGACACTAAAAACAAACACTGTTATCAAAAATTCGGACATTGCGGCACAGTTATGCCAACGCAAAATAAAAAAAATATTTGCACTTTTTTAACAAATATTTACGAAAATTAAGCGCTTTTTTCACAATAACAATAATAAATAGTTATTTTGTTATGTAGTACAATACATAACAAAACCAATAAACAAATAATCTATGAAAATCATAAGTAACCCATTCAATCTTGTAATTCCATTTCTACGTACGGAAAAAAGCTACCTTAAGTTTGGCGATATAAAAAAAAACACTGATATAACTGCCTGGTGACACAATTTCATAGTCTTTGGTATTCTTTTAGGAAATAAAATAAAATAAATGTAAAGGATAGTAGCTATAAGACGGCTCATTTAATAAGAACATATCATTAAGAAAGTGGATTTTAAGCCATTTTTTATTTTTAACTTATAACAGAGATATCCACACAACATCCTACCAAAACCTGAACTAAAGATTCAATATGCAACTGTTTTCAGGCTATACTAAAGTAATATCAACAAAAAAAAAAAAGATTCAATGTAGTATTTTAATTTATAACAATGTAAAGTTTGTGAGTAGGTGTGGTCTACGTGATGACGGTGGGCGCATCTCTGCGGGTGTACTGGCGAAGCTGCGAGATGTCGAGGGCGACTTCAATCAGCGGTCGCAGCATCTCTTGCGCGTCTCCACGAACATCGGTCGCCTCATACGAGTCTATGTACAGTCTGCAAATTCAAGTTAAGCTAGTTATATAACGTCGTTATGCGTGTAGTGGCGGTGTAGAAATATTCACTGTCCGACATCGTCGCGTGGACGTTAAAGTCGACAGCGGCAAACTGACCAGTAAATGTGCAGCATCGTCTCGTAGATGATTACAAAAGTCGACAGGCGGTCAAAACTTGACCAGGTAAATGTATCGTCGCGTGGATGTTACAAGACGACAGCGGCAAACGACCAGTAAAGTATCGTCGCGTGGATGTTAAAGTTGACAGCGGCAAACTGAACAGTAAATGTATTTTTCGCGTCGCGTGGATGTTACAAGTCGACAGCGGCGATTACTGACCAGTAAATGTATCGTCGCGTGGATGTTAAAGTCGACAGCGGCAATACTGACCAGTAAATGTATCGTCGCGTGGATGTTAAAGTCGACACGCGGCAAACTGACCAGTGCAAATGTATCGTCGCGTGGATGTTAAAGTCGACAGCGGCAAACTGACCACGTACACATGGGCAGCATCGCGCCATCGTAACGGCGTAATTAGAAAAGGCCAGGCAACTAACACAAAAATCCCCGCAATGTTCACTAGTGGAGTTTTGATAAGCTGTAACAGTAGTTGTCATCCCGCACAAGCTCACAACTGGGTATGAGTCTCTCCCGCTGTTGACATTGAATTTTAGATTTTCAATGAGAGAAAATGACTAGTATATATATATATTGTTAAGAACCAGGTGATTAATTAGATTACTATTTATAATGCCGGAGCAACATTGTTACGAGCTTGGGGTTCGTGACGGTAAAGACTGCCGATTGAGTTACCAAAATTGACACTTTAATTACCGAACACCAATTCAACTTAAAACACACTAATAATAAAAAACAAATGGACTACTGATCACTTTAGTTCGCAGTTATATCGGAAATCTCTAGAAGGATCTTGACTCTCCTAGTTCTGCTACTCGACACTAGAGGGCGCTAGTGGTAACTAATGTCTCCATGTACCAGGCATTAATTGTGGCGCGCAACAATATGAATAATGACAAGTCAACTCGGGCAATGTAATTAATACTTGTTAATGTCTGGTTATTATGAATATTGCTACGTAACTGTTGGGCAATTTGATTTAACCTAACCTAACCATGTTAATAACTTTTAAGATAGTAAGTTAATATACATCTGAAGTGGTCGTCCGTGGTTGTGCCTAAATAAATGACTCATTGAAATTTAGCAACTACACGAGATACATGGTACAAATTGAGTATACTCACTCCACACGCTACAATCAACCTAGCATAAAGTAGACTCTCGTCGTCTCTTGATCCGTCGTTGAGTAAAATGAAAAACAAAAAAAAACTATACTTCTCCCCCGCTCGCAGTCTACTATAGTAGTTACGGAGTTACGAAGTTACGGTCAATTGACCGTAACTTAGTGCGCAATATAAAATGGCCGGGAAGCCCGTCTAGCAGTATTTTTTATAGAATAGGGTGACAAACGAGCACACAGTCCACCTGATGGTAAGTATATACTGTGGCCCATAGACATCTACATATATCCTCGATTAGGAATCCAAATGCAGATGCATTGCACCGTTGAGGACTGAGATGGAATACCTCGTTTCCAGTAAAATGGGTCTCCGGTTCTCTACACTCACCATACAAAACAGCATTAAGCTACTATTTTACGCTGGTGTTCTGTGAGATCGTGGTCCTTCTGCGGTCGAGCCGACCCATTCATGCTATAACCATAATATAGTTACAGCGTTGCTTTACCATGTTATTCTATTCTTCTACACTTGTTCTTCTCATTCTACCATTAGTTAGTATACATAGAAGTCAATCACAAGACAACCAAATATATCTTCGTCAAGCCGTGAAGTTTCACGCCGCGGCGTGGCTCTACCACTTAATAAAAATCTCTAAAGAACAAGTCATCTCACCTGACGGTCGCGCCGGAACTTCCCGTACCGCTTAGTCGCAGCACAATTCGAGATCCGTCTTCGAATATTATGCGAAGACCCTGCGAACAAGTAAATAACTCTTATTTTTGACAGATAGACACTTTTAAAAATAATAGAAATTTATTCTATTACTTATTTTTTATCCCTTTCAATCATTTTGTCACAAAAATGTACAATGCCCAGACACCTGAAATTTACATTTTTATTATTTCCCATCTAGGCAGGATACAAAAGGATTTACAACTTTGCTTTCTAAATTTTAATCACAGAATATTCAACGGTTGGAAAAGGAATGGTTTGATTGTTTGAGATATATAGTAATGAGTGAGGTAAGCGAGACAAAGTAAAACTTAAGCTGCAGCAGTAAGTACAGAGTCAAACCCAAGACGGACGTGTTCCAAATTGTCGATTAATTGAAGATCGGCCAAATTACGGCCGGTATTAGGAAACAATACCCAGTTTCAACTCCACAATAGCAAAAGATGTGTGAAATTGGGTGCTTAACGTCGATCGTAATAGTTATACAAAAACATGGTAATAAAACGATATAAAATATAAAAACGATATATCATAAGCATAAATAAATGATTTCTATTTCTGCAATACATGAGACAATCATAACAACATTTTTTAAAACTGAAAAACTAAAGGTATGCTAATGCTTTTACTATAGCAAAAACTAAATATATAAATATTTTTTTTTAAGTATTATAAAAATAGCCTTCATTATCAAAAAAATCATAATATATTGAGGCTAATCTGTAGAGATTAATTTTGAATAAAAGAAATATGTTTAGAAAATCGATTGAATAGACTATCTTATTAAACTAAAAAAAAATTGAAAATCATCTGACACTATAAGAGTTGTATAAAGGTTAAATTCAAAATGCGTCAGCGCTGAGGACTAAGATGGAATGCCTCATTGTAAAAATTCTCCGGTTTTCTACACTCGCAATATGAAACGCAGCAGCATTAAGCTGCCATTTTACGCTGGTATTCTGTGAGAGCGTGGTCCTTCCCCAGTTGTGCCGACACATTCATGCTACAACCATTATATAGCTGCAGCATGACTCTACAACTTATAAAACAAAATGATATATGGAAGTGAAAGAAACTAGAGAGACTTGTCAGGATCGTACGAAATAGATGTCCGCAGGAGCACGAGGGTAGAGTTACCTACGCTCGTGGGTGACAGGCACGAAAGTTTATTTATATGCGTATGTTTTAAGTTTATTACAAGTTTATGTTTGACCGTGTAGTGGCGTTTTAAGAACATCCACCATAATCATAAACACTCACGCCTGTCACATAGAGGGGTAGGCAGAGACTACAGACTTCCATTTGGCACGATCCTGACACACCTCTCTCGCCTCCTTCATATCCATATGGGCGTTTTTCAAAAAAATTGTCGGTGACGTAATAAGAATTCCACTTATATGAGTTTTAACATTTAGCTTCAAAATGTAATTAAATTGATAAAATATAGTATGAGTAGAAAATAGTACTTTTTTACGAAAATAATAATGAATTTTGAAAATAATTACAATTTTAATTAAATTATGTTCTCAAGAAATTCCATTAGGTACGTTACTAATTTTAAAATAGTTTTCATGAAAACTAAAAGAAGTTCAGTATTGTAACTTTATTTATGAAAAATAAACACAATCAGTCTTCTAAAAAATATTGATAATTCAGCATAATCAAAAAATGTTTTAACAAAGATATTCCTTACGTTACTTTTGGGTACTTTGTACTATATTTTTTTCATCCTAGAAACAGAAACAGATACTTTTTTATTCAATGTAGATTATAACAATACTTATTGAAAGTCACTTTTTTCATTTACCACTGGTTCGCAAAAAAAACCTCTGTCCTGGGAAGAACCAGCAAGAAACCCAAGCGGGACTATTTTTTTTTCCAATTTAGCTTACAATAATGTTTACAATAAACAACACAAGACAAATTAGAAATAGCTTGGTAGCGATCACCCTTCCCAGGGGTTATTATCATCCATAAATTCCTTAATATTATAGTAACCCTTTTTATACAAACTTAGTTTAATAACATTTTTGAACTTCGTGTATGACAAATCTTGTATATTTTAGAACATTTTTGTATATTTTTTTTTATTTTCTAGGTCGTCAAATATGAGAAATATCCTTTCAAAAGTTTAATTATAACAAATTAAAAATTAATAATAATCTATATTGAACAAAAACAGTCAAATTTCTTTGAGATCTATTAATTAGTCTTAGAAAATAAATCACAGTAATAATAGGACAGTGACGTTAATGGAATTCGAAAATGACGTTTAGGAACTATAAGGCAACGTCTATATGACTCTAAATTATGACAACAATCATGTATTGTAATCTTCATAATTCATTGTATGTCATTTAAGAGCGTTTACAACGTACGGCATTTCATACAAACTTTCAAGTCCTCGTTTTCGAAATGCATGATCCGATTTTAATGAAACTTCATACGCATAAGCAGGACACATAGCTCTAAAAAGTTAGTAAAGAACATTTTCGAAATGTCTTATTTAAAACAAGATAATTGTAAATATCTGTTTCTAAGGAAAATTTAAAATCCATCAAAATTCCATACAATCCATCAATCCACTAAGTATCTTATTTGTGCTTTTTGTTTGTCTTTGGATCTGGTTTCCTTCCTACCAGCTGTGCTTTTACTTTTACTTATGTCGTCTCTCAAATAAAAAAGTTCTATTTCTTCCAGAGTCTTCTTTTTTATTCGTTGTACATTAATCCTTTTCCTGATTCTTCCTTTAAGACCTAAAATCTTACTTTCAGGTGCTTTTCCAATATTTGCGCTTGTTTCCTAATCACGTTTTTAAGTAATTGTTTTTCTTTATTTTTCTTACAATTCCTGTACGTACTACGAATTAATATTTTCATTATTTCTTGTCTTGCTTTCAATTTATCGTTTTCTGTGTTCAATAAATCAAATTCGGTTTCATGTTTTTTTTTCATTCGGTATAATTTCTTTCTCAGAGTCTGTATTGTTGTATTATATTGACGAATCGTCTTTAAAGCCTTTTTATAGTTATTTAACAATTTTCGGTACCTAATTTTCAATGAATGTAAAGCTGAAGTATTGTCGTTGCGTTAGAGTGACGATGTGATTGTCCTGATTGTGGATTCGGTTGAGTGTTTTTGTTTTTTTTTGTTTTCGTTTTTGTTCTCTCCAGAGTTTTCTTTTTTCTATTTTCTCGTCCTCAGTGAGCTCTTTTGGTGTTTTTTTGTCTTCGTAATTCCTTCTTCTTAAATTCTTAATATTTTTCCGGGTTTTGTTTGATTTTTCTCGGTACCTTTTTGACTTTTCTGCAGCCGTCAAGGGCATATTTAAGCCTAAAAACAATAGTGAGTTACATAATGTACCACATACAAAAATCTCAAATTTTTGTGAAAAAATTTATATAGATTTACAAAAAGCGTTGCGTGAAATAATTGTCAAAATAAATGTGATAACTGTTTATCACATATATTTTGACGATCAATTCACGCAAAAAACAAAAAAGATTTTCATTCAGGATACCATTAAAATTGAACACTAAATGCAGCCATTTCAACAATATAACGTAATAACTATCGTTATTTCACTGTTATTTTTCTAATGTTATCCTGAATAGAGTGTTTTGAGCCGAAATACCTACTCGAAAAATCTTGTTTGATTTACACACGAAATTAAGTAATAAGCAATTCATTTAAAAAATTCGAGGCATTTCATAATTATTTTATTCATACTTATTTATTTAGACTTTAGAACACTAATTAAAACGATGACTATGAACCGACCTTTAGGATTCCGTTACGTCACTTTTGAGTTCCATTCATGCGATAGTACCGTTAATGGAGGTAACGTAACCATGACAATAAAATTCTCAAATGAATTTACTAATTATTTATCAAACTTTTGTTCAATATAACTTAACATTTCAAATAACAATAAATTAACATGTTTAATAGAAAATAGAATGAAATACACATGAATACGTTACCTGAAGAAAAGCAGTATCGTTTGTGGAAATATTTTTTTCACATGAGTCGAGACCACTCATTTTGGGCGAACTGGCTGTCAAAAATTAAATATGGCAGCCACCATAGACTAATAATGTTGCTATATTTGGGAAAATGTATTGAATTGGTAGTATTTTTTGTTGGAAGTCGTTGAAAATGCGGTCACGTACGCGGAAATTCCATCATACGCTATTTTGCAGGACAACCCAAAATCTGGTATTTTAAAATAATTTTCAACTGTAACATGTACATTTTAAGGTTTAAAATTGAAGTTACGGTCATAAATGTCCAGTCAAATGCAAAATGTTTGAATAATAATATAACACGACCATATATTATGTGATTCTGAACTTGATATAGTAGATGTGGGACGTTACCAAAAACATCGACCTCATTTTACTTATTTTGATTTTATTTTTGATTTATAACAGATTCAGACCTTATTTTTATTTGATTTATGAGACTATATGTTACTTTATTGTTAAAATAAACGATATGTAGTAAAAACTTTTATAAAGTTTGATAATTTATTCTGAAAGTGGTCGGACACTGACTTTTTTCAAGGTACAACTTTTTTGGAAAACGCCCATATACCTACGCACACATGCTCGTTGGTTAAGGGTACCCCTAATTTGGCCCGTTTTCAATAAATCGCCAATTTCGATAATTTTCGACGTCCCTTTCAGACTTTGCCATTCACTTCCGCAACATAAATTTTCTTTGTCACTCTTTCCTCATTCATTCTTTCCACATGAACAAACCACCGAAGCATTCCTTTCTTAATCCTGGTCACAACATCATCTTGCAAACCACACTCTTTTATCACACAATTTCTCACCCTATCATTCAGATTCAGCCTTAACATACTCCTTAACGACTTCATTCATCATTGTTTATTTTACTCTCGTGCTTCTTCTGCCACACCCAACTTTCACTACCATACGTTAAAGTAGGAATGTATTCTTACTCTTCACAATAGAGTGTATGGCCCCATTTACTCTATTTCCTGCATTCACTCGTCGTCGTCTCGCGCTCACTCGTAAGAATATCCACTACCCCATATTAACCTGTGGGTGTCGTAAGTGGCGACAGAGCTTGTATACAAATCAGGAGATAGGCAGCAACGGATTCCTAATAACGACTAAAAATAAAAACTATGATAGCCATCCCGCTTTCCAAGCCAAGCGTGACACATCCTTCATCTGAGGCAATCTATGGGGGAGGCCTGTGTTCAGCAGTGGAATTTAATAGGTTGTAACGGTTTGTAATAAACCCGACTGTGAAACCACATGACCAACATTATTTTCTCACGTACCTGCTTCATAGCGACGCTCTTGTCAATAGGGTCCATGTAAGAGAAGTTGTCGGCCAACTTGACCACGTAGGTCTTGTTACCGCTGCTGTAACTGGAGCCCACGAACCCTGGCGCTGTGATCTTCTTCTCCAGGGCTTGCATCATCTCGTTGCAGGGATCGCTGGCGCATTCTTCATAATCGTATCTGTTAAAAAATCATTCTTCTAATTTTGCTGTTCTCATCTGTTTAGGATTGTACGTATTTTTTAAAGGCAAAGGTATCTACGCTCATACAGCCTTGATTGCCTTGTATTTGGTTCACAATGTTTTTTTAACAATATGATATGATAGCTTAACCCAGTCGATGACGATATTATCTCAAGACACCTATGTATACACAACCTTGGAAGCCTTAGGTCAGTTAGTTCGGCAGTTACCTGGTGAAGTAGTTCCTTCCGTACTGCGCCCAGTGCGCCTCCAGGGTTCCCTGCACGGAGCGGCCGCTGGCCGCCAGCACGCTGAGCCAGGCCAGCGCAGCCCACACGCCGTCCTTCTCGCGCACGTGGTCGGACCCCGTGCCGAAGCTCTCCTCGCCGCACAGCGAAAGCCGCCCAGCATCCATCAGGTTGCCGAAGTACTTCCAGCCTGAGGACCACGGTGCGGAAATATATACGTGGTAGAGCCATGTTGCAGTTATATTAGTAGTATAGTTGTATCACGAATGGGTCGGCTCGACCGGGGAAGGACCACGCACTCACAGAATACCAGCGTCAAATAGAAGCTTGATGCTGCTGTGTTTCGTATGGTGAGTGTAGAGAACCGGAGACCCTTTTTACTGGAAACGAAGCATTCCATCTTAGTCCTCACGGGTGACAAGGCATCTGCATTTTGATTCGTTATCGAGGATAGATGTAGATGTCTATAGGCCACAGCAACCACTTACCATCAGGTGGACTGTGTGCTCATTTGTCACCCTATCCTATAAATAAATAATAAATAAATATTAGCTTGATAGAATGACGATGTTTTACCTAATTTAAAATAGTACTTGACAGGTAGGCAAAGATGGTGAAGCGAAATGATTTAATTTGAGGAAAACTCATTCAAAAATCAGCTAGAAGCGACCTGTCTTTTTCTATTGTTACTTAATAAAGAAAGACAAGAATTTCAAGCATTTCCTAAATTGACGTGAATTTTTGCCCGACTACCCAAGGGAGGTTATGTTTTTGAGAGTATGGCTTGATGGATCTTAACATTGTGGTGTCGTTAGATTCATCTTATACAGAGTGACGATGAAGTTATCACATTAAATGAAAAGACGTATCCTAAATAACGTTCTTTAAACAAACATAACTAAAAAATGTAACAATTAACTTCCTAGTTCCAGTAATAATATTTTTTTTCGATTTAATATTAAACAACATCATGTAAATGCATATATTTATCACCAGACGAATACTAAAAGGTCTAAGACTCATGGCCGGTAAAGGCGAATTATAGTTCAAACGTTGCCAATCCGAATTTCTCAAATAAAGAAAAAGGATCAAGCAAAAAATGTACCTAACGATTTAAGACTTGATTCTTGAGTGAGACTGCGCGCTGCAGGTGTGTGAAATCAAATTCAAGCGAAAAATTTACTTATAATAGACGACCAAAGGCATAATTCTCTATACGCGAAGTGATGAACGGGACGAGGTGGCGGGAGGGTGCCTGTGGTTGAAATTCGTATTTCGCTAGCGCGTGCGACGATAATTAAGTCACTAGTCCGACGCCGTATATCCTTGATAATGGTTCATGGGCCACTTGACCTAATTTTCGCGTACGCGTTCATTGAGTTTAAATTGTTGTTTTTTTTTTGGTTTTGTGGACATTTTGATAAGTTTTTTGATTTGTTTATGATAGGACACGTTAATAGGATAATAATAGTTGTGATAAGGTGGTGACAGTTTGTGCGAAATTGGACGCTTACTTTTACTGTTTTGTATTTTTTTGGTTTGTGATGGGACACGTTAATAATACGCTAGATAAAAATCATATTTAATAACTTAGTAAAGTGGTGTGACACTTACTTTTTTAATGTTTACTTTTTCTAAGTTTTAAGATACCTCTTATCAAGTTTACGTCGTCGGAATAAACCGACATGATTTTTATTTACGTAGAATGCCACCAAAACGCGACTCTAGCATTACACAACCTTTAATTATTAAATTTGATGTGATGATTCTTGATAATTATTAATTTATTACACTTTAGTGATTACAAGATTAGAGTGATTATTTGGATAAGAACAATATAAAGTTTATGATTTGTTGATGCCTAATTCCTTATGTACGGGCAAGTGTAGGTATCGCTGCGCCGTTGCGATTTTTACAGGTCACTTCAGGTCAATAAACTCATGTTATTCAGGATGTTTTATTTCGTGTAATATTTTAAGCTATTTATTTTGTTTGAAAAATGAACTTTTTATTTTTTATATTATCGTTTATTTTATTATTTCAACAGACGTATATCAACTTGCATTAACTGATGCGCTATAAAATGTGATAACGTAATCGCCACCTAGTATATATATATATATATATATTTTTTTTTTTTTAAGTGGCGAAGCTTCCATTAAAGCCGAAAAGCCGGGCTTGCCTTATTAAACCTGAATCAATCAATAATATCAACTAATAAAATAACTCGTAAAATGTTTCAAGCTATTTCAAATTTCCCGCGCACTCCACTGTTCGACACATGTCGACCGATGACCTCGTATTGCCTTAGCAATACTGCTGCTGTCTAAAAAAATGAGTTTTAATAGAGCTAATAGTTGTCTCCCTCGCTCGCGTGGGCTTTTTACGGGGCTTTCAAGAAGACGATCGCTCTCTTTCTAACCTATGGCAAAATATTCTATAATGAAATATAACTACGATTGTATATATAGCAATTAGTATAGAGATTTAAAGCCAGGCTTTTGGGAATAAATTTATTAAAAGCGGAGGCGCACGGGCAATACGTTGGCAAGTTCATTTCACGTTTCAATTTTTATTTACTCTGTGTGCTTATCTTAAGCGATTTAATATTACGAGTTCAAAATTTACGCTTTTTTAAAGATTTTTAATGAAAATGGAGGATAATAGTGTTCCTTGTGATGAATTGAAGTGTGTTAAAGTGATAATCGGAGAGGAAATTTTAAACTTTGTTGAGACACAAGGTTAAGAGTGTATTTTAGACTTATCAATAATTATCGCAATTAAAAACAGTTATTGGTACAATTAAAACGTTCACCAACATTTTACGTGGACGTAATTAAATCTTTCCATAAGAAAGCGAGACGATTCCACTTCTCTTATCTTATCTCTTATCCATTAGAATGTAAATAATTTTTTTTTAATTTTGTACATAGTTTGTTTGTACTTTGTTCGTGTTTTACTTTTATTCATGTATTGTATTGAATGTAAATATTTTTTTTTCTTTCGCTTAAACAAACCCAAACGGCTTTCTTCAAAGCCACCGAAGTTATGCAATTGCTGATATGTAATACAATCTATCTAGCAGTGGTATGCCTTCTGTGTGCTTTGTTAAATACGTCCTTGACAGCACTGAATATGAAACTGAAGCGTGGAGACAGATCAAGATTGGTGTATTTTTATAAAACTGCTAAAAACAACAATCTATATTTTTATCAATTTATATCTTGGGCTTGCCCTAGCTTGGAGCTCTAACTTCGCGACTATTATATATATATATATATATATATATATATATATATATATATATATATATATATATATATATATATATATATAACATAGGCTATATAATATTTTTAATATTGCATCTGCAAATACAAATAAAACGGAGGGGATATTTTTAGTATACAAAAGCCTTTTCATTCCTGAAGATACATGTTGTAATAGGTTCAAATGGATGGAAAGACAAGACACTAATGGCTAAATTACTGTACCATACGTCTTTATCAATATAGATTGAATGAAAATGCCAAAAAAGGTGACGGCGTATATTGATCACTAAGCTTTAATTACCCACAAAAAATTAAGACCTTAATTACAAAACTCTTAACCTATCACATAATGTGACATTAGAAAATTGATGTAATTTGACGGAGTTATTCAATTTTTTCTTTTTTTAATAATGGAAATAAAATGTATACAATACAAAAGGACTGCTGAACTGGCAAATATCTACTCTTATACGGCAATACATGGGGGAGGTCTATGTTCAGTACTGGACTTTTGATAAACTGTAATCAATGAACAATGAAAACAAAAGAACTAGTTGAAGATACATAATTTACAGGCTATGGGATATTCCATAGAATACTATAATATATACTTAATAGAACGGGGGAGTGGGCGGAGCCCGTGTAGCCACTAACATGTCACTAATATGCGAATTCACACCTATAAATGTCAATCAACACAATCAATCGTTTCCAATTTTCGTGTCAAGCGTCGCTGCATGCAAATTATTTAAAAAATTGTGCAATAATTTCGTGTCAAAAGAACATCGGGAAATGGAATTTAAATAAAGGAGACATATCCTACAACCAGTAAGTCGAAACTATTTATATTTGAATATTAGAAACAAAAATAAAGAAATATTGATGTGTCAAAAACATTAATTAAAAGTCTAAAATGTGTAAATTCGCTCAGTATGTCAACACAGCGAATCGGGTTTGTAGTAGTGATAATACAACGTAATTGCTTGTATGTGTGCTCCCGGCGACACCGAACTTCGTACAAAATAATGTTGAGAGCCATTCTATTGTGTATTATAGTATTCTATGGGATGTGTAAATTCGCTCAGTATGTCAACACAGCGAATCGGGTTTGTAGTAGTGATAATACAACGTAATTGCTTGTATGTGTGCTCCCGGCGACACCGAACTTCGTACAAAATAATGTTGAGAGCCATTCTATTGTGTGTTATAGTATTCTATGGGATGTGTAAATTCGCTCAGTATGTCAACACAGCGAATCGGGTTTGTAGTAATGATAATACGATATAATTGCTTGTATGTGTGCTCCCGGCGACACCGAACTTCGTACAAAATAATGTTGAGAGCCATTCTATTGTGTGTTATAGTATTCTATGGGATATTCCAACTCCATCCCCAGAGGTGACAACGTGTCTGTGGCCTTCTTTAATTGAAGTTGGCTGCAGGTGTTCATGGAGTGCAGTAGCCACTTACCATCAAGTGGATTTTAAATGTATTTCACACTTAAGTTTGTTGAAAAATAATTTAAAAAGAAAACTGTTTTATCACTACTTGATTGTCAATGGGCTAAACCCTTAACCACTGAAATTGTTAATTGCAATTTTAAGTTCTGATTTACCGCGTGTCCGGTGGTGAATGTAAACATCATGAGGAAATCTGCATGTCTGGGCAAAAAAAAATATATTTCTAAGATATGTGAAGTTCGCTAACACACGGACGTATATAGGCTGTAACTTCAAAGCCTTGCACGTGTTGTCAGTAAAATTCACCCGCCTACCAGTATCTTATTACGAAAATTGTAATGGTGAATATTTGGAGTTTTTGATATGCCCTTAAATATTTTGGTAATAAAAAATACTGGTGTATAATCGAATTTATTACTTAAAGTTTTTTTAATGTATTTTTTAAAACCGCCCACTTAATGGTAACTGTCTACTAAAACCACCATGAACACAGTCTATAGATGCGTTGTCACCAGTGAGAACTAAGATATAAATACTCAGGGTATGCAACTATACTAGCTCTATGCACATTCGCATGCGCGCGTAAATACACAGTTTTCTATACTTTTTAGTACCATGTAGTGGCCGTGTTAGAATATCTACTACCCATATCATCCCGTACAAGAAATGGGCAGCAGCATCTGCCCGATAACAGCTAAAGAAAAATATCAAATGCTGTTAACAAATGTAAGAACTAGAACAAAATTTCTCTTATGAGGCAGTCTATGCGGCATCTAGCAGTAGATTCTGAAGGCTATGATGGATGGATTTCTGTCATCGACTTATCGCTATTTATTTATTTATTTTCATAACGTTTATACACAAAACACACACAAATTTACTGTTACCAACATACTTTACATTATTTCTCTTTCCTCAAACTCTTCAGAAGACAGAGGCTTGGCGGTAGAATAAAAATGTGGTATGTTCCCAAACGGAGTCCCACAGTTATAAATTAGCAAAGCTCACCGGTGGGCACTTCGAACATCTCCTTGCCGTGCTTAGCGGCGACCCGGTCCACCGCGGCCGCTGTGGGCATGCTGCGCGCGAACCCGCGTACTCCGTGCTTTGAGAAGTACGGCACGCACAGCGCGTTCTCCGCTAGAACTGCCAGCGAGTCAGACGGCGACACGAAGAACGCATCCCGCCCGATTATCATGTTCCGATCGCCTGTCGCATATTTATAAACATTAGGTTTCACACCGAAAACGAAAGATAGAACGTGGTAGTGCCACGCTGCAGTTATATTATAGTTGTATGAATAGGTCGGCTCGACCAGGGCAGGCAGTATCATGCTCCCACAGCGTAAAATACCAGTGTAAAATAGCAGCTTAATTCTGCTAAGTTTGGTATGGTGAGTGAAGAGAACCGGAGACCCTTATTACTAGAAACGAAGCATTCCATCTTAGTCCTCAGGGGTGACAACACGTCTGCGTTTTGATTCTTAATCGAGGATAAATGGAGATATCTATGGGCCACAGCATCCACTTACCATCAGGTGGACTGTGTGCTCGTTTGTCACCCTTATCCTATAAAAAAGCTAGGTATATTTATTTTTACAATGATATATTCTACTTATCTTTAACTTAGTTCATATTTTTTAAACTGGCATCTCCATTGAGATTGTCACATACCACATACAGCTTAGTACATGACCCAAATAAATATTAAAAAATTTAGCTACTTTTATATCTTAAAGCACTGATTTAGTTAGTACTTAAAAAGCAATCGATAATAGCACATCTTATTCACAAACCTCTCTAATATATAAAAAGTGAGCGTTATATTCAATGTTATGTACATTTCAAATGACACGGAAACCATTCTCAGCTTATTATAGGAACGCATACTCAGGCACACATATACACCTAAAACCATTTGCAGCCAACGTGGTATCTATCTTTGATGGTCAAAACCAAACTCAGAATTATGCGGCGATGTTCTTCAGCACGCACTGGATGGATATATCACTTTTTGAAGTAAAAACTTCTTTAGCATCGTTGTGATTTGAAAGTCTATGGAACGAAAAAGCGACAGTAAAAAGAGACAGACACATAAATTCATAAGATTTAACGTGGGACAAAATGAGATAGGAAGCATTATAGCTCAATGCTCTCGAGAAAAAAGTCGCCTACGCGTTTTGGTCAACAAGGTACGAAGGTGTCGTGTGCCTATGAAATAAACAAGCAGTGAAGAACGGCCAAACCTTTGACTATAATCAAAGGGCCAAACCTTAACTTCGTAATAGGTAAAATTGACATAAATCTTTTTGTAATTAGTGAATACTATATTCAGGGTTACATTTATTTACTATAAAATTAAATTTTCTTATATTTATTTCATTTGAAGGTTTCACTTCTATCACATCTGACTAACACCGACTATAGGTACAACCCTCATGGTATTCCATCCTCACCACATTTTAGCAAGGCCACTGGAACGATTTCGTACACATCCACGAGCCCATCAGCACTGGTCCCCCAACGGCGGCCGCATTTTCGGGTGTTCAACTCCTCCTACTTTTCTTTCACAAGGGACATCAGAATACCAACTTATTACTTCTTTAACTACATAAGTACATACTGGCGCACTGCCAGCTCTGTACTGCAGTGGGAACGGAACTATATATATATATATATATATATATATATATATATATATATATATATATATATATATATATATAGTAACAAATTCTTGTTTAGAGTCAGGGTGTCCTTCAATAACCAAATTAAGTTGGTACAACACCACCACGAAAAAGGAGAAAATCCTGTGAAGGAAAATCCAAAAACAGATCGAAGGTCTTAAACTCACCGTCACCGTCAAAAGCGGCGCCGAAATCATAGTCCCCGTTCTTAACAGCAGTGACGAGGTCCGCTGCATATGTCAGATTGGGGTCAGGGTGAGCGCCGCCGAAGTCTTCAAGCGGGGTTGCTCTTATCACGTTGTCCTCAGGAGCACCCAGCTCAGAGATGAAGATGCGTTTCACGTATGGACCCGTTACTGGACACAAAACAAAACATGTTATACTAGCTGTAATGGGTAGCACTCGTTAGTTTTTGAAAAGGGCACCGGCCATCAGCATTGTGGTTATTACCTTATAGTAGTGTTGTAAGATTACCCACTACTCCATATCGCCCCCTAAGTGTCGTAAGAGGCGACACAGGGAAACTTTACACTTGAAATGAAAGTTATTAACATACATTACATTATTGTTACAATTATTTTTGAGCTCTGAAGCCTGCGTTAGTTAAAACTGTGCTACAGGCCTCAGACTTCCCCATCTATTGTCTAAATATTATAATGTATATTACTATTATAAAGAAATACGTTAGTTAAAAAAAAGTGATAATATGGTACTAATTCTATTGTAAGGCCTAATTACGCGTGTGCGTGCGTGTGTGCGTGTGCTTGCGTGCGTGCGTGCGTGCGTGCGTGCGTGCGTGCGTGTGTGTGTGTGTAAGCGATAAAGCGATCTTCATGAACAAGTCTTCTACTTAAACTAACTAGGAGATTGGCAGCAGTGTCTTCCTAATAAAAACTACAAAATATAAACTGTAGTTGTAAGCCCGCATGCCAAGCGTGGCAACTATGGCAAATAGCCACCCTCTGAGGCAATCTATGGGTGAGGTCTATGCTTGGCAGTCGACTTTTGACAGGTTGTAAAGGTGACGGTTATTACACTGCCATAAATGTAGCTTAATGCTGATGTGTTTCATATGGTGAGTGTAGAGAACCGGAGACCCTTTTTACTGGAAACGAGGCATTCCAACTTAATCCTTACGGGTGACAATGCACCTGCATTTTGATTCTTATATCTCTTATAATAATAAATATATTTAAATTATATTTATTTCAACAAAAGGTTCAATCAAATGGTGTGACATTGCGCAGATATAAATTAATCAGCTCATCTAATCGATACAAATTAATCAGCTAATCTAATCAATTGATTTCATATAGTAAATGAAAAAAAAAATTAAATTCAGATTTTTATTGTTTACAAACCTTGTCTGCGTTGAGCTACAAATATTGCCGAAAATAAAAAACGACGGGTTGCACTCCGGGAGTGCCGACAGAAGTGAAAACTTGAATATTAACGTTGTGCATTTTTGATATTTTGGAATGGTTAGGGAATAATTTTGCACGAATTGCTTTAATTATCAGTATAAAAGTACTATCATTTAGGTATGTGGTAGAATACAATATTTATTTATTGCGCTATCGTACACAAACATGACAATTTATATTACATTCGCGCAAGCACCCTGCGCCGCCTAAACGAAACAGCAGGCGCAGGCATACATTTTACTTCCTCTCCGACGCCATCCGTTTTACGCATTTTCGATCAGGTCACGTGTACGTTTTACAAAAAAGTGTACAACGCCGCTAAAGAAGTTTTCACTTCAAAATTATATAAATTGGCCTACGGGTTACGGAGGAGATAGATTTCAAAGAATCGTTTTCTTGTCGCCATGAGAGCTCCGCTCCAATAGTAACAGATTTCTTGGCTATTGGTGGCAGCGTAAGAACCTTATTTCCCCATACCATCACACAAGTATCGTCAAAGGCGTCCTTTAATACCAGATGGAATATATTTAGAGCGGCGAAGGGAAGCAGTATCAAAGGCAGCATTATTGCCTCATCTGGTATTATAATTGCAAAATTTTTTTATGGCAAATCTATGCTACAATGAGAAATACCATGGGTGTCTTCAATCCAGCAGTGGACTCTGTTATCTTCTTCGTCGTAACACTCTTGAAAATCTGTCGTACTCATCACGAAGGCGGTACTTCTTTTATGACTTTTTTATATAGAATAAGGGTGACAAACTAGCACACAGTCCACCTGATGGTAAGCGGATGCTGTGGCCCCTAGACATTTAACCTCGATTAAGGATCAAAATAGAGATGCGTTGTCACCCCTGAGGAGTAAGATAGAATGCCTCGATTTCAGTAAAACGGGTCTCCGGTTCTCTACACTCACCATACGAAACACAGCAGCATCAAGCTGCTATTTTACGGTGGTATTCTGTGAGATCGAGGTCCTCCCCGGTCGAGCCGACCCTTTTGTGCTACAACCATAATATAATGCAGTGGTTTTTCCTTGCATGCACTTGTGCTTTTCAGGATTACTTGGTTCCCGGTTTCTGGTCAAGTTGCCCTACCAGGTATAAGTATGTGTGCCGCGACAGGTCGGCTTCTAGAGCCTCGTGTGTTGTATAACAGAAGGTGCCTGATGCAGGTGAGGTTGACCTTGGGTCCGTATTCCAGTCACGACCATCCCATAAAATCCCGTGGGTAACGTAAGAGGCGCCAGTGGGAAACTGAAACAGGAGGTGGGCAGTAGCATCATCCGCAGAAAAGTGCGGTTGGCAAATGTGATATGTATGGCAAATATCCCCACTACATGGCAATCTATGTAGGAGGCCTATGGCGCAGGTCAGCAGTGGACTTTTATGAATATTTAAGGCTGTTATAAATAAATGCGTAGAGTATTCTTCCAACAAACAAACTTCATACCTCCGCTCATGCAGTCAATGAGCATTTTGAAGGGCGCTCTCTGCTCGGAGCCCTGTATTAGAGTCTTGATCTTTGGGAAGTCGAAGATCTCTTTCATGTAGTCCACGTAGTCCTTTACCGGATCTATCACCTCAACCACGAACTGGCGGTCTTCCACCTGGTGAAGAACGTTGACCAGAAAGTCATCACCAACACTGGCTGTTTATTTTTATTGAAGGACTAGCTGCTAGCTTTTTACTGGAATCGAAGCATTCCATCTTAGTCCTCAAGGGTGAAAACGGCATTTGCATTTTGATTCTTAATTGAAGATAAATATGGATGTTTATGGGCCACAACCATAGAATAGTATAATACACAATAGAATGGCTGTCAACCTTATTTTGTACGAGGATCGGCGTCGCCGGGAGCACACATACAAGCAATTACGTGGTAGAGCCATACTGCAGTTATATTAATTGTATAGTTGTAGCACGAACGGGTCGGCTCGACGGGGGCAGAACTACGCTCTCACAGAATACCAGCGTCAAATAGCAGCTTAATGCTACTGTGTTTCTTATGGTGAGTGTAGAGAGCTGGAGACCATTTTTACTGGAAAAGGGCATTTCATCTTATTCCTCAAGGCTGACAACGCATCTGCATTTTGATTCATAAACGAGGATAGATGTAAATGTCTATGGGCCACAGCAACCAATTACCATCAGGTGAACTGTGTGCTCGCTTGTCACTCTATTTCTATTCAAAAAAAAATTACGTCGTATTATCACTACTACAAACCCGATTCGCTGTGTTGACAGACTGAGCGAATTTACACATTTTAGACTTTTGATTAATGTTCAAGATCATCGTTAAAAAATAAATCGTTTAAATTTGAATACGTAAATATTTGTAAATAGTGTGCAATTTGGCATTTTTTAAATAATTTGCATGCACCGACGCTTGACACGGCAATTTGGTAACGATTGTAACGTCAAAAGAAATGCGTTGACATTTATAGGTGTGAATTGACATGTTAATAGGTACACGGGCTCCACCTACTCCCCCGTTCTATTATGTATGTATTATAGTATTCTATGACCACAACAACCACTTACCATCAGGTGGACTGTGTGCTCTTTTATCACCCAATGCTATAAAAAAAATCTCCCTGAAAAAAACTCACCGTAAACGTTTGCGTTCCGATCTCGTTCACTGCGCAGACCAGGTCCGGTACGATCTTGTACTGCTTGATGCGAGTGGTGAGCGAGTAAATTTCGTTGGTGGTGTTGTCCGGGGCCGGTCCTCCATTGCTGCAGTTGAATTTGATGCCGAAGTCGTTGTTGATGCCGCCCGGGTTATGCGAGGCTGTCAGTACAATTCCGCCTGGAAACATTCAAAGTCAAATTAATTACAGTCACAAAGTCGGGACTTTTCTCTAGGTGTTAGGCCTTCCATTTCTGTCTATATATTAGAGTCCATCTATTAGAGTGCCAGTATATTAACATTTTTAACGGTATTGAAAGACGCATTAACAGTCCACCAGATAAGTGGATAATGCTACCCATGGAAACTAGTTAACTTCGAACAACAGCTACATGCGTTGTCACCTCTGAGGACTAAGATGGAATGCCTCACAGTCAAGAATTATACTGGCTCTCTATACCCAAAGACCTGAACATAAGCACTGCTATTTGACCGCAGAAATAGGAAAAATGGTGGCCACCTGCACAGACGGAGCCCAAGCATAAAAGGTTCTACTAAATGTTCTATCTTATTTCCGCATCTGACGCCTTCTTTGTTTTAAGTTGGTGTGAGTTTCCCTGAGATACAACCATGCCTTATCAACTATTAACTATTATCTCATTTGGTATTACATAATTAAAAACTTTTTATAAGCTACTACGCGTTCATTTCAAGTTTACCGACGTCGACCGTAATGATATAACAGCTTACGGTACTGTAGACAAAAAAATTGCATGTTTATCTATTATATCACGTAAACATAATGATTTTTTTTCAAATTGAGGAAAACTAAGCAAGTAGTTTATTATCCTGTACACAGAAATTGAGAGCGAACAAGTAGATAAAATGCATATTAGAAAATAATTTATTAAGTAAAGTGAAATAATAATAGTGAATAGGAGGGAGGATGTGTCCGATACAATTATAAAATATTGTACTTAATTAAAAAAATTATAGATTTATTTTACATTTAAATTATTTCCAATACGTAAAATATTACGAAGGCGCTGCTATCGGTACTAAAGCCTCATTTACATTCAGCCCCTGCCACTGCTCCTCGCGCTGCTGGCAATACTTCGCTAAATACTGCCGTAGCAGGATTGCGGGAAGTGTGTATTTACATTCTGCCCTGCCACTCACATCACTTTCGGCTTTCGACTACGGCAGACGTCGAAATAATTACAGCGTCCGCGCTGAGTCTTTTTGCAATACAAAATTATGTTAATAATTTAAAAAGATATCAAGTTCAAAAGAAGATAGATAGTTAGATAGAAAATTTATTTGCTTAAAAACATGGTACATAAGATGATCAATGACGGGGAACTGACATGTTTTGCCATAATTGGCATGCAAAAATGATATGAAATACAGCTAATTACACAAACCCAATGTTACATTTTAAAATTATTGCATTGCTTAAAAGTTAGGTACAAACATTCTTTTTGAATTCAAATATTATGTAAATTCTTATATAGTGAATTGTTCATAAATTATTAATTGAATTATTAGATTATTTTTACATAAATAATATTAAATAGTGTATGAGATTAGTTAAGCTATTATTATTTCAATAATTACACTACAATATAAATTAATTCATAATTTTAATTACAATAAAATTATAATTTAAAAATCTCAGACTATTATGCAAATATTTCCATTTAACTTATTTTACATTTTAATAAATAAATAATCAATATGAGTTACTAATCGTTTTTAGAAATAAAATGTCAATGTTCATTAATTCCTTAAACTAAATTTTATATTAATATAATAAATTTGACGATTTTATAATTAATTATGTACATAGGTACTATGTTATCTAAAAAAGAAAATTCGTATTCGTAGAAGATGATGAATTGTGGTTTTTATAGTTGAAATCCCATATAGTTTTTTTCCGATTCCAGTAGTTCTAAAAACTTTATTGTATTTGCATTATTCCACTCGAAAGGCATTTTGGTAGATCGTACTTATTTAATAACAAGACGGCACGCACGTCCGTTCATCCAGGCGCTTAGCGCGAAGTGAGCGATGGAGCTGAATGTGAACACTCACTGCCGCTCGCGCTGCTCGTCCTTTGACTTCCGCACGAAAAACCGACGTTTGAGGGATCGTCGGGCAGTGGCAGCGGCAGCGGCAGTGTCAGCGCGAGTAGCCTGTTTACATACTGCCCTGCCCACTGCCCTGCTCACTTCGCCCAACAGGGCTGAATGTAAATGGGGCATAACAGGGCGACGCTTGAGGCGCGCAGTGAGGGAGCGCGGCGGGAGGGAGGTAACAGCATTCTTGGAATGAACAAGTAGTACCTACTTGGGCTAATTTTGAGTTCAATTGAACGTCAAAATGTATGGAAACTAACCTGAATAGTTAAGTCCTTTAGAGAAGAACCTGAGGTATATACAACTCTTGACATAATTTCGTTTACGAATTAATATCTGATATCTCTAATATATAAAAAAATAATATTTGTTTGTTCGTATTTCATGAGCTGCCATACCGTTCATCAGATTGCGGTACAAGTTTGTCAACTTATTGCTTGCACTTGGGCGAAAATTATAGGCATAGTACAATTAACTTACAATAAGGTGGCGCGCGTATAGTATCGATAATATTTATTTGAAAATTATATATATCATTCAATTTCAATTAATATATTATCATCCCTAATTAAACAAATAACTATTCCAAATTTGAAATGATATTTCCACAATTATTTCTTCTGAGTCAGCAACACGCCGGGACCAGCTAATAAATAATAAAGTAATATATAACTTATTTGAAATAGTAGTAGGAGCAAGTGCGTGCGTGCGTGCGTGCAAACGAGCGTGCGTGGGTGCGTACTTGTTATCCTGACGAACTTTTTTAAATGTAATTTTTTCCACGTTCACAAGAAACGGAACATGTAATACTCATTTTTTTTCAGCCACTTACGTATGGTTAACGAATAGAATAATTTTATTCTAAACATTATGTTTTATCAGTGGCGCACCATATATTACTGCTACTCGGGGCTGTCAATGTCAAAACAGCCTTACGCAAGTATATTAAAAGGTTTAAAATTGTCTTCTATAGTTTTGGTATATTATTTAAAAATGAATTAAACGATATTATTGCGTGTTTTAATAACCCTTGTCAAAGGCGTGTGTGCAGATCATCTCTATTTTAAGAAATTCTAATGTATTATTCTATTGTAAGAGTGTTCATAATATTTTATTTTTACAGGATGTAAGTAAAGTGGCGTCATTTAAAAAGATAAGACGTAGAGCTAACTGTCATTTCTAAAATGCTATCCCCTTAAAACTGCCCTACGGGGTCATACCCCGCACTCCTATTGTCAGGCCTTATGTGTTTTATGTTGTCAATACGTTGTTTATAAAGCTAAGTTTTGTTCGATGAGACTGAAATGAATCGAGATTCTTTATCGCTTGGTTAATTCGTTGTGCATTTTTATCAAACCGTTTTAAATTATGTTATCACACTGATTTTAATATAATAAATACTTATATGCGGATGTATAATAAATAATGTAATCAATCTTTTATAACATTCTTTTATTTGTCTTAATTGTAAGACACCGTAGTCTATTAAGTATTACAACGGGTGGACTTAACCTTAAGGCATTCTCTACCAAGCAACCCTGGGAGAAATAAAGCAACAAAAAGTGGTGACTGGTAATAAAAACTCAAAAAATAACTAAAATACATCATGATGTTAATTATACATAAAATATATACGCAAACGTACTGTGTAGTATACATGAAGAAATATATAAAAATAAATATTATATTTATTACCGAACATCAATTAAAACTTAAAAGACACTAATAATTAAGCACACTGATTCACTTTATTTCGCTCCGAAGCTTCGCTTGTCTCGCCAAATTCAATACTGCCCCGATTGCGGCTTGCAGCGACTTTAAATACACCTTTTACACCGAAACATCCAGAATATTCCAGTAAATACGGGCGCCTTCTGACCAGACGCAGAAAGTTCGTGTGGGGCTTCTAGAAAGCTTAATTCTTCTATTCGATACTATATGGCGCTGTTGGTCGAAAGTTCAAGTTTGACATTTTATAGGAAGCCCTCCTCGCTCTGGTCCCCGACACTAGATGGCGCTAGTGCCAGGTACCTGACGTCAACTTAGGCGCGCAACACTGCCCTCTCCTAAGACATGCTCGTCCCGAGCATTATCGACCCCATAGTAGCGCGCCAGTTGATCCACATGGACGATCTTAGGAGTACCTCTTGCACCTTTTCGAAACGGCTCCGCAACGTCAAAGGCTGTCCTATCCCATGGTGCACCAACAAAGTACAATTTCGATTCTCCTCTACTACGAGTCTGAGGTCCCTTCTCAGCCGCACAACTTGTACATGTGCGACACCAACCCTCGACATCGTAACGATAGTGGACCCAGTAAAACTGTTCTCGGATCTTCAGTAGAGTTCGTTTAACTCCCAGATGGACTCCTGAATAACCATTATGGTACAGCTGAAGAATATCCGGCACTTTAGCTTTAGGGACAACTATTTGCAAACGCCAGCTGTCTCCTCGACCATTTTCCCATTTACGGCACAGGACTCCATCCTGAAGCAGCAAGCAGTCCCATTGGGCCCAATAGCTTTTCGTGGTCGAGCTCATCGCTCAGATGTCACTCCACTTGGGCTTGGGAGCACCGGCCTTCATTCATTACAGAATCGGCTTGATGTACGGATCTTCCTGCTGTGCATGTTGTAAACCGTCCTTCCACTCGTTGCTGAGGTGGTCTGTCCTGAGCATCCTCACGGATACCACTTCCTCTTGCCTAGAACAGTGCTTGCAATCTTCAGGACAAGGTCTCCTTGACAATGCATCGGCGTTGCCATGCGATTTCTCGCTGCGGTGTTCAATCACAAAGTCGTATTCCTGCTGCTGGGTGGTGCTGTTAGCCGCACAACCCTCTCGAGATCGATCACCTTCCCTTTTTACAGATAGGGCAGCTGGATCGAAGATGGCCCCTTTCCCCACAGCCATAGCACCTAGGGCTGTATCCTTTACTGCGGTCGCGAACTGTAGCTGCTGCAACCTCCCTGGCGTGATGGGAACGATGATCCTGCCGCACGGCTTCAACCTCCAGTGCATGGGCCAAGGCGTCCTTAAGCGTCTCGTGGTGCCCGAGCCTCACAGCAGCTCTGACTTCCAGGTCGCGGATGCCGTCGATGAATGTCTGCACCAGATTCCCTTCAATGAGCGCAGGTACAGACTGGTATGCTTTTCACACCAGCTTCTCCACCTCAAGAGCCCACTGCTGCAGGTTTTCGTTAATGCGTTGCACGCGATCTTTAAGCTGCGCACGAAAGATGTGTCCCAGGTGAGCGTCGCCGTATCTCGCCTCCAATGCCTCAAGAAGCTGCTCGTAAATCACTTTCTTACCGAGAGCTTCCAACACAATTAAGGCGCAGTTCGCGCAGACCTAGGGTGAGTGCAGTCATAGCCTGGCTTTTATTTCAGCCGTTCGCCTTCATGACAGCCTCGAACTGGATTTTGTAGGCTGACCAGGAAGAAGTCCTGTCGAACGGCGGCACTTTTAACCCACGTAGCTAAGGTGTTGTAGCAACTACGGGAGCTGTAATTCCATCCCCCAGTTTGAGGTCGTCCAGCGTTTTCTTCACGTCAGCCATCACGTTGTCAACCCGATTGTTAACTTGGTCGATTCGGGTTTCAGCTTTCTCGATTCGGGTTTCAGCTTTCGCGATTTGGGTTTCAGCTTCCGACAGGCGGTCGTCATTCTGAGCAACCCTATCCTTCACCTCCTTTATCTCCTTCCCGAAGGTAGCGTGAAGGTCCTTCATGAGGAGCATCTCCTCTTCCAACCGACGGGCCTGTTCCTCTTGTCCGCCCCGCAGCTGGTCTTCCAAACGACGGACCTGTTCCTTCTGTCGACGGACCTGTTCCTCCTGTCGACGGACCTGTTCCTCCTGTCGACGGACCTGTTCCACCTGTCGGCGGATCTGTTCATCCTGTCCGCCCCGTAGCTGCTCTCCCAACCGACGGACCTGTTCCTCCTGTCGGCGAGTCTGCTCCTGCAGCATCACTATCAGAGCACCTAAGTCAGGTGCTGCAGGTGTAGGAGCTGCTGACGGGTCAGCCTCCATTGCTGGCAGTTGGCCCTCTGACGTCTGCGGCGTTGCACCACCAAATCGTCTCTGGTCCGTCTTCTGCTGGCGATGACTTCGGGTACGGACATACTACATTTCGTCCTTAGTTACGTCCTTAGGTCGGCATGATTTTATTCCATTTCTGACACCAATTGTTACGAGCTTGAGGTTAATGACAATAAAAACTGCCGACTGAATTACCAAAATTTACACTTTTATTACCGAACACCAATTAAAACTTAAAAGACACTAATAATTAATTACACTAATTCACTTTATTTCGCTCCGAAGTTTCGCTTGTCTCGCCAATTTCAATACTGCCCCGATCGCGGCTTGCAGCGACTTTAAATACAACTTTTACACCGAAACATCTAGAATATTCCAGTAAATACGGGCGCCTTCCGACCAGACGCAGAAAGTTCGAGTGTGGGGCTTCTAGAAAGCTTAATTCTTCTGTTCGATACTAGATGGCGCTGTTGGTCGAAAGTTCAATAATATTTTCTACGAAGCCCTCCTCGCTCTGGTCCCCGACACTAGATGGCGCTAGTGCCAGGTACTTGACGTCAACTTAGGCGCGTTATAATATTATATTTTTTATAGGATAGTAACAAACGAGCACACAGTGCAAGTGATGGTAGAATAGAATGGAATAGAATAGAATAGAATATTTTTTTATTCAATATAGATTACATGTTGTACTTCTTGTTGAGAGTCATTTTTTACTTTACTACTGGTTGTAAAAAAAACCTCTGTCCTGGGAAGAATCAGCAAGAAACCCAGCGGGACTTTTTTTTAAAATAAGTTTTACAATGTGAAGGGTCATAAAATATTTACAAAATTTATTTTAGAAACAGTTTGGAAGCGACCACTTCATTCCCAGGGGTTATTTATTATCAACCATGTATTCATTTATATCATGTGTTTGTTCCTAGTGTTTAGAGAGTGTATGTCACTTTTTTTACTAAAACTACCTTTGTTTTTGTGAACATACATCAAAATTTCATAGATATACTGAGAGGCCAAAGTTAATATATTTCTTTAAATTTTTTTTCTAAAAGAATCTCTCAGTGTATGGTTATAAATAGCTCTAATGGCCCTCTTCTGCAAAACAAAAATAGTTTCTAAATCAGCCGCATTCCCCCATAGCAAAATTCCATATGACATTATGTTTTGAAAATAACTGAAATGAACTAATCTAGCTGTCTCGACACTAGTGAGATCTCTAATCTTTTTTACAGCATAGGTAGGTAGTAGGTAGGTAAGTGATTGCTGTGGCACATTTACATCTACATCTATCCTCAAATACGAATCAAACCGCAGATGCGTTGTCAACCGTGAGGACTAAGATGAAATGCCTCGTTTCCAGCAAAAAGGGTCTCCGGTTCCCTACACTCACCATACGAAACACAGCAGTATTACGCTGCCATTTTACGATAATATTCTGTAAGTGCGTGGTCCTTCCCCAATCGAGCCGACCCATTCGTGCTAAAAATATACTACTAATATAGCTGCAGCATGGCTCTACCACGTATTAAATAATCAATGAATACATATTGATTATTTAGTACGACTTTGGGACCTTCAAGAAAAGAGCCTACTTTTTTTTAAAAGACCCGCAACCGCAACGCATCTGCAATTCCCCTGGTGTTGCAGTTGTTTATGGGCGGCGGTAGTCACTTACCATCAGGTGAGCCGCATGCTCGTCTTATATAAAAAATATAAAATATAATAAAAATAAACAGTCAGTTGTAGAAAAAAATTGATATGGCATTCGTAGACGGCTTGATTGCGCAATTTTTTTTGCAATGAATGCACTGTGAGCCGCCGGGTTTCATTTCCGTATGAAATAACTTTTTGTATGGCCTAATTATAGTTGTTTCTTGTGTTTTTGTTCGTATTCAATTTATATAATTACGTAAGACGCCTCCAAGATACAAAACATTCGACACAAAAAAAAACCATAAAGCGGGGGCTTACCAACATGATGTAAATATGTTGATTAAAAATTGGAAAATCAAATTCTTACTCATTCTAGTCATCATCATCATTACAAACTGGGTAAAGTCTACTGTTGAACAAAGACCTTCACCGCAGATTGCCTCTTAGAGGGGATATTTACCGTTGTTGCACTCGGAGGTAGTATCCCCTCTAAGTAAGTGATGCTCTCAGGGGTAGTATCTCCTCTATGTAAGTGATGTTCTCGGGGGGTAGTATCCCCTCTATGTAAGTGATGCTCTCGGAGGTAGTATCCATCTATGTAAATGATACTCTCGGGGGCAGTACCCCTCTATGTAAGTGATGCTCTCGGGGGGGTAGTATCCCCTCTATGTAAGTGATGCTCTCAGGAGTAGACCTCTATCTCCAGAATGCCAGCATGAAATAGCCGGTTAATGCAATTATTTGGTAGGGTAGCGAGAATCGAAGACACTTTTTACTAGTGCCCCTTTTGTTGAATTGAGGAATCACCAACACCACAGCAATCACTCATCGTCAAGTGGAATATGTGTTCGTTTGTCATCAAACATCTATGAAAAACGTGAGGTAATTCCGACGGTATACTTTCCGACACTATCAATCATCATCGCCGACAAAATAAGCCAAAACTTTCATTTAAAAATTCTATTATTTTTTCTATTTTCTTTCACTTTCTGACTCAGAGATTGAATTTGTAGCGGGAATAAAATAGTATAGCAGACTATAGTTTACATTTTCCCTCTAAAGTCATAGATACAAATTAAAAATGTCTGTGATTTTTATTGCAAATCTTAAATTATCGAAGATAAGTTTATGGCACGTGACTAGATAACAAATATGCGCAATATATTATAATTATTAAATCTGGACACCACCAAAAAAAAATCCAAATCTATAAAATTGTCGAGTCATTGTTGGATTTAAAGTGGAGGTATCATGTGACGTCATATTTTTAAATTTCAATAAGCAAATACAAGTATAAGTAAGGTCTTCGATATTTTGGAGATGATGGTTGGAGCACAAAAACTGCCGATGCGGTTTATAGTACAAGGTGTTGCTACATTAATTGAAATGCAAAATTAAAAGTTTAAAAAAACCCACGGCGGATATAAACGTTGTAATTGAAAAAGGATTAAATAAAATCTTTGAAAACACCTAAATAATAGGAAGCACTTAAGTCAAGAAAGCTAAAAATAAAAGGGTTTTTAAAAGAGTTGATTTGTCGCGAGATCTGTCATAATAAACAACTAATTATGACTTTTCTTAGTCCTTCCTACCTTTCTGTACCTACTTGTACGTCGCAACGATAAACATAGCAATAATATCAAATATAGGTACTACACATATTTACTACCTATTAGGTAGTATAATTACAAACCAAAAAAAAAATCGGTCAAGACTTCCATTGCTATCTTTGTTCCGAATTTCAATATAGAAAAGCTTAGAGATGCAGCAATTTATATCAATTAATAACTACATTTATTTACGTACCCAAAGTAATTTCAGTTAGGTAGTCAAAAACTTATAAAATGCAAAATTTTAGTTCATTACAGGGTAGGGAATGGCAGCGACGGCGGATTTTCTTCTTTGCAAGAAATTGTATTTAAATCGTTCAAACCATTTTGGAGATAAAAAGAATCATTTGTTTGCACAAAAAATGTTTATTGCAGTGTCCTTTGGCGAGTTAACATCATAACCACTATCAAAGCACCATCGCTGCTGAGTCACAAATGCTTTAGAGAAAACCACAGTCAGTCCACCCGTTTTGGAGATAAATGGGAACATTCATTTGCACACACAAACACACAACCTCTCACCCTAAACGCATATACCTTCTCCATTACGTCGCGGGTAAATAAGACGTAATATATTAAGTTTTGTATGAGTTTTATTTATAGAACAATCTTATAAATCAACCTTACCATAAATATATGTTTAGGGAAATCTGTAATAGTGATAATGATATCAGAACTAAAACAGGATATGTAGCAGCATCTTCCTGATAACAACTAAAAATAATAAAAAAAATGCAATGCCAGCCCGCCTGCCAATAGTGGCAACTATGGCAAGATTCCACCTATGTGGCAATTTACGAGGACAGCCCATCGTCACCTTTAGACTTTCGATAGATTGTAATGAATGAACTAATGAATACCGCCACCTATTGCATGTCACATGAACATCCAGATAAAAATAACTGTACAGACATGACAATAATTCATTGTACAGTTAATAAATAAATTAAGTAATTAAAAGTTGAGAATTGTGAACTAGTGGTAAAATCAAAAATTTTATACAACTGACTTCATTATTAATAATAGAAAAACATCATCAATGTAGTTGACATCAATTAAATTTGCATTATTAAGGATAACTCAAAAACTAATCGTCAGATCTCTATCAAATTGGGACCACATGAGAAGCACCAACTTTCAAATAAAAAAAGAATCATAAAAATTGGTTCACCTATAAAAAAGTTCTGAGGTAATACACATAAATATAGTTGAATTGAGGAAATCCTCTTTTTTTGAAGTTGGTTGAAAAATAAGAAGTGTAATTGCAAAAGGGTGGAAATTTTTCTGGTGTCTTTATTACTATTAATATTACACTTTGCAAACAATATTTATATTTTATCACAAGAATAAAATGTAAGCGTGTTTGTAGACTGTTCCTGTCACCGGCACAAAAACGGTACTACAGTAACAATGCTTTAGCATTATGCTAAATCAATAACCATTTCATTACTGCAATTCAGCACTGACATAATAACTAAGAAAACCCTGATTTATATTAGTAAGTCCTGTACCATATTGTAGTCTCACTTGTTTTTTTTTCTTTCTTTCTAAATGAAACAGATGGGCAGCAGCAACCTTTTTAAAACAGCTCAAAAGAATTAAGAAAATTTGGTTGCAAATATGTTTGCCAAGCGGGGTAACCATGGCAAATACTTTTGATAGGCTGTAATAACTGAAAATAAATAAATAAAAATACAACTGCATTACTCACCAAGTGTTTTATATTTTCTTATTATACAAGAAACAGCAGGGGTAGAAAGGATACCATTTTGACCCACAAGCAATTTGGCCACCTATCAAAAAAATTAGAATAAAACAGGATATTTTATTATATTTATGATGTTCATAAATAATACTTATTGAAAGTAGTATTTTACTTTTAGCACTGGTTTGATCATAAATACTCTATCCTGTGAAGAACCAGCAATACACACAACAGGACTTTTTTATATGGTGTAAACAACAATATCAGGATCCAGGGTATTGGAGAATGAAATCTAACCTGCGAAATGACTCTTTCGCCACTGCAGTGACCATCAATAAAAAAAAGTTCAAATAAGTTTGAGTCCTATGTTCAGCACTTTTGAGAGGCTGTAACAGTAGAGTTTGAGTTTAATCTCAAGATTATCTCTGCATACTGCACCTGTAACCTTTATATTGGAAGTTGGTTGCAGTTTTATATGTGGTAGAGCCACACTGCAGCTATATTATAGTTTAGCCCAAACAGGTTGACTCGACTGGGAAAGATCACACTCACAGAATACCAGTATAAAATAGCAGCTTAATACTGCTGAATTATGTATGGTGAGTGTAGAGATCCGGAGACCTTTTTTTACTGGAAATGAAGCACTCCATCTTAGTCCTTAGGGGTGACAACACATCTGCATTTCGATTCTTAATCAAGGATGAATGTAGATGTCTACCGGCCACAGCATTCACTTAACATCAGGTGAACTGTCTGCTTGTTTGTCACCCTTATTCTATAAAAAAAAAGTTGTCCATGGGCTACAGTAACCACTTATGAGTACCATTAAGTGGACTGCAAATTCATTTGTCACTTCAATTTTATAAAAAAAAATTAATAAAAAGGCACTGTGCTACATATCCAATATTCACATAAAGATTATATCTAATTTTTCATCAGCCTGAAAAAGTCTACTGCTGAACATGGGTCTCTCCCACTGTAAAGCAGAATTGCCTAAATATCACACTTGACAGGAGAATTGATGTCAGTACCAGACTTCTCACAACCTTGACACTGTTGTCTATCATGGGTCTGGATATTTTACAGATTATCTCTTCTGAACTATAGTTACGTTAAGATTTAGTTATATTGCAATTGTTTGTATTTTTTTAATTATGAATTTTTTGCAAGAATAAATAAGGTAGACAATTAAAAATGATACTATTACTGTAATAAAAGCATAGAGAAGTCATTTAAAAAGTAACAGAACTACGGAATAAAACAAAAATTATTGATCACTTTGTTAAACATTTATATAAATTTAGCTACTTATATTCTGACTAAGAATTTAGTAGCGGCATATCACAAATAGGAAAAGAAATAAATATGGCATTATATAAAAAATATAGAATTTCATAATTACTTCTTTTCCCTTAAATTATATACAAATGGCAAAATACTTACACCATTAGCAGCACAAATTTTTATAATTTTGTCGACCACCTCCTTGACGAGATATCTACCATCACCACCAACTACCAAAGTACTCCCAGCTATGGAATCCTTATTCGCATCTAATATACTTTGAATAAAGTTCTCAGTATAGTTTTCTTGAAGAAAAACCTTCACCTTCTTTCTTAAACCACTGGTGCCCGGCTTCTGTCCTTCATAGGGATTTGTGTTGACTGTTACAACGTTTAACATTTTTTATAAATGAAAGAATATTCTGGACAAGGAGCCGAGTTTTCTGTATACTGTCTATTAATAATATAAGGTGATACTATAGTTCATGAGGTCAAAACTTCAAATCGCATAGCGCATAGTTTTATCGGTCAAGAAGATAGTTAACTGTAACTGTCAAACCAATGTCAATCAAGGTCGAGAAAGGGCTGCGTTTCAGTTTATGCAGTTTCCGTTTTCCATAATATAGCAATCCGACATACATAATGTTGTTATTTTATAATATAATAAATATGTAATAATATAATATAATAAATAGTATATTCTGACAATTAAATCGACACTAATTAATGAATAAAACATTAAGTTGAACATTTATATGAATTTGCTTACAATTACGCCTTAATCTCATTTCACACAATGTCGCGACGCAACGCGACGATGCTTGAAGAGGGCAGTGTTTTTGCACCGCGCAGCGCGTTGTTTTGAGACGCATCGCGATACGTGAAGCGCATCGTGAAGTTGCTAGCACCGCTGCGGCTTAGCGCGACACCCTGGAGCATTTTCGAATCTCAATAAAATGTGTATCTTTTTGTATAGGCAATAATGTTATTTTATTGGAGCGGAGATCCCATGGCGCAAGAAAACCATTCATGGAAATCCTCCTCCGTAACCCGTATGCTAATTTATATAATTTTTTTCGACAATATTTTGTAGCTCAACGCCGACAAGGTTCGTAAACAATAAAAATCTGAATTTGTCTAAAAGATATTAAAAAATAACCAAAAGCAAATTGTCTATGGAAAAATACACGTAAAGCAAAACTGCGCGCTTTAAACTTTTACTCCGCTCCGTTTATGATGCTAGCAAAAGATTTCACCTTTGCATCTGCATAGGCCCTAGTTTTGTATCACTATCCTAAAAAGTGCGCGCCGCATCGCGTCGCGTTACGTCTGTCATGTGTGTACTGACCCTAATAAGTGTAAATGACAATTGCGATTTTTGTAGCAACTTTTTTCCTAATGTCCATAATTTTTGTGTTATAAGACGTTTGGACGTAAATTTAGTTCAAAGTCAAAATCTATTTTTACTGGCCTACCAGCAGCGTCAAAATTGTAACTTCTGCATCCTACTCTATTAGAATATCATCAATAACACTCAATAGTGTTGTAATCGTGCTTAGTCCAGTATTAAAACACGATTGTTTTAAGTAAGCCTCACCAACGATTAAAAAAGCAGTATACCTATACTTATAGGTCGTAGACGATTTAGTTCTACTATACAGTTTTTACTGCTATTGGATTTATTACAGCTTCTTTCCAGATGTCTGGGACACCTCTGTATGTATAGACGTATTATTAATGGCTGTTATTGTACTCAAAAGTGGAAATTCTCACAAAGTTCGCTTTGGTTATGTACTTTTTTTAGTAATTCATTAATTTTTAGCTTAACATAGATCGTATGAGCAATTTCGTAGTTTTTCTGGGTAGACTTCTCACCCTATTACAGCAGTAGTTAGTTAGTACCAGCTCTGGCTCACTGAGTCAGAAGTGGTACAACGTTCGTCGACTCACGATCCTTGAAAAAAAGGTTTTTGCGTGCTCTGATCACGATTCTGCGGTCCGTTTTTGCGTAGGATGCACGATTCCGTAGATGTGCAGATCAATTAACTCTTATCTAATTGATATCCGGTGAGGGATCCACCGTCATTAGCGCTCCATTGTTCTTATCTATTTATCTATTGTCATTGAATACCGTCATTATCTATTCTTCCTCAGCGTGTGCGTCGGCTTATCAGTGCTATTGTATTATACTCCTTTGTTCCTATCTACAACACTAATCTGAATAATCAATAAAACACATTACCTAATTTTGTAAAAATTTTTATTTACAAAATACAAAATCTTATTACTTATTATTTATAAAATAGGAGCGAAACATCTCATCCACTAAAATATCGTTGTACAATGTGTTCCCTGTAAATATACTCGTAAAACTATGCACTGAACATCCCTGAAACTTATGTAGCAAATACATTAAGCAATATTCGCCACATACTGAAGTCCACTCATTCTGAATCCTATCAACATTCCAGTTCCATCTTTTACAATTCCTTTTTAGGGTTCCGTAGTTAACTAGGAACCCTTATAGTTTCGCCATGTCTGTCTGTCCGTCTGTCCGTCCTCGCTTAATCTCTGTGAGCGTTGGCACTAGAACGCTGAAATTTGGTACCAATATGTGTATCAATCACGCCGACAAAGTGGTAAAATAAAAATTGGAAAAAAATGTTTTATTATGTTAGCCCCCCCATATGTAAAGTGGGAAGTGATTTTTTTTAATTTCAACCCTAACGTGTGATATATTGTTGGAAAGGTATTTAAAAATGAATAGGGGTTTACTAAAATCATTTCTTGATAATGTCAATAGTTTCGGAAATAATCGCTCCAAAAGTAAAAAACAATGTGTCCCCCCCCTCTAACTTTTGAACCATAAGTTTAGAAAATATGAAAAAAATCTGAAAAGTAGAACTTTATAAGGACTTTCTAGGTAAATCATTTTGAACTTGGATGGAAACAACAGTACCCACTATCGGGAGCAGTTGCAGGAGCGCGGAGCGCTGCTGGAGCGCGAACATAATGTATACCCACCTTTCGTCCGTCACAATAAGTGTTCCCACTTATGAAACTCATAAGTGGGAACACTTATTGTGACGGACGGGAAACTACGGAACCCTACACTGAGCGTGGCCCGACACGCTCTTGGCCGGTTTTTTAAAAACTCTAGATGATATTGTACAGGTGCTCGTCCATATGAATCAAAATATTGACCGACGTCATTCGTATCGATATATAAAGCTACCCAATGTGACCCTTCATCATTTTTATCATCTGTATCCAAATTGCATATTATATACGTTGGTACGTGGGTGTACATTGGCAGTCTATTGGCAGCATAAACATTATTTTCTAGACTGGGGTAAATCTTTTTCAGATGTTGTTGTACATCTAGTGTATCCATGATATTACTGCTATTAGTAGATTATTACAGTACCAATCTACTCAATGACTAACATAGGAATGATAAATTATAGTGATTTCTAAATATTAAATTGCATTCTTTTGTGTTATGCAAAACGTATTTGAGTCATCAATACACTGAACAAGACGCAACACGAAGGACGAAGGAATGCTGAGATAATTACCACTACCAATTAAATTGTTAATTGCAATTTTAAGTGCTGATTTACCACGTGCTCAGCGGTGAAGGAAAACATCGTGAGGAAACCTGCATGTCTGAGAAAATTTCGAAGGCATGTGAAGTTCGCCAACACGCATTGAGGCAGCGCGGCGAACATTTCCTAGCCCTAAAACCCTCTCAGAAATGAAAGGAGGCCTATGTTCAGCTGTGGACTTTAATAGGCTGTAACTTTAACTTTTTTAACTTTTATGATTAAGTATTAACAAATTGATATTAACATGACAACTGTGTTGTTGCAGGATTCATTGAGCTTCGATGAAAATACCTATAAACAGTATTACTACTCGCCACTCGTCCCTCAAGAAGAGAGTGATGTCATAGTCATTAATAATAACACATGCGATGGTGGAAAAAGAAAATCGCAATAGAGTGATCATTTTTTTGAAGCTGAATCAAAAATAAAAAAGAGGAAGCTGTTATCATCAACCGTAACACGAGCCGCTAGAGATGGTGTATCATACATTTCTACTAATTCTGACGACGGAGACCAAGCGACGCATCTCATCAAAATTGAAATGTACGATATGAAGAAGCTATCCAAGATTCCAACTACTGATCATTGTAAACATGCTTCCACGAGGATTAAATATTACGTAAAGACTAATAAGGATAGCATCTACGACAACACAAACGCCCTCGTATATAATATTACAAAGACAATAGCATAAAGTGAAAAAGTTAAAAAACACTTTTTAACAATGACAGTCATTAGCTGATCATTAGTGAATGTGATTCTATTTACTTAAATTACTTCTGTGTACTCATTATATTCTATTTCTAATCCTTTGCTAGACTATAAATATCGGACATTATTTGAAATTTGGTTATTAGTTGGTCTACCAACACTGAACTGTTACTTACTCTGCTACTTATTTTCTTCTTTACTATAGCAGTGGTACTAGAGCCGTGGTAGCTCAGATGGTTAGCGCTCGCTGTAAATTCCGCAATACGCGAGCAAACCAGGTTCGATCCCCGCCGGCACCAATGAAATTGTTAATTGCAATTTTAAGTACTGATTTACCACGTGCTCGCCGGTGAAGGAAAACATCGTGAGGAAACCTGCATGTCTGAGAAATAAGAAAAAAAAAATTCGAAGACATGTGAAGTTCGCCAACACGCACTGGGGCAGCGCGGCGGATATTTCCTTGCCCTAAAAACCCTCTCAGAAATGAGAGGAGGCCTGTGCCCAGCAGTGGGACGTATATAGGCTGTAACTTTACTTTACTTTACTTTTATAAGGATGGCAAACTTCAGTGAAGTGTGCACCATTGCTTTCTTCTCCACAACCATGGAAGAGTATATGGAACTATTTAACAGCGAATTAAATCAGAAGTTGTCTAAAGTTTGTGATGAAATGGAGAAGGATCAACTGTTCGATTCATCGTATGATGATGAGTTGTATAATGACTGTGCGGTGGTTGAAACACAGTTTAAGTAAGTAAAATAAACATTCATTTCGATCATAATTTACACATTGTCTTATACAGTTTTTAATAAATTTAAATATTTTAGTAGTCAACCACTACAACTTGGAATAGGAACGAAGCGAACGAGTAGCAAAGAACCCAAGATCATCAAAAAACCGATAACGGAAGCAGAAGCGCCTACCTCTGCAGGGAACAGTATCAGTAACGATGATCAAGTGGAATGTCTAACGTGTCATATATTTATCAAGAAACGGTATTTAGCTAATCATTTTAAAAGTAATGTTCACAAAAATAATCTTTTAAATTCACATAATTCTTTATCAAACGTTAGTGTTATTGAATCTGCTTTTGGAAATAGAATTTTAACTTATAAAATCAATCGATCGTTCGACATTGGTAAATTTTGAAACTCCTGAACTATTTTTAAATTCTATTAAAGATGATATTTTATTTTTAATACAAGAGTGTATTCATCAACACATAATTTTTAAAGTAAACTTCATATTGCATGCTGATTTTGTTCAACAAACTAAAGATATTAATGATACGTTCGATTTTCAAACGCTTAACTATATTATTTGTCAAGGAGATGACTTAAATATTTTTTTTCATCTTTAAATGATACAATTACTACTAAAATTTGTGCATTTTAAAAAAAAGATAGTGGATGGAGTCTAAAAGACATAAAATCTATAGACATGAATGTTAATAAATTTAACCCCTACGCGGTACTTTATACATAGATCTTCCTCGTGACATAAAATTAAAAAAGGCTGTTATAAATGTAAAAAGCAAGGATTATTTTTATTTAAAATGGGCGTTACTCTCAGCGTTACATCCCGTAAACAAAAACGCGGATCGGGTATCATTGTACGTTAAACATGCAAATAAACTTAAATTTAATGGTATTTCCTTACCAGTTAAAATTTCTGACATAGCAAAAGTAGAGAAACTAAATCATATTAGTATTAATGTTTTCGGTTTAGAGTACAATAAAGAAAAACAATGTAATTCTATAGTAGGTCCATTATTTTTAACAAAGTGTCGTAAAGATATACATATCAATTTATTATTTTTTTCCAAGGATACAAAAATCATTATTGTTACATAAAAATTTATCGCGGTTAGTTAGTAAACAAATTTCAAAAGACACATCATGTACATTTGCGAAGCGTGTCTACTTCATTTTCCATCTCAGGAAAGGTTAAATAACCATGAACAATACGATTGTGCCCATATTTGTACAAAATTACCAAACAGTGAAACTTTAAAAAAGAATTGTTTTGGTCAACCTATTTGAAATGATAAAATTAAATTTGATAGTTATGAAAAAAAAGTTACAGATACCATTCGTAGTTTATGCTGATTTTGAAGCATTTTTTAAAACCAATAGAATCATGTTCTAAAGATCCTTCCAAACCCTTCACACACAATATTCAGAAACATGAAGTACATAGTTTTGGTTATTATATAAAATGTTCATATGATGATAAATTATCAATATATGTAACATATTGCGGACCTAACTGTGCACAAGTGTTTATGGAAAGTTTATATAACAATCTAAAAGAAATAAATAGACTTCAAAAATATCCTCCACTTCCGCTAACAAATGAAGACAAAAACCAATTATTCAAATGCAACCATTTGTCATATTTGTGAAACAGAGTTAGCAGAACATTTTTATGATTTTGACCGTTTAACCGATCATGCGGGAAGATCTGTTCATGATTTTGCCTTGACATATGGTCTGACTCAACTGGTTACTTCGCCTACGCGGATTTCAGATGTGGAGGATCATGCACCTTCCCTGTTGGACCTTCTGCTGACCTCACACCCGGACGGATATCAGATTTCCGTCGACGCTCCTTTAGGCTCCTCGGACTACTTCGGACTCTTCTATAAAAAAAAAAGCCATGAAGGGTAAAATGAATAAAAAGCCAGTAAATGAATGGTTAAAATCACAAGAAACATACACATTACATAAACCCATTCGAAAAAAATCCCGCGTAATAGGTACATTCTATCAAATATTAATGAACGGTGGCAAGCTGATTTAAGTGATATGCGAACTTATTCTTAATATAATGATGGTTTCAAGTATATACTTTGTGTTATTGATGTATTTAGTAAATATGCTTTTGCAAGATCGATGAAAAAGAAATACTCAGAAACAACTAAAGAATGTTTTGAAAGTATATTTACTGAAAGTAATTTAACACCTACTCACATACAATCTGATAAAGGTACAGAATTTGTTTCAAAAGATGTACAAAAATACTTTAAATCCAAAAAAGATTAATTACTATACCACTAACAATCCTGACATTAAGGCCAGTATTGTTGAACGATTTCAAAGAACACTAAAAATGAAAATGTGGCGTTATTTCACTCATAATAATACTTATAGATATATAGATGTTTTACAAGATTTAATATACTCTTATAATCACAGCTTTCACTCTAGTATTAAGATGTGCCCATGTGATGTAAATTCCAACAATATTATGACAGTTTGGACTAATCTTTATGATAGACGGTCAAACAAACTTTATTTAGAAAATCCTAAACCAAATTTCAATGTGGGTGATTGTGCGAATAACTAAATATAAACATACTACAAATATATAAACATATTTTCCAAAAAGGATATGAATCAAATTGGAGTGATGAAATATTTATTATATCTTCAATAATTGATAGATCTCCATGGGTTGTTTATACAATAACAGATTTACAAAATGAACCAATAGTTGGTACTTTTTATGAAAGAGAATTACGGAAAATCACTTAAAATCCCACCTCACAATATATAATATATAAAATAATTGACACTCGTTACTCAGTTAACAGAAAAGGAGTATTAGTGAAGTGTAAAGGTTATCCAGATAAATTTAACAGTTGGATTTTAGCTTCTAGTTTAAAAGAAATATGAATAAAGAAAGTTTTTATTTAACTTTGCTCAGCAATAGTTCAATGGAATACTTTCCTGATAATAAGACCACAAATTTTTCAACGAAATTACCAAAAGCTATTAAATTAGAAGGTGAATGGTCGGTTGGAGTTGTCGAGTTTCAATATCCATGTACCATGTTTACTGTTCAAGATCATGAAAATGTTATATACATTACAAAATCTATGTTAATGCCTAATGAAGATAAACCATCCATAGTGTACTACAAAAAACATATTCCAGCTACCAACTATGATAACGTTGAGCATATTTTAAGAGTGTTAAATGGTATCGGAGAGAACTTTAAATTTCGCTATGATGAAATAACAAAATTTGTGTCTATTTCTGTTTTGGATAAAAATATAACATCCGTAACATTATCACCCAAATTAAGTTTACAACTAGGACTACTACACGACACAAGGACAACTAAATTTTGGAAAGTGTCCTGCTAATTTACACTTTGCTGCTAGGTTACCATCTCAACTATTTCTACTTATTGCGACATTATCGATCCTCAGATTGTGGGTGATGTTATGACTCCTTTACTAAGAGTCATTTCATTAGATCCTACAAAATACATTTATGGTGCAAATAAAATGCACGTTTTCTCTCAGCCTCACTACTTACCTGTTATGCGAAGAGAGTTCGATACGCTGGAAATAGTTATAAGATCGAGCACAGGACAAAAAATACCATTCCAGTTTGGAACCGTGTGTATTAAACTACATTTCCGAAAATTATAATAATGAATTCTCTTCGTGATCATCATAAAGTTCAAAATTATTATACACATCAGGCTGGGTCAGGAGTTGGAGTAATTTATAAGGGTTCACCAGGTTACCAACGCGGTCATGGTATTGGAAGCTTCTTAGGGGGGTTATTTAGATCAGTTTACCTTTACTTTCAAGTGGTGCTCGAGTGGTTGGTAAGGAGGCATTGGGCGCTGGAGTAGGACTTTTATCGGATATGGTTCAAGCGTGTCCTATGGAAGCCTCAATAAAAGATCGTCTAAAGCAAGTTAGTACGAATTTAAATCGAAAGGCTGATGAGAAAATTGATCAATTTAACATGACAGGATCTGAGTATAAAACTAAAAGAAAACTATTGACCTCGTTCATTCCACCATTAACTGCTAAAGTGAAAGCTGCGAAAAAACTTGGTCTAAAACCAAAAAACATCAAATATATATTTTCAAATGAAATATGTCTTTCCTTCATAATCATTCTTGCGAGTGCGTTAAGTCAGAATTGGATTTGTTTGCACTACCGTCTACACAAACTAGCATTGAAAATGGATTGTGGATTCATTATAAACCATATCTCTTGGTGATGATGGACCTATCGAGTTTCAAGTTCCTGGGACAGGCGATGACTACATAGATTTGCCTCACACATTACTCCACATAAAGGCAAAAGTATTAAATCAAGATTCAACTAACTTGATATCTACTACAATAGTAGCACCTGCAAATAATTGGCTGCATTCACTTTTTAGTCAACTTGATGTTTATTTAAACCAAAAACTTGTATCACCACCTAATAATACCTATTCATATCGAGCATACATGGAAACCCTTTTAAACTATACTCCTGCTGCTAAACAATCTCATCTTACTTGTAGTCTTTGGTATGATGATACAGCAGGAAAAAAGGATTCTACGGATGGTAAAAACATAGGATTTGTTAAAAGACAGGAATTGATTAGTGAAAGTAAGGAAATAGAAATGATTGGTCATCTTCACGGTGACATTTTCAACCAAGATAAATTTTTAATTAATATTGTGGAAATGAGTGTTAAATTGGTTCGATCAAGAGAGAGAGTTTTAATTTAATTGCTGGGTCAAACGATGTAAAGTTTAAAATTTGCATAACGGATGCAACTCTTATTGTTCGACGAGCACGAATTAATCTAAGTGTATTACTCGCACATCAAAAAGTTTTAGCTTCTACTACTGCTAAATATCCTATTACTCGAGCTGAAGTAAAAGTTTTAACAATTCCATCGGGTGTTCAAGGAAAAACTCTTGATAATATATTTTTAGGGCAGGTACTCAAAAGATGTATAATTGGATTTGTGAACAATTCTGCATTTAATGGTTCCCTTACTAAAAATCCATTTAACTTTGAAAACTATGGAATTAATTCTTTCAGCTTATATATTGATGGTCAACAAATACCTTCAAAAGCTTTGCAACCATCTTTTAATAATAGTATATTTACATTAGCATATCATACTCTATTCTCGGGAACTGGTATTCAATTTCTTAATGAAGGAAATAGAATTTCTTGTGAACAGTATGCCAAAGGTTACTGTCTATTAGCATTTGACTTAACTCCTGATTTATCAGCCAACTCATCAGCTCATTGGAATCTCATAAAGCATGGTAGTGTAAGATTAGAAGTAAGATTTGAATCCTCACTAATACAAACAATTAACTGTATAGTTTCTGCTGAGTTTGATAATATTATTGAGATAGATAAAAACAGAAATGTTACTGTAGACTATAGTAGTTAAGATTATAATATGTGTTGTGTGTTAGATTTTATGAGTTATGTGTAATGCATTTTGTGTGTATCTAACTATATAAAACATTATAAAATTAAATAAAACAAATTGTATGCAATATATTATTTTTTATTTCTTTATAAATATTCTATTTAATCTAATACAAAACTCTGTTCGAGTTTAAATTTTACATAAGCACACTGACTAAACCACTGAACATGCTGCTGCCAAGGATCATCATCATCTTCCCAATCTTTTAAGCCACCACCACAATGTAAACACTTGGTCCTGTCTGCATGGCCAGTATAAAAGAAACCGGCTTCTGCAAGATCTTCAGGTTTCTGTCGCATAACGAGAGGCTAGTTTTCGAAACTGAGCAACCGGCTAGATTTTGAAATGAAAAATGGATATACAGCTCTGGAGTAATGCATATTCTTCTCGTTTCTTCTCCACTCAGTGTTGTAGTTTTGTTATTCAATGATGTGTTCTGTACACGTATGCCACACTCATCTCTTCCTTCTGCTCTTGTCTTCCTGTAATTTAAGTAAACAGAATCACATTCACTAATGATCAGCTAATGACTGTCATTGTTAAAAAAGTATTTTTTAACTTTTTCACTTTCTGCTATTGTCTTTGTAATATTGTATATGAGGGCGTTTGTGTTGTCGTAGATGCTATCCTTATTAGTCCTTACGTAATATTTAATCCTCGTGGAAACATGTTTACAATGATCAGTATTTGGAATCTTGGATAGCTTCTTCATATCGTACATTTCAATTTTGATGAGATGCGTCGCTTGGTCTCCGTCGTCAGAATTAGTAGAAATGTATGATACACTATCTCTAGCGGCTCGTGCTACGGTTGATGATAACAGCTTCCTCTCTTTTATCCACCAGTATCACCAGTCGGGTTCGGTCGCTCGTTCCGCGCTCTCGTGTATAGGCGCTCATTTAATAGTACATGTGAACTGATATGATATTATGTAAAACTGATGTGATGAAATATTTAATTTTGTTAATATATAATATCATAATTTTATTTTTAGTTAGTAAAGCATAATTCTAGTTTCTCTATAAACATATCTTCAATATAACTTGAGTCTCACAAGTATCAATAGAGGTGCGGAAGTGTTTTCAAATATAAATAACCACTATCATTATCAAATAAGTGTATTTAATTGTGAAACTTTTACAAATAATATTTCCTTAAGCTGAAGTGATGAAAATAATATCTTATTGCCATTTTAATACTAAAAAGTGTGCGTCCAGTGTCAGAAAAGTGAATGATTATAATAAAAAGTGATTAACTTTACGGTGTAGCAGTGCACCGAACTTGGAAAAAATTCCTGAGTTATGAGTCACAATAACCGACTTGCCGTATTTAGAAAAACAAGACTGCTAGAAACCATACCAAAATTTCAGCGTAATATCGTAATTACATTGTGGTAGAGTGGCACATTAGGCTACATTTGAACGAGTACATTGAAAGGCGATGATTCGAGCCCCTTAACGTTAGTCTTTATGTGATTAATTTTTCAACAAATTATATTAACATACTTAGTATCGCGAGACTTCTCGACCCACATTTAACAGAAAGCAATAGATATTCGTGTGTAAGAATTATAAGCTAATTTCAACAGAGGGCGCTACGATATCCAATAATAATCATATAAAATTTTATAAAATGGATACAGACAGCAATAACATTACTTATCGCAAACCTTGTAGAACAAGTTCATTAAATGACCTTACAAACATGACAAATAACAATGAAAAAAACATATTTGAATCCACAGTAATGAGTATTCTGGATACTTACATGAATAGTGACGTATTAAATTATCTGAGCGAACAAGTTAAAACACTTACGACGCAACTACATAGTGCTCATCAAGAGATTGAAAATCTAAATAGCGAAAACTTCCGTCTCAAATCTGATCTTCAAAACATAATAGAGACTAAGAACGCGTACAAAAAAATATACTCAACGCCTGAGAAAAAAAGCATAACACCAGTTTCAAAACGAAAGTGCAAAACATTGCATAACAATAACGTGCAAATTTTTGGACACAATATTAAAAACAATATTAAAAACAATGACGAACTTTCTCAACCATCAGAAGAACATACCAAAAGCTCGTCTCAGATGCATAACAAAGAAACTCAAACGTGTTACGTCTATACAGCAAATAAATCAAAAGAAATATCTACATCCTTTTCTTATAATAACAAAAACCCTCAACTTAATGAAGAACTGACAACAATGATAGCAAATCGTAAACAAAAGAATAAATTATGCATTCTAAGCAGTAACAAAACAGGGTCCCTATCCATAATTGAAGACGTGTTTTCAAATTACTTTGATTTCTGCCATTATGTAATCCCGAATGGTACTATAAAGGAACTTTTATGCAACATAGAAAAGAAATTAAAAGACTTTACCTTAAATGATTATTGTATTTTTTGTATTGGAGAAAACGATATTAAAGCTGAGGGGATTCAAATTAACACAATAAATATGATAAAAGATTCCCTAAAAAAAATAACCCACACTAATAAGATAATCTGTGTACCGACATATATAACAGGAGCACCTATATATAATTTTAAAGTTGAAATGTTTATTAATATCCTTCATCTTGACATACAGAATAATGAATACGCATACCTATTTGACTGCAACCGTGATCTATCACTAGATATGTTTTCTTATAAAACAGGAAAAATTAATAAATACGGAATAAAAAATATATACGACCGTATTATGGACAATATTTTAATTGATTTGTGTTCATCTGAACAGATCGACATACAAAAAAAATAATAGTATAAAACACAGTACTCCTGATATTTCGACACAGTCTCTAAAAATTGACGAAAAAGAAACCGACACTCAGTTTTTTCTCTGAAAAATATATACATGTCTTACATCAAAATATTGCAGGACTACTTAACAAATAAGATGCATTATGTATAAATCTGGAAGAACTCAGAGACATTAACAAATTTATAGACGCTATATGTATAACAGAGCATTTTATGATGGCAGGTCAGGAATTAAACCTAAATGTACCAAATTACATTTTGGCTTCGTCTTACAGCCGAAGCAACAGCAACAGAGGAGGAACATGCATCTTACTGAAAAAAGAACATAAATTCAGGGAATTTTCAGAAATTAGTAAATATTGTCTTGACTATGTATTTGAGTGCTGTGCAATTAAACTTATTGATTTTAAATTGTTATTATATGTATTTATAGAATACCCAATCAAAATAACTTGTATACATTCTTTCAGAGGTTGGAAAAACTTTTGACTTATTTTGCCAATCTTAATTTAAAAAAATATTTTAATTGCTGGTGATTTTAATATAGATGTTTTAAAAAGCAATAATGTTACTTTAGACTTTGAATGTTTATTATTAAGTTATAATCTTAAGCTAGCACTACATGAACCGACGAGACTAGCCAGTCGAACATGTATTGACAATTTTGCACATAATTTCAAAAAGGGTTGTAAAACTGAAATTTTAGAATTAGGTCTCTCAGACCATACTGCTCAGTTAATCAAAGCACCTGCAAAAAAAATATCGACATTAAATTTTTGGCGTACCAGAAAACGTGATTATAGCTCAGAGAACATTGAAAAATTTAAAATCTGTATTAAAAGTTTATCTTTTTTTGAATATTTACCATGCTAATGACCCAAACATAGCCTACCAATATTTTATTGATGTTTTCCGCAAATACAAGTTTTGATAAAAGTCAATAGTAAACCAAAATGGGTATCCCATGGAGTCAAGGTTTGCAGTAGAAAGAAAAAAGATTTGCTTTGGAAATTCAGATTGAATTCAACTAAAGAGAACAAATTAAAATATGTAAAATATAGTAAATTATTTAAAAAAATTATAACCCTAACAAAACGTGCACAAAATAATTATAAAATAAAAATTTCAAGTAATAAAAGTAAAACAGCGTGGCAAATTATAAACAAAACAAGACTCAATACACCTAAAGAAACTATTGTCAACATAAAAATTAATGATCGAATTTGCATAGATAATCCTAAAAAAAATAGCTAACGCGTTTAATAATTATTTTATTGAAAAAGTTAATCCCCTTCCGGATGCCGGGAAAAAAGTAAATACTACAATTAAACACCAATTAAATTCAATGTTTCTTGCACCAAGTTCACCATACCAAATAAATAAGATTATAAAAACATTGAAAAACACGAACAGTGTAGGATACGATGGTATTTCCACAAAAATAATTAAAGCAGTAAGTGAGGATATATGCCACCATCTGAGTCACATCATTAACTTATGCATATCAACAGGAATATTTCCAAAAGACCTTAAATTATCAATTATAAAACCATTATTCAAAAAAGGAAATAAACAGTTAATGGAAAATTATAGACCTATAGCATTATTATCAATATTCTCGAAAATTTTTGAAAAATATCTTTATGGTGAAATTAATTCCTATCTCGAAAAACACAAAATTTTGTGCAATGAACAAAAAGGGTTCCGGCAAAATAAGACCATAAATATGGCCATTTATGAATTCATTGAAAATATTATATGCCATGTTGACAAAAAAATTTCTTATTTGTGCTATTTACTGCGATATGTCACAGGCATTTGACTATGTAGACCATAATATAAGTTAATGCCATTGTGTAATTATTTTTGATAGGAAATATAATTGACATTTATTACATTCAATTACTTCATGTTCTGATAAATTATTTAGTAGATATTATACCTTTTGTCATAACTCATTAATTATCTGTTACAGCTATCTTTATTTTCTATTTTGTACACCAACTATGGTCAAACATGTTGATTCAAAATTATAACTTTAAGACCAATAATAAACATCAAATGTATTATTATCTACACATGTTTTTGCAAATAAATATATCTTATCTTTTCTTATTTTTTATTCAGCTTCAAAAAAATGATCAATCGATTGCGATTTTCTTTTTCCACCATCGCATGTGTTATTAATTAATGACGATGTCATCACTCTCTTCTTGAGGGAGAGTGGAGTAGTAATACTGTTTATATTATAGATATTTTCATCGAAGCTCAATGATTTCTGCAACAACACAGTTATCATGTTAATATCAATTTGTCAACACTTAATCATAAAAGTTGAAAAAGTTAAAGTTACAGCCTATTAAAGTCCACTGCTGAACATAGGCCTCCTCTCATTTCGGAGAGGGTTTTAGGGCTAGGAAATGCGCGCCGCGAAGCACATAACAATGCTTCATTACTTGCCATCATCCCATCTCTTTTTTCTGCTCTTGTCTTCCTGTAATGTAAGTAAACATAATCACATTCACTAATGATCAACTAATGACTGTCATTGTTAAAAAAGTATATTTTAACTTTTTCACTTTCTGCTATTGTCTTTGTATTTAGGGCTAGGAAAATCTTCGAAATTTTCTCAGACATGCAGGTTTCCTCACGATGTTTTCCTTTACCGCTGAGCACGTGGTAAATCAGCACTTAAAATTGCAATTAACAATTTAATTGGTGCCGGCGGGGATCGAACCTGTGAAATTTACAGCTTGCGCTAACCATCTGAGCTACCACGTCTTAATCATATACACACATAATAAAAAAAGTATATACGTCACTGTGGGCTAGGTTTTTAAATATAATTTGTTAACACTAAATCATACACACGTAAGAAAATAACAGAAAGAAAAGTAAGTTTGTCAATAGAATAAACACATACATCCATGGCCTTTGATGCGTTGAAGTAACACAAATGTAGTATTGATAGATCCACTGCGGTCAAACGACCATACACTAACTCCATGACTGCAGTTGCGCGGTCTTATATAGTACCGGTAAGTAATAATTCTAATCTAAAGAATTTCTGCAGTGGAATTGATAGTAACTTTATGCGTCAACAAGCTTATCTCACATTCTGTTGCTTATCTCAGCATTCCTTCGTCCTTCGTGTTGCGTCTTGTTCAGTGTATTGATGACTCAAATACGTTTTGTATAACATAAGAGAATGCAATTTAATATTTAGAAATCACTATAATTGATTATTCCTATGTTATTCATTGAGTAGATTGGTACTTAATAATCTACTAATAGCAGTAATATCATGGATACACTAGATGTACAACAACATCTGAAAAAGATTCACCCCAGTCTAGAAAATAATGTTTATGCTACAAATAGACTGCCCATGTACACCCACGTACCAACGTATATAATATGCAATTTGGATACTGACGATAAACCAGGGTCACATTGGGTAGCTTTATAAATCGATACGAATGACGTCGGTCAATATTTTGATTCATATGGACGAGCACCTGTACGATATCTATATATTTACAGGGAACACATTTTACAACGATATTTTTGTGGATGAGATGTTTCGCTCCTATTTTATGGATAATAAGTAATAAGATTTTGTATTTTGTCAATAAATTTTTTTACAAAATTAGGTAATGTGTTTTATTGATGATTCAGATTAGTGTTGTAGATAGGAACAAAGGAGTATAATACAATAGCACTGATAAGCCGACGCACACGCTGAGGAAGAATAGATAATGACGGTATTCAATGAACAATAGATAAATAGATAAGAACAATGGAGCGCTAATGACGGTGGATCCCTCACCGGATATCGATTAGATAAGAGTTAATTGATCTGCACATCTCCGGAACCGTGCATCCTACGCAAAAACGGACCGCAGAATCGTGATCAGAGCATGCCACAACCTTTTTTTTTAGGATCGTGAGTCGACGAACGTTGTACCATTTCTGACTCAGTGAGCCAGAACTGGTACTAACTAACTACTTACAGCTCTTGTTTATTTCTGTATTCTGATCTGTAGAGTATGGAGTTAGTTTAATGGAGTCTTCCACAATTTTTCTGTCACCATTGCATCGGCACTTAGAAACGAAGCTACGAAATATTTGCAGATTACATTTACTATTCGGGTTTTAACACATAGTCCACCTGATGGTAAGTGGATGTTGTGGCCCATAGACATTTGCAGTTTCAAATTACTCATAACATGGTATGGTAAATCAAGTCGATGCTATTTTCACGGACTACAGCAAAGCATTCGATCGCATTGGGCATTCTATACTCTTGCAAAAATTAGCTGCTGCTGGTATCAATGGCGACCTGTTTAGATGGTTTCCATCTTTTATTTAAAAAATCACAAGCTGTAATTTTAAACAGATTCATATCTTGCTGAATGGGTGACCCGTCTACGCCAGACGGGTCCTCAAAGCTCGCTACTTGACCCTCTGTTCTTTGTCATATCGATCAACGATATTGCTGAATGTTTTCTGATATTGGATTTTTTTGCTTTTCGCCGATGATATGAAAGCTTTTAGAATAGTTAACAATTTTTCTGATGCTTAGATCCTACAAAACGGTCATAGGCTAAGGTATAGATAATTATTGTATCCGTAACAAATTAGATTTGAACGTTTCGTATTATAATTTTATATTATTTTGCTTCGGTTGGAAGGGTGATATACTAAATTTTTGATATAGATTTAAAGATTTGACTGTAATTTGATGTGATTAAAATGTCGGCGTTACTGTTGATACTCTTACTTTTATTTGATCAACATGCCGAAGATATTCTTAATAAGGCGTTATAAGGCCCTGGGTTTTATTACCTAGGTCTTGTTACTATAGCCAACCAAATCTAAGAAAATATACCTTTTGACGTTTCACATTAATTATTCCACAATAACTTTGCACAAGCGTACTCACACGATTTAAAATAGCCTTTTACGTAAATCCGAAGAATTAAGAAGTTATCTATATTTCATTACAACGTGTATAGTTTTTTATCACTAATTTAAATTCGAATTTTTCATACAAAGCAAAATATTTAAAACAATAACCCGTATAAATTATTTTACTTGACGTCGTTTCAATGTCTATGTTATGCGAATAATCGGCAAAAATATTCAAATAGTCGGTAAAAATATTCCAATAATAGAATCATTATTTTTTAATGTATTATTTGTTTAATCAAATTTTTTTTTACTTTGTCAACGTAAATTTGTGTAGGCAAAAAACTCATATACAAGGCCGCGCAGAAAAAACCACTAAATAATTTCAATCTTCCGCTATTTTGGGAGCTTACTGTGTGTTATTTTGTGATTTTGTGTTTATTTTCTTGTTTTGTGACTCAGCTTTAACTTTTTGAACTATTTCTTCTATATTCGTTGAAGCATGTGCCAATGTCACAGAGGATGATTGGACAAAATTGGAAGAAAGAAAAAAAAATATTTCGAAAGAGATATTAATATTGACTGCATTATTGAAACGACAGCTCAAATAGTTTTACTGAAAGTTATTGAATAAATTTATTTTTAATCTAGTTTCAATCTTTAATTTTTATAACTATGCATCTAGAAATAAGTAGTAACAACAAATACGAAGAAACAGATAAATTTTGTGTTTTAAATTATCCGTTTGTAATATATTCTGGTATTATTCAAACCAAACTGTATCGTTGAGACACCAGAACAGTCCCAAGATCGGTATCGACAGCATGCTGAGTATGCAGCATCTCAACGGGCTGATGAGACACCAGAACAGTCCCAAGATCGGCGTCGACAGCATGCTGAGTATCTAGCATCTCAACGGGCTGATGAGACACCAGAACAGTCCCAAGATCGGCGTCGACAGCATGCTGAGTATCTAGCATCTCAACGGACTGATGAGACACCAGAACAGTCTCAAGTTCGGCGTCTTCAGCAGGCGACTTACATGGCGTCCCAAAGAGCTAAGATGCTAGCATCTCAACGGGCTGATGAGACACCAGAACAGTCCTAAGATCGGCGTCGACAGCATGCTGAGTATCTAGCATCTCAACGGGCTGATGAGACACCAGAACAGTCTCAAGCTCGGCGTCTTCAGCAGGCGACCTACATGGCGTCCCAAAGAGCTACAGAAACCGTTGAAGCTGCTGAAGCTCGCAGACGCGCTGTTGTTGAAAGGGCACAATAACGACGACTAATATTTACAAGAAACGCGTGGGGGGTATTCGATAAAGCTGCATTTGATTACGACGAGACTCTTGATTACTAAAGCCACATGCTTATAAAAATAGAAGCGATGAATAAAGAATGCACATTTTGCGGTGCTCTTAAATGGAAAGAGGAAGCTGCAGGCATGTGTTGTCGGGAGGAAAAGTGGCTCTTCCTTCAATAGACGAGCCTGTTGAACCTCTTAAAGAACTTTTTTCTAATGAAACGGATGTCTCGCAGTTTTCTAAAAAACAAAAAGAAATACAATACATGCTTCCGTATGACATCTTTTGGAGCTGTGTCGATGCCAGGATTTTGCTCGACAAATATACCATATAATTGGCTTTTTACTTCCTGCAACTAATACGCAACCAAAATTTTATAAGTTTATTCCATAGGTCATGAGGAAGCACAAGTTGATAGGCGTTCTGAGTACGTGCTAGGTGTGGAAAGAAACACAGTTCAAAAAATACAAAAAGTTCTACATGATCACAACGTTTTAGTGCATGAATTTAAAATGGCTAAACTTAGAGAGTAACAGTAGCGATAATTACAAGGTTGTGGTACACCAGGATCGTGTACCACGTGGTGAACATGAGAGACGATTCAACGCCCCGACCACACACGAAAAAGCTGTCGTAATAGTTAGTAGTGAACAAACTGCGTCTCGAGACATTGTTATTCCGGCGCACGATGGCCGGTTCACTAGAGTTACGGACATTCATAGATTTTATGATGCTCTCAAGTATCTGATAAGTTTTAGGAAAGGAAAAGAGGGGTACAGTTTTCTATATTCCTCAGACAAACTCAGTTACATAACAACCCATACCGAACAAAAAAGTGTCGCGCAAAGACTTTTATGCGTATCATATGATGGTACATCGCAACAATTTTAATTTATTGCTTCGATGTAGACTTCTCCTTTTTCAGTTGTTGGTGGACATGTATATCAAAGTGGAGAGTGAGCGCTTAAGGCTTATTGCCTTACACCAAACAAAACTGCAAGCAGAAAACTATATATATTTACAAGATGCGATCAGGAATGATGCGGATTTAGATCCAAACAATATGGGTCAAATGGTAATACTCCCGTCGTCATTTGTAAATAGCCCGAGATATCTTCATGAGTACACGCAGGATGCGTTCACATACGTGCTTAACTACGGGAGGCCTGATCTGTTTATTACAATGACATGTAATCCCGCTTGGCCAGATTTTACTCCAGGTCAAAATTCAACGGACAGACATGACTTAACAGCCAGATTATTTAAAATAAAAGTTCAAAAATTGGTTGCTCTGCTTACAAAAAAAAAGTAATATTTAGAGACATGAAGTGCTTCATGTACTCGATCGAGTGGCAAAAAAGAAGTCTGATGATGTACTTACTGCTGTGGTTGACGGAAAAATTACGCCCTAACCAAATTGACAAAGTCATAAGGGTGGAGATACCAAATCCAGAAAGTGATCGAAAACTCCACGATATTGTAACTAATAATATGAATCACGGTCCCTGTGGTGCAATAAATCCATCATCACCATGTATGATGGAAGGAAAATGTACCAAAAAGTATCCAAAGGCTCTTTTAAAACATACTCAAACTTACGATAAAGGCTATCCTCTGTACAGGCGTAGAGCACCAAAAAATGGCGACCGTACGATAACTCAAATCAAAAAAATCCGAGGTGAAACACAGGAGGTATCGGTTGACAATAGCTGGATTGTCCCATATTCACCCATTCTCTCTAAAATTTTTAATTGTCATATAAATGTAGAATTCTGCATTACAGTACAGGCGTTAAAATATATTTGTAAATATATAAACAATGGCTGCGACCAGGATATTTTTAACATCCGACAGCAAGGTAATGTTAATATTGACCCGAGAGATGAGGTGAAAACGTTTCGAGCCGGTCGATATGTTAGCAGTAACAAGCATGAGAGACACCCAGCAGTCACTCACCTTGCGGTTCATCTGCCCAGTCATCAGCGGATTTACTTCAATGAAAACAATTTTAGAGAAAGTCGAATGGCCGCACCACCTAAGACGACACTAACTACATTTTTCCTGCTTTGCCAAAATGACGCATTTGCAAAAATATTACTTTATGTAGACGTACCCCGCTACTATACATGGAACGTGTCGTCGAAAGAATGAAAACGTCGTTTACAAGGAACACCTGTCGACGACTGGCCAGGTGTGAAGGCAGGAGATGCTATTGGGCGCATTTACACAGTGCATGTTAGTAACTTCGAATGTTACTGTTTGCGAATGCTGCTCAATGTAATACAGGACCCCACTAACATCTTGGATCTAAAAACAGTTGATGGCCAAGAACTTGAAACTTTTCGACAAGCGTGTGAGAAGTTGGGGTTGTTGGAAGATGACAACCACTGGGATGCCACAATCGAAGAGGCCGTGCTGTGGCGCTCTCCTTCGTAAATAAGAGAACTATTTGCAATATTAATATGCACTTGCGGTTTATCCAATCCTCTTCAACTACGGGATAAGTACAAAGCTTCGTTATCAGAGGATATCTTGCATATATTTGAAGGGATGGATCAAGTCAACAATGATCTATGTTTGAATGAAGCACTGAGACATATAGGGGACAAATTAATAACGATTCCCGGTAAGAAATTGTCCGACTTCGGTCTACGATACCACTTTTTCAGACGCTCAGGTCGGCGAAACAAACCACGGCTGCTACTCGAGCAAAAAGACATTTATAACAAAATATTACGAGTTGAGCTTGGCGAAGGCGGTTTTTTTTTCTTGACGCCCCGGGCGGTACAGGTAATTCGTAAGGATCGTAATGTTGCATCAGCGGTGGCTTCCTCGGGGATAGCAGCAACAGCTGAGCGGTGTACGGACGGCACATTCGGTTTTTAAATTACCTCGTAAATCTGGCAAGCAAAGAAACCCCAACGTGTAACATCAGTAAGAGCAGTGCCCGCGGCGCTCTGTCGCAACAATGTAAGCTGATCGTGTGGGACAAGTGCACTATGTCACATAAACGCGCCATTGAGGCGCTTGATGGCTGTCTACATATAGACATTCAAAGCAATCGAAAGTTGATGGGTGGTGTGGTAGTGGTAATGGCAGGGGATCTTAGACAGACTTTACCTGTTATCGAGAGAGGCACTGCATCAGATGGAATTAATGCATGTCTACAAGCCTCATATCTGTAGTCTAAAGTTGAAAAGCTTTATCTTACCACTAACATGCGAGTCCATTTATTCAGCGATGTCGAATCAAAAACATATACTCAAAAACTGCTACAAATTGGTGAAGGACACCTAGACATCGACCCAGAAGGTATGGTTCTTTACACACAGCAATTTTGTCATGCTGTGGTGTCAGAAGACGAAGAGCCATGCTGCAGCTATATTACTGGTATAGTTGTAGCGCGAATGGGTCGGCTCGACCGGGGCAGGACCACGCTCTCACAGAATACCAGCGTAAAATAGCAACATGACGCTGCTGTGTTTCGTATGGTGAGTGTAGAGAACCGGAGACCCTTTTTACTGGAAACGAGGCATTTTGATTCTTAATCGAGGATAGATATAGATGTCTATGGGCCGCAGTAACCACTTACTATCAGGTGGACCGTGTGCTCGTTTGTCACCCTAATCTTATAAAAACAAAGAGTTTTTCCGAATCTGCAACAATATATTCTTGACGAAAATTTGTTGTGTGAAAGAACAATACTGGCACCGAAAAATGAGACTGTTACGAAAATAAATAAAAAAAATCTTGGCCGAAATAAACAGCGAAACATCAGTGTATAATTCCACTGACACAATTATGTCATACGATGATACTACAAGTTATCCCGTAAAGTTCCTAAACCATTTGGAGTTGTCCGGGGTGCCATCACACAAGCTGGAATTAAAGGTAGGTGTACCCGTTTTGTTAATGCGTAACCTGGACGCACCAAGATTATTCAACGGTACTCGGTTGCGAGTTACCGAACTAGGAAGGCACATTGTGAAGGCCACAATTTTAACTGTGGTGACTGACGCCCGTGTTCCTCAGGGGTCTATTCTCTCCACAACTCTCTTCCTGCTGCATATTAACGATCTGCTTATGCCCGGTATCTATGGGTATGCAAACGATAGTACAGTTGTGGAGGGATACTAACCAAATGCTCGGGCCATTCGGGATCAAAGAGAGAGAAAGAGGGGCTATGATTGAGCGTGTGAATCTCGCACTACAGGCAGTCTCCGAATGGGGCGATGCCAATCTCGTGAGATTCAACGCCTCCAAAACACAATCGTGTCTTTTCACCGCTAAAAGGAGCCCGCTCACCCTGACTTCTACTTTCCGGAATGTATCCTTGGAGTACACTGACCGCTTTCAATTGTTAGGGGTTGAATTTTCTCCGAACCTCAACTACGGGCGGCGTATTGAATCCAGAGCCAAAGCAGTTGCAAGGAAACTTGGTGTTCTTGCAAGGGTCTGGCGGTACTTCACGCCGGGACAGTAACTTATATAAAGCGAAGTCCGGCCGTGCATGGAGTACTGCTATCACATATGGGCCGATGCCGCAAAATGCCACCTGGCGGCGTAGGACTCAGTGCAGAGATGTGCTAAGAGGCTCATCGGTGACCTTGATTTGGTTGAAACCAACCTTGTCAGCCTCGAGCACAGGCGCAGAGTAGCCAGCCTCTCGTATTCTATAGGATGCATTTCGGAGAGTGTGCGCAAGAATTGCACGCTTTAATTCCTCCCTCTCCTTTCCAACATCGGATGATCAGGCGGTCGGCGAGTCTTCACCTCTTTGTTGTCGATATTCCACGCGTTAGAACCAAACGGTTTACTTCGACATTTTTAATCCGTACAGCAAAGGAGTGGAAAAATTTGCCGGCGTCTATCTTTCCATCGGGATACAATCTGGGCGTCGTCAAGGCAAGAGTGAATAGGCTTTTGTTACGATAAGACAGTGCGATTTACCATCTAAGGCTGCAGGCTTATACAAAGTAAAAAAAAGAAACTGGGGAAGCCAAGGGAGACAATGTTCTTATACCGCGCATCCCAATCATACCCAACAACTTGACATTCAATTTTAAAGGCCTGCAGTTCCCATTAAAAGTCGCATTTTCAATTACGATCAACAAATCGCAAGGTCAAACCTTAAGGGTATCAGGCATACATTTGGGCACGCCATGTTTTTCTCACGGTCAGATCTATGTGGCTTGCTCACGTGTTTCAAAGCGAAAAATCTGCATGGTTACGCTAAAGGGAAAAATCGTTAAATATAGTTAATATGAGCATACCGCAGTAGCTACCTATAGGCCTATGATTAAGGGCACTGCAGTGCTTTATTACCGTATTTCTTATGTGGACAATATTGTTATGTTATTATAGAGCGACTGTAACATCTCAATATTTTCAGGCTGTTATATTTTTCAAATGCAACCCAAAAATTATTTATGTGATAATTTTAATGTCATAATGTTAGTTCTTTTCTACGCTACGCTAATATAAGCTACTCGAAATACTAATCCTGCGCAGACGGAGTCGCGGGCACCAGCTAGTACATTAATAAAATTAAAGCGATTAAAAAACTTCATTCGACATGTATGCTTTAAATTTCAGATACATAAAGAAGGCTACGACTAACGGTGTTCTCTTCTTCAACTCCTTTCACTACAAAATAGGCGCTATATAGCTGACCTGCACTTGACTAAGTAAAATTGCTTGATAATCGTTTAGACTATCCTGACTTATTAAAAAGATTACAACATATCTCAGTAACCTCTCATTCACTGCGTTATAACCACAGAAATCGTAATAATAAGATATTATTACGATTTCTGTGGTTATTATAATCCCTTATATGTACTTATCCTTATGTAGATTAAATTACAAGCGAAACTCATTCTTTAAACAGCATGTAATTCATTAAATTGATTTTGTAAGGACTATGATAAGGCTGATCTTTTCGTACTAATAGTCCTAGTATTTGTAAATTGATAACATCTAAGTTCAATAACAATATACGTTAGAACTCTTAAGTCATATTAACATCGACATATTTTATATTACATTAGAAATTGATAAACTAAACTATGTATGTATATACGTAAGTGTATACGAATTAATAACATTCAAAAATTGTGAAAATGTACTCGTATAGTGCTTTAAAAACCGAAGAACTTTTATCATCTTTTGGAATTTTCAACGACAACACTGTGCTATGTGTGTAACCAATACTATAACTTTTAACTTCCATCTCAGTTGCAACTAGCGACCTCCTGATGAGCAGAAGATTATTAGCCCTCAAGCTCAATACATATCGGAAGCCATAAGATTTTCTACCATTTCCCATAGTCGGCTCTTACACCACTCTTCTGCCATGCCATGAAACAAAGATTTTTTTATAGGATAGGGTGACAAACGAGCACACAGTCCACCTGATGGCGGTGGACATATTATGTCAGAGGAGTCACTGACAAGATTGGCTACATCTTGAAGCGCGCTTCCACTTCAAGCCGCCGAAGAAGATTGGTCAAGCTTGATTGTGAATGTGGTCTCTCCTACATCGGACAAACTAAAAGATCAATTAAAAATCGCATTAAAGAACATAGAGCTGAGCTGAGAGGGGAAGTCTGCAGTCTGTGAACACGTACAGGATCGCCCCGTCACAACATCAGATTTGATAGACAATAAATCCTCGCTAAAGAACACCGATTCCTTCCTCAGAAGATTCGCAAGGCTATTGAAATCAAAAAACATCCTAATTTTAATAGAGAAGTTGGCTGGGTGCTTCTATCCGCTTGGGATCCTATAATTAATAAAATTAAATCCCAACCCAAGCATACAACTGCAAGACTTCAAGATACTATAACTTGATAAAATACTGCATAGACCCCCGTGAACATGGGTGCTGTAAAGTGCTCGAAACGTCGGGTATATAAAAAAGTTAAAATACGCGATATAATCCGTAAAAACTAGTTTTATTTAAATCTTCGATTACGAATCAAAATGCGTTGTCACCCACGAGGTCTAAGATGGAATGCCTCGTTTCCAGTAAAAAAAGGTCTCCGGTTCTCTACACTCACCATAAGAAACACAGCTGCATTTTACGCTGGTATTCTGTGACAGCATGATCCTTCCCCGGTCGAGCCGAGCCGTGCTACAACTGTACTACTACTCGTAATATAACTGCAGCATGGCTCTACCACGTAAAAAGTTATGGATTCTCTTTTGTCGCCCGAACACGGCAAACGAATTATCTTTACCTCCTTAACTCTAGAGTTTCTCGAGTTGCTAATGACATGAGTTAGCAATCTGAGAAACTCTAGTGTTTATATTAGAGTAATTGTAAATTCCCTCCTTTTTCGTATTTTATTTGTGAATGTCTACATTACTAATGTCCCACTGCTGGGCACAGACCTCCTCTCATTTCTGTTATGACCACAGAAATTATAATAATAAGACAATATTACTATTTCTGTGGTTACGACTATGAAGCAATAAACTCACCGTGTTGCTCCAGTGCGAGTTGCGAATATCACAAGTCTTCAAAATATTTTTATTTCTTTCAGTCTGTTGATCTCTCTGAGATAATCTTCGAAATGGCCGAACAGATTGTAATGAAACTAAACGACAGTAGCGAAATGGCGCGGACCGCGAACTCAAAAAGGTCGTGGGTTCGAATCCGCCATTCGACTACTGGCGTGAAGCATTCGTAACACAAGCAGTTTAAGCTTACCAAGAGTGGTTAAGGGGAATATTAGTAATGTTAATCCGAAAATAAAACTTGCTACGAAATCTCACACAGGTAAAATGGGAAGTTAAGGGATTTACCCCCATATATATGACCTACTAAATAACTGTTCCGGGTCTGATGTTTGTCCTTGTGTAATTTATGTCTGTAAACTGCTTCTACGATACAGGAGAAATCCTAGTGCGAGGGTAAGGTTTTTTTAGGAGGAAACAAATCTATCACAGCCTATAAAAGTCTACTGCTAAATATAGCCTATATCCCCTTAGATTGCCTAATAATCCCCCTTACTACTTGACATAGTTACGTAGTACTACTATTTATTCTGCGCCATAGTTGCCGAACAGTTGTCGCTTGTCGAACAGTTTTAGGTATTTAAATATGCAAAGAAACGTTAAAAATATATTATATTAATGAATTACGCGGTAGCTAACAACTCGCAGGTTTTTGCTTTCGTATAAGTAGCTTTTCGTATAAGTATAAGTAGGTTTCTTAGTTGTGTTAGTTGTGTTGTATATAAAATAGTCTGTGGTTGTGTTTCGTCGCGGAAGTGAACGACTGGTTTTTAAATTATAAATTAGTACGTATATTAGATAATATATTTTTTTTTTACTTTTAGTTCATGGGAATTTAATATACAGGTTAATAATAAATATGTGTTAATCGCAATTAAAAATTTCGGTTATTAGTGTTAAATTTAAATATCATTACTATGCCAAATCAACTTTGGCAATACTCACAATTACCTACTTTTATGTTTTGAAATTGAATTTTAAATAAGATCTGTGGATTCCGTCGGAGTGCCTCCCTCATACTTTAGACGTTTTGGTGTTATTGTGTGTGTTTTGAAAATAAAATTCTTTATACGATTCCGGACTTGCTTATACTACACATATATTATTTTTTAAAGATGCACAAATACGTATAAGTGGACATTGTTGCAAAGGCAATATAGGTATTAATATTTTTATTAACACCTATATTGCCTTTGATTCGATATTTAAATTGTCATCGCTTAATCGTCGTATATTTTTGCGTTTTTTGGTGCTTTTTAAAACTAAGAGATCGCAAAACTGGGAATCTTCATAAAAAGGTAGTTTCCTAGATTTTCCGGAGAGTTGGCAATCCTACACCTACATAGTCAGCTCTATGTATGCACATGGAGTTGAAAGCGTTAATTAATTCCATAGTCTTTCCCAGAATATATATATTATTATATCCTCGAAAGCTTTGATTAGAGGTAACTATTTTTACGAAACGTTGGAGAAAATATTTGGAGAAAGATTTAAATACGGGAGAGATTTAATTACGAGTTGGGTATGTCCTTACGACAATACCTTAAAAATTCCTAAGAAGTATGTAGCTTCCGACAATAGGTGGGACTTAGTGATAATTTATACCACATATGTCCGTACCAGAGATGCCATAGGCCACAGGATCGGAGGGAGTAGTTACACGCAGGCCCTCTGACAAAAAAGTATCATCATAGGACCTTGCTTTGTGGATTTATTTTGGAATATCAATGTAAAGCAGTGAACTTGTGAAGGAATGCAATGATGATAATATTGTAAAATTTATTACAAAAATCATTTTAGGAACAACTGAGTAGTAACCACACCATTTCCAAGATACCAATAAATGCATAATTTAGTCTGAGCAGTTGAGAGCTTGAGTACATCATCTCTATATAGTTTTTAAATATAGACTAAAGGTAACAAGCAACCACATAACAACAGTCTATACCTAATTTTATAAATATTGTGGCCCATAGACATCTATTCCTACATCTATCCTCGATTAAGAATCAAAATTCAGATGTGTTGTCACCCCTGATGATTAAGATGCGTCGTTTTCTGTAAAAAGGGTCAGGAGACCTCTACACACAGGAGTTCTCTATACCTACTCAACGTACAAAACACAGGAGCATTGATCTGCTATTTTACGCTGGTAAGAAAGAATGAATGAGGAAAGAGTGACAAAGCAAATTTATATGGCAGATGTGAACGGCCGAGTCGGGAAGGGACGCCCTAGAAAAAAGTTTATCGACCAAATTGGCGATATTTTGAAAAGGGGCCACGTTAGAAGTACCCTTAACCGACGAGCATGTATGCGTAGATATATGGATGTAAAGGAGGCGAAAGAGGTGTGTCAGGATCGTGCCAAATGGAAGTCCGTAGTCTGCCTACCCCTCTGGGTGACAGGCGTGAGTGTTTATGTATGTTATGTATGTATTCATGAGTCGCTAATACTATTTTGTATTTATCGACAGGTGAACTTTAAAAAAGCATTCGTTTGTTTTTAATGTTTCTTTATCCGTAGCTCTTATTTAATATTCATAATGAACGTATGTTCAAAATCAAAATGTCATGGACACGAGATTATGTAGAATCGGACAAAACCGGTATTCGAACATTTTTACAAATGGCGTAGCTACACTTAGCTAGCTACTCCTGGCAGGTACCTTAGCACGCAATAAATAATAGTAGGTACAAGAAGTATTAATAAGCAAGATCGCATAATTTAAGCACGCTGCTAGTTAACTTGACCACAGTGACTCAGTATCAATCATAATATTCATTTATATTTCTAACATGATTATCATGATTTCAAAAAATACAACTATCTATAGAAATTAATCACTAGACATGGGACGAGTACTCGGTTTGGATTCGGTACTCGGCGGATTCGGCCTTTTCTTAGGGTTCGGCCGAACACCGAGTATTAATGGCCGAGTACCGAGCACTCGGCCTCAATTATATTCCAGAGAAAAATAAAGGTAAAAAAAATTAGACACATCAAAACATTAGGAACGTGGGAAATATAGAACGTACATAAGAATCTATAATAACAATTATTAATACTAATATTTAAAATTTAAGAGAGTAAGATTGTGATGCAAATACAGTTTTTCGGCCCTATTTGGGTCCAGTTTGCTCCTTTTTGCTTCATATACCACGCCTGCCTCTGAAAAAAGCCGTTCACTGTAAACTGAACTGGCGAGTGTTGATAAGTATTGAGTCGCATCTTTTACCAAATTGGGCTATAGCATTTATTAGAAACCCACCATTTATATGGATTTTCATCTCTTGCGGTCCTTGGTACGATTAAGTAATGATCAAACTCTACTGCAGCAGAATTCTTAGGAGCATCAGGTTGCTAACTGGTTAATGTGTCAGCAGCTTTTTTCTTCTTCAGAAGCATGTATTGAATGAATTTTTTTATGTGTTTCCTAAGATCGATAAATTTTCTAGATTTTTTCCGATAAAACGATTTCTATGAGCAGTCATTTTCGCGCCAGATAAAGAAATCAATCTCTCGAACATGAGCTATTTTACAAGTAATCAGTAATCATTAATTAACAGTGTCCATGGGTGTGTAACTGATCTAGTAGGTACTGATACAAGTACTTTTCTTTCGATACTACTTGGTACTCAGTTTTAAAGTTTCGATAGGTACCAAAAATACTTGGTATTGAACTTTGTACTTGGTACTTGGCTCGTGCATTGTGAAATTACAGAAATAACATACTGTTACGCGCTCCAGTCAACGATACACTAGCGCCATCTAGTGTCAGGAACGAGAGCGAGGGGAGCATTGAGAAAATGACATCACAAATTACTCAACCGACAGCGCCTAGTCGAAACTCGAACGCTCGGTACCTTGCCCGTGTTTACTTGAACATTCTGGATATTTATTTGCTAATTTAAATATATAGGCGCTGCAAGATGCGAGCGAGGCAGTGTTGATTTGGGCGAAACAAGCGAAGCTTCGGAGTGGAATTAAGTGAATTAGTGTGTTTAAATTATTAGTGTTTTAACTTTAATTGTGTAAAGTAAATTAAAGTGTTAATTTAGGTAATTTTATCGGCAATTTTTATTGTCACGAACCTCAAGCTCGTAACAATTGGTGTCAGAAGTGGGATAAAATCATGCCGATTTTACCTAAGGAGGAAACGGAGGGTGTCCGTACCCGAAGTCAACGCCAGCAGGAGACGGACCAACGAAGATTTGGTGGTGCGACGCCGCAGACGTCGGAGGGCCAGCCGCCAGCTGCAGGCCCGTCAGTAGCTCCTACATCTGCAGCACCTGACTTAGGTGCTCTGATGGTGATGCTGCAGGAGCAGGCTCGCCGACAGGAGGAACAGGTCCGTCGTTTGGAAGAGCAGCTGCGGGGCGGACAGGAGGAACAGGCTCGTCGGTTTGAAGAGCAGCTGAAGCGCGGACAGGAGGAACAGGCCAGTCAGTTGAAAGAGCAGCAGGAGGAACAGGCCCGCCGACACGAGGAACAGGCCCGCCGACAGGAGGAACAGATGCTCCTCATGAAGGACCTTCACGCTACCTTCGGGAAGGAGATAAAGGAGGTGAAGGATAGGGTTGCTCACCATGACAACCGCCTGTCGGAAGCTGAAAACCGAATCGAGAAAGCTGAAATCCGAATCGACCAAGTAAACAATCGGGTTGACAACGTAATGGCTGACATGAAAAAATCACTGGACGAACTCAAACTTGGAGATGGAGCTACAGCTCCCGTAGTAGCTACAACACCTTCGCTACGTGGGTTCAAGGTGCCACCGTTCGACGGTACCTCTTCCTGGTCAGCCTACAAAATCCAGTTCGAGGCTGTTATGAAGGCGAACGGCTGGAATAAAAGTCAGGCCATGACTGCTCTCACACTAGGCCTGTGCGACCAGGCCTTAACAGTTCTGGAAGCTCTCGGTGAGGAAGTGACTTATGAGCAACTCCTTGAGGCATTGGAGGCGAGATATGGCGACGCTCACCTGGAACACGTCTTTCGTGCGCAGCTTAAAGATCGTGTGCAGCGCATCAACGAAAACCTGCAGCAGTGGGCTCTAGAGGTGGAGAAGCTGGTGCGAAAAGCTTACCGGTCTGTACCTGCGCTCATTAAAGGGAACCTGGTGCAGACATTTATCGACGGCATCCGTGACCTGGAAGTCAGAGCTGCTGTGAGGCTCGGGCACCACGAGACGCTTAAGGACGCCTTGGCCCATGCACTGGAGGTAGAAGCCGTGCGGCAGGATCATCGTTCCCATCGCGTCAGGGAGGTTGCAGCCGCTACAGTTCGCGACCGCAACAAAGGATACAGCCCAAGGTGCTATGGCTGTGGGGAAAAGGGTCATCTTCGATCCAGCTGCCCTAAGCGAACCCTAGAAAGGGAAGATGAACGATCCCAGGTGGGTAGTGCGGCCAACAGCACCGCCCAGCAGCAGCAGGGAAACGAGTAAAAGCCAGAACTGCGGGGCGGGTGCTGGCTGATGTTAAAAGAGCCCCAAGGATCTCGATCTCACAAACCCATGATGGGAACAGTCTAATCATCAAGGGCGAGGTCAACGGAATGCCGTGTAAACTGACCATAGACACTGGAGCCTCTCGTACGGTTGTTAGTTCCCAACTTATAAGTCAGTTCCTTGGGGACTCCGCATACAACCGAGAACGCATTAATTTGGTAACAGCCACCGGTCAGCGTATACCCGTCCGTGGAGAGAAGGAGATGGAGTTGAAGCTAGGCAACGTGATCTACCTGCATAATGTCATCGTGGCTGATATAATGGACGACTGCATCCTAGGCTTAGACTTTATGAGGAATAATTGTTGCGAGATCGACGTTAAGCAAGGTGTTTTGAAATGTGGACAGGAGGAACTTTTTATGGAAGGTGCGTTACCAGGGAACGTGTACAGCATCAAGAAGATTGTTCTTCCGCCGAGATCGGAAACGATTGTTCCGGTTAGTCTTCCTCGAAACGCTGGGCAAGCTCACCGTTGTGTACTTGTGGAAAGGGTAAACAATGACCTTCCATGGAAAGTAGCTCGAACCTTGGTCAGGACCACTGACATCTCAGGAGTACGTGTGCTGAACCTTTGCGACCGGGAACAGATTATAGAAAAAGGCACACTGGTTGGTACTTGTGAGGAAGTGGATTGGTTACGTCAGTGCCAATATATATCGAGTGGGACCCCCAGCAAGGATTCAGAAACGAGAGTGACCACACTTTTGGAAGACTGTCGCAGTGTTCTGTCCCCGAACGAATTGGTCAAGGCGAAGAAGTTGTTACTCAAGTACGCCGATGTATTCTCATCAAATGATGCTGACATAGGAAAGACTGGCCTAGTTCAACACAAAATAATAACAGTAGAGGAATTGCCTATCCGTCAGCGGCCAAGAAGATTGCCGGTAGCACGTGAAAAGGAAGTGGAAACCATGATTGAAGGAATGGCGAAGGATGGTGTTATTGAACCTTCCTCTAGTCCATGGTGTTCACCAGTGGTGCTGGTAAAGAAGAAGGATGGCAGCATGCGGTTCTGTGTTGAATACCGCCGTCTGAACGACGTTACAAAGAAGGACAGCTATCCCTTGCCAAGAATTGATGACACGCTGGACATGCTTACAGGAGTAAAATGGTTTAGCACGCTAGATCTAAAAAGTGGCTACTGGCAAGTTGAAATTGACCCTAAGGACAAGGAGAAAACTGCGTTCTCGACGGGAAAGGGTCTGTGGCAATTCAAAGTAATGCCGTTTGGGTTGTGCAATGCTCCAGCAACGTTTGAAAGGCTGATGGAACTTGTACTTACCGGGCTAATTGGCGATGCCTGTCTGGTCTACTTGGATGACATCATCATCGTGGGCCGTACGTTTGAGGAACACCTTCAAAACCTGGAACGCGTGCTCATGAAGATTCAGAGTGCCAACCTCAAGTTGAGCCCGAAGAAATGTTCACTATTTCAACGGCAAGTTAACTTTTTGGGGTTTGTAGTATCGGAAGAAGGTATCCGCACAGATCCAGAGAAAATCGCCGCTGTCAAGGATTGGCCGGTTCCAAAAGACAAGACGCAGGTTAGAGCATTTTTGGGTTTGTGCTCCTATTACCGGCGATTCGTGAAGAACTTTGCAGATATAGCCAAACCTCTGCACAAGCTAACCGAGGAGAAGCGACATTTCTGCTGGGATGAAAGTTGCAATATCGCATTCCAGGAGCTCAAGGACCGTCTGTGCAAAACACCTATTTTGGGATACCCTGATGCAAGCAAAGAATTTATAGTTGACACAGACGCAAGTGATATAGGACTCGGCGGTGTGTTGTCTCAACGGAATGGTGACCAAGAGGTCGTAATAGCGTACTTCAGCAAGTCGTTGTCAAAACCGGAAAGGAACTATTGTGTCACAAGACGCGAATTGCTCGCTGTGGTAAAGTCGTTGCAGCATTTTAGCAAATATCTTCTGGGACGAAAGTTTCACTTACGAACTGACCATGCTGCACTAAAATGGCTATTGCAGTTTAAAAATCCAGAAGGACAAGTTGCGAGGTGGATTGAACTACTGCAGGAATACGACTTTGAGATCGAACATCGCAGCGGAAAATCTCACGGCAACGCAGATGCATTGTCGAGAAGACCTTGTCCTGAAGATTGCAACCATTGTACTAGGCAAGAGAGTAAGGAAGAGGTATCCGTGAGGATGCTCAGGACGGACCACCTCAGCAACGAATGGAAGGACAGCTTACAACATGCACAGCAGGAAGATCCGGACATCAAGCCGATTCTGGAATGGATAAGGGCCAGTGCTCCCAAGCCTAAGTGGAGCGACGTCTCAGCAATGAGTTCAACCACTAAAAGCTATTGGGCCCAGTGGGACAGCTTGCTGCTTCAGGATGGAGTTCTGTGCCGTAAATGGGAAAATGTTCGGGGAGACAGCTGTCATTTACAAATGGTTGTCCCTAAAGCTAAAGTACCGGATGTTCTACAGCTGTACCATAATGATTATTCAGGAGGCCATCTGGGAGTTAAACGAACTCTACTGAAGATCCGAGAACGGTTTTACTGGGTCCACTGTCGAAACGATGTCGAGGACTGGTGTCGCAAATGTACAAGTTGTGCGGCTGTAAAGGGACCTCAGACTCGTAGTAGAGGTGCATTGAAGTTGTACAATGCCATTGACGTGGCGGGGCCGTTTCCGGAGAGTGAAAGCGGTAACAAGTATTTCATGGTTGTGATGGATTATTTCACTAAGTGGCCAGAAGTCTTCGCCATTCCAAATCAAGAAGCTTCAACAGTTGCAGATAAACTAGTTCATGAAGTCTTCTGTCGTTTTGGAGTACCTTTAGAGATTCACAGCCATCAAGGAAGGAATTTTGAGTCTCAAATATTCCAGGAAACTTGCCGAGTTATGGGTACTCATAAAACAAGAACGACTTCTTATCACCCGCAATCTGATGGAATGGTGGAACGATTTAATCAGACATTGGAGAGGTACCTAGCAAAAGTTGTAGACAATCGGCAACGAGATTGGGACAAGCACATACAACCGTTTCTGTTGTCATATCGAAGTTCTGTTCACGAAAGTACAGCAGTGACACCAGCTTTCGCAAACTTCGGAAGAGAATTACGGCTGCCTGCGGACCTGATTACGGGGATACCACCTGATGCCCCACGCAGTATAACCGATTATGCAAATGACTTGCGGAACAAAATGAATGACATTTATGAGCACGTCAGACAATCGGGCCAGCAAATGTCTGAGAAAATGAAAACCCGGTACGACCGCAAAATGAACAATAAAGGGTTCAACGAAGGTTCATTAGTGTGGTTGCACAATCCAGTCCGCAGCAAAGGGAAATCTCCTAAGCTTCAAGCTAAATGGGACGGGCCGTACCGGATTGTAACCAGGATCAACGATGTGACCTACCGGATACAGAAAGGCACAAGAGGGACTTCTAAGATCGTCCATGTGGATCGCTTGGCGCGTTATTATGGGGCCGATAATGCTCGGGACGAGCATTTCTTAGGAGGGGGCAGTGTTACGCGCTCCAGTCAACGATACACTAGCGCCATCTAGTGTCAGGAACGAGAGCGAGGGGAGCATTGAGAAAATGACATCACAAATTACTCAACCGACAGCGCCTAGTCGAAACTCGAACGCTCGGTACCTTGCCCGTGTTTACTTGAACATTCTGGATATTTCTTTGCTAATTTAAATATATAGGCGCTGCAAGATGCGAGCGAGGCAGTGTTGATTTGGGCGAAACAAGCGAAGCTTCGGAGTGGAATTAAGTGAATTAGTGTGTTTAAATTATTAGTGTTTTAACTTTAATTGTGTAAAGTAAATTAAAGTGTTAATTTAGGTAATTTTATCGGCAATTTTTATTGTCACGAACCTCAAGCTCGTAACAATACTAATCTTTCTCACTTCAACCGTTCGTAAATCTTCCACGCACTCATTTTTATTATAAATTACAAAGTTAATGATAGCAAATATGTAACATATTTTTTTATATTGCACACGAAAATTACATTGATAAAAGTGCAAAGTTGCGGTTCATGATTAATTGTTGTTGCTTAGATCAAAGTCAGCACAATGAATATTTTTATACAACAAATCTCTGTCAGTAATTTTATAGAAGAAAAGTACTTTTAATGTGCGCATTTGATTACAAAGACGCACTTATTTATCTAGTAGTTTTCACCAGTACTGTAAGTTAAAATAGTGCACTGTTCAATAATTAATAGTATAAAACAAAGTTGTAGGTAATTCTGCATTTATAGGTACTTTGAGATTGATTGAAAATCTTTTTAATAGTTCCGGAAAACCATAGTGCACAGACAAACATACGTGGTGTGAACAATATTTTTTATAAATATTGATTAATTAGTAAGTATTAATCCCAAACACCATTACGGTAATTACAGAAATATGATTGAAGCTAAGATGACTAAGGAAAAATAAGTCCAATAAAATATTACCTATACAGTTACACGCTATATGATGAAGATGATATGTAAAGGCAGGCGTCGACTACAGCCGAGGCGAATCTCATCGAGCGCGTCGAACTGAGCCGAATCGCCACCTGGGTGCGTTAATCACTGACGCGTCGCGTCGAATCGAAATGAATCCTCTAGTAGTTATTTGCCCGTGCTCCGAGTTGGAGATTGTGATAAATTAACGATGGATAGCTCGGATGAAGAAATGTTTTTATTTCAAATTCTATTTGATGAAGAGAATAGAATAAAAAAGAAGCAGCGGTCAGTAAAATACTGGGTCCATGATATCAACAGAAAAAGAAATATCCACGGAGAGTTTTGCCATTTGTTTTCTGATCTACAAAAGGACCCAAGCAAATTTTTCCAGTACTTCCGAATGACCTTTGAAAAATATCAAGAGTTACTGAACATCCTGGATCTGAAGAAACAAAACACAAGATTTAGAAAGCCTATTCCGTCAGAAGAACGGCTAGCTTTATGCCTAAGGTATGATAAAATAAAACAATTTTTTTACTTGTAAATTCTTTATTTATTTCCATTATCAATTTTCATAGTGATACTTTATTTTTGAAATCGAATATATTCGTTCAATGGACTTGCATAGTTTTGAGTTTGCGATTGCAACGGGGATGTTGCCATTTGTGAAGTGCCTTCAACAGATTGAAGTTGACTGGTATTTAAAATTATATATGACTGTCGTGAACTAGATCCATCCATTGTTGCATATTCTTGCCTGCTTGAAGAACTTGATGCAATAGGGGTTGAGATGTTAACAGTCGCATTTCTGTGAATATTTTCTTCTTCCGCTTCACAAACGATATTGAACACGGCTCTTTTCACACGTAATCGCAAATCTGGAGAAAACTGCGACACAGTATGGCCAAGATTTTTAAAAAACATTATAATGGGATCCTCTTCTTCTTGTCTGTCATGACTGTATTTTTTATCCAAGTAAGACTGGAAAAGGGATTGCGTACTACCAGGTAGACTTTCTGTTGGTTTTTTTTCTTCGGTGGTGGCGTTTTTGATATAGGTGATCCGGGCGACATTGTTGATGATCCATGTGCTGGCGAAGCAATGTTGACTGAAGTGGATGAAGTGAAGCTATGTTCTTCATCATTACTTAATTGTGCAGGAACGTTTGAGAGAGATTGCGATTCAGCATGTATATACGGCGTGAGAAAACTCAGCTCCTTGGCAAATCGAATGGGTTTAAAATTTTTCGCCGCTTGGCCACTTTTTGTTTTCCTTAAATTACTTGCCTTTCTAAAATTTTCGCGTATCTTCTTCCATTTTTCTCTGCATTTTGTTGCTAGAATAAAATACATTTGTTATTTTTTAATATGAGCAGTAGTTAACATCATACAACAGATAATAAAAGGTGTTTAATATTTTTTTTTCAAATTTCTGGCTACGGGCAATTCCTTTAGATCGTTGGCATTTAGCTTCAGAATGGGAGAGAGAACTGTAAGAACAATTGTGTATGAGACGTGCAAAGAAATATGGAATAAACTACAACCCAAGCCTCCGACAGAACAAGAATGGAAAGAAATTGCACATGCTTTCTACGATAAATGGAATTTTCCAAATTGTATCGGTGCATTGGATGGTAAACACGTAGTAATAGAATGCCCGCCAAATACTGGTTCAAAATATTACTGTTATAAAAAAACATTTTCGATTGTGTTTTTAGCATTAGTTGACGCCAACTACAGATTCATATTTTTGGATATAGGTGGCCTTGGCAAAAACTCATATGGCTGCATATTTGCTAACTCTGCTTTAGGAAAGTCATTGTTCAAAAAAAATTAAATGTACCGCGTAATGAATGTCTACAAGGCACAGAGGAACAATGCCCTATGTCATTGTTGGGGATGCTGCTTTTCCACTCCAAACGTATTTAATGAGACCATATCCAGGCAATCAAACAGTAAATAACGAGGGAAAAAAAGGTTTTCAATTATCGCCTGAGTCGGGCTCGTCGCGTCAGTGAAAATGCTTTTGGTATACTTGCCAGAAGATTTAGAATTTACGAAAGAAGATTGTCTTTGACTCCTGACCATGTTAATATTGTCGTAGCAGCAACATGTTGTTTACATATTTTTTTGATAAATAGCTCGACATATTGGTCTGATGAAGATTTGCGGGAAAATGTAGCAAGCGGTGGATTAATTAATTTACGACAAGTCGGCGGCAACGCATCAACAACAGTACTTGAAATCAGAGAGAAATTCAAAAATTATTTCATGTCTGAGATAGGTTCAGTTCCATGGCAAACGAATGTTGTAAGGAGGGGATTTCAACGTACGCAAATTGTTTAGTTTATAAGTTCCATAAAAAAAATCAGTTCAGCCGTTTCAAAGATTACCTCAGACAAACTTCAAAACAAACAGACACACAGATAAAAATTGTACTTAAAATTTCGGAGTTTTTTTTTTAATCACACAGCATCACCCAATTTTATTAATATAAAAGTTTAATATTTATCTTAAAAATCTACTTATAAAAGAGAATTTATAGATCAATATACATGCAATAAAAATTATAACCCTAATTTCTTACTTCTAAGCATCTAAAATGGCCAAAACATCTAAGCAACAATGTTTTCAATTTTATGTCAGACGTCATAAAGAACGTCGTTAAAAATTGAAATACGAAAATATATTGAAAAAATTCTTGCTTTGACAACTATACGCATACTCTAATCGCGTACAAATAGGTATATGACTTTTTGAATGTGAGATCAATTTGGCTACCATGTTTTCTTACATCATTTTGTTGCAAACTGTAGGTACCTAGTTAAAAGTTATTTGCAAACATACAAAAAATCATCACCACCGGGAATCTAACAACAGAAGTCCCTCGAGCAACTACATTAACAATAATAAAATACAATACAGAAAATAAAATATACTGATATAATTAAAAGTCTAAGTAAATAACTCACGTGTTTCATTCATAATCTTAGATATCTCCCCTCCCATATATTCATCCGACGCTGGTCGTCATGGTAACGTGGATCTTCTTGATTGTATAATTCAGAGTAGGATTGGACTAATGATATCAAAAGTTCTTCATTCATTTTAAAAATGACGAAAAATAGACGTAATTAATAAAGACACGCTTCCGCACCTCTGCGTCGACTGAGGCGCGCCGAGCAGAGTCGCAACGCGCCGGCGCAAAAAATCGCTCGACGAGCGATGCGCACGAGAGATTCGGCTCGGCGCGTCGCGGCTCTTCACAGATGGACGCAATTTCATAGTAAATATATAGGGAGCGAATTTCTGCACTTCGATTCGATTCGACTCGGCGCGCCTAGTCGACGCCAGCCTTTACACGCTTTTTTATGTGTTCATGTTCTATGGAAAGCCTTTGATCTATAGGAATACTGGAAACTCTCATTCAGATGTTCTACCACGGGTCGCAGCTTGTGTAGTTTATCGTGATTGGGGTTGTTTATAGGCAGACGTTTGGAGTTGTCATAAAAATGTTATATACTTCGAATTTATTCAAATCTATATGTCATACCCTGTATAATTGGCATGATTCCGTATTTTTTACCCCAGTATGCTCCTATATTTGGATAATGAAAAATTGACATAAAGATATTAATTCCCAAGTACTTATGTAACTCTGATATTGTGATTGGATCTGGTCGGTCGGGGTTTTTTTGGATCGACTAGATTATTTTACAAACTTATCTAAAAAAATGAGCAGTAAAAAATAACTGAAAAATTGATATGGAGTTTCTAGGGCTACAACTTCGGGAGAATACTCTGTCTTGTTCTGAAAACTAATGCATCTTCCCAAAATTCTAAAGAACGTTTCCTCTATGTGAGTCTAGCAGTTTCAATCGTAATATGCCGCCTGTTAGGAATATTTTGTGCATAACCACTACCTTCATTCACTGGGGGAGGATCATCATCATTTCGCATATAATTTTCATCATTTACAAGTGGTGGATCATCTTAATCCTGGATTTGATGGTTACGGGAATCACCGGAACACATTTGTTCTTCCTCGTGATTTTCTAAAGCAGCACGAACTTCCTCAATGTTTGGGTGATAATCTAATTCATCATCATCAAGACTCTGCTTCATCCTCCGATAGAAGGTCCACCTTCCAATCTTGCTAAAAGGTCTGCGATCTCATTATCTTTTATTTTCTTTTTTCCATGCTCCAAAGGTGATGAAAAACATGTTACAATCACATAACATACAAGCCTACTATAATAGTGAAAATGTAAAAACGGGAACTACTAACTGCATAATGTATCATTTTTGATACAACTAAAATTATCATTTTTTTTTATTAAACACCTGTAAAATTCACTTCAAATATATGTTTAATGGAAAAACAATCCTCTTACACGTATGTTAAATATTTTTCGGGGTCAGCTTTTGTATTAAAATCACTCCGAAATAAATCAACAAAAAGTTATAATCCCACGAAAAAGGTTATGACAGACAAGAAAAAAGTTTTCATAGTTACCGCCAAATTATTTAGGAAATGGTCGTCGATTACTTAAACATATTAAAAGATGATAAGGCGAAGGACATATTTAACATACAGGGTAGTTGTATGTACGTAGTAAAACAAAATTATGAATCGATTATCTCATCGTATCATTTTTGATACAATATGCACTTAAGGGTTAAAGTTGCTCTCTCTCTCTCTTTCTCTCTCTCTCTCTCTCTTTCTTTTCATTTTCACTAAACGGTAATAGAAAGAGACAGGTTTAGAGATAATTAATACTCAATTTAAGTAAGCGATAATCAAGGTCGAATGTTTGTAAGTGAATACAATTCGTTTGCAAAAGTTATTTTTGTTAATTTTAAAAATTCTCTGTTATGATTAAAAATAATTTCTACATAAAAGTTATTACTGGTCAGCTTCAAAGTTACCTAAATTATATATTTCTCAATATAACCACCGTAGCAGTGTCGATGTGTAATTAATACTAGATTGATATCAATGTCATCTGGTAAACGCACAGAAATCTAAATAATAAGGCAAGTACCTTATTATTTAGATTTCTGTGGGTAAACGTGTCGAATACAGCAGATTATTCATTTGAGGGAGAAACCCTGTTGTGTAACAAAAATATTATTTTCTAACATAAAATATAAAAAAATCACCTGTACCGAGTTAACTTAATTTTGTGTCGGTTGAGCAACACAGCAGTCGTAAGTTCGATTAACTCAATTCATAAGGTACCCATCGTTCAAGTTTTTTTTTACTTTTCCGATTTGCTTCAAGTGGATTAATACAGTTTTATCACTTACACCGAAGCCTGCTGCTATTTCTAAAGTGCTTTGTGATGGATCGCTTCCACAATAGCCTTAAATCTTAATTTTCCACTTTGGTGCCCGGCCGTCCACGGGTCGAAATTACCAGAACAAAAGCGTTGAAACCAAAAACGTACCGTGCTTTGTTTTGCGACACCAGCGCCGTACACACCATTAATCCTTCAAGCTGTTTCTGTAGCACAGGTGCCACCGTAGAACTCGTACTCGTAAATATACCGATATTTCATGTTTTCCATTGTGCGTTAATAAGCGACGCAAAAGAAAAAAAATAATGAGGAAAAACAAATGAATGACTGTTTTCAAAACTCAAATGTACGGGCGAAATGAATTTTTAAATTTAAATTTGGAATTTTTATTTCAGATCAAAGTGGTCAGTACGACAAAACGCTAATTTCATATGTAAGGGCCCAATATTTGTAGGCTATACAAATGCTTGATTCGGAACTGAGTAATGGGTAATTTTTTTTTGTGGGTGAGAGGGTTGTGTGTTGTATAATTGCAGCATGCCTCTACCATGTATAAATAGTTAAGTAACAATTGCCGCAAGATTGTTCATTAACTAATTACTAAACATAAATATTCGTTTGTGTGATTGCGCAAGACTACATACATTATAAAACTAGTTCGGAATTGAAATGAAAAACATTCGAGCCTGTTATAAACCGCATGTTTATTACGTATCAAGCACAGCAGCGGCAGTTCGTTGACCTTATTGTGTAATATTTTGTATTGTACCAAAATATTAAACTTTGTGCGTGCCGTGTCGTCAGTAGGTGTCGTAAGAGGTTAACTAACTGGAAAATAACAGAAAGGCTTTCGACATATGGATTTATAACTATCTCTATGGATCTAGCCAAGCCGTGGTAGCTCAGTTGGTTAACGCTCGCTGTAAGTACGCGAGTAACCCTGGTTCGATCCCCGCCGGCACCAATATAATTATTGTTAATGTCAATTTTAAGTGCTTATTTACCACGTGCTCGGCGGAGAAGGAAAACATCGTGAGCAAACCTGTATGCCTTAGGAATAAGAAAAAAATATTTCGAAGACATGATGTGAAGTTCGCCAACACGTATTGGGGCAGCGCGGCGGAAAATTCCTTGCCCTAAATCCCTCTCAGAAATGAGATGTATATGCCCAGCAGTGGAATGTATATAGGCTGTAACTTTAGTATACTTTTCTATGGATCTATAACGATCTCGATTACGCCTTCAGTTTCCGCCGTTCAGATAAAAGTCTTGTTACTGAAACCGTCTTTACCGTCTTAGTTTTATGTTCTGATAAGATATAGCTATCTGATATAATAGTAAAAAATAATAATAATGAGTTTGGGTGTAATTTTATATACTGTAGGTATATGATATTATACAAACTTTACACTTCCATAATTTCATGTTAATTAAATTACTCAATATGGAAGTTTTTTTTAAAGATATTTTCTAAGTTCTTCAAGGAAATATTATATTATATATTTTTGGATTGTTCCAGATCTCCAGTTTACAATATCTTTATGTTTTTATAGTAAATATGTTTTTTTAATTTAATTTTTAAATGTCGTAAGAAAAATTTACGTAGTTTCAATTTTCAAATTGAGGTTTACTTGTTGCTGATAGCTGCATTTTTAGATTCGTTAACTAATTCAATAATACTAAATTTAAAAAAAAAACCTCCGTCATTACCGCGCCATTTCGGGCTAGAAGGAAAAATGTCGAACCAGCGGAAAAAATAAATTGACGGTTCTCGTCATTTGCACTTATTTATGACATTTGTGAATACAACAAAATACTTGTATTTTTTACAAAAACATATACAAGTAAGCACAAAATATTATAGGTATTAAAAGGAGGTTCATAGAACGTTGGGCCTGATGTTACAGTAACCATCACTGGCATTGAGGTATTACTTACACTAGTAACACTGCATTATCCTATACCTTTAAACGAGCAATTCTTGTGTGTATATATATATATATATATTCAGAGTGCCAACCTCAAGTTGAGTCCGAAGAAATGTTCAGTATTCTAACGGCAAGTTAACTTTTTGGGGTATGTAGTATCGGAAGAAGGTATCCGCACGAATCCAGAGAAAATCGCCGCTGTCAAGGACCGGCTGGTTCCAAAAGACAAGACGCAGGTTAGAGCATTTTTGGGTTTGTGCTCCTATTACCGGCGATTTGTGAAGAACTTTGCAGATATAGCCAACCTCTGCACAAGCTAAGCGAGGAAAAGCGACATTTCTGCTGGGACGAAAGTTGCGACGGTTGTTGTATATATATATAATGGGAAACTCGGAAACGGCTCCAACGATTTTCATAAAATTTAGTGTCCAGGGAGTTTCGAGGGCAAGAAATCGATCTAGCTAGGATTTATTTTTAGAAGATGTCTTTTAGTCCGTGTTTTCAGGCAATGAAAAACTGCTACAATATAAGAAGGTAAATTTTGACTTTGTGATAATGATCGTAATAGCTCAAGTGGATAGCGAGCGGTCGCGAGTTCGTAATGCCTTGTTTCGCGTCCTGTCTTCAGTCCGACTTTTTTTCCTTTTTTTTTTCAAGTTCCCTTCTTTTGCGAGAAAATCTATTATTTCGAGCCCTTTTTTTAGCATTTTATAAAAATACGAAAATTATAATTAATCTAATTGCACTCATGATTTTTTATTCAAATAACCAGTTCAGTTTTTTTTTATTATGTCAATAAGATCAAAAAATATTATTCATCAGTATGTAATTTGTATCTAAATGTAATTTAAAAGGAACCGAGCAAAGCTCGGTCATCCGGGTACTTTTATTTATATACGAATACCATTTAAAAAAATAAAGCGTTTACGATTGCTTCATGATAGAAAAAAATAGGGTGTTATTGGTTTGTATAAAAACAATGTTGTTGCTTATGTTATGCTTACAATTTAATTCTTACACCAAGCTCTCACGTTTTAGTTTAAGAAAATAATTATCAGACTTTATTGCTATGCTAAATAGAATTTAGCAATATTTATGTAGGACATTCACACATTGAGGATTCAGACGCCATCCAACTAAATTCTAGAGGTTCAGAGGGAGTATGAATTAAAAATACTTTCTCTTTTCATAATTTATTCATCATCCATTTCATTATAAACAATTAAAATATCGTCTAAAAACTGTGTAGGCGGTGTTAAATGCCTTGCTCAGCTTAGGTACCATATAAATTTTCCTGCTAAGCAATTACAATAATACTGTTTGATGGCCTCTCCACCATTGAGAGAACATTCAGCTAAAATATACGTAAATTATGTTTTTGAGCCTACATGTCTCGATTCTATTCGACCTCTTAATAGCCAGCTAGAATGATCGGATATTGAGAGATCTCTTAGTAGTTTGCTGTCGGTTTTTCTAGAATAATAAAGAAGTGTGGTCGGTACGGTGAAAATAAGGGAAGTCAGTATTATTTCGATTAAATATTTAATTTCTTATGCCATGATAAAACTGCTTAATATTTCATTATTATCTACTAACAAAACTGAAAATTATTGATTAATGTTACACTTGTGTAACTTTAAGCCCAGATTCGCTCGTCTTATTTGGCAAAAATTTCAATACCAGATTTTCAATATAAAGAATTTGAATTTAAATTTTCACAAGATTTCTTTGTTTTGTTGATAATTTAAATCAGTATTGGTTTTAGTATTCCTGTGAGAAATATTTTAATTTTTATTTTAATTTACCGACGAAAATTTTCAAAATTTTAGTTTTGTCATTTCTTTACTAAATAAATAAAGTTTTTAGAGTGGTAATGTTTTAATTATATAATAGCATAAGTATCCGGGAATACGTATATAAAATTTCAACTCAAAATGTAAATAAAAAAGGAATATATATATATATATATATATATATATATATATTTGAGATGGAACGCACCGTTTAGTTTGGTCCATTAGGTGTCTGGAAGCAGCATTTTTTAAAACTGATGATTAAGGCAAATCCTCCCTACACCGTAGAGGCTGGCCATATCCTGCAGTAGACTTTTATGGGCTAAAAAATTAAATATTCGTATCTATATTTATGCCTCTATGATAAAGTACTTCGACTTAATTTTGTAAATTGAAAAAAAAAACAATGCGCGTACGTGATAGAACCACACTAAAAAGCGAATTATGGCTGCGGCACGAATGGGTTAGCACAACCGTTAGAGACAAGGTTCGCACAAAATACCAGATGAAATGGAGCATCGTAAGTACTGCTATTTCGTATAATGAGTAACAAGAACGTAACGAGGTAAGTATTTCATCTTAGTCCTTATTGTAACAATGCATTAATTTGCAAATTTAACTATTAATGGTAGGGATAATAAAATATTTTCATTTGAGCGACGATTCTAGAATGATTATGGTCCGGCCATATAGCTCGAATAACCGACAGCCGATGAAAAAGTTTTCGAGAGGCAGTCTCGTACCGTGGTATGCGTAATGTAGGATTTAGGCTTGAACGATTTTTTCTGGAATTTAACGGGGAGGCATATGTTCAGAAATTTTATGAATAGGTGACGAGAAGTTGTGTCGAAATCTCCTGAACGCAGTTGATGATGACGGTGACAAAATCAGCATCATATTTTAGCGTCTTTCTAACTACACTATCCCCGATTTGTAGCTATAAGAGAAGCGGTTTGCAATAATTTAATAAAAAACGAACTTGTATTTTACTTGATGCTAAGTGGTCACTAACTTCTTACAGCACGAATTTCGGTCGCGGCGTAAATCTCAACGGAGACTAGTCATTTACACAGGAGAGGATTATAGTGCACGAGCGTGTGCGCAAACACAGGTGCACTGCCTATTCCTGCACACTCATCGTCCAATACGATGGCACTCCGAGACGACCGGAGAGAGACGAGGCGCAGGACCAACAGTTCACGTTCTTTGCGAGGTACGGACAATGAAACACCGGCAATATCCTGAGTATCCGGGTAGCTACTGAAAATATCTTGACATCAAAACGCCTTAAAGCTTGCAATTATAACCGCTTTCTTATGAATGTGTTCGATTGCTTCGATCCGTACTCATGTACTATCTCTCGTACCTATGATTTGAATTTCGATAGATTTTAATTTTTAATTTATTTAATTCAAAATTTTTGTTTTTATATTTTGTAAAATATCAATGCCATAGGCTGCTACTCCGTTCACATGTTACATCCTATTTTTTTCCAGATGGTAAAAAGGTCATCCAGTATATTTTCGAAAGTATTTAGTAAAAAGTCATTATTTTGACATAATAAAAAGATAATTCATTTTAATTTATTTGCATGGATAGATGTCTTGGTTCGGCTGATAAAATAATTGTGTTTACCTTTTCCTTTAAATATTTCTTTTTGTTTCAGGCGTTGAGCGTCGTAGGACCCATTTACCATACGACAAAAAGTCAACCATGGCGACGATATTGCATACTTTACTCATTTACTTCCGTTTATTTCTGGATAAATTGATAGATTTTATTTTCTCACTGTACTGGGACGACAGGAAACACAGTATACCAGATCTACAGAAAAAACATGCGATCCTAACTGAAAGCGCTACTTCTCTAGCGAGAAAGATCAAAGCAGGAGAGCTGAAGTCCGAGGACCTGGTACGAGCTGTTATAGAAAGGATAAAGGAGGTAATTATACTTATTATATTAATACGCTTCTTCTTCAGAAGAAGAAGCACGAGAGTAGAATAAATACAGTAGAAATGCGGTCGTTAAGGAGTATGTTAGAGCCGAATCTGAATAACAGGGTGAAAAATTGTGTGATAAGAGAAGAGTGTGGTTTGCAAGATGATGTTGTGACCAGGATTAAGAAAGGAATGCTTCGGTGGTTTGGTCATGTGGAAAGAATGAATGAGGAAAGAGTGACAAAGAAAATTTATGTGGCAGAAGTAAATGGCAGAATCGGAAAGGGACGCCCGAGGAAAAAATGTATCGACCAAATTAGCGATTTATTAAAAACGGGCCAAATTAGAAGTACCCTTAACCGACGAGCATGTATGCGTAGGTGTATGGATGTGAAGGAGGCGAGAGAGGTGTGTCAGGATTGTGCCAAATGGAAGTCTGTAGTCTCTGCCTACCCCTCTGGGTGACAGGCGTGAGTGTTTATGTTATGTTATATTAATACGCATACGTGTACGTGACCACCTCGTTGGTAAGCTTCTGGGTTCGAATCCCGGGTCGGTCCAATATGAGTTATTGGGTTTTTCTGACAAGAAAATTCTCAGTAACACCACCAATTCAAATCGGTGGTGTTTCACTCCCATGCCTCGGAAAGAACGTAAAGCTTGCGTCCTGCGCCAGATCTCGATTAAAACGTCTTGAAATTGATTCGCAAAATAAGTATCCATATTAATTATATAAAGGGTTTAAAATTTACAAAGTTAAAGCGTAGCGTATGTCTATGTAAGGGAATTTACACGGAAACATTCAGAGCGGCAAGGATATCTAACCATCCCTATAATAAAACCTATAAAAGTCTCACCACCAATATATAGACCTCTCCCATAGATTGCATTAGAGATTTTACCACGGCTGCCACGCTTGGCAAGCGTGTTGGATAAAATACCTAACGCATACTTGTTGTCTGTGTTGAATTATCTTTATATCTTTATTGGTTATCCCGATATTGTTATTACGAGAATTAATACGTGGACATCGATGATCACCGTACATAGTTTTAGGTGGTAGAACTACTTTTCTTCTCATGAGTGTATCAGGGTTGGTACCATCCTCTTATCTCTACCACCAAGCAGCGCGTGCTGTTCCTGTCTGAATTGTATTTTAAAGAAAAGAATACTTAGGACATGCATTTTTACGTGGTAGAGCCATGCTTCAGATATATTAGTAGTATAGTTGTAGCACGAATGGGTCGGCTCGACCGGGGAGGGACCACGCTGTCACAGAATACCAGCGTCAAATAGTAGCTTAATGCTACTGTGTTTAGTATGGTGAGTGTAGAGAGCCGGAGACTCTTTTTACTGCAAACGAGGCATTCCATTTTAGTCCTCACGGGTGACAACGCATCTGCATCTTGATTCGTAATCGAGGACAAATGTAGATGCACAGCAACCACTTACCATCGGGTGGACTGTGTGCTCGTTTGTCACCCTATCCTATAAAAAAGTGGCACGGTCCTAACAAAAATTCCAAAAAATATATAACTGCGGTTACCATCCCGTCTGCCAAGCAGTGGGCTTGACCATGACCCCTATGTTGCAATCTATAGGGGTGGCCTATGTTCCGCAGTGGACTATGCTTATCATAAAGCATGAAGACATTTTTTTTATTCTCGTCTGGTTGGGATTTGTGAACAGTTAACAGGATATATTAAAATATACTATATATAAAATAGAATAAAATCAGTACTTTATGGAATAAGTATATAAAATAAAAAGTCATCCATAATGGCATATGGACAACGGACCCGGAACATTTAGGTATTTTAGATCAATTTCATATGTTAATGTAAAAAAAAATGTAAAATATCAGAACCTTAGCCTTTTATTCCGTTCACCTGTTACAACCTATTTTTTTTTCAGACAGTAAAAAATCACTTGTATGAAATATATTTTAATGATAAGTACGTAAAGAAAATATATTATATTAAGAAAAGGTCACGTTTCTAACCGTGCAGGTAAATCCTATCCTAAAAGCGGTGGTCGCAGACCGCTACGATGCTGCTCTGGAGGATGCGAGAGAAGTGGATAGATTGGTTGCCGCCAGACTTTCGAAAGAAAACGCCCAGAAACCTTTCCTAGGTATTACTTTATACTTTCATTATGGACGGTGTAAAAGAAATTTACAAACCTATAAGGTACGCGCGAAAAAAATAATCCTTCCTTAGCAGTCGAGTAAAAACGTGAAATGATGCACCTTTGCCGTCTAAGACAATCCACGTGAGAAAACCGGTAACTGATTATATCGTTGGCGAAAATAAAACACAGAATTTAATAAGATAAACGCTTAAGTTTCAACGCCCACCATACCGAATGACTCAGTTCTCGTACTATCGATCATGCGGGAAGATCTGTTTACGACTTTGCCTTGGCATGTGGTCTAATACAACTGGCCCTTCGCCCACGTAGATTTCAGATGTTAAGGACTACTTACTCCCTCCCTGTTGAACCTTCTGCTGATTTCTCATCCGGGCGGCTATCAGATCTTCGTCAAAGCACGTTTTGGCTCTTCGCATCACTGTCTGATCCAGAGTACAGTGCGCGATCGGGAAGCTGTCGCCGTGTGTGGCACTATTGTTTAGCGGAATGGGATTGGATGCGGGCTTTTATTCGCATAATGGTATTTGTTTTACGCTGGATGATCCTAAAGAATTGTTGCTGAGCTTGTCGCTGATGTGATGCTTCAGGAGATGGTAATTTTTCATCCCGTATCTGTAGTGCATATCGGCGGCAGATCGCAGCCTTGATTTGGACGCTCCTGCAAAATTGCGTCGCGTTAAAAGCAGAAGTGTACAAGGCCTGAGCTGAAGCATCGGTGTCTCGAGATGCAAACAATAGAAAAAGAACTACAACTCTGCCTCCAGGTCCTTTATCACAAAGTCTGAGCACATTGGGAGAATAGGTCAGAAACTAGTTCGCCTGCCTTCAGGAACTCGTGCGTTCCGATCCCTCGCCAAGGCTGCCCAAGAGAATTTCTGTAAGCCATCATTACCATCGTTGCGCAGGGAATATGACTCGCTGACCTACACCGCAAAAGAGAAAGCCAATCTTGTAGGTTTTCGTTTTGCATCCAACTCGACTCTCGACAAAAGGAGGACATAGCCCAGACCATCTCACGGTGTGAGTACTCAATGTCTGATGTGCTGTTTATACAGTGCTCGGTGCGCAAAGCATTCTTGTCCTTACACGTCAATAAGTCGAGTGGGCCTGATGGAATACCCCCAATCGGGCTGAAGACATGTGCTCCAGGATTGGCACTGGTTCTTACGCATCTTTAGCAGTTCCATTACTCTTTAGGCATCTTTCCAGGCTCATAGAAGGCAGTCTTAGTGCACTCGATCCCTAAAAAAGTGACCTCTCAGACCCGTCCAACTATAGGCCTTGTTCCCCAAAATAATGGCATCCATTATTCACTGCCGGCTCGTGCTTGAAGAGCGTCAGCTGATGTGTGACCGTTACTAAGATTTCCGTCGTGGTCGATCAGCTGGCGAACTTCTTGTGCACCTAACTCACTGATGGGCGGAGGCCATCGAGACCAAAAGGGTAGGCCCTGACGATTAGTTTGGATATAGCGAAGTATTTCATCGGGTTTGGCTTCTTTCAACGCTTCCCTCTGGGATTTTCCTATAGGCTTCACGAAAAATTATGCAATTGGGTCACCATTCTTACAGATCGGTGTATTAAGGTCGCAGTTGACGGTGCATACTTCAACTCCAAACCTGTGAATGCTGGTGTTCCACAAGACTAGGTGCTATTGCATATTCTGTTCCTTCTTTTTATCAATGATACCTTGCATACTAGTAAAATTCATTGTGACGAAATGCAAACGACATACTCCGACGAAGGGCGTGCTAATATTTCTCAAAAGCGTATCGTCGAATGCCGGAACTACAATCCGTATATCATATGGCGTACCGCAAGAATCTCTATTAGGCCCTTTGCTCTTCTTAATTTTTATCAATAATATCGACGCGTATTTTAAAAGTTCCAAGATTATTCTTTACACTAACGATATGAAAATCTTATGTCCTATTTCAGATTTGGAAAGTTTATCTAGCCTTCAAAAGGATCTCTATAATTTAGAAGCGTACTGTTACAATAAACGTGATCTAAATGTTTCTAAATATTTTTTCTGCTCATTTACTCGTTAGCCTAGTCCTATAATTTATAATTATAAATTACACCATACCTCTCTCTCTAAATAGAACCAGCACTATTAGAGATCTAGGTGTTACCTTTGACTCAAAATTGCTGTTTGACAATTACGTTGATGATATTGTTACAAGGGCTAACAAAGCACTGGGTTTTATATTAAGATTATCGATAGATTTTAAAAGCACAAAACTTTCAAAATTCTATATTGCGCTTTTGTACGCAGCCATTTGGAATATGCCTCTGAAAGTTGGAATCCTAAATATAATGTATACTTGATAGGATAGAGCGCATACAAAAAGAGTTTTTTTCGTTATCTTCAATTTAAATCAAAAAACAATTTCAATGGGTGGTCGCAATAATATATTTTTATGTTGTGTGTACAAATTATTCTAAGTCAAGAACAAGATACCTTATAGGTTTTCTTGGGTGAGTTTACGAGTATCAAAATATGTGACATAAAAAGCCGTATCTTTTGATTTCGTTGACTTAGAAGCTTGAATTTTTTACATTTACCTGAAAATTGCTTATTACATTAGCCTACCGAGTTTTATACTACTCCGTGGTAGCTCAGGAGAGCCGTGGTACCTCGAGGACTTAGAGCTCGCTGTATTTTTCACAGTACGCGAGCAATCCGGGTTCGATACCCGCCGGGACCAATGAAATAGTAATTTGCAATTTTAAGTGCTGGTTTACCACGTGTTCAGCGGCAAAGGAAAACATTATGAGGAAACTTGCATGTCTGAGAAATAAAAAAATATTCCGAAAATATGTGAAGTCCTCCAACGCGCGGCGCACTCTTATCTGCCCAGCACCGAGACGTATATAGGCTGTAACTTTAAAAATAAAAAAATAAAATATCTTTATTTCAGGCAACAGAAAACCCATATAGTATGTTAGTAAAATTGAAGTGAAATATAACTTTTATGAATTTTAGTGTTAGTAATCAATTTAATTTAAATAAATAAAATAAACACAAATATACATGAAGATGTTGAGATTATCCGCTAAGAGGACACCGGTGTCTTATATTTTATACCTTGGCATGAAGCCTGTTAAACTGCTTTTTTAAATGTTATAGTTTACGGTATGCAACACTAACTGTGACGATAGATGTCTCAAGCGAATTGTAAACTATATGGCCAACATCTTTATATTGTGCCCATTATATTATAATTTAGTATAATAATAATAATAAAACGTTTATTTCAGATTAAAAAATCCATACAAATTTGTTAGTAAATTTATTACAAGCTATGTTAGTAAATTAAATTAAATCAAATTAAATAACTTAAAATTTTAAAATTATTAATTAAGATACTTAAGTGTCCCACCCATATGCATTTGAGTCCAATGCCCTTGAATGGGACAATCAAGCCTATCTTTAACTACCCTCACGACGCCGTTTGAGCTCCCCCGCAATCTGCGCCAGCTGGACGATATTCGCTTCCGTATGATGCCATGAAAATCGTCAACACCCGCTTCAGCAAACATGCCAGATGCACTGCAGAACACGGGAAGGCCCATCAACATCCTGAAGGCATTATTATATTGGACGCGAAGTGCATTATAGGCCCTTTGCGTATAGCTATACCACAGGCTGCAGGTGTAAAAGGTTTGGCAGTAAGCCTTGAAAAGAGTAATTTTGACCTCTCTAGTACACCTAGCAAACCTGCGGGCAACCATATTGCATCGAACCGCCAATGCCCTCCGCTCCCTCTCTATATAATGACGCTGCAATTTGTTTTTCTAAATTTAGTAGCGTCGATGTAATTAAGGCCACAGACAAGTAATTTTCGTAATGTGGAAGCGTTTCGCAAAAAGTTGCTAAACTAGTACGGCAACGACCAAATATAAAGAGATCCTGTGTTTTTAGGGTCCCGAAAACTGTTGATGATACATAAAAATTATGTACTGCATTATTTAACTATTCATCACTACCTACAAAAAAGTCCGTAAGGGAATATATTATCTAACTATCATAATTAAGCCACAATTGTAGATTTTGTCTTTTAATTAGATAGCCGGTAGAAACAAAAGTTGGTTACATTCGTATGGTAGATAAAGTTAAAGTTACAGCCTATATACGTCCCACCGCTGGGCACATGCCTCCCCTCATTTCTGAGAGGGTTTGTAGGGCAAGGAAGTGTCCGTAGCGTTGCCCCAATGCGTGTTGGTGAACTTACCATGTCTTCAAAATATTTTTTTCTTATTTCTCAGACATGCAGGTTTCCTCACGATGCTTTCCTTCACCGCCGAGTACGTAAGAAATCAACACATAAACTTGCCATTAAGAATTTCCTTGGCACTGGCGGGAATGGTAGTATTAATTCTTGTTCAAATAAAAAGTTTTATCATCAAGTGTATTTATGTAGCTGTAAAATACTTTTTAATTAATTCGAATTGGAAAATAAATTTCGAAGTTATCACGTATACAAAAATGCAATACGCATACCGTCACACGGCAGGGGGGCACGGTGCGCGAACGACGCTAAAGCGAGGTATCGTGTCACGCCGTTCAGACGCACGATATACGCGGGTGAAACCGCGGGACACAGCTGGTATTTTTATAATGATAGGCGGTGAAAAATAATACCGCAACGATTTTAAGCCTCTGTTACATTGTGAAATAACAAGCTGGTTTAAATTATGTATAACAATTATAAACAATATAATTATTAGGAATAAGTATTGAAAAGTAAACTTCCTGAAAATTTTTACATTTATTTCGCAACACTAACTCATTCCCAAAACCGTCCGACGTCATTACCTTTTTTCCTCTTTTTTTTCGAAGTGAAAACTTCTTTAGCGGCGTTGTACACTTTTTGTAATGGATAAAAAATGTTAAACTCGCGTCAGGACACGTGACCTGATCGAAATTATGGATGGAAGTTGATTTTTCTGAGAGATAAACTTTTTAATGTAATATAAATTGTCATGTTTTTGTACGATAGCGCAATAAATAAATATTGTATTCTACCACATAAATGATAGTACTTTTATACTGATAAAGCAATTCGTGCAAAATTATTCCCTAACCATTTCAAAATATCAAAATTGCACAACGTTAATATTCAAGTTTTCACTTCTGTCGGCACTCCTGGAGTGCAACCCGTCGTTTTTATTTCTTAATTCCTTCCTTTCAATTCATTCACATTCTTTCATATATTTATTTCATTTTAGTACTTATTATTATCAATCATGGTAAACAATAGCAACTCAAGTTACTCAAATGATTGTAATATAATCAATATAATTTAGATATTAAAATTTCCTACATATTATATTCCAATCCTAATATACATTTGCTATAATATGTGTTAAATATGTGTAATCGCTTAGCGTCAGCCAAACTCAGCGATTATTATTGTTATTTATTCCTTGCTAGTCCAAAGTTCAGAAATAGACTTGAATGACATAAGAAATATTGTCTTATTTGCCAGGTGTTCCTTTCACAATGAAGGAAAGCCAGGAGATGAAGGGCTTCTATAACACATTGGGGCTTTGGTCACGTCGTACGGTCAAGTCAACAGAGGACAGCGAAGCCGTTGTACTCCTAAAGGAAGCTGGTGCCATTCCACTAGCAGCGACGAATCTGCCGGAATTACTTATTTGGTAATTTGTGATAAACCTATAAGTACATATGCTAGTTCTCGATATGCGGTATATGTGGCGGCACGAAAGTCTAGCGGTGACCGTTATTGATAAGGTATCATGGGATAGTAAACGGGTCGCGGGACGAGCGTACATATCGTTCACAAGCGCTGATTGGCTATGCGTATCGTTCACACGCGCTGATTGGCTACTGCTACTTGCATACGGCTATTATGGTACTGATACGACATGCGCAGCTATCCCCTCCACATTTCGTTCAGCACTAGAGTTACGTGCCGCGACTTGTAGCTGCGAAAGCGAATCTATTGGTCCCACAAATCGACTAAGATTAATAAAGGTTTAATAAAAATAATAATAATAATAATAATAAATAATAATTCTAGTGATAAAGGGCTTACCCCTCTATCCTTAGCCCACGAGCAATGGCAGGACCCAGCAGTGCTTAGCATTTCCGACCGGGAGACCGTATGGAAGGAGAAGGAGCTCCACGGGAGGTACTACAGGGCTCTTCATGAGCCCTTCGTAGATACAGTCGCCTCCCTCAACTGGCTACGTTTCGGTGACCTCTTCGGGGAAACCGAGGGTTTTGTCTGTGCAATACAGGATCAGGTTATTAAGACCAACAACTATCGGAGATACATCCTAAAGGATGGCACCGTCGACGTCTGTCGAGCTTGTCGCCATCCCGGTGAATCACTTAGGCATGTTATCTCCGGTTGTTCGGCGCTTTCTAACTCTGAGTACTTGCACAGGCACAACCTAGTAGCCAGAATTCTACACCAGGAGCTCGCTCTGAAATATGGTCTCGTGGACCGGAAATTGCCGTATTACAAGTACTTGCCGGAAGCCGTGCTCGAAAATGACCGCGCCAGGCTCTACTGGGACCGGGCCATCATCACAGACAGGACTATTCTTGCGAATAAGCCTGATATTGTGCTGATGGACCGGGCACAGTCAAGGATATTTTTGGTCGACATTACCATTCCGTATGACGAGAACCTCGTGAAAGCCGAAACAGACAAGCAAACAAAATATCTGGACCTGGCTCACGAGGTGACCGACATGTGGGGTGGTCTGCCGACCGAAATTATTCCTGTAGTCGTCTCTGCAAACGGGCTAATCCCAGTCAGCCTCTCGGGTCATCTGAGGCGACTGGGACTACGTGGCGGACCGCTCCGGGCTCAAATTCAGAAGGCGGTGCTCCTCGATACCGCCCGCATCGTCCGCCGGTTTCTTTCCCTTTCCCCCTAACCCTCGGCCGTTTGGTCTCCCCTGCCGAGGGCCTCCATCTGGTTGGGCTTTTATTTATTTAAGTATTTTTATATTTATTTTATGTTATTGATATTTATGTATATTTATCTTTTCATTCTCATTTATAATTATATATTTATAGAACCCAACCAGATGAGAAAACTATATAGATACCCCACAATAATAATAACGTCCTTCAGACTGAATTTCAGTCCCGGCAGCCAGTTCCAACTCAGACCAGCCATCTGCGCGGCACAGGATTTTAGTGTCCGAGTGTAAGGGGGATTCTCTATTACCCCACTCTCATAGTCCGATTGGACGGTAATCCAACACGACCACAGCGAGATTAAAGGCAGGACCAACCCTCGGAGGACATTCATTTACAGTTGATTTTGTATTTATGACCGTTTTTGTTTGAAGTTCGATGAAGCTTCAGTATTCTACAACAGCTTCAATCTAGGAGTAGGAGTATTCTCCTACTCCTAGATTGAAGCTGTTGTATCAGTATCAGGACTTGCAGTACTTTAGCTCGTTTCATTGAAGCTGTTGTATCAGTATCAGGACTTGCAGTACTTTAGCTCGTTTCATTGAAGCTGTTGTATCAGTATCAGGACTTGCAGTACTTTAGCTCGTTTCATTGAAGCTGTTGTATCAGTATCAGGACTTGCAGTACTTTAGCTCGTTTCATTGAAGCTGTTGTATCAGTATCAGGACTTGCAGTACTTTAGCTCGTTTCATTGAAGCTGTTGTATCAGTATCAGGACTTGCAGTACTTTAGCTCGTTTCATTGAAGCTGTTGTATCAGTATCAGGACTTGCAGTACTTTAGCTCGTTTCATTGAAGCTGTTGTATCAGTATCGGGACTTGCAGTACTTTAGCTCGTTTCATTGAAGCTGTTGTATCAGTATCAAGACTTGCAGTACTTTAGCTCGTTTCATTGAAGCTGTTGTATCAGTATCAGGACTTGCAGTACTTTAGCTCGTTTCATTGAAGCTGTTGTATCAGTATCAGGACTTGCAGTACTTTAGCTCGTTTCATTGAAGCTGTTGTATCAGTATCAGGACTTGCAGTACTTTAGCTCGTTTCATTGAAGCTGTTGTATCAGTATCAGGACTTGCAGTACTTTAGCTCGTTTCATTGAAGCTGTTGTATCAGTATCAGGACTTGCAGTACTTTAGCTCGTTTCATTGAAGCTGTTGTATCAGTATCAGCACTTGCAGTACTTTAGCTCGTTTCATTGAAGCTGTTGTATCAGTATCAGCACTTGCAGTACTTTAGCTCGTTTCATTGAAGCTGTTGTATCAGTATCAGCACTTGCAGTACTTTAGCTCGTTTCATTGAAGCTGTTGTATCAGTATCAGGACTTGCAGTACTTTAGCTCGTTTCATTGAAGCTGTTGTATCAGTATCAGGACTTGCAGTACTTTAGCTCATTTCATTAAATGCTATGCTGCTATGCGATTTATTGTTTGTTGTGGTGATTCAAATTGTAATCACATTAGAAATACTGGAAATCACCATCATAACTCAAACTAAGACCGTATATGGCAACAACTCTAAATATTATTGGTACGATTACCTAGTTCGCAATTGCGTAGGAAATATAGTGCTGTAAAATATATTACTATATAGTTAAGGACGTAAAACTTACCTCCAGCAGCAAACTATAAAAGAACTGTAGTAAATTCTATTTTTGAATTGATTGATACTGTAGAATATCTTCTGAGTAGTGGAACGTTTAGTATCACTCTCACAATTGTTGTATCACTGTACACTTACTTACATTTTATTTTTGTCAGTTTCAAAAAATTCGGATGTCTAGCTGTGAAATTTTTATAGTTATACAGCTGTACGGAGATACCTATTTATTTATTCTTTATTTGTAACAGAAAAAGAAACTTTTTTATTCAATATACAAGATTATAAATAATATTTATTGAAAGTGATTTTTTTATTTACAACTGGTTCGGGAAAAAACCTCTGTCCTTGAAAGAACCAGCAAAAAAACCCAGCGGGACTATTTTTTTTAAATAACAGCTTACAATTATGTACACCTTACCAAAATTAAAGGGTCTATTATGCAGCCTCTACCAATAAATCCACGATATAATGAGATTTTACTATAGGTACAGTTATATAAAGTGTTATTTTGTAATAACTGGCCAAATTTGTAGAGGTTCAGGATAAGTAATATCGCCTAATGGTGAAGAAAAATTAATTAAAAAAAATCTCAAACAATCTGCTTTTTATCTTTTAAATTCAAAATGCGTGCAATGTGCAAAAATGCGCATTATATTAAGTGATTTTACTGCGCACACAGACATTCTTTAGGCTGGTCACATACATAGGGAATTTGTTTCGGAATTCCGATTCAGAATTCCGAATGCAACAAGTCCATATAAAATCAGTGACCCGTCACACACCTAGTGTATTTTTCCGTTCGAAATTTTCCGGACAAAACGGGATTCCGTATGTGCGTGGCCAACCCGTTCGTGCCGTTTCGGAATTCCGATTCACAATTCCGAACGCAGCAAGTCCATATAAAAGCCCGTTCGTGCCGTTTCGGAATTCCAAAACAGAATCTCGAAACTGAATTCCGTATGTATGTGGCCGGCCTAAGAGTCGATCGGCAGGCAAAAACGTTGGAATTCCGTATGTAGTGTGTGGCGGACCTAAATAATATTCAATTTGGGATAATTTGAAATAAAAGTAGTAGCTTTATTACTTGTATTTTCAAAACATGTCATAACGGTTTATCATCATTTAAATATTTTAACTTAAGTTTAAAATTATGTAGTAAATAGAAACAACAGTTTTAAGCTGCTATTTTACGCTGGTACTCTGGTGAGAGCGTGGTCCATCCCCGGTTGAGCGGAGCCATTCTTGCTACAACCATCAAATAGCTACAGCGTAGCTCTGCACAGAGCTGTCACTGATATTTATTGACAGATGCCCATAAAAAGAACCTTATCCTGTAATTAACACCTGCTTTAGTGGTTTAAGATCCTCAGGATATTGTATACAATGTAAATGTTGTCGCGGACAGGCAGGAGACTCGCAACCCGGTGTATGGCATGACCTACAATCCGCACCACTCGGGCCGTTCGCCTGGGGGCTCCAGCGGGGGCGAAGCCGCTCTCAGTTCCAGCTATGCGACCCCCATCAGCTTATGTTAGTGCTACAAGTTTATGTTCTTCTTCATTTTCATTCTTCATTAGTCCGTGAAAGTCTACAGCTGGACATGGGGCCGCTGTAGAGTTACAGGAGGACTAACCGTTAAATTCTTTACCGGCTACAAGCGCTCCTTATGTAAGTTCCACACGCACAGTCATGACTTACTCAAACGTCATAAGCTCGGCTTCTATCAATTAAATATTACTAAGAACATAATATTCTGTTAGAACTTATACTCAATTCCTTGGAACATACATAAGAAATATGTCAACATTTATCCCAAAAACCAACATGACCTGCTCGCGGAGCACCCCGCCAAATAACGAATGAGTTTTTTTTTTAAATAGAAGTTAGAATGAAAAACGAACACAAAGTTCACGTGACAGTAAGTGAATACTGTGTCCCACAGACACCTGCTTCTAGCATTGATTAAGAATCACTATGCACAGGTACCTATGTTGTATTCCCTGAGGGCCAAGACACATTACCTCTATACCTGTAAAAGGGTTTCTGGTTCTCAACACTCACCATACGAAACACAGCACATGCAGAAAAATAACCCTGATGTAGTAAATAGAAACAGCAGTATTATGCTGCTATTTATTTTTTTATTATTTGCGTAAAAAGGCTAGTGTTAATCATGTTGCGGCCATGATCGCTGCACCGTGACTTTACAACGAACTACAAATCTATTGAATTCTACATAGACTTATTACTATACTATTAATAAAAATTACATTAATTGTGTATAGTTCATTAACCAGGAATACTGTTCCCATCTCTGGGCTGGGGCTCCCCAGTACCAGCTCCTTCCACTTGACCGCATCCAGCGCAGAGCGGCTCGAATCGTCGACGACCGAGTGCTTTCCGATCGGCTCGATTCACTGGCGCTGCGAAGATATGTTGCATCTCTTTGCGTATTTTATCGCATCTATCACGGGGAGTGCTCTGAGGAATTGTTCGGATTAATCCCAGCCGCCAAATTTCGTGAACGCACTACGCGGCAAACGTCCCGATACCATCCACACCATCTGGATGCTTGGCGGTCCACCACTGTACGTTTCAAAAGGAGTTTTCTTCCGCGTACAACCTCTTTGTGGAATAATTTACCACCGGTGATTTTTCCGGACCGATACGACCTGGGGACCTTCAAGAAAAGAGCTTACTCCTTTCTAAAGGGCCGGCAACGCACCTGCAATTCCCCTGGTGTTGCGGTTGATCATGGGCGGCGGTAGTCACTTAACATCAGGTGAGCCACATGCTAGTTTGCCCCCTCTTCTATAAAAAAAAAACCAGGAGATGGGCAGCATATTCCTGATAATTTATATTGTTTAAGGATAGTGTCACCCCACCAAGTACAACATGATTAACGTTACAAGTATGAGAGTTATTCTCATCAACTCTTAACCTTATTTTAACTTAAGAGTCTATGAACTCTGCATACTATAATAAAACGGTAATACTGATGTGTTCTTTAGGTTCAGATATCGGGGGTTCGACTCGTATGCCGGCTTTCTATTGCGGTGTGTTTGGACATCATCCTACCGCTGGCACAACCAGCTCGAAAGGTACTAACTAAAGCAAAGCCCTTCCTCTTTTACTCTACTGTTCCTTTACCACTCTTACGCCCAAGTACTCAAAGACTACTCATTTTTAAGATAACGTTAAGTCTCGTGCTGTCTCTATCATTTTTAGCCAAAGTGACAGTGACACCACGAGATTTAACGGCGTCTTAAAATTGAGTAGCGTTTAACTATTTGGGCATACTTAATGTATTTTTGAGAATAATTTTGGGGGTTTTTAAATATGTATCGATGGCTCCTTGGCGCAGAGGCTTTGCAATAAGTTGCGGCGCTGAGGGCCGCGGGTTCGATACCCGCTAATATTATTACGGGTCTGTATGTTTGTCCTTGTGAAATTCATGTATGTAAACTGCCTATACAATACTGGAGAAAATTCTAGTGTGGGGTGACGTTTTTTTAAATAAAATTAAAGAAAAGAAAAAAGGAAAAAAAATATTTATTAAAATAATGCCGTATAGTATGTACGTATAAGTATGCATATGGCGGCTTATGAGACCATCACCCCGTTTCTCCCAGGGTGCCGTAAGAAGCGGCTATGGGAAAAGCCAGAAATATTATATGGCTTCCGATAGATGGCGGTGTATCCAACTCGTTTAACGGTTTAACCTCAGACATAAAAGAGCTCAGAGCGGCGACGGGCGGCAGAGTGAAAGCTGCGACACGTCTGATACAGCGATCGTCAATCTACCTGAAAGCGTGACATGAGCGTGAGTCGCGTGACGATTAAGGAACATCCCCCTACAACTGATGACTGCCTGCCATCATGCGGAGTCTCAAATCTCTGTCCATTAGTATGTTCCTTTCCAAACTGCCTCGCTGATCAAGTGGTCGTAGACGCGGTTGCTTATTATGACGTCCTGGGTTTGAATTCCGGGTCAGGCCGACTATGAGAGTGAGGAAATAGAGTGCACCTGTGCCTGAGCATACACTCGGGCAGTCGGGCACTATCATGATGTCCTGCACAGATGGCTAGACTCTGTTGAGACAGGCCGCCGTGACTGAAATTCGGTCTGGAGAACATTATGTTCTTCTCTCTGTACATCACCAAACAATCTTCATCCACATCATTATTTTACCAGGAGTGTTCCTCCGCAAGGGAGGCGAAGAGACCATGCTCTGCCTGGGCTTCATATCGAAACACGCGGAGGACTTGGGACCTTTGACCAAGATCATTGCAGGCGACAAAGCCAAGTTATTGGACTTGGACAAGAGTGTCAACATGAAGGTGATGATTGCAATTTTAAATAATTGTAATTAATTATTGTATTGTTTCTAATTCTAAACCTTACCATTGCTTCGAGATTCGCTCGTCGAAATTTAAAAACATGGTTGTAGATACTTTCTTCTTTTACATAATGAGTACCATTATCATCAAGGCTGCAGTAGAGTACAAAAGTAATACCGCAGACCGCATGTGTGCAACGAAACGTAAGCTTTGAGGATAACATCGGGTGATATAATACCGTGGATGTTTACTGTATAACAAGCGATCTGTGACTGTCATCCTGCATGTTTTACCAAGTCGTCACTCCATTTATTGGGGGGAAGCCCTACACTTCGTCTACCGGTACGAGGCTGCCGCTCGAGAACCTTTCTGTTAAAGTATAGACTAGCGAAAAGAATAAGTGCAATAAAAATTGCGTACACTTCTATATACTTCTTGCCAAAATTATGTCCTATACAAAAAGGCTCACAGTCGGCAAGCCTAGTTGCATCCGTCTCAGTCTAACTCTAATCACATTGTATTCTTTGGCTAATCAACATTTAAAATACTGACAAATTGTCGCATTTGAATTTTTTCAGGATATTAAATTTTATTACTTGGACTCCGCAGAAGATCACTTTGTGAGCCCAGTCAGACAGGAAATGAAGAATGTCATGCAAAGGTAATTTTTAACAAAATTAAAGTGACAAACGAACTTACAGTGTTACTTCATGGACACCTAAAGCCTACAAACAACAAAGGCTACATATGCGTTGTCACCTCTGAAGACGGAGATGGAATATCTAACATTCTGTATACTGGCTGGCTGTACACTGGCTGCATTTAGACGAGAATACTGTAGTGCTTGCATTAATGCACTACTATTTGATGGCAGAAAAGCAATGCACCAAAGAAGTAGAATTATCTGCCGGTGTCTTTCTTTCCGTCCAATTTGGGACTCCTCCAAGCAGAGTGAATAAGTTTTTGTGACACAAAGGCAATGCGATTTACCATATGTATCTTCTTTATCAGTTACCACAAGGTAGGAGTAGGATTGTAATCGCGCACTCACTTTTAAAGTAGCTACGCTAAGGTGTAGAATAATCTGCCGACGTTTGTTTTTCCGTCCGATAACAATCTCATTCAAGGCAAGAGTATGATGTTGTTACCGTAGACAATTTGAGTTGCCATCTAGGCTTAATTATGAGTTACCACCAGATAGGATTACAGTCAAGGACTGTGGTAAGACCCGATAAATTATTTTCATAACCACGAACAATGTTTGTGTTATATAAGTACTAAGCAACAGCGCTAGATGGCGTATTACCATTTCTGTACCACGATATAATTTTTTACCTGTATTATATGTAGTCTGGACGAATAAAATTGGTTGGTACCTATTCTCACAACTGAGTATTGTATTTTACTTAATTTTTGGGACATTGTTCACACTGGCTTTAAAAGACCTGTTCACCCTTGCCTTGTCATTGAAAATTGACGACACATTTCCTTTCAGGGTGATAGCGAAAATCACACAGGATTTAACAAGCACGGTAAACGCACCACAGAAATATATGCACGAGGGTTTCAACCACATGTACAGACTTTGGAGTTACTGGATGGACAAGGAGCCGGATGACTACATGGCGCTTTACGCCGGCAACGGAAAGCGCCCCAATGCCTTTCTGGAACTGGCCAAGAAGGTAAAGGCTACAGACTACTCTGTTGCTATGGAATAATGATTTCTAAAATTTTGGTGCGAATAATATTGAATGAAACTAATTTTACTGATATTATCTCGTTCAATTTGAGTTTTCAATTCTTGGCGTTTCGGGAGCTTTACATCACCCATGGTCACGGGGGGCTGATCTGTTTGACGTCTATAGACACTGCATGAACATGGATATTTTTATAGATGTTAAAAATTATTTATAAAAAATACAAACTGTTATGTCTTACCTAGTTTGAAGAGCACCTTCCGCCGTCTTTCAATTGCGTGCACTATCACTTTCACCATCTAATCTCAACACCACTCCTTACCTCTAAAGACTCACCACCGTCAATAATACGACACGTGTTGCATCATGCAGAGAAATATACTCTGCACATCATGGCTGACTGGCCAGCTAAGTCAGCTTCGAAACAAAATTATTGCCGATATAAACAACTTTCAATTGCCAAAGTAACGCCTGGTTCTATTAGTTTAGGATTATTTTCTTCATCAGGGACTATCCACAACTTTAAAAAAGAAAGATTTAATTGCGCTTTTTAAAATGGTTGGAGATGACTCAGTACGGGACGTTTCGAGCCTTTGACGGTGTATTTCTTCCATCTTTGTCCATAGTCCTATTTTATATCTGCATGAAAGGGATAGTTACAACTCGCGGAAAGAAAGTCTAGCTGTGACCGTTATTGCGCATAATTGACCGTATTACGCATTTTTGCGTATGATTGGCTGTGCGTATCGTTCGCACCTGCTGATTGGCTCTCTGATCGCATTCCGGCCCCCGTACTGATACGACATTCGCAGCTTTCCCTTCCACGTTTCGTTCCGCGCTAGAGGTACGTGCCGCGAGTTGAATGCTTCAACAGTCTTGAGGTTTTTCTGGCATATCCCATGGTCGTCTCTTACGACACCTAGGGGCGATATGAAATTGAGAAATTAACTCATAATTTACAATAATTGAGAAAATAACTCATAATTTACAATAATTCAACTCTAGAATAAATATAAACGTTATAAACATTGAAAAATAGATGTGGATCGAACCAAAATTATTTAAGTGGAAAAAATTCTAACGTGATCGCGTGCTTACTAGATGATAGGTCAAAAATAGCGCGTTTAGTAGGTGTTATACAAAGGAGCAGGAGTATTAGGAGTTTAACTGCACCTATTTCTGTCGTCAAGTAACTTTTTTTTATTTAACTGGCTTTACGGCTCTGGGTTCTAGTCCCTCTGAGAATCATTTCTTTCGTAATCTTCGTTTTTAAATATTTATTCTTCACAATATTATGCTGATGCGTCACATTGCGAAGTTTTTGAGAGATTTTGACGACAGCTTAACTCAGCAGACAGTTGATGACGACAGCCACTCAAGTTCATAAGGCGCCCAAACGATCAAAATAACTTGAGGTTTATTCAACATCAAAGCACTTGTTTCGTTGCTTTCTCTAATATTTCACACGCGCAGACACTTATGTAATTCACAAAATCGCATCACTTTTACGAATCAAAATATACTTCAAACCATTATTCAAGTGACAAAACAGAAGCGACAATCCGTCGACGGCCAAGTTTCCGCCAAAACTCCGTCAAGTAACAATGTGCACAGCTGTGTTCCGGTTTATAGGGTATAATAAATATTTTATGACCATTGACATTGTAAAATTTATTTTATTTTACAATGTAATGGTCATAAAGTATTTCCAGCTGTCGGTTTCTTGCTGGTTCTTCCCAGGACAGAGGTTTTTTTCGAACCAGTGGTTAAAGTATAAACTTGACTTTCAATAAGAACATACATAAACATAAACACTCACGCCTGTCTCCCAGAGGGGTAGGCAGAGACTACATACTTCCATTTAGTACGATCCTGACGTACCCCTCTCGCCTCTTCCACATCCATATACCTACGCATACATGCTCGTCGGTTAAGGGTACTCTTAATTTGGCCCATTTTTAATATATCGCCAATTTGGTCGACAAAATTCCGCCTAGCACGTCCATTTCCGACTCTTCCATTCACTTCTGCACCATATATTTGCTTTGTCAGTCTTTTCTCATTTATTCTTTTTACATAATCAAACCACCGAAGTATTCCTTTCTTAATCCTGATCACCGCATCATCTTGCAAACCACACTCTTCTTTTATCACACAGTTTCTCACCCTGTCACCCAGATTCAGCCCTACCATACTTCTTAGCGACCGCATTTCTAGTGCAGTTATTCTACTCTCGTGCTTCTTCTGCCACACCCAACATTCACTACCATATGTTAAAGTAGGGACTAATACAGCATTGTGAATTGCCATACGTGCCTTTTTTGATACATTCTGACTTTTAGCAATAGAATGTAGAGCCCCATTTACTTTATTTCCTGCATTCACTCATCGTTCAATATATTTTTTATTTATTTTTTATTTTATAGAATACGGATGACTAACGAGCACACAGTTCACCTGATGGTAAGTGGATGTTGTAGCCTATAAACATCTACATTCATCTTCAATTACGAATCTGATATAATAGCTGATCCTTATCATATCGCTCATCCCTAATATATAAATTCATCTACTTGCTCAACCATATCCCCTTCTATTCTTATTTCACATATCGTTTTACTTTCTCCTCTTTCAAAAACCATAACTTTCGTCTTACTTTCATTCACTTTCATTACCCTTTCTTTTAATGACCTGTTCATCAATGTAACCATCATTTACAACTGGGCCGCCGACGACGCAAGTATGACTTGATCATCGGCGAACAAAAGGCATTTGATAGTTAACTCACCCATTCTTAACCCGCATTCTTCAACTTTCAAATTTTCCAAACAGCTGTCCATAATTAGATTAAACAGCCACGGGGAAGCTACACAGCCTTGTCTGATACCTTTATGGATGCCAAACCAGTCCGAGTAGGCCCCGTTGATCCCAACACAAGCACTCGGGCCCTATACAGAGACTTTAGTGCCTGTATCAACCCAGCGCTCAACCTAAATGAGTTCAGCGTTTACCATAACACAACCCTGTCCACTCTGTCATAAACCTTCTCCAAGTCCATGAACGCTCAAAAAACTTTTTGGTTCTTCACCAATAACTTCTCCGCGATCATGCACATGGAAAAGACTTGATCTGTACACCTCATTCCCTTTCAAAATTCCTCTTGCACATCCCAATTTTTTCCATCAGTTTCTTTCATAACTCTCCCAATTAGTACCTTAACATACAGTTTTCCCACAACGCTAAAAAGGCTGATACGGCGGTAGTTTTTACAGTCCTGCTGGGACTCTTTTCCCTTATATATTGGGACTATCACGGCTTTGCACCAGTCTCCCGGTACCCGCTTCAGTTCCCAACATAAATTAAACAAGTGTACAGCAGGCCTGCAACCACTTCCTCGCCAGCCCTTAGCATATCGAGTGAAACTCTATCATATCCGGCTGCCTTACCCCCTACTTTCATTCTTTTCATTGCTTTCATTATTTCATCTATACTTATCTCCCTATCTCTTTCATCGTCTCTCGGAACTTTTATTTAATTTAGTTCACACGTCTCCCCACTCATAAATACATTTTCAAAATATTCCTTCCATCTCTTTAGACTCAACACTTCATCATTCAGAATACAAAATGTCCCCTGGTATTTCTTACGAGTTTCCAGAACATTAATGTTTGCCTGGAAGTGATCCGATATTCTTCTATCATTCTTATCCGTTCTTTCTTGCTTTTTTTCTTTCAACTAATTCTTTTACTCTCTTATTTTGACGTTTAAACTCTGCCTTTTTTCTTTCAATTTCATCATTCATACCGCCAGAATTACCAGCTTTGGTTGCTAGTAAATCTAGCCATGCTCTCTTTTTTGCTTTAACTTCCATATGTACCTCATCTCCCCACCATAACGTTCCTTTCATTCGTTCTCTTACTAATACCACATACTTCGGTAGCTGCATCCTTAGTGAATGAGCCTTTCTTAACATTATGCCACACATTCTCCAAGTCTAACTCGTTCACACACAACTCATCCAAATCACTTATATTTTCTCTCAGTCTACATTTGTACTTGTCTTTCACATCTTAATCTTGTAACCTCTCAATTCTTATACGCCAGGGATGGCAAACCAATGGCACGCGTGCCATCGATGGCACGTGACACAATATTTTGGGCACGCGACATATCACAAAGTTCACTATGAAGTATTATATATATTATATTATATATAAGTATTACGAACGAACGCGAATGACCCTACTAAGCACTATCGTTTGTTACTGTAGTTACATCGTGGACTACTATTGCTAATGACGCGTAATTCGTTTCATCATCATCATACAGCCCTTCAAAATTCCACGCTTCCCCCAAAGAATGCGTAATTCGTTTAGGCATAGCATCTTGGTCAATTTCGTTGAAACAACTGTATTTTTTAAAGTTCATTTGTGTTATATTTACAATTTTACAACCAATATAAGTTATTTGTCATCTAATCTGCAACAACAGAAGTCACACTAACGTTAGTTTAATTTGAATTACTTAAAACTCCTTATTTATTTTTTATGGTAAATAAAGAGTTTTGAGTCGATAGTATTAAGTAATATTTTCCCAATAATCACGAAGTCAAAATAACTTCACGGTACGTCTATGACGTCATTAAACATTTCTTTATAAAAGTGGCACGTTAATATATAAAGGTTCGCCACCCCTGTTATACGCTATAACGCAGTGGTAGACACAGATGTCCGATGCCGCCAACGTCTGAATAAACCCCTTATTCGGCATAAGACCAGGTAAACCCTTGTATCCACCTCTGCGCTCCTCATTCCTTCATTCACAGTTATGAAATCTATCATGCTTCTATCATCACTTCTTTCCCACGTATACATGTGAATCTTCATATGACGAAAGAAAGTCTTCGTCACAAAAAGATTTTTTTCCACACATACGGTGAGGAGGCTTTCACCATTCTCATTGATACTTTCATCACCAAACGTTCCCAATATCCTTGCATAGCCAAGCCTCCTCACCCCAACCCTTCCATTAAAATCTCCTAACATAACAATATTTTCATTTTCCTTACATTTCATTAACACCATCCTTACCATCTCCCAAAACTGCTCTCGGATATAAGTGGGCTTAGACATGTCTGGGGCGTAGACCCTTAGAACAAACAACTTCTTTAGGCCAACTTTTATTCGTATCCATAGCAGTCTTGGGCTTACACATTCATACTCTTTCGCACGTTGACCCATTCTTTCTGAGAGGATGATACCGAATCACTCGGATACCCGCTCGGTCTCGTCTACACCGAACCAATACGCGGTATACATGCCATGTGTAGTGACATTCTTTTCCTTCTGCTTCGTCTCATTTACACATAACACATCTATTCCTCTATCATACATCATATCGCATACTTAATCAATCTTATCATTCATTGCTCCCCATACATTCAGCGTAGCTAGACGGGCCTCCGCAATCCTCTTTTCGCCCCTCCAGGAGACAGAACGTGACGGGTGATGAACCTCGTCGCCGGTTTTCCTCCCGGAGATTCTTCGCACCTCGACCCCATTAAGGGTGCGCCGGGAACTCGGGGCCATTTACTTTCCTCTTTGCCTCATGGTGAGAAAACTAAACAATATTTTACGCCGCTACCACACGGCGAGTAGCCGAGTCTGTTCTTTCGGCTTTGTTGCTATTTTAGCACCACCCGGGGGAAAACGTGTAAGGTGGGCCTAGGACTATGGCCTATGGTCTACGGACGCGAGCGACTTATCTCCCCGTATAATAATAAGAATTACTTGTAAACTATATTGAATAAAAAATTATTCTATTCCTTATTACTAATTATTTTATTACAAGTGGACTGTTATTTTGCTAGTTACATCAATTTTATAAAAATAAAGTAATAGATCAAATTCTCATGTCATCGAAATATGTTTCAATTTCTCAGACATGCAGATTTCCTCAAGATATTTTCCTTCACCGCCGAACTAAATTAAATATCATATAAGTTGATTGTAACCTTAGAGTACCTATACATAAACAGCTTGCTGTATACTCGAAAGCTCTAACCATACATTTGTTAGGTACAAAGTTTTTCTTCATATAATTTATTTAAAAAAAATTAATCCTATACATAATTTACCAAATAAAAGAACATATTTTAAAACCAGATTTATTTTTCTTACAGCTGCTCGGAATTAGCCGGCACTGCCTATTCACAATATTACGACTGTTCGAATTGCAGCTGTTTCCGAAGGTTCAAGGCGAATGGGCCGAGAAACTGACCAAACAAATGAAGGACGACTTATTCGTAAGATTATTGTACAATTATCTGCTTATTTCCATAAAAATAAAGTATACAACTTTGGCCTTACTCATAACAAGTTTTAACCATTAAAAACTTTAGTTAATAAAACCTACGGCATTAAAAAGTTTACTGAACAAGTGGTAAAATTAAAAAAAAATAACAACTGGCTTCAATATGTATTCGAAGTCAATTAAATACGCATTATTAAAGATAACTCAAAAACTATTAGTCAGATCCTGATTTTGACCACATGAGAAGCACCAGCTATCAAATACAATAAAAGGATCATCAATATCAGTTCACCCAGAGAACCTAGATTGTACAACCAGTGCGTGTTGCCAGTGATGACTTATGGATCTGAGACGTGGTCCTTCACTGCTGGCCGTATGAGGACGCTTAAGGTCGCTCAGCGAGCTATGGAGAGGGCTATGCTCGGGGTTTCTCTGCGTGATAAACTTAGAAATGAGGATTTCCGTATTAGAACCAGAGTGACCAACATAGCCCAAGTGATTAGTAAGATGAAGTGGAAATGGGCCGGCAATATAGCTCGAAGAACCGACAACCGATGGGGAAAAAGGTTCTCGAGTGTCAGCCTCGTACCGTTAGGCGTAGTGTAGGGCAACCGCCCACTGGATGGAGTGACGACCTGGTATGGATGTAGGTGGCTCAGGACCGTGCTTTGTGACATTCCTTGAGGGAGTCCTTTGTTCAGCAGTGGACTTGTGAAGGGCTGTAATGACGATGATGATATAGCGCGCATGGTGCCACAGTTTGAACATCCATTGCGTTGCAAACGCAAGCAACCTAGTGCGGAGCGCATTTAATTACGCCAGTAGAGCACTGTGTGAGCAGAAAGGGCAACATCACAGCCTCGTGAGGAGTAGAGCGGTGAGCAATGCGAGGAACATACACTATGTTGGTGGAGCCAAAATATACATAGCATATATGAACTATCAAAAACTTGCGACCTAAATTATGTCGTGTACACGAACATAACATAAAACGGACCCACGGCAACCGGCAACGCACATACAATTCACCTCATGCTGCAGTTGTTGTCACTTACCATTAGGTGAGCCTCATGCTCGTTCACCCTCAATTATATAAAAAGTTGTGTTCTGTAGTACGAACGGTATCGCGATGGTCAACGGTTTTGGCTTCGGCGCTAGTGGAGTACGAACACTAATCTCGCATGGAAGTATTTGTACGGCCTACAATTTTTTCTGGATTTGGATGTAAGTCCATTTACAATTTATGTGTGTTCAATACTTCGGAAAACGATGATGAAATTGATGAAGCATGCAAGGAATACCTATATGGGCAATCGCGAAGAAGCAATGGGACCTTTCACATGCGAGAAAGTCAACCTATGTGCCTTCCTCTCTCTTTTGTTTGTCAACGGATTATTGCCGTTACGTTTAGAGCCAAATAAAAGTCAACAGCTGAACATGCCCCCCCCCCCCCCCCCCCCCCCAATATAGATTGCCTCATAGTTGCCACGCTTGGCTGGCGACAACTCGCAGTTTTTAATTTTTTTAGTTACATTATTTTTTATTCTTTATTATAAGACAACTCAGTGACATTAAATGACGTTGTCATACCCTACAGTAAATCTGTAAAAAATCTGGGGATATATCTAGATTCTACCTTGTCGTGGTCGCAGCAGCTAAAACAAGTGAGCAAAAAGGTGTTTGCTACTATGGGTTCACTTCGTCGTTTACGTTCTTTTCTCCCCATTCCCACTAAGATTATGTTAGCACAATCCTTACTTCTCTCTATTCTCGATTATGCGAACGCAAGTTATCTCGATTTAACTAGACCAACTGAACAAACTTGAGCGAATTCAAAATATTGCTATTAGGTTCATATTTGGTTTGCGCAAATATGATCATGTATCCGAATATCGTTTACAGCTCAAGTGGTTACCCATTCGCTTTCGCCGGAATCTGCAAACTGTATCTCTTCTGTACTGTGTGTTGTTCAATCCTTTGACTCCAAGCTACTTGAAGGAAAACTTCAAGTTTCTTGGTCATGATCGACCTGATAGAGTTCTTCGGTCAGCCGGCGAATTAATTCTAGAACCATGTTCATTTCGAACAAAATTTATGAAATATTATTTTACGAACCAAGCCAGAAGGTTACGGAATGAACTTTCACTCCAAATTCAACGTGCACAAACTTTGGAAAGTTTCAAAAGTGACGTCAAGAAGCATTACCTAACACTTTGTGGTTATTGATAACCAATTCTAGCAACAGATAGTTATTCTGTGTTTTTCTTTTTTTTTCCTCTTTGTTTTGTATTTATTTATTTATTATCTATGTATATATATGTATGTATATATATTTATATATATATATATATATATACCTATTTAATATGTATGTTTATTTTATTATTATTTTTTTTTTATGTATTATTGTGGTGTTTTAACAAATATAGTTTAGTTTATTTAGATATTAGAATGTAAGTGTAACATAAAACGCACCACCTCCTACTGTTCTTAATTCCAGTTTCTTCTTAGCCCAAAAGTTGTCTGGAAGAGATCGCTCTTAGATATTGGGTGCGTTTGGCAGAAAAAAGCGCTAGCAAGCGCTTGTAAGCGCTGAAATAGTTTTCGGCCAGGACACGATTGCTACTTCAGTAGCGCTGACACAATCCGCCATTTTGCTTATTTAATTTGTTTGTTTTGAAGTAGAGTTTATAAGTTGTTTTGTGCAATATTAGTTTTAAGTAATATAATGACATGAATAAACATATATGTGTTATTAAAAATTCATGATTGGTAAGTTTTTAATATGAATACTTTACAAACATATATTTAAATAAGGTTAGGTTCTCCGGTTAAAACTAACATCGTGTCCTGGAGGAAAATAGCTACTTACGATTTGACAGCGCTTACCGCTTACGATCGCCATTTTGCTTACAAGCGCTTACTAGCGCTTTTTTCTGCCAAACGCACCCATTAAGTTTTCTCTGTAATGTGTTTATTCGTTGTATATGTGTGGTGTACAATAAAGTATATACTACTACTACTACTACTACTACTACTACTACTACTACTACTACTACTACTACTACTACTACTACTACAACTTCATCAAGGGTTACAACGGGCGGACTCAATGAATTAGAACGACGCTGCTACTCACCTCCTTGTTTATTACTCTAAATCGCCTCTTACGGCACCCGTGGCACCGATTGGGGTATTGGATATTCTTACACAATAAAGTGAGACAAGAAAATTACGCCCGAAATCTTTTTCATTCACTTTCCAACGTTGTTTCTAATAAACTGGCTTATTCACCGAATTATGATTGTTATTTAATACGTAAACTTAACCGTGCTTATCAAGACTACAGTAAGTTTATAATGATAATGATGATAATATTTGATGTTTGTTAACACATATCAAGGATCTTAACATAATTGGACTTCACTTGTGTGGATAAACCCTTTAGATTCATTAATATATTGATGTAAGAAAGTTAATGATGATTGTTCCAGGGCAAGTTGGGTGACAACGGCGTATTACTGCTGGTGAGCAGTCCACACGCCGCTCCGTTCCACTACTCGTGCATGCTGCGACCATTTAACTTCTCCTACTTTTCGATCGTCAACGTACTCAAGTGTCCCGCAACACAGGTAGTTGGAACAGATGATGTCTTCCTGAGCAAGAATTCTATGTATACTTTTAAACAGGCAATATAATACGATACTACATTGCGCAATAAGTTACGATCAATTCGTCGTAACTTCTTTCCACAGCTGTAACACAAGTGATGTTCAAAATTGTCCGTCCAGTATTATACATAGAAATATTTACACGTGGTAGAACCACGTTTTGTTTTTTTGTATATTATTGTAGCACGAATGGGTCAGCTCAACCGGGGAGGACCACGCTCTCACAGAATACCAACGTAAAATACCATTAATACTGCTGTGTTTCGTATGGTAAGTGTAGAGATCCGGAGACACTTTTTTGCTGGAAACCACGCATTCCATCTTAGTCATCAGGGGTGACAACGCATCTGCGTTTTGATTCTTAATCGAGGATAAATGTAGATGTCAATGGGCCACAGCATTCGCTTACCATCAGGTGGACTTTGTGCTCGTTTGTCACCCTTATTTTATAAAAAGCCCACTAACTCATTTCATCTGAAATTTAAAATGTTTATGCTTTATTTTTCCGATAAAACAGTTCTTTGTCTTAAAATAAAAAAATAGCTTTCCACTTTATATATGTATTGAACTCATCAGCCAATAATATATCTTCCAGAAATTATTAGGAAGATTGGTATCTAATAACAGGCGTCGCGTCGCTTACCGTTATTACAGTCTGGAATATTTAAAAGTTATTTAATAAGTTTTAACGTAAGACTCTAAAGTCAACATTTTATTTCCTTCCATGTTTATTGTCAAATTATAGTTTCTTTTGCCCGTATCATCATTGTAGAAATTAAGGGGAAATATAACCTCAAATGGCTTAGCAAGATCCTCCGTTATGCCGAAAGTATTGCAGCATTAATTTTGAAATAAATATATGGTAAAGTTGAGGATTAATGTTAAGGTTTATGTTAGACGAAAACACGATTCCGTAAAATTTTCTCGATAGGAAAAAAATCCAAAGTTACCTCCAAACTGAACAATAAACCGCTGTTATTCATAAAATACTTTAAATAAGATCATGAAACTTTGCATACTAACTGAACTAACCATAAAGCAGTGCTTATGTTATTTACTTTTTTAAAATATCATTATTTTCACTGTAAAAAGAAATTACCTAAACTATCGGCGCGTAAGCTTGGTTCCTGCGGAGCGACAGGACCTGTTCAGTTTGGAGGTAACTTTGGATTTTTTTTTTTCGAGAAAATTTTACGGAATCGTGTTTTCGTCTAACATAAACCTTAACATTCCTCAACTTTACCATATATTTATTTCAAAATTAATGCTGCAATACTTTCGGCATAACGGAGGATCTTGCTAAGCCATTTGAGGTTATATTTCCCCCTTAAGCAGTCCCGACACATGAGTAGAAATTGATTTATGATTTTTTTAGCTTCGAATTCGTGGTATTATTATTTATCTGTTCTTCGGCTGTAGTTATAAAATAACATAAATTTATTTACTCTTCAGGTCCCTCTTGGCACGAACAGCATAGGCCTCCCGATTGGCATACAAATTTTGGCTGCTCCCTACAACGACGCTCTCTGTCTGGCCGTTGCCAAGTACCTGGAAAAGGAGTTTGGTGGTGCCGTCATGGCCTGCAAAGTCAAGACGTCATAATGACCATGTTAAAATAATAATATATAAATACTATGTTATCCAATAAAACGATAATAGATTTATTTACTATTAGTCCTCATGCATAATGACTATCAAGTCTATATGTGTAAGTAGCTTAGAGTATATATAAGCATAGCTTGCTTATCTAAGTAGCATTGATGTAATATGTACGTAAATTCGTTGCTTGGTTGTTATTAATACTTTAACATTTTGTATTTTCTTTAAATTGGTGATGTTATGATAATCTGTCATTAGAAATGCAATGAAAATGTAAAAAAAAATGGATATAATTAGGGAAATTGTTACGAACTCTGTTGATACTCCTTTTAATTAAATAAATAAGTGGAAATTGAATTTTTGTGATTAATTTTACTGCATTTCCAATCCGAATTTCCCGTTACAAAATTCTGTTATGAGAATTGTATCGTATTATATAGTTTATAGTTAGTGGATACTGGACACATAAGTATGGGTTGTGGTTTACTTGAAAGAGATTTGCCCCCTGTAGACTGATAAGCAATGGCACTACTAATCGTCACGCTTTAAGATAATATGGTCTCTGTCATCGCTCTAACAAAAGGAGTGCACACTGTACTTAACAACAGTCGTTCATTTGTTCTTTAAAGCTTGTCAAATTCCGCCGCTGAACATACGCCTCCTCATGGATTGCCTCTTTAGGAGAATTTCTAATTGCCATAGTTGCCACTAGGGTTGCCATCTTAAAACAGAAAAGCCGGACAGACCAGCGAGCTCAGCCGGATATTTTGGTAAAAAGGCCAGACACCTTTATTTTTTTGTCTTAGTAAAATACATTTTTATAAAGTAAAACAATGATTTTTATCATTTACCGTAAAATTTTCTTAAGTTCTAACGAAATAACCACAATTGAATAAATCAGTTTTCTTTATTATTAACTATTCAATATTAATTTCAATAATTGCAATAGTATGTACTATGTAAGTTTATGAAAAATGTAAACAAATGGTTTAATTAAAAATCCTAACAAAAGCCGGACACCGTCTAATTTTTCCGGACACGCGAGCAAAAAGCCTGAATGTGTCCGGCTTTATCCGGACGTCTAGCAACGCTTGTTGCCATTCATTGTTGGCGGGTTAGCAACTGCTAGACGCGGCTGCCAACCTCCTGGTTTGTTTAACTCTAAGAGTACGAGTACTCTAAGAGGCGATTTCTTACAACACCCACGGGAAGATATGGAGTAGTGGATATCCTTACACCGAATATACCATAGGTACCGTGGAATTCATTAACAAATAATTAGAACACAAACAATAATAAATAATTAGAACATAAAAGACATGAAAATTAATTAGCTTAGATTCTAAAGACTTAGGTACGAGACTCATTCTTCAATTTCGTAGTGCGATAGGCCGGTCGGTAGAAAGCCAACACAGTGAGTTACACTTTAAGAAACAAAACTATTAGAGAATCGTGGTGAAAATTATGCTAAAATGAATTAGACATCGCCATAATATGTAATATATTATCTTTTGCATAGATTGCATTTAGGCTCTTGAAAAACCCTTTTTTATAGAATGAAATTAACAAACGGGCAAAGAGTCCACCTGATGGTACGAGGATGCTGTGGCCTGTAGATATAGACATCTATCCTCGATCAAAAATTAAAATGCAGATGCATTGTCTCCCCTGAGGACTAAGATGGAGTGCTTCGTTTACAGTAAAAAGGGGTCTCAGGTTCTCTACACTCACCATACGAAACACAGCAGCATTGGGTTGCTATTTTACGTAGGTATTCTGTGGTAGCGTGGTCCTTACCCGGTAGAGCCAACCCATTGGTGCCACAACTATATAGTATAGTTGTACCACGTACATAATTTTTTTTTACTATTATTAACTTCGATCAAGGTAGTGAAAATGTTAAACAATTATTTATAATACGAATGTATCATTATTTCTGCCGCCAAATAGCAGTGTTTTGTTCCGGTTTTTTTTTTGCGCCCGAAGCAAATATGGGCAACCCTCCGGAAAGCGGGGGAGGGAAGCGGTGAATGCTCATAGCATACCACGCACCCGGCTGCGTGGTTATGTGAAGACTTTTACCCACTAAACACCGCCTTTTAGGAATTGGCTTAACGATCTGACTAGAGATCTCTAAGCCGTATACGAATGCGACCCTCCTTGGCAGAAAGGAGGGCGCAAGCGGTGAAAAACCGATTAGAAGAGTGCCTTACTAATGCAGATTAAGGGATGTGTTATGTAGGCTCGGCCTGAGCCGCCAGGAGGCAGTTCAGGTCAGCCGAAAGCTTGTTGGGGGGGTCCGAGAGAGAGTTTCTCGGTCTGCGCACACTATAGCGAGTGTGGATAGGGGCTGCATAGGCAGCTGTCTCACGAATGAGATGATTTGGTTGGGACTCTGAGGCTTTGAAAAATCTCTCAGAGAGTGATTTAAGGAACTGCTGGATTGTTGGGAGCTCTAAGTCTCGATGTAGTTCGGCATTACGGACATAATAGGGCGAGTTAGTGGCCCTACGACAGAAGGCTTTTGTTCCGGTCTGAAGGGGTATAATTATACAGGATATCTATATTCATATATATGTATATATATATATATATATATATAAATATATATATATATATATATATATATATATATATATATATATATATATATATATATATATATATATATATATATATATATATATATATATATATATATATATATATATGTATATATAATTCCAATATTATCAAATATACATAATATAATTGTGTATAGCGATGACATGGGTAAAAATTTAGGCATAATTTTAAATAACACTTTTAAGGGACAAAAAATTACAAATTGCTGCATGCCTGGAGCATCTCTTAGTGACATTCTAATTAAATTATACTAAATTTTGTCCAAATAGTACAATAATAGTTTTGGTTGGTAGAAGAGGCAGTGTAAACAACAAACAATTATTAAGATATACTGAACGACTTAATAACTTAAATGTAAATAAAATTGTCTTGTTCACACTGCCTTATATCGGCTGTCCCAGAAGTCGACGTCAAGCCGAAACTTTCTGATAGGCGAGGCCATACTAGTTACCAGAAAAATATAAAAAAATCTAAGTCATGTATTTCAGAAATTATAGTAATTTTTTTCTCTCTCTCTCTCTCTGTCTCTGCCCTCCGTCTTGTTCACTCATTTGCGTCTGTGTCTCATAAGCGTCACTATCTGTCTCGCTCACACTTTATGGAATGTCTCTCTCTATCTCATTTAAACAACGCTGTGGTTATTAGGAACGCTTTGGTTGCACTAGAATCGTTTTAATGTAAGTTCCAAAAAACTGTTTAAAACTGACCTTGTTTAACAAAAAAATTTTTATGGCTGATCTAAGAAATAATGGCGTAAGTGTTATACCACGTTAGAATCCTTATTAAATGCGCTAACTTTTAAAGCTACTTGCCAAACTGGCGTAGTACAATTTTTTTCCAGGACGGTCAGTTGAAGTAGTGCGAAAAACTAATTCTGAAAACTTGGTTCGGTATAAAATTACATTTTCTTTCAAGCTGGAGTGATCGGCACAGGGTTTAGGATTACAGGTTACAGAAGCTCTATTCAGGATGACATAAGAGAAAAAAATTTGGCAAAAAGTAAACATTTGTAGCAACAGGAATGAAAAAACTGTCTCATTGTGTACATTTTATCGAAGAAAAAAAAACTATAATTTCTAAAATACATGACTTAGATTTTTTTATATTTTTCTGGTAACTAGTATGGCCTCGCCTATCAGAAAGTTTCGGCTTGACGTCGACTTCTGGGACAGCCTGTATATATATTGCCACAAAAAAATAATTTAAGACACTGTTTAAATTTACAAATGAATAATTTAATTTGTAATAATAATTTAAATTTGACATGTAATGATAATAATGACAAATTTCATTTAATTGACATAAATAATGTAATATTATTATTATTATTATTATTATTGAACACATGATAGGTATTACCTTTCCAAATATTATTTAAGACTGATAGCAAATGTGCTATCTTAATAATTACTTTTTAACTCAGCCAAGTATTTGGCTACCAAGACTGCTTCTATTGAGCAGCATAATGATTTGACACTTCATTTGGAATCAGTTCCAATTAATTTAAATTAGTGAATGCGAAAAGCTAAGGCTTTACATTTAAGCAACAAAATTAAAACTGCATCCAACAAAAGCAAAATGACGTGGAGTATAATTAACAGTGAAAGGGGCAAGGTTAAACCACGCAACTTTGATCTTCAACTGAATATTAACAATAGTTTGACTCGATCTGACCAAGAAGTTGCTATGGCTTTTTGAGAAATATTTTACTGATGTTCCTTTTTTTGACAACAAAATCATTAAATTCTTCTCCTACTATCGCCGAATCATTGCTTAAACAAAATTTAAAGGCTTGTAAAATATTTTTAAATTCCATAGAGTATTTGCCAAAAATCATTAAATATTTTAAAACTATTGATGTTAAGAATACTCAGACTTATTGGAGATTTCTATTAAAGTTATTGCATCCGTAATAGATACAATAGCACCTTATCTAGCCACTATTTTTAATACAAGCGTCGAAACTGGTGTGTTTCCTAATTTAATGAAACATAGTAAAGTTCATAGATAAATAAATATGTAGCAAGCTAGTAAAGTTATACCTTTATTAAAAACTGGTAGTACATCAGACTCCGCCAATTTTAGACCAATTTCTGTACTACCAACTTTAAGTAAAATGTTTGCATTGAGCTATTATGTACTACGTACTAGAGGCGACACTGCATTCAGCTACTCTGTTCCACTCAACTGCAGTGCATGCACCGCACTTTAATCAGTCACTCGCTAGGCGCTTGTAGGGTTGTCACGTGTTGTGTTGATTTAAAAAAAAAATTCTTGACAAGAATATGCCGTCGTGTATACTTAGATATTGGGCAAATCATTCAAGAAATGTCAGTAATAACCAAGGTATTACTTTTCATCGGTTAATAAGATACTTAACAAATAAAAAAGTATTATAAATTAATAATAAAACAAGTTATTCTTTAGACGCCATCTTGTGTCATGTAATATAGATTATGGAATTAATTTGTTCAGATGCGACATTTCTGTGGGTACTTAAGTATAGGACGAATATATTGCTATACACAATTTTTTTTTTGTAGAAACATATGAGTTATCATAATTGGGCCAATTTTTTATATATAAATCTGCTCGTTATTCTTTTATATTAAGTCAAAGTGGAATAAATTCGTCCATTTTTAACTCTCGCGTGCCCAGCATTTATGAACGACTCTTATTCTAATTTAAATAAATATATTTGTAATTTAAATTTTATATTAATAAGTTTTGTTAAACATACATTTAGTATGTTTTTATATTTGACATAGATACCTTTTAAAATATTCAGATAAAAATATCATTAAAATGTAATTGTGATATAATATTATATAATATAATATTAAATAAGCAAATATAATATACAAAATAAATGACAAAATTTGAAAATTGTTCTCGATATAATTTACCTATTTAACAATACAATCTATTATTACCAACTGATCATTCTACCTATGTTTATTCTATGATAAAAAAACCAACCGCGCGAACACAGAGTAGCGCACATGTTTTGTTTGAAATAGCTGTTCTAGTACGTAAGTACATATTACTTCGATGAATTTTTGAAAAAATTATTTTACATCAGATGATAAGTTTTTTACTAACTTAAACCGGCCGCCTGTCGTGTTGGACACTATCTAGACATTTTCGGAATGACTGAACCGACCAACCGCTTGTAAGTAATGAAACTTTAGGAACAGATAGGGTTATAATTTTATCCGTGAAATTGAATATTTTTGAAAAAAGATAAATGGTACTTAAATAATTATCTTAAATCTAAATTACGCTACATTAGTAGAAACTATCCAGGTAAAGCCGGAGCGGGGCGTTTGTATAAGATATAATAATAATAATAATAATAACCATGCAACGGCGCCGGGTCTGGGCGTCTCCTGTTAAATGACGCCCACAAAAATGGATAATGGATTTGACTAGAATGAACGGAATAACGGAAATTACCGTATTACAAGTACTTGTCGGAAGCCGTGCTCGAAAATGACCGTGCCAGATTCTACTGGTACCGGGCCAACATCACGGACAGGACTATTCTTGCGAATAAGCCTGATATTGTGCTGATGGACCGGGCACACTCAAGGATATTTTTGGTCGACATTACCATTCCGTATGATGTGAACCTCGTGAAAGCCGAAACAGATAAACGAACAAAATATCTGGACCTGGCTCACGAGGTGACCGACATGTGGGGTGGTCTGCCGGCCGAAATTATTCCTGTAGTCGTCTCTGCGAATGGGCTAATCCCAGTCAGCCTCTCGGGTCATCTGAGGCGACTGAGACTCCATGACGCACCGCTCCGGGCTCAAATGCAGAAGGCGGTGCTCCTCGATACCGCCCGCATCGTCCGCCGGTTTCTTTCCCTTTCCTCTTAACCCTCGGCCGTTTGGTCTCCCCTGCCGAGGGGCTTCCATCTGGTTGGGCTTTTATTTATTTATGTATTTTTTTTATTTATTTTATTTTAATTATATTTATGTATCTTTTCATTTTAATTTATAATTATATATTTATAGAACCCAACCAGATGAGAAAACTATATAGATACCCCACATAATAATAATAATAATAATTTATTTCGGACCATGATCCATAGGGGTTAGTAAGTACATAGTTTATAAACTAAAATATGCTAAATATATAAATAGTGACAACATTAACTAATGTTAATCATTAATGTTAAACAATAACATAGGTTGACTGGTAGAGAATGCTTTTCGGCATTAAATCCGCCCTTTGTATCCTTTATTATCTAAGGGGACGCAATAAAGTTTTTAAAATAAATAAATAAATAAATTAGTAAGTTAAGTAATTTATAAACTAAAATATGTTAGTAACAAAAACATGCCTGATGCACTACAAAATCGTTGAAGCCCCAACAGCACCGTAAATGCTGTTTTAAAATATTATATTACATACATACGAAGAACATTGTAATTCTTCGTATGTATGTAATATACATCATACATTACATACATACGAAGTACATCATACATCCCTCTGCATATATCTGACCCACAGGCTGCATGTGTAGAATGATTGGTAAAACACCTTGAAAAGAGTACGCACACCGCAGGAACTGTATTAGGCTTTTTAGTACCCACTCGAAACATCATAACCTCACTCTTCTTTATATGATATAGGAGGCCATGAGAGATAGCGTATCTTTCACACACTTCAAGCAGATGTCTGAGTGCATCAATCGAGGGCCTCAGCACAACCATATCATCTGCATAGCTTATGTTATTTATTATTTTGCCGTCAACGCTGCATCCGATACCGGTGCTGCTACTTGATTAACTGATTGATGTATAGGTTAAAGAGCGCCGGGGAGGTCAGACCACCCTGTCTCACTCCACCCTGTCTCACTCCACACTCTAGTCCATACGTCCCAGACAATGCACCCGACCATTTGACCTGATAAATTTGATAATGGTACCAGAATTGGAAAAGGTTAACCAACTCTTTAGGTACACCTTAATCACATAATTATGACCATTGGATCTTATAACTAACCAAGTCAAAGGCCTTGGAGAGATCTAAAAATGCAGCATACACAGGTGTTTGTCTGTCGATGTAGTACCTGACTGTGCGCTAGAGCGCTAAAACAGCAGTTTCAGTAGACAGCCCAACTTAAAAACCGAGCTGAGCATCATGTAAATTATTAAAGATATAAAATAACTATATAGAAGAATTAAGAAGAAGATTCCGAAACGGAATCCCGAAACGGAGTGCCGTATGTGTGTGGCTGGCTTTAGAGTCGATTATTAAGTTTAGACTATTGATATTGACCTACCCTTTATTCGGAACCGTTGAGTTTTTTTAGGTATGTATTATCTGGCGGGCCTAACTCAAAACTCAAAACTGTTTTCGGGAATTCGGAAAAGAAAATTGTCAATTGTGATATTTTTTCTTAATTGTGTGTAATATTTTTTCTTAGTTACATTGGGTTCGTTTGCCACTCTAATATTTCAAGTAAGAATATGGGTACACTATTTTTTTTAAACGTTACCCCTACACTAGGATTTTCTCCTGTACCGTGGGGGCAGTTTACAAACATTAATTGCACAAGGATAAACATCCACTATTAGCTAGATTGAATGTCTTCGTTTGCGCATGTGAACTTAGTCGTAACTGCGAAACAAGTGTTGTAAAGTTTGGTGTTTTTATCTAATATAGAAAGAAGAGAGCCGTGGTAAGTACAACTACCAGGGGCGCTCGCTTTAAATTTCACAGTACGCGAGCAACCCAGGTTCTATCCCCGCAGGCACCATTGAAATTGTTTAATTGAAATTTTAAGTGCTGATTTACTATATGCTCGGCGATGAAGGAAAACATCATGAGGAAACCTACATGCCTCAGAAATAAGAAAAAATAATATTTCAAAGACACGTTAAGTTCGCCAACAGGTATTGGGGCAGCGCGGCGGACATTTCCTTGCCCTAAAACCCTCTCACAAATTTATGAGAAAGTCTTCTTCAGTCTTTGTAAGTAAGTATTAAGTACTTATTTACAAAGACTGAATTATGTAAGTATTTAAAAATGTTTTGTCGAATTCCCACGTTGGACAATTTATTCAAGGTAAGGTACTGGTCAACAATGTCAAATGTAGTGATCTCAACAACTGCTAGCAAAGGTGTGATATGGAAGTTACACATGACGTATATTTTGTGAGTTGGGAAACACTATTGATGTTTTCGAGCATAGTGGTAAGGTTCTCCGGCGATACTGCCATAATGAATTTAATATCTTCAGGAAATCGAATGTGAATGATGTGCCTGCCATTGATGTTGATACCCTTTCCAGTTCAGCACGAAAACGTATTTCAATACAGCAGTAAAGAGTTTTGGACATACGAGTATACTATCACCCTGTCTTGTCTTTTTACTAGTTTGATAGGTATTATAGGTACACTGGTCCTGTATTCGTACAAAAAAGATACAAAGTAAATTGCCTTCTCAAGCCCGCGCTCTCAACCTGTTACTGCTATAAGGTGATAAGCACGTTATTCAAAGAAAATGATCGGATCACCCGCCATCGGCATGAGATTGGCAAAGCCGCACGAGATTCCGAAACAAGGTACCGGAGCCCGATGGACTCCTGAGTTGGGTTCAAGTGCAGAACCAGGCTGCCTTGGGGGATAGGATTAAGGAGTTGTATACCAGCTATATGTCAAGTGCCAAGTTGTACACAGCATGGAAGTCAAGGCCATTACTTCTTAAATAAGGAAAGCAAGGCAGCAGCTTTGCTTTAAAAAAAAGATGGGCTTTTATTCCCAAAATGCCGCCTGGGACACGCCCCCCCCCTCCCTTGCTACGCCACTGATCGCAACTGGTGATGAGAGACAACAACAGCCACATTTATGATGAAAACCCATAAACGCAAGGGATTAAAATAAGTACGAATCAGTCTCAGACTGTTTGTGCATTGAAAAAAAAACAGGAAAGCGAAAAGTCAGTATTGGGGCGTTCAAGTACTTTTTTACGTAATTACGGTAATTATGTAATTAAATACAGCAATTACAGTACGTGTTAATGACAGTTATTACGTAAGCAAACTTTTTATGATTTAGACCCCACTCTCCTCTATAAGCAAAAATATTTGCGGACTCCTTCCTCCAAATGATAAAACTTAAGATTTTTTTTATTAACTTAATAAATACCCACGGGCTCCGTATCCACACTACATCATTAATTTTTAATACAGTACTCTCTCGCTAATCCACCGCTCTATTATCCGACAAGCACAATAATTCGCCGTTTTTTGGACTGGAGATTGGTCTTGATTAAACTCTGTAATCCGACGACACTGAAAGTCTTCGACTCGATAATCCGCCGTCTTACATCTCCTTCATGCGTTAGACGAACAGAATTCTATACTCCGCGGCATGGTGCTAAGCAACTGCTCTTTAGTCCTCCAGGCATGGAGTATAGTACCTCTACACTCCATACCTCCAGGACTAAAGAGTGTCAGGTAGCCCCCCTATATGTAAAGTGGGAAGTGATTTTTTTTTAAATTTCAACCCTAACGTGTGATATATTGTTGGAAAGGTATTTAAAAATGAATAGGGGTTTACTGAAATCATTTTTTGATAATGTCAATAATTGCGGAAGTAATCGTTCTAAAAGTAAAAAACAATGTGTCCCCACCCTCTAACTTTTGAACCATAAGTTTAGAAAATATGAAAAAAATCTGAAAAGTAGAACTTTATAAGGACTTTCTAGGAAAATCATTTTGAACTTGGATGGAAACAACAGTATCCACTACCGGGAGCAGTTGCAGGAGCGCGGAGCGCTGCTGGAGCGCGAACATAATGGATACCCACCTTTAAACTCATAAGTGGGAACACTTATTGTGACGGACGGGAAACTACGGAACCCTACACTGAGCGTGGCCCGACACGCTCTTGGCCGGTTTTATTTTTTAATGTTACTTCCACAGTAAGATTTTCTTCTGTATCGTGAGGGCAGTTTACATACATATATTTTACAAGGACAAACAGTTAGACCCGGAAAAATAATTTTTAGGTCCCATAAATACTTGTTCCGTGCAGTATTCGAACTCGCGACCCTTAACGCTGCAAATCATTGCTAAGCCGCTGCACCACGAAGCCGTCTAGTTACTAAACGAGTGATTACTTAATCATCATATTATTAGCATTGTTTTTGGAGTATTTCCAGCATTTCGTAACTTACGTATTACTCGAGAGATTTTCTCTTTGCTCACCGTAGGTGACCAAGCCACTGCTAAACTGCTATTAAGCTCCCCGCCACGACAAGGCTGGTACCTATTTGGGGGGATTCTATGGAAACCTGCAGCCAAACCCAAACAAACAAGGCCACAGATGCGTTTTCATCTCTGGGGATCAAGATGGAATGCCTTACAACCTGTAATTATATTGGCTTTCTATACCCTTCCCAACGGAACAAAGCCACGCTAGCACTACTATTTAGCGGCAATAATATGTAAGAGGAAAATGCTTACATACTATATTAATAACTCTGTGGTATATTGAATAGTACCCAGAGTACCTACCAACACAGAATAAATAATAGCTACCAGTGCTAATATGATCATAGTTACGAATACTTAAAAATAAAAATATATCAGATAAAGTAGGAGAAAAGCGATCTAGCTTGTTACCCTGCTCAATCAATAATCGGCATTATAGCAACTGATAGAACATAATAATATTTTAAGCAATAAAATGACTTATGTCTGCGTTTATGTGTAGTGTGATCTAGTAATTAAATTAAACACTGGAGCAAGTAACAAGTAAGTAATTTATCCTACTTGCGCAAGTTACCGCGCTTATGGCAAGTTTACGTTTAGTTAAATAATAACTACAATTTAAGAATTATTTAAATTAAAAGCTTTGTTTTGATTTAACAAAGTTACTTAATATTAATGACTCGTAGATCGTAGTCTTAAACGTACCTCCTACCTCGTCGTATTCGTATTCGGAGTACTATGTCTATTCAAAGCGCACGTACAGAAAAGTTAAATGCAAAGCGCAAAAAAGAAAAAAGTTCCAAGGTACGTACGTTTTGACCTAATATGTGTGATACCAATACTAAGTATGTTATATTATTTTATACTTACTTATTTAAAATCAAAAAATCTTTTATTTTGTATATTACAGTTTGTATCGGTTTGCACTTTTGCTTTGCATCGTTATCTGTTCCTGTCCGTGACGAATGAATCAGTGACAAACTGACAAATGACAATGACAAAGTAAATATGATATTAAATAAAATTGTGAATTTCTATGTACATATTTCTAAATATCTATTTAATAATAATTAAATAAAATTTTAATTAGTGCGTGCGTTATCATTGTTGGAAAGTGAAAGTTGCAAGTGCAAGGCCAACCAAAACCAACTTTCTCATTCTCAGTGATCACTGATCAGTGAGTTAAAATTATTCCTTCCTCTACGGTCAAAATCATGTGTTTGTGTGGTGTTATGTGTTTGTGTACATGCTCTTGCGTCGATGTTGGATTGATTTTTTAAATTTGTTCACATAAATGTACTTTTTATAGGTTCATTTGGACAGTATACGTTTAGTTCTGCTTCTTGGCATTAAATTCTATTTTATTGTATTTTTCCAGTATCGCAATACGAAAACAAATAAAATATTTAAAGGTATGGCGTCAGATATGTTTAAGCAATTCTTTCTTCTTCTCCGGACGTACTTCGATATATTTATAGACTTTTTATTCTCATTGTACTGGGATAAATACAGACAGCCTATACCAGATCTGAAGAAGGAGCATAATATCTTGACAAACAGTGCTGTAAGCCTTGCTTCAAAAATTCGTAACAAAGAGTTAAAATCTGAGGACATAGTTAGAGCATGCATTGAAAGGATTAAAGCTGTAAGTATTGCTTCCATTTACCTATTGATTACAAAGCACTGGCAGTATTTTATAATTGACCTTATTGATTGAGTTACCAGCATTTTATCTATTTTGAGCGCCAATTGGCAGTGCACCCACTATTATGTTCAGGTTTAAAGGTCAAGACCACCAGAATGATAAAGGCTGTTAGGTTTTTCATTTTAGTTCTTAGGGGAGATAGTAAGTCAGTGGTTGTCTTTATTTGAATTTGCTTGCATGCTCCTTTATAAAGTGTATATAAATATATATATCCTTTATGTTCCTATGGTTTTGCTGATGTTCATGGATGGCAGTTAGCACTCATCATCATAATGTGAGCTGCATGCTTGTTGGCCCATGTATTTTTTATGTGGTAGAGCCATGCTGCAGTTATATTAGTAGTATAGTTGTAGCACGAATGGGTTGGCTCGACCGGGGAGGGACCACGCTCTCACAGAATACCAGCATCAAATAGTAGCTTAATGCTGCTGTGTTTCGTATGGTGAGTGTAGAGAACTGGAAACCCTTTACTGAAAACGAGGCATTCCACCTAAGTCCTCACGGGGGACAACGCATCTGCGTTTTGATTCGTAATGGAGGATAGATGTAGATGTCTATGGGCCACAGCATCCACTTACCATCAGGTGGACTGTGTGCTCGTCTGTCACCCTATTCTATAAAATAAATAAAATAGTATTCTAATAAAAGTTGTCCATGGGCTGCAGAAGCCACTTGCCATTAAGGAGACTGTATTTATTTTTAAGTCATAAAGCTGAAGCTTAATTATTAACAAACAATTAAATTCAACAATAACAGGGTAGTTGTATAGATATTTATTCACTATCTTAATTTATTTTTTCTTTAGAAAAGCTATACCAGTTTTTTTATGTTATGGTATAGTTTTAGAATCATAAATTGCACCTAGAAAAGAATCTGGACTCAGAAATATTGGTGCACAATATAAATAGGTGTGGGAATCAAACTACAACTTACAAGGACATAGCCAAACAATTACTTCACTTCGTTGGGGGGCTCCGGGGCTGATGATATAATATTACACAAGCAACCTGTGTATCAAACACAGGTACCACTAAAATTGTTAATTGCAATTTTAAATGTAGAGTTACCACATGCTCAGTGATGAAGTAAAACATTGTGAGGAAACCTGCATATCTGAGAAATAGAAAAAAAAGAGAAAGAAGAGAATGAAAGGGTTTGTAGTAGAGCCACTCTGTAGTTAAATTATGGTTGCAGCACAAATAGGTTGGCTCAATTGGAGAAGACCATGCTCTCACAGAATACCAGCATAGAATAGGAGCTTAATGCTGCAATGTTTCATATGGCGAGCATAGAGAACAGAAGACCCTTTTTACTGGTAACAAGGACTAAGGACTGGGGTAGAATATCTAAGTCTCCGGTAGATAAAAGTATGAGACGTCTGGTACTACCATGCATATGCCAAGTAGAAGTCCACCCTACAATGGGAGAGGTTCATGTCCAGCTTTGGGCTTTTACAAGATGCTGATGAAGATGAAGAAGAAGTTTAGGTTTGCTGAGTGTGTGTGTATAGCAAATATTATAATCTTCGACGACCAATAGTTTTCAAATTTATTTGAAAATTATATTTGTGGTTGAAATTGGCAGTGGGCCATCATCAATCAATGTTATGCAACACTCCTACATTGCTCTCAGTATAACAAATTTCTCATTGGAAAATACAGTTTTTTATAATTAATGGTACAATGCATACATCATGGTCTCCTTAATCAATTACTAAACTGCTGGACTTCAGTGTCTAAAATGAAGGGAGGAATCGTCATAATTAGAATTGACAGAATAGTTGATGATTAAATGATAATTCATTGATATGGATGCAGGGGTGTAGCACAAGGAGCTATCAGAGCAAAAACAAACACTCCTTACACCACCCATCACCCCTCCTACTTTTTCGAAGGTTCTTAAAACATAAAATTGGTAAAAGCACATTATTTAAATCCATGTGTTTTTTTTAATTTATGAGACAATATTTTTGCACTTATCCCTTACCCTCAGTAAGAGTGCACATGTGAACAGATTATTTCCAGATCTAGCAATAGCAATGTTTAGATCAAACGTTTTCAGTAGTAGTGAATTTTCTTATTTTTGGGATTTTATTTTTATTTTACATTTCTAAAATGCTCCTCCCTAAAATTTGCCACCCGGAACCATGTCCCCATGCATCAAAATTACAGTATTGTTATCTGTGAAATATGTTTTTTTTTTTGAGATTGAATCATAAAAATTAAAATTACAGTTTATCAGAAGTCCACTGCTAAATATAGACCTCCCTCATAAATAGCCCCATAAGGGAGATATTTGCCATGGTTACGTCGCTTGGCGAGCGGGTTGACAACGGCAGTGTTATTTTTTAGTTGACGACACTTTTGGCCATTTCGTGGTTTTGTTTGGTTGGTCCTTTTGTCACCTCTGATGATATCCACGAGACGATAATGGGGTAGCGGATATTTTTACACCGCTACTACAAAAAATTCATACTAAACATATATATTATACAAAAATTGTCCATTTAATTGCGTACTTAAATATTCCAATCAGAATGGAATATTTCGTAAACAAAAACCAAATGAATCTGAGTTTCACTAAACCGGCTTTGCAAGTTTTTTATTTGTTTAGGTTTTCGTTGCAGTTTTTTTTTGTTGCGTTTTTTATTCCGTGTGATAGTTAATGATTACCTGTTCCAATTTTGGCGAATTCATATACTCGTTTTTTTCATGCAAGTGATGATGACCTTCAGTTTTTGAGGATATTTGGTGTTTGTTAAGCATAGCATTTTAGTAAATTGTGGAAGCATAACATATTATTGCGTGATTGCCCACTACGACCAGTAAGTGTCGTGTGGGGCGACTACGAGATATGTTTTTTATAGAATAAAGGTGACAAACGAGCACATAGTCCACTTGATGTGAATACTGTGGCCAACATCTATCATCGATTAAAAATCTAAATGCACATTCATTCTTACCCCTGAGACTCCCATTCTCTACACTCACCATACGAAATATAGCAGCATGTAGCTGTTTTTTGCATGCTGGTAGTCTGTGAGAGCAGGACTAGCAAATGCAGTATAGGTTAAATGTATGTATATGTGTATGATATTATAAAAAGATTTAGTTTTATGACCATTCCATCTCCAGCAACATGTACACTATTACTATAGGTAGACTTTTTCTTTTTCCTCACTATCATCATCATCATCATCATTACAGCACTTCACAAGTCCACTGTTGAATATAGGCCTCCCTCAAGGAATACCACAAAGCATGGTCCTGAGCCACCTGCATCCATCAACTTCCTGCGTGTCTACGCCTACCGTTATGAGGCTGCCACTTGAAAACCTTTTTCTACATCAGTTGTCGGTTTTTCTTTGATTTGGGCTATATTGGCCGGCCCATTGCCACTCCGTTTGGGCTATAATTATACGGGTCACTCGAGCATAGCCCTCTCCATAGATCGCTAAGCGGCCTTGAGCTTCCTCATACGGCAAGCAGAGACCACGAAAGGACCACGTCTCGGATCCATAATTCATCACTGCCAATGCGCACAATTGTTGTACAATCTCGTTTTCAGGTTATGAGGTATATCTGACGAGAAAATGTGTGGTAATTTCACGAACGCTGCCCAGACCTCTCGGTCGAAGTTGGACTTACGGGACTATTTTATCTCTATATTATCTCCCTTCCCTCCGGACATTCGAGAAGATCAGACGTGTTCATTTTGTTGTTTGATAATTAAAATTCTAGTTATATTTAAAATTCTTGTAAAATAATATTAGAGGAATAATAGGAGATCATACGTTACGAAGAGCATCAAGCTTAAAATTGTCACCGCAGTGTGGATGCGTGTGCGACTAAACAATACAATCATAGAAGAAATAAAGACACTGTTATGCATGTGAGTTACCTTTGCAATCTACTATCTCACCTTTAAAGCATAAGCACTACTTCTAAGCGAATTGAGACAGCATTTGAAATATATATGAATTAAGTAATAATTACCGTCTAGAGATCTACTAATTCTAGACGGAAAGGCAATTTGTAAGAAATCGTCGATTGCCACCAATTTAATTTGACCTCTCACGTCTTGGATCACTTTCATAAGGGTTAAGTTAGTGTGTTTTACGCTGTCCGCATAGTAGCTGTATTAACAATCTACGAATAATTTCTGTTGCCCTGGTACATCCACGTACGGGTACAATATGCCGCTAAAGAGAACCCCGCCGCTAACACCCACAAATTTAAATGTTGGCGTAGTTAATTCTCACACACACTCAGATCCAAACTTGAGTATATCTGTGGATATCGAGGATGCATTATCTAATGTGACGCAGCGTAATTTTAACACAAAAAGGAAGGGGGGAAAATTTAGGAGAAAAGAGTGATTTAGACGACTTTAAGTCATTAATGATGAATATGTTCCAAGAGCTAAAGACTACAATGAACGAGATAAAAGATCAAAACAAAGAGCTTAAGGAATCAGTTAAATTCACAGCTGCAAAATATGATGAGGTACTGGAAAAGTTGCAAAAAATTGAAAAGGATATGGCTGAAGATCGGAAATACATACGTCAATTAGAGGATAAAATAGACCAACTAGAGAGGCAAGCCCGTACTACCAGCTTAGAGATTAGAAATTTACCAAAAGCAAATGATGAAAGTAAGCAGGGACTCTCTAAAATAGTCGTTGAAATAGGTAAAATTATCAACGTGCCGATACACGAAGCCGACGTTAAGGATATATTCCGCATTAACGCTAAGAAAAACAAACCCCTAGTAATCGATCTTAAATCTGTCATTCTCAAGGAACGGATTTTGCATGCTGTCAAAAAATTTAATAAAGAAAATAAGGAAAATAAATTAAACACTAAGCATTTGAAGATGGATATGCCTAGTGTCCCAATTTTTATATCTGAGAATCTTACCACAAAAACTAAGCGACTGTTCTTCTTAGCGAGAGAATATGGATCCCAAAACAACTTTAAATATTGTTGGACATCGTACGGAAAGGTGTTTCTCAGAAGAGAAGATGGTGCACCACTTATTCGGATTGAGTCAGAAATCGACATAAGTAAATTAAGAAATAAATTGTGACTAATCTTTTCAATGTCAGATTTAAGTATCTGTTATGTTATTAAATATCTGCGTTCCACCTATTTACTCAAAGAAAATATTTCTATACTAAGATTAGTCTTATCAAAATATTTATATTTTACTTTGTTAATATCGAATAATGTATCACAGCGCCTGCTTTATACACAAACACATTACATTACTGTCACTGAAATTCATATCATAATTATTCTCACACAAATACAGACACTAACTATTATTATTCATAAACCATACAATATAACTCATTACACAATACAACTCATTTATCTATATTACCGCCTGAAACTCACTAACATTTTTTATTATTTTTGTACGCGAGCTCTGCAGTCCTTCAATTCTATTTATTCAAATTCAATAGTTTAAACTTAGATATAATTAGTGAGATTGACACCGCCGGTGACATCAAGTGTACAATAGTAAATAATCTTGCATGCTTTAGAAACGATACTTATTTTAAATATTTAGGCAACAATTCATTAAATATTATAACAGTTAACATTCGTAGTATTCAACGTAACCTAGAACCATTTATAATATTTATAGCTGAACTTGAGGTACCAATAGATATAATCGTTCTAACGGAGTGTTGGATTAATGAAAACACAATTATCCCTATAATTAATAATTACAACTCATTTAGTACTAAAACAAACCATAATCAGAATGACGGTGTTGTCCTATACGTAACTAAGAAAATACAAATTTCTTTAATCGCTTCTTATAGATCACCAAGTTTTAGAAACCCCACGGCGTACCTCGATTCTATAGAAAAATTGCTAAGTGAGACTTACTCAGAAAATATTATTTTTACAGGAGATAATATCTTGATGTCCTCCCGCAGAATATTACAGGATACTCCTCAGATTATTTAAATCTTATGGCAGCGTACGGCCTTAGACAAGGTATTGATAAACCAACGAGAAAAGTTAGTTGTATAGATCATTTTATGGTCAAAAGTAGTAGTTCAGTACAAAAAACATTTGCATTCGAACCTTTTACTGATCATTGCCCAATACTCCTACATCTTGGAAATTCTAATCTGAAGAGAACTAATTACCAGTATGACAAAAAGAATATAGACTTTAATAAATTAGGCGTAGCACTGAAATCTCTCTCATGGGTAATATTAATTTAAAAACCGTAGATGAAATGGCAAGTTTTCTGGTCTCCAAACTGCAAGAATGTATTGTAGCCAATAGTACAGTGAAAACTATTGCAAGCAAATATAAACCCTTAAAGCCTAGGCTAACTCCAAATGTTATTAAATGTATACGCAAAAGAGACAAATTACATAAAATCCTAAAGAAATCGAGTGATGATGACTATCTAAAAAAGAATTACTTAAGTTATAGGAACATCTGTAATTCTATGTTAAAAATTCTAAAACGCAACTACTACCAATTAGAGCTGGCTAAGTCTGTTGGTAACTCAAAAAAAACATGGCAAATAATAAAAGAAATAAGTAATTTAAAACAAAATAAATCAGTATCTACGGAATTATTAAACATAGAAAATAATCCTTACTCGTCTCTAAACAAAATAAATGAGTACTTTACCTCCATTAGTGGTGAATTAGCTCGTAGTATTTTGAACAAAAAACAATTGAATGAATCATCCTTAGCTTGCAAAGCCAATAAATTAGACCTGGCCCCACTTCAATCGATGTCACTTAGTCCAGTAGACGCAGGTGAAGTCAAAAGTATTATTAGTAGCCTTAAAAATAGCAGCGCTTCAGGGTGGGATGGAATACCTACTAATGTACTTAAATACTTTCGAGAATTCCTTGCAGAACCTATTTCATATCTTTGCAATACTAGTTTTATTACAGGTATTTTCCCAACTACGCTTAAAAAGTCAATAGTAATCCCAATTCACAAATCAGGTGACAAATCTTTAACATCTAATTATAGACCCATTTCGCTCTTATGTGTATTATCCAAAGTAATCGAAAAAATAGTAAATAAAAGATTAACAAACTACTTAGAGACAAATGGCTATATTTCAAAAAATCTATTCGGATTCAGATCTAACAAATCAACCGAAGATTCTCTTCTTAAACTTACAAAAAACATTACTCAACATGTAGATGAAGGTGATAAATGTATAGGTGTATTTATTGACTTGCAGAAAGCTTTTGATACCGTCTCAATACCAATTTTGTTGACTCGATTACAAAATGTGGGTGTTAGAGGTGTAGTTCTGTCATGGTTTAGAATTTACTTAACTGGTAGAACTCAGTATGTCAGACTTGATAAATATATCAGTCAAGTCCTTTCTTGCTCATACGGTGTCCCACAGGGCAGTACACTCGGGCCAACCCTATTTTTAGTATATATAAATCAGTTAGCCGACTTAGATCTTGAAGGAGCAGACATTACGATGTATGCGGACGATACAGTAATTCTATTCCATGATAGTAGAGAGTGAGACATGGGAAAAGACCAAACGTTTGGCTGAAAAGGGGTTATGTGAAGTGGCAAGTTGGCTCGAAGACAGTCTTCTCTCTCTGAACGCTTCTAAAACCACATACCTCTGTTTTAGTAAGACTAGTGTTTCAAGTCCTCTGAACGATCTTGGATTACAAATACAATTGAATAAATGCAATAGACAATCACAGACCCCTTGCTATTGGCCAAAACTCAACAGGTCCAAAACTGTGAAATACTTAGGGATCACTGTCGATGAAAATCTGAATTGGGCTCCACATATCAAAATCATATAAAACAGGATAAGGAAACTCATATATGTTTTTAAATCATTACGTCAGGTGGCAGACTCTAAGTTACTGATACAAACTTTTAATGCACTCTGTCAATCTGTCATTACTTATGGGATCTGTTCCTGGGGTGGGGCGGGCAAAACGTACTTAATAGATGCTGAAAGAGCTCAACGTGTTGTGCTCAAAGTATTACTTTATCTCCCGTATAGACTGTTGTATGACAAAACGCAGGTACTTAGTGTGCGAAAATTATTTATATACCAATGTATTAGGCGATTCCATAGGTACTCTGCACACTCTCAACTTGACAGTATAAAACATAATAGAAGAAATAAAGTAGATAGATACTTAGTCCCTAGAACACATAGTGCTTTTGCCAAAAGACAATTTTTTTACCTTGCGCCAGTACTATACTATTTATCTATTTAAATTTATTTTTACAAAATTTGTATTGCTAAAAGCTACAACAACCATCAAATCAAAAATAAAATTATTAATTGGCTTCAAACTTATGACTATGACGCTACCGAATGTCTATTAAACCTCTAATATGTAAATGTAATTTAAATTTTTTATTGTTCTCATATTATTTGTTATTATACGCATAAATCATTAATAATGCAGGCAATCATACAAATTTCAAAATATAAAATCTTCAAAGTAAATAGTAAAAACACACTCACCACACATACACTCATGTACGCACGCGCGGTGCGCACACACGCACACACACACACACACACACACACACACACACACACACACACACACACACACACACACACACAGACACACACACACACACACACAGACACACACACGCACACGCACACACACACACACACACGGCGCGCATGTACGTAGGTTTTGTAACAAGTAGATCTATATATATTTTTGGTATTTTTTTTTATGATTTTATTCAACAAAAGCTTGTTAAATTTAGGAAGGAACTAGCTCCTGTTATACAGGTTAACCTTTTACAGGAGCTAGGATCACATTGATATGTATAAATTCGTTTTTGTTGCAATAAAGATTTTTTCAATTTTTTTTCAATTTAGTCGTACTTTTCTTAGTTGCATTTTTCTTTGTATACTTAGTCGGACTGTTTGTCTCAGGTAAACATACTTGTCAACAACTTCGAGTTTAGTGCTCCCAACAACTACCGGCATAATGTGACGTGGACGTTACACATGAATGTTTTGTCCATGTTCATTTTAAGGCCTATCCGTTGAGAGATACTATAGAGGTTATTGAACATAGTGCTTTGGTCTTTCAGCAAATCTACCATAAGGACGATATCGTTGGCAAATCGAAGGTGAGTGACATACTCGCCATTGATGTTAATACCGTATCTTTTCCAGTCCTGTAGCTTGAAAACGTCTTCCAATGCAACAGTGAAGAATTTCGTGGATATAACGTCATCCTATCTTACACCTCTCTGCAGTTGGATAGGTCTCGTACTCTGATTCTGTACTCGGATAGCCATCGTAGCCCTACTGTACAAACACTTCAGCACTTCGATATATCGACAATTAACTTGGCACCGTTGAAGGGATTGTCGCATCGCCCAAATTTCGAAGGAATCAAAGACTTTCTCATAGTCCACATACGGAAAAAAACTAGCAGATTGTACTATTCGTTCTTCTGTACAATTTGCCAAAGGTTATGTATGTGATCTATGGTACTAAAACCTTTTCGGAAACCGATTTGTTCGGGAGGCTGAAAGTCAGTCAGTCAGTCAGAGAAAGAAAGTCTGCTTGCGAGACGATTCGTAATGATTCGAATTAAAGAGCTTCTGAAGGACTTCGAGTACCGGTTTTCCACCCGCTTTTAGAAGCTCCGCTGAAATTCCATCCTCGCCTGGGGCCTGCCGTTTTTAAGGTGTTGACGAGCCATTCTAATCTCGCTCAAACTGACGTCCGGGATATCATCAGAATAGTGTCGGATAAGACTTGCTCTTGGATCGTTTCTCACACTTGCGTGTGGCTTCAACGATGACGTGTACAGCTGCCCATAGAAGCTCTGAATCTCACTCGAAATCTCAGTTGCCCCGGAAACGATGCTGCCACACTCAGTCTTCAACTTTGGCAATTGGCTCTTACTGGTAGACAGATCTGTGGCTAAGGCTTTGGAGCCCTGGTTCCGCTCGATCGCTTCTTCAATACGAGCTTTATGCATTTGGAGATCTGTCTGTTCAGTAGCCGGTAGGTTGTCAACTCTGCTGAAGACTGCAGCTTCATTTCCCGTCTAATAGCAAAGAGATTAAGAGTGTGATCGGAAAGTTTTGTGTTCTTCCTCATAAGTCCGATAAAGTTCATTGTGAGAGTGGGGCCCATTCCATTTATAGAGAAGATTTACCTAAATAGTCACGCTTGGCCATTGCGGTGCCAGCCGTTTCACATTATTTACGCTGCTTCCGAGGCCGGTCTGGTTATTTTACATCTGTCACCAACGAGATAATTATGTCGCTTCCAAAGGAAGCAAAGAGATTTAATTTTCCATACATTTCTTTTGGGACTTTACTAAACCCACAGGACAAAAAGCGTTGATGGATTATGCTGTACTTACGCAGTTACACATAGCTTAGAATTGGAATATATTCGACATTATTTTATAATATATGTAATATTATACTGGATGATGGCATGTGAACGGAGTTAACAAAAAATAGAACAACATTTTTAATTAAATAAATAATTTAAAATCTATCGAAATTCAAGTCATATCCACCCTAGCCTGTGACTGTGACCCTGCGAAGTGACAAGGTCAAAGATGCCTACTTTATTGTTTTATGTTGCCGTTGGTAAAGCATGGTGGGTATGATTTGAATTTCGATAGATTTTAATTAACTTATTTAAATTAAAATTTTTGTTTTTATTTTTTGTAAAGCACTCAGTACCGTATTTTGTGTCTATGTGGGAGGCCTATGTTCAGCAGTAGACTTGCGCTGAACTGTAGGGATTGTAATAATGATTATTCTGTAATGGATTATAACAAACATTATTTTCATGCCAATATCTTAATGTGTATCGTCAGAATTAATTTATTATTTCGAAGACCAAGAGAAGAATCTTACTGATCAACTTATTGCCAAATAAAAGTGAAAGCATTATGATATCTTATAACTCGAATACTACACTTTGAATAAAACTAGTTTTACGGATCCGTGAAATTAGTTTTATATCTGATATCCATAAAATAAGATTTATTCAATGAAAGTAAAAGTACTTTCGGCGAAGTTTGTTCCACTTTACGACCGAGATATTTTGGTTTCGGGTGGGATTTCTTACTAAGAAAAAAAAACACTGATCTATTAAACGCGTTGGTATCAGCGACCAGAACTGATAAGAGATTTAAAATGTCCTTTTTCTTCAGGTAAATCCAATACTAAATGCAGTGACCGATGAGAGATATGAAGAGGCATTAAAAGAGGCCCGCGATGTTGACAAGACTATCGAAGAGGGCACCGCCGAGTTTGAACAGAAACCTTTTCTTGGTAAGATGGATAGATGGAGAATTTTTTTAAAGCCATGCTGCAGCTATATTATGGCTGTAGCACGAATGGGGGAAAGGAAGGAATAAAGTATAAAATAGCAGCTTAATGTTGTGCTGTGTTTCGTATGGTGTCTATGTGGAGAACCGGAGACCCTTTTTGGCAACGCATCTGTATTTTGATTTTTAATCGAGGATAGATAGATAGATGTTAGGTGATAAAGATTAGGTAGGTTAGGACACAGTATCCACTCACCATCAGGTGGACTCTGTGCTCGTTTATCACCCTTATTCTATAAAAAAAAGGAATCAGATTAATTAAATTATGGCTGCCTATTTTGGAGACGCTTACTGGCTTACGCAAATTATGATCGACTAATTGACCGTAGTTGTATTAATAGCGATTTTTTTATTAGATTTTTTTGGCGTAAACATTTTCCTCTATTCTATCTTAATTGTTTACAGTTTAAAACCTTAAAACCGGTTAACAGACGGCATAAATGCTTTTATTTATGATAATGATGTGGTTTAAACGACCTTGTTTAAATATTACTGGTGAAGTAATAATAAATATTAAGTATTAGAGTTTTAAATAGTTTGCTTAAATATATATATATATATATATATATATATATATATATATATATATATATATATATATATTACAATAAAGTTTTAAATTGTTAAACAGTACCCGTTGATTATAATCTGTTATTTTTCTAGTAAGAATACAGGGTCATAGTCAAACTATTGTATTGTCATTGTTGAATCAAACTTAGATTATTCAGATTAGTTCTTGCACTCAATTTTTAACTTCCCGCTAAGAAAATTGAAAACTTTAAAAAATGGGGAAGTTATTGGACCCCAATTTTCGAAAATCGAGTTTTCAGGAGATCTCGACGTTTTGAGAACCCAGGAAGCTATTCTGACTAATTTCACGTAGACGTCCGTACGGATGTATGTATATGTATGTATGTAAACCTTTCATAACTTTTGAATGTCTTGATCGATTGAGATTCGGCTTGCGGCATTTTTAATATCTCAATGTGGAATAGATTTGGTGATAATATTATATGATATATATGATTTTGAGAAATCTCAAAAATAAAATTTTGAAAAACTCTTTTTTTGGTATAACATTGAAACGGCTTTACCGATCGATTTCAAAAACTAATGAGTTCTTAACCTCAAAAAATGACGTCGAATGCCGTTTGGAAAATAAAAATCGGTTCATTCGTTCTTGAGATATCGAAGGAGAAAGAATTTAAGAAAAAAACGTGTTTTTTTAACATAATTTTGTATTTGAAATTAGCGGGAAGTTCCAGGGATGGCCTGCAGGGTCAACCAATTTTTTTAGGGATAATAAAAAATGTTGTTAGCATTATTACTATTCCTTTTAACCACTCCAGCAGGCTTGTTTGCTAACTTGGTTGACGTCAAAATAATATTCACTTTGTAGTACAAACACGCATTGCGTCGTATGTTTTTTGAGCCGTAATATCTCCCACAAGTTACATAACATATGCCGCTTACAAAGTCTACATGCTCGTTTATATACTCACAATTATATTAATTCTCATAGAATACCAACGTTAAACAGCTTAATGCTGGCGTGTTTGGTGTAGTAGATGTGGAAAACCGGCGACCCTTATTACTGGAAATGAGGCATTCAACCTTAGACATCAAGGGTGACAAGGGGTTTTTAAAGGACACAATTTATTGTGGCAATATATTTTTCGCCACAATTTATTGTCTCGTAAAGTTATATATCTTCGTACTCATCACAACGTTTGGGTTAATGTGAGAACCAATTATAACTTTCTCTAATGAGAAAATCTATATTTCGAGGTGTCTTTGCTTTTACGCGTGTGAAAAAGCTAATTGCAACGAGTGGTAAACACACATTTGGTAGCATTAATTTAAACATAGACATGTATTTACTCAGCAACTTACATTCATACAGTTTTGATACAGAAAATAAAATAATACATAAAAACATCAAAGATAAAAGTAAATAACAAAAAACAGTCATAAAATGATCCAATTGCATGAGTGATGTGATGCTGAAAAGGGCACTGACTCAACGCTGATTGCGGTAGCGTTGGTTTTCAGCAATGCCCATTGAGGTTGGACTCGCCTGCGAGGATAGTATGTTCACTTTATTTCTATTTTCGAGAAAGATGTTATCAAAATAATAAAATAAAATAATGGTAAAGAAAAAGGATGGCAACTTTATTTATGCAGTAGGTATATATAAATGTATATAATAAATAATATAATGAGAATTTACAATAAAACAATATAGATATTTATATTATACTATGAAAATATAATATAATGCAGCTATTTTATCCGCCCTAAATGTTAACGTGACAAAAATATTCTTTTACTTTTACCTTGAAAAGGCTGATGGTATTTAGTTGGCGGATAGGTGGGGGCAAGTTGTTCCAGCATTTAGTAGCTGCATATCGGAAACTACCACGGAATGCTGCCGTTGTGTGTTTTGGTATTGAAAGGACATTTGATTTTGTTCGAATGTCCTTAAAATTACCGTCCTTGCGCCATTTTAGTTTTTCTAATAGATACCCGGGCTTTTTGTTTTGAAAGACACTGAACATTAGTGTTGCTAAATGTAGTGCTCTTAATTGGGACATTCTTAATAACTTTGATTTATTTAAATAGGGACTGACGTGCGTTCGTGGGGGAATGTGGTGTATATACCTGGCACAAGCATTTTGGATCCTCTGAATTATTCGGTCAGTTTTCGAAAGTAGCCTTGGTCCATATACCGTATAGTTTAATTTAGTTCCGTCATTATTGATTCCAGTCATGATAAAGGCATTATCCACCCCAATTCCAATTAAGTTTTTATTAGAAGGCCATGTAAACAGTTTACCAAGACTGTATAAATTCCACGAGCATTCGCGTTTCTCAGTAGTTTTAATGCTAGAGAAGCGGATACTAATAAATAATAAACACTTCACAAAACAAACTTTACATACGTGTTAGGTTACTCATTATAAGTCGAAAAATCCCCAAGGTAGGTTAGCATAATTTATTTATTTATTTATTATATGGACAACAAACAGATAACAATCAAAATACATTAAAAATTTATATATATATATATATATATATATATATATGTTGTTACGAGCTTGAGGTTCGTGACAATAAAAATTGCCGATATAATTACCTAAATTAACACTTTAATTTACTTTACACAAATTAAAACTTAAAACACTAATAATTAAACACACTAATTCACTTTATTTCGCTCCGAAGCTTCGCTTGTCTCGCCAAATCAACACTGCCCCGATCGCATCTTGCAGCGCCTATATATACAAATTAACAATGAATCATCCGGAATATTCAAGTAAATGCGTGCAAAGCGACGAGTGTTCGAGTGTAGATTTTCTAGAAACTTAGTTCTTCGGATGGCGCTGTCGGTAAAGATTTGTGATGTCATTTTCTGCAAAGCTCCCCTCGCTCTCGTTCCTGACACTTGATGGCGCTAGTGTATGACGTTGAGCGCGTAACACTGCCCCCTCCTAAGACATGCTCGTCCCGAGCATTATCGGCCCCATAATAACGCGCCAGGCGATCCACATGGGCGATCTTAGGAGTCCCTCTTGCGCCTTTCTGTAACGGCTCCGCAATGTCTAGGGCTGTCCTATCCCATGGTGCACCAACATTGCACAATTTCGATGCTCCTCTATTACGTGTCTGAGGTCCCTTCACGGCCGCACAACTTGTACATGTACGACACCAATCCTCGACATCGTCACGACAATGGACCCAGTAAAACTGTTCTCGGACCTTCAGTAGAGTTCGTTTAACTACCAGATGGACTCTTGAACGACCATTATGGCACAGCTGTAGAACATTCGGCACTTTAGCTTTAGGGACAACCATTTGCAAACGACAGCTGTCTCCTCGACCATTGTCCCATTTACGGCACAGGACTCCATCCTGAAGCAGCAAGCTGTCCCATTGGGCCCAATAGCTTTTCGTGGTTGAACTCATCGCTGAAACGTCCCTCCACTTAGGCTTGGTAGCACGGGCCTTCATCCATCCCAGAATCGGCTTGATGTCCGGATCTTCCTGCTGTGCATGTTGTAAGCTGTCCTTCCATTCGTTGCTGAGGTGGTCCTTCCTGAGCATCCTCACTGATACCTCTTCCTTACTCTCTTGCCTAGTACAATGGTTGCAATCTTCAGGACAAGGTCTTCTTGACAATGCATCTGGGTTGCCGTGTGATTTCCCGCTGCAGTGTCTGATAGTAAAGTCATATTCCTGCTGCTGCTGGGCGGTGCTGTTAGCCGCACTTCCTTTCTGAGACCGTTCACCTTCCCTTCCTAGGGTGTGCTTAGGGCAGCTGGACCGAAGATGGCCCCTTTCCCCACAGCCATAGCACCTAGGGCTGTATCCTCCGTTGCGGTCTCGAACTGTAGCTGCCTGTCGCGATGGGAACGATGATCCTGCCGCACGGTTTCCACCTCCAGTGCAGGGGCCAAGGCGTCCTTAAGCGTCTCGTGATGCCCGAGCCTCACAGCAGCTCTGACTTCCAGGTCGCGGATGCCGTCGATGAATGTCTGCACCAGGTTCCCTTCAATGAGCGCAGGTACAGACTGGTATGCTTTTCGAACCATCTTCTCCACCTCAAGGGCCCACTGCTGCAGGTTTTCGTTGCTGCGCTGCACGCGATCTTTAAGCTGCGCGCGAAAGACGTGTTCCAGGTGAGCGTCGCCATATCTCGCTTCCAAGGCCTCAAGAAGCTGCTCGTAGGTCACTTTCTTACCGAGAGCTTCCAACACAGTTAAGGCTTGGTCGCGCAGGCCTAGGGTGAGTGCAGTCATGGCTTGGCTTTTATTCCAGCCGTTCGCCTCCATGACGGCCTCGAACTGGATTTTGTAGGCCGACCAGGAAGAGGTCCCGTCGAACGGCGGCACTTTGAATCCACGTAGCGAAGGTGTTGTAGCTACTACGGGAGCTGTTGTTCCATCCCCAAGTTTGAGGTCGTCCAGCGTTTTCTTCACGTCAGCCATTACGTTGTCAACCCGATTGTTTACCTGGTCGATTCGGGTTCGGCCTCCAACAGGCGGTTGTCATGTTGAGCAACCTTATCCTTCACCTCCCGTATCTTTTTTCCGAAGATAGCGTGAAGGTCCTTCATGACGAGCATCTGCTCTTCCTTATCGCGTTGGAGTTGATCTTCTAAACGACGGGCCTGTTCCTCCTGCCGGCGGGCCTGTTCCTCCTGTCGGCGGACCTGTTTCTCCTGTCGGCGGACCTGTTCATCCTGTCCACCCCGCAGCTGCTCTTCCAACCGACGGACCTGTTCCTCCTGTCGGCGAGCCTGCTCCTCCTGTCGACGAGCCTGCTCCTGCAGCATCACCATCAGAGCACCTAAGTCAGGTGCTGCAGGTGTAGGAGCTACCGACGGGCCTGCAGCCGGTGGCTGGCCCTCCGACGTCTGCGGCGTTGCACCACCTAATCTTCGTTGGTCCGTCTCCTGCTGGCGTTGACTTCGGGTACGGACACCCTCCGTTTCCTCCTTAGGTAAAGTCGGCATGATTTTATCCCACTTCTGACACCAATTGTTACGAGCTTGAGGTTCGTGACAATAAAAATTTCCGATGTAATTACCTAAATTAACACTTTAATTTACTTTACACAAATTAAAACTTAAAACACTAATAATTAAACACACTAATTCACTTTATTTCGCTCCGAAGCTTCGCTTGTCTCGCCAAATCAACACTGCCCCGATCGCATCTTGCAGCGCCTATATATACAAATTAGCAATGAATCATCCGGAATATTCAAGTAAATGCGCGCAAAGCGACGAGTGTTCGAGTGTAGATTTTCTAGAAACTTAGTTCTTCGGATGGCGCTGTCGGTAAAGATTTGTGATGTCATTTTCTGCAAAGCTCCCCTCGCTCTCGTTCCTGACACTAGATGGCGCTAGTGTATGACGTTGAGCGCGTAACAATATATATATATATATATATATATATATATATATATATATATATATATATATATTGTGTTTGTATATATAACCTAACAAAGACGTCTAATTACGTTTTTGTTATACGAAAAAAGGATAGTGCTATTTTGACATAAACTGCTGAATTCACCGACAGGGAAAGGGCGTTGCCAATATATATTTTCTAAATGCTTTAAGATTTCATAAATATCACCAAAGTCATCAAATAACTTTTTAGTGATTTTTTTTTTTCAGAATATCCCTATCTAACTACAAAAAATCACTAAACAGCCAATCAATAAACAGAACAAATATTTAACGCGTATGCTTAAAACATAACAAAATATTATACAAACTTGACACTATTATAATCCGGAAAACTATAAGTAGACAGAAAATATTGGATTGCGCTATACATGTAAACAATTGTATTTCGACTTTAGTTGGCTTACAAGTTCATTCATTATTCATTCATTAACTCTAGAGGAACAACATCCAGTATAAGCTACTCTACGTTTGTGTATGAAAAACGCAAACGATGTTATCTGAGTGTAAGACCAAAGGGTAAAACTATTCGAGGGTTAGTTACTCTGGAGTAACATGGTATTTGGTCGAATCAGCCCTTAAAAAATAAAATAAATTCTCAAATTTTGTATCATGATGGAATGAAACATAATCGTACAATCTTCAAAATGTGCTATCGTACATTACACGTAGGCACGATATTATCGTATGTGTACGACAATTATCGTGGGGTTCTGAACGCTGCTGTACGAGGGGTGATCCAAAAGTAACGATAATGAAAATAAAACACGGTAATTAAAGTTAAAATAATAATTTATTTTTCTACATAGTCTCCTAACAAATCAATACATTTAGTCCATCTTTTTTTCTAAACCCAGGATTCCCTTTGAAAAAAATTCTTTGTCTTGACCCTCCCAAAACGCTTCAACAGCAGCCGTTACTTCGCTATCGTCTTCGAATTTCTTGCCTCGGAGGCGTTCCTTGAGCCGAGGAAAGAGGCAGAATTCACTAGGAGCTAGATCTGGTGAATAGGGAGGGTGTTCGAACAGTTCGAATCCCGTTTCTTGAATGGCAGCCATCGCAACTGCGGCTTTGTGAGCCGGTGCGTTGTCTTGGTGAAACAGCACTCCAGCTCGCAGTTTGCCGCGTCTTTTTTCCTTAATGGCCTGCCGTAATCTTCTTATTTGGTCTGCGTAGTAAGAGCCCGTAATAGTGGCTCCCTTTTCCAAATATTCCACCGTAATTATGCCTTGAGCGTCCCAAAAAACAGATGTCATAACCTTTCCCGCCGGACTTGAAAATTTGAATTTTTTTTTCGTCCTTCGCGATGTTCATCTTCAGTGGATGTTTTGCCCAGTTTAAACTCCTTGGCTCAGCGTGCAATTGTAGAATATGGAGGAGCAGAGTCCCCCAATGTTTCCACTGTCACTGTGTATGTCTTTTGTAGACATTTTTTTCAAACAGAGGTACTTGATGACAGCTCTAATTTCGTTTTTCTCCATGTTGATGTTATCTCTTTGACAGTTCGTATTCAAATGAATGTATCTCCCGGAAATCGTGATCTATTTATATGATTTTTTTAGGCTGACGTAGTGAGTATATAAGCAAGCAAAAAAAATTTTTTTTTTTTTGGATTTTTATGCGGACCTGAAGTAACCGATTATCATTACTTTTGGACCACCCCTCGTATGCTCGTATTTTTAGTAATAAATGAGTTTTTTATAGATAGATATTATAGATAGATTTATAGTTTGTAACGTGAGAGTGTTAGTAATAACGCATCTCTTTATGATTTATACTTGCTATTATTTTACTCTTGGTAGTTTTTTTATTTTTTATTGGAAATATCAATCACTGGTACCATACGTTAAAAATTCCTCTTTAGGAGTTCCATTCACTGCAAAGGAGAGCCATGCAGTGTCGGGGATGCTGCACACTTTGGGTATAGCGCTGCGAAGGCATGTGCGTGCTCACGAAGACGCACACTGCGTGTTCCTACTCAGACGTGCCGGTGCCATTCCTGTCGCCGTCACCAACGTGCCCGAGATTAATAAATGGTGAGTTTATGGTTATATTCAAGTGTATATATACAAAAGCTATATTAACATTATAAAAGCGTATAATAGCAGCTTAATGCTGCTGTGTTTCTTATGGTTAGTGTAGAGAACCGAAGACCCTTTTTCCTGAAAACAAGGCATTCCATCCTCAGGGATGACAACGTAACCGTATTTTTAATCTTAATTGAGGATAAATATAGATTTCTATGGGTCACAGCATCCACTTACCATCAGGTGGACGACTGTGCTCGTTTGTCAACCTTATAAATAGCCATGGAGGTTAGAGAACAGGAGAACAATCGCTACGTGCTAAAGCGTAGCCCGCCTGTCCCTGATTTGTAGAATTAATAGCCGCGCTGCCGTCAGTACCTAACATTATAAAATGGTAAAATATTATTAAAAAAATAATTTATAATTTATTTATTAATAAATAATAATAATTTCGGTTTTATTCTTTTTTTTTCTGTAAATGATATTATAATCATTTCAAACTAGCTCGCACACCAGCACGCTTTTATTAAGACAACTTAGCGATCGCAGCGCCTCACTTATTTTGTCCATATTTCTAGGACACTATTTTCTACAGCGATCGTTCTCCCGTTCTCTAACCTCCATGTAAATAGCAAACTTTATCCATCAACACCCTGCAAGCCTCTTCTAGTTTCGTAATGTAAGGTGTTCATCATCACCACAATCATAGATTGCCTTATATTTGCAGTTACTAATATTTTGTATTGTTATCAGGAAGATGCTGCTGACTATCTCCCGTGTCAGTTTCCCTCTGTCGCCTCTTACAGCATCCATGGGAGGGATGATATGGGCTTGTTAATTCTCCTACGACGACACTACACGGCGTAGTAATGTATTTCCACTCTAAAACCTTTATTCTCCATAACCTGTCTTCTCATACTAAGATTCTCGTTGTAAGATTCAGAAATTGGAGATGGCGTCACCAAGGCGTTCGTCATAGCCCGTCCATTGATAATGGTGTTCCCTTATCAGAAATGGGTTTGCGGGTATATAGGGCGGCAGCTCCGAACGCCTTGTACTATGGCCCCCAAAGGAGATCCTTTCTGTTGCCCCCATATTATATTTTATGCATATATTAATATATGTTGCGCTTTAATTTAACGTAATAGCAATGTAATATAATAAAAAATTAATTTAATTTGTAAATAATTCAAAATTTCAACAAATATATCAAAGATAACGTAATATGCCTTTGTATGTAAATATAAATTATAGCTGCGTGTGAGGTCATTCATAAAATATTGTAGAAAATGTAATCGTAACATATCTTGCTATAACTTATGTTAGTATAGTATATTATAGCTATGTGTATAAAAGGAACCTTATGCCGTATAGTAGCTTATGCCGGCGTAGAACATCCACTACCCTGTGGGTGTCGTAAGAATTAATCTATCTGAGAAGTCATATTGTCAGGTTGTTTGCTTTGAGGATGAACACATAGTTCATGTTTTAGTAAGTGGGTTGCACATAGACATCATCATCTATTTTCTATTAAGAATGAAAATGCAAATGCATTGTCACCTCTGTGGATTACATGAACGCTACATTACAAAAGCTACGAGAATCTGAGTCCCGTCACTGGCCTTCACTCACCGTACGAAACGCAACAGTATTGAACTGCTATTTGACGCCGGTATTCTGTGAGAGCGTGGCCCTACCCCGGTCGAGCCGACTCATTCGTGCTATAACCATACAAATACAATTATAGCTGCGGCATGGCTCTACCACGTATAAAAACCTTACCACCATTTAAAGCTCATTAGAATTACGCTGCTATTTTAACATGGTATAACCACGCTGCATTTATATTGTGATTGTAGCATGAATAGATCGGCTCGACCGGTAAAGGACCCCGCGCACAGAATTACGTCGTAAAATCATAGCTTAATGGTGAGTGTAGGGAACCGAAGACTCTTTTTACTGACTGAATTATTCTATCTTAGTCACTCAGGGGTGAAATGAATCTGCATTTTGTTTCATATTCGAGGATGGATGTGGTTGTCTATGGGATGAGAGATTAGATATCATAGACACCCTAGCCGCAGCTTTCGCTTACACTTATTCTTGTAAAAAAGAATGCTTTTATTCTTCGTGATGAACTCCATTGATGTTACCCACAACATTGATTTTCCAGTATACTTTCACAGGCAAGAGACACGAAACATGGTGTTCGGACAGACATCAAACCCTTACCATACTGGGCGTACTGTGGGGGGCTCCAGTGGTGGGGAGGCAGCTCTGGCAGCTGCTGTTGCGTCACCAATTTCGTTGTGTAAGTATGTGGCCGTGGAAGGAAAAGGGGAGATCTCAGGCAGGGTGTTCTGCTCGGGGAGCGGCCAACGCTCCGTGTGATAGTTCGGAGATGTTCTATGTATACTGTTTATGATTCGGAATGTTGATAGCGTGATTTAGGCTTCGGTGTGAAGCCTCACGCTTTCGGCGCGATTTCGATAAATCTGCGCCGCCACATCACTCCTCTGCTCTGACCGGAGATCGATGGTACAGTTTAGTTGTCGACGAATGTGCAAGTGCCAGTGGATTGCCTTGTAGTCGTGCCGAACACTGTATAGAGCAGAGAGTAGTTTGAAGGAACAGAAAGCATTATTATTCCAGTGCTGCGATGAACTTTGTGACGCTAGATGGCTTGCAGGATATGAAGACTACAGACAATATCTGCTCGGGAGCGAATGGGTGGGGTATTTTTATGACGATGATGAAGCTTGAAGTTACCGGAGGTTGTTGGTTGCGTGTTCAGATCACGTCGGGTGGTCACCACTTTTTTTTTTGCGCCCGAAGCAAATATGGGCAACCCTCCGGAAAGCGGGGGGAGGGAGGCGGTGAATGCTCATAGCATACCACGCAGCCGGCTGCGTGGTTATGTGGAGACTTTTACCCACTAAACACCGCCTTTTAGGAAATGGATTAACGATCTGACTAGAGATCTCTAAGCCGTATACGAACGCGACCCTCCTTGGCAGAAAGGAGGGCGCAAGCGGCGAAAAGCCGCTTGGAAGAGTGCCTAACTAAGGCAGATTAATGGATGTGTTATGGAGGCTCGGCGTGAGCCGCCAGGAGGCAGTTCAGGTCAGCCGAAAGCTTGTTGGGGGGGGGGGGGGGGTCCGAGAGAGAGTTTCTCGGTCTGCGCACACTCAGCCGAAAGCTTGTTGGGGGGGTCCGAGAGAGAGTTTCTCGGTCTGCGCACACTATAGCGAGTGTGGATAGGGGCTGCATAGGCAGCTGTCTCACGAATGAGATGATTTGGTTGGGACTCTGAGGCTTTGAAAAATCTCTCAGAGAGTGATTTAAGGAATTGCTGGATTGTTGGGAGCTCTAAGTCTCGATGTAGGTCGGCATTACGGACATAATAGGGCGAGTTAGTGGCCCTACGACAGAATAGATTTTGAACTATTTGAAGTTCATTTATAGCTTTGGGCTTAGCATGTGCAAAAATGGGGGCCGCGTAGGTCATGACAGGTCGTATGCAGACCTTATATAGGGTTCGCTTGTTGCGGAGGGACATTTTACTGTGTCTGCCCAACATGCAGTTGAGCTTACCCATGTAAAAACGTGCGGTGCGAGTAACCTTCTTGATATGGGGCTCGAAAGTGAGCCTTGCATCAAGGGTGACGCCTAGGTATTTGGCTTTAGTTTGCCATGGGACAGGGGTTCCTAACATCCTGATTGGCGGAGTGGTGGTGAGACGACGTCGTTTATATTCGAAGCAAACGGCGGAGCTTTTCTCCGGGTTTACGTCGATACGCCATTTTTGGAACCAAGCTCCTAAGTCGCTTACTGACTTTTGAATCTTGTTCCGAATCTGTGGTAGTGAGTTGCCTTTGGATTAAAGGGCTGTGTCATCTGCAAAGAGGGCTAGTTTGACACCATTCGACGGGATAGGGATGTCGTTGGTGAATAGTATGTATAGGAGGGGAGCAAGCACAGAGCCTTGAGGGACACCGGCTTTTATTTGACGGGTAGGTCACCACTGTGGCCGTGATAGTAAAAGGAGAGATCTCCCGCCGGGCAAGGTGTTGTGGCCGGGGAGCGGCCAACACTCCGTGTGATAGTTCGGAGATGTTCTATATATACTGTTTATTATTCGGAATTTTGATAGCGTGATTTAGGCTTCGGTGTGTTTCGCTTGTGGCGCGACGACAGCGCCGCCACAAGTATTTTGAAGAGTCAAAATATTACATGAGGAAGTTTTTTTATAAAATCTCAGAAAATGCTTAAGGTTTGTCAATAAACAAGTTTAAAAGTTTTATTAAAGAATAACTTAAATTGAAAACTTTAAAAAACCCCTGAACAAAAAAGGTAATGATAAACAAAAAAAAACGGCTGAAAAGATTTTCTTGAATCATTGCTGAGAACACTCGATCGAGTCACCTTTCAAACAAAAAAAAAAACTAAATTTAAATTAGTTCATCCATTTATTTCATTATATATCATATTAGTTCATTGATACAGACAGATACGCACGTTAAACATATAACACCTCTCTTTTTCGCCGGGGTTTAACTGTACAAAAAGGGTTATTATAATATCAAGAAATACATTTAACGAAAATAATCCCTGGGAATGAGGTGATCGCCATTCGCCACCATGCTGGTTCTATTAAAATTTGTATTAAAATTGTACAAAATTATTCTTAAGTTATATACGTTTAAAAAATCCCGCTGTGTCGTAATCAGCGGTAAAGAAAAAAATACTCAATAGTTATTATGTAATTATCTTTATTTAATAAAAATAATTCTATTCTATTCAATTCTATAGAAGTCAGGGTCACTCTTACTTTTATAAAATATTTGTCCACAGTCCACCAATGGCAAAGCCTCCATAGAAGCTGAAAAGCCAGGCTTGCCCTTTCAATTTGCTCAATCAATAATATCAACTAATAAAGCAACTCGTAAACTGTTTCAAACTATTTCAAATTTCCGGCGCGCTCCTCTGTTCTACATAGGTCATGACCTCGTAGCATATTTGTAACGTCAACATTTGGCAGTTTGATTTCAATTCGAAATACACTGATTCGTGTTCTCTCTGTTTCAAAGCGAACACGCAATTTTTTTCAATTGGAACGATTAGTCGTCTCTCTCTTACATGTTGGCTTTTTACAAAAACACATTGGGTGAGTGTAGAAAACAGGCTTACCCGAAGTTCGATTTCATCTCAAATTATCTAAAACCCCGTGAACTTGAAGAAACGCCTAAAGCCCTACCTATATTAGTAGATTTACCCTAAAATAGTGCAAAATATCTAAAAGTGGAAACACTTCACGGACGCATGGCACGCATATGAGCTCGCGTTGGTGCTCCATAAACATTTTCGTACCAATGAGTCGGTGCCATTTCGTTTGTTCAATGACCCGGTCCATATGCAGTAGTATAAGTCTATGATTATACTGCTATTTTACGCTAGTATTCTATGTGAGCGTAGTCAAATGTTGAAAAAGCTTCAATATATTAAAATTCGTGTGAAATTTAACCTAAGACCACAGCGAGCATGCCAAATACCGAGTTTTATATTAGCATTTTTACACGTTTTTATTGACTCACTTTCGTATACTTCGGTTTGAATTTATTAATTAATTTAAAACTTACTTCCCGATCAGTTAGAGTAATATAGCTCAGAATCTGATGACAATGTAAAAAAAAAACGTCGTATATTAAAAATCTTTTTAAATTTCGCTTGTTTTATATCTAGGTTCGGACATCGGCGGTTCGACTCGCATGCCGGCTTTCTACTGCGGGTTGTTCGGTCTGAACCCCACAGCCGGTTTCACGAGTCTCAAAGGTATGTGCGACCATGTTTTTTTATTATAAAACTACCAAACCGCCCCGGCTTCGCTTAGCTTAGGCATTTATTAATGTGTGTTTTTCGATTTCCCGAAAACCTCGTAAGCTCTTAGATAAAATATAGCGTAAATTACTCTTGGCACTGTTCTCTGTTCTAACTTTCATCTTAGTTTTCATATAAGTTTCATCACAATCGTGGATATATATAATAATATATTTTTATTTCAGACCAATAGTCCATATAAAAATGTGTTAGTAAACAATTAACTTATGTAACTATGTTAATACAAAATGTGTTAGTGACTATTACTTATGCTATGTTAGTCCTTAATCTACCTTAACCTATTCAGCACCAGCGTGGGCGCTGAGGCCTAGTGCCGGTGTGCACATCATTCCAGCTCCTCCAGAGAGGGCTGTCTAGCTTAGAGGCCAACGCGCTGAGGAGGGTGTTAGTGCTTCTCACAAGCCTGCTTATCATGGACGCGGCACGCTTTCGCACAATCGCGTAGAAGTCATCCACACGACTGTCCGCAAACATTGCCGACGCACTGCAGTTTCGCGGCTTCCTCAACACCGCCCTCAGCACATTGTTGTATTGCACTCTCAGGGCGCCGTAGGTCCGCTGCGAATAGCCCGTCCACAGACTGCACGTGTAGAACGATTGGCAGTAAGCTTTAAACAACGTTATCTTAACCTGCTTTGTACACCGTGCAAATCTGCGGGCCAACATGTTGCCTCTCACCGCCAGCGCCCGGCGCTCGCGTTGAATGTCGCTGTCATCCTCCAGGCTGTCGGTTACTATATGGCCAAGGTACCTGAACTCAGTAACCTGTTCAAGGGGACACCCACATAGTTGAAAGGTGGGTTTCAATATGGGTAGCTTATTTTTCCCCCTTGAACACAAGAAACTCACTTTTATTGGAGTTGTAACTGAGTCCATGTACCTCAGCATACCCTTCACAAATTTGTATTAATCGCCTAAGACCACTGATTGAGGGGCTCAACAGAACCATGTCGTCAGCATAACTAATGTTGTTTATACTGACCCCATCTACCGAACAACCGACACCAGCTCTACTGAGGCCCACAATCAGTTGATTTACATACAAATTGAACAGCCTAGGTGACGTCAGCCCTCCCTGCCGTACTCCACACCCCAGGCTATAATCTTCGCTCAACGCATCATCCCATCTCACCACATTTTTCTGGTTACCATACCAATACTCGAACAAAGCGATTAGCTCAGGCTTTAAACTGGTTTCGTTCCTAAGCTTTTGCCACAAGATTTTGTATAGCACTCGATCAAACGCTTTAGACAGATCCAAAAAGCAAGCATATACCGGTGTTTTTCTATCAGTGTAATACCGCACAGTCTGCTTGAGGCACAGTATTGCGCTCTCTGTTGAAAGTTCCGGTCTAAAACCAAACTGCGCATCGTGCTCTTGAAAAGATTTACGTAACTGCGCGTCAAGCAGACTGTCAAGGACTTTAGCTGTTATTGTTGCCAAGGATATCGGCCTATAATTGGATCTGTCCGCCGCATCGCCCGTCCTGTTTTTAATAATAGGCACTACCACTGTTCTCATCATAGCCTCTGGAAGATAACTGTGGCTTACACAAAGATTGTACAGTAGCCTGAGGACTCTGGCAATGTGCACACCCGCATATCTCAAATGTTCAACGCTGAGGCCATCGTGTCCCGGTGACTTACCACGTTTCACGTTTCTAATTGCATCATTCACTTCCTTGAAAGTGAAACGCAAGGGGCTAATCCCCGAGTTCACGATGTCCTCACCGTCGTCCAAGCTACAAACTATCTTGCTAGGATCCACTTTGAACTGAGCCTTGAACATATTGGCAATGTTTTCACTTCCAGTTATGCCACCCACTTCTGCTGGAAGAGGCACCCGAGCGTTCAGGCCTTTCGTTTGCTGCCAGAACTCTCCGAATTTCTTCGCCTCACATGACATTGCCAATATGTCCATCTTGATTTGTTCCGCATTGTCCTGGCACCACTTAAGCTTGCTCTTAAAAGCCCTGCGCGAGTCTCGCATATCCTCATACAGAGCTCCACATGTCGGCCGTCCTGCCCAAACCCAGGTTTGAAAGCAGAGACGAGCCTTTATATGCGCCGGTCTCACATGTCTATTCCACCCTGTGATGTAGCCTTTCTTATTTCGTTTTAAACATTTATGGCTGTAACTCGCAGCATCCAGCAATATAGATGTAATATCGTCATACAATTTCTCTATGACTAAGTTGTGTTCCGGTTTGTCACACATCTTATCAGAACAATCCCTCAATTCCGGCGGAAAGTCAAGTAGCCTTAGCCTGCTATTACAAAATTCAGCATACAGTTTTATCTGATCACTATCTCTGTGACCCCAGATTACCTTATTATCCGCCGTGTACTGAGCTGACTTCACTTGAGGTCGGACTAAGTTGAATTTACAGTAAACTTCCAGAGGATAATGATCAGACCATGTCACATTGGTTTTAACATGTATGCTGTCAATATATTTGCTAGCCATACTAGTTGTAAGGCAATGGTCTAACCAGCGCGAACAGCCGTGACTATCACTAATATATGTATATACATCAGTATTATTAGATAAAAATTCATAATCAGAACATACCCACGCCTGCTCGCTACAAAACTGAGACAATTCATTAAAAAATAACTCTCCAGGATGTGCGTTAAAATCGCCTAAGATAAAAACAATATTAATTCCGCAGTCCTCGACAATTGCATTAATTTCACTTAGGCATTCTGTGAACTCGAAAAGATTATCGGTGCAGTCAGTAGGCATATACACCGAGAAAATTAGCATAGTATACTCACGAAGCTGGCATTTGATCGCACACAATCTTACACTGTTACATTTCACTACTGACACGGATGAAAACATATTTCTACGCCATAATAGCGCGACGCCTCCGTGTGGACGGCCGCGCAAAATGCCGGCGCTTGTGTCTACAGCCGTAGTACCCGTTGCTTCGAAGTCTTTGTGTACAGTGCCAAGGTATGGGAGGTCAAAATCCATCAGCCAGGTCTCTTGAATAGCGACCACCGACGCTCCCTCGCATAAGCTTCTCACACAATCAACCGACCGCTTCAGGGACTTACAATTGAAACTGACTAACTTCAACGTGTGACATTTATTTTTATCATTAGTTTTGTGTTGGTCCATTAATATTTCGATCCTTATCTCGATTTACATTTGCCTTTCTTGCATGCCTAAAATATATATAACGCCTGAAAAATTTGCCCCCCGGCCATAATTCTTTATTACTAAATAACGACAGTTTGCTCCTAGGTATCAAAAACTTAAAGGAACTATAGTCCCTAGAAGATTTCATATTTATCTTTTCTGGCACTATTCTTATCTGAGTCTTTTGTTGTATATATTCCGCTACATCTTGTTCAGTATTTTCTTTTGAGACATTATATATATATACAGCGGGATTTGTGTGTCCGCTGCTTTCAATCTCGAAGTCGAGTCTGTCATCGCTGTACCTCTCTCACCTTTGAAACGCGATGTACGTGTTCCTCGACGCCTCACTACACGAACCCACTCCCCTTCACTATCATTCTGCATACCACCTTCATTCAAATCAACCGCCGCCGCCGGTATAACACTGCGCCGTGACGTCACCTCATCGGTTACTCGATGCGCGAGCGCTTCATTGTTCACAGTGCCCTGCCTTATAATATCATTTTTGCTCCGGACACTCTCGCTACGCACTCTATTTGGATAGTGCATAGGTGCGACAGGGATAGATGGTTCAGTTAACACCGCCGGTGCATCTCCCAGCATAGACGGTGACTCATGCACTACGCCCGAACTCCGTGACCTCATCGGAGGCGATGTGACATTCTCTAGGCCGGTCATTAACCCCGACGGCCCGCTATTACAATAATAACTTTCATTCATGCAATAACCGCCTCTTTTAGCATTTACATAGGGAGTATATTCTTTTAACTCAGAGGGAGATACCTTATCCCTAACATTACATTGCATTTCGCCTTTGCATTGCGTTTTATAATGTTCAAAATCATTTTTCGTGATAAAATCTTCTTGCTTCTCTTGCAAATCCCTTACCTGCTTCTGTATTACAAGTATATCCTTCAGGAGACGTGTAGCGTCGACGTGGTCAAACGAAACCGGCGGCAACTTTTGGAGATCCTTTGCCACAAAAATTGGGATGTGTTCGGGATCAGTACCTTTTAATGCCGAAATTATATCGTCTATGTTTTTCTGCTTGCTGTCTTCCCCTTTCCTTTTTACCAACCGCTGCGGAATGGACTCGAAAAGCAGACATTTCGCTTTAAAGATATCTTCGTCATCAAAAGACTGCCGGCAAATTAGAGCCAGGCTCACATTGTTCATTACATCTATTTTGTTTTGCACAAAACTAAGAACCTCATTCACCACTAAATTACAGTTGTTACACTTTAGCGTATTCATTATATCGCAAGAGGTCAGCGACCTCTGTCTAACCGCACGCGCTGTCAGCTGGCGACTGATATATATATCGTATACTTGGTAGAGCCATGCTGCAGTTATATTAGTAGTATATTTTTAGCACGAATGGGTCGGGTCTACCGGGGAAGGACTATCCTTTCACAGAATATCAGCGTAAAATGCTGCTGTGTTTCGTATGGTGAGTGTAGAGAACCGGAGACATCTTAGTCCTCACGGGTGACAACGCATCTGCATTTTGATTTGTAATCGAGGATACATGTAGGTGTCTATGGGCCGCAGCAACCACTTACCATCAGGTGGACTGTATGCTGGTGTCACCCTATCCAATAAAAAAAATCGGTTCAGCTATTCTGAAAATTAGCCCGAACAGATAGACATACAAGAAATTAAAAATGTTTTTCAGAATACCACCATTCAACGTCGGGAATTAAAAATAAGCTAAATCCCGATAAAAACCGTATAAATAGTATTATTCAATGTGTAGCAAATGTAGCGTTCGCGGTAATTTAAGACATCATTATATTCTGTTGATCGTCAATGAGGGTATCCGCAACTTTTTCTAACACCAGACGGCGCCACTTAGGAGTGAGGTAAAATATTTGACAGATTTTCTGGCGAGGGAAGTTAATTTGTTAAATAAGTGGTGAAATTAAAATTTTTGTATAACCGACTTCAATATAATTAAAATATAAAAAACATCATCAATGTAGGCGAAGTCATTTAAATACGCATTATAAAACATAACTCAAACTACTGGTCAAATCTTGATTAAACTTATATGGGACCACACGAGAAGCACCAGCTTTCAGATAAAAAAAGAATCATCAAAATCGGTTCACCCAGAGAAAGTTCTGAGGTAACACTTTCGATCAACAATACCAACTAGATAACGGGTCACGTACAAAATCATAGCTAAATACTGTCCGCATGAATATAAATTATGAAAAGACATAAATTAAATAACATTTCGTGTGTAATCAACCTTAAGATATAACAAATAAAGTTCTTTTTCCCGTGATTGCCTTGCGAGCTACACTCTCACGTGCAAGAGCTCACGTCTCATGTGCGCTCTTATTTACTGAGATGGATTTCTTGCGCCGACCCAACATCTAGTTGGTATTGTTGATCGAAGGGTAACACACATAAAAAAATATACAGTCAAATTAAATACCTCCTCCTTTTTCAAGTCGATAAAAAAGTGTAGAAATTTATGTTTCTTACTGAAAGGTTAGTTATTTAAATTAATTAGGTACGGATATTACTAAATGTAAAAAAAAAATTATAAATGTGAAAAAATAAGGAATACAGCACTGATGTATTGCTTTGTGTATATACATACGCTAGAAACCGAAAAACATTAAGGATGTTATTATAATCAGTTGAAAAAATAATGGATAGATCTGTGGTTCGTAAATTACTACAGCAATAAAACATGAACAGTTAATAAAAAGAAAATTTTGCGGTTATTTCATCCTGCAATTCAGATTCAAGTTATTCAAGCAGTGTAATAATGAATGGCCAGAAAATGATGGAATGGGTAGTTTATTAGTTTATTATTAAACTAAAGAGTTTGGGCAGTTCACGGTGAGTGGTAACTCCCGAACATCAGTTTGATTGAAAAGAGAAGCAATCATCCGTTAAAGGGAAAACTAATTTGAAGTTATTATGGTGATAGATATTTGATAGCACCCAGATATCCTTTCAGTTGAGTTAGGTTAGAAGGCTGTGGCGTGTGGTTTTTTTTTACCGCCCAGAAATACTTGAGCATTCAAAATTGTTTTCAGTTAAATTCCGATTTTTAACTGCCTACTAATAACTACCCATTTTAATATTTTTTACGAGTCATTTCTATTTAGTTTACAGCTCAGTTTTTACTGCTGAACTTGTTAATAAACATGTGTAATTTTTAACTCACCAAATCTACAATATTCATTGTAGTGCCGTAACTTATAATTAATCGCAACTTTTTAATGATTACCACTGTTTGACCATCTACGTAACAAATGAGTTCACCTGGCTCCCAACCAGCGACATCTGGTGACTGTAAGATCATTATTTCAGGATCAGCGCTGCGCTCCGGCAAAGAGCCGACGATGGCTTCAATAGGTTTTATGAGCAAGCACTGCGAGGACTTGGCACCGCTGACCAAAATCATCCTCGATGATAACGCTTCAGAGATAGATGTAGATAGAAAAGTTGATATTAAGGTAAACACTTACGCTTTACGTATAATTGTTTAATCATAGAATACTATAATACGTAATAGAATGGCTGTCAACCTTATTTTGTACGGGGGGTCGGCGTCGCTGGGAGCAAACATATAAGCAATTACGTCATATTATCACTACTACAAACCCAATTCGCTGTGTTGTCAGACTGAGTAAATTTAAACATTTTAGACTTTTGATTAATGTTCAAGATCATCATTAAAAAAAATCGTTTAAATTTTGGCATTTTCTAAATAATTTGCATGCGAAATTTGGAAACGATTGTAACGTCAAAACATCTCGTGTTGACATTTATACATGTGAATTGACATGTTAGTGACGTTTTAGTGGCTACGCGGGCTCCGCCCACTCCCCCGTTCTATTATGTATGTATTATAGTATTCTATGTGTTTAATAGTGCTTACTTAACATGACAAGAGGGAAACAAATCGGGAGATAGGCAGTGGCGGCTTCATAATAACGATTACAAATAAAAAAACTGTGGTTGCCAACCGGCTCAACAACCAACCAAGCGAGTCAACTGTACCATATATCCCACATGAGGCAATCTATGGGGGAGGCCTATGTTGAGCAGTGAACTTTAATAGGGTGTAATGGTACTCCGAGGTACGGGGGTGAGACGCTGCCAACTTCCTGACTCGGGAATGCTACTGGACATTTCTCGACAGAGAAAGCCAAATATTGATTCTGCCCTATTAGCTGTCGCACTTACGACCATTCGACAAGCGAGGAATTCTTTTTTTTTTTGGTGACGAACGAGCACACAGTCCACCTGATGGTAAGTGGATTCTGTGGTCCATAGACATCTACATTTATCCTATATTAAGATTCAAAATGAAGATGCGTTGTCAGCCCTGAGGACTAAGGTGGAATGCCGCGTTACCACGTTAAAGTATATCGTAAACTAGTCCTTTTGTACACTATGTCCTTAGTAATGACTTCAAAAATTAATTCATAATATTGAAATAAAAATATATTATATTATTTATATCATAATAAAAATAGATAATGCAGTCGCGAAGTGATTTTTCTGATTCCAACCAGCCTTTCACAATCGCACTCCTGAGTCGTGTCTTTTTATAGAATAAGGATGACAAACAAGCGCACAGTCCATCTGGTGGTAAGTGGATTCTGTGGTCCATAGACATATGCATTTATCCTCGATTGGATGGAACTCTTAATTTCTAGTAAAAAGGGCTCCGATTCTCTACAATCATCACACGAAAGACAGCAGCATTAAGCTGTTATTTTGCGATGGTATTCTGTGAAAGTCTGGTCCTACCCTGGTCGAGCCGACCCATTTGTGCTTTGAAAATGTGGTAGAGCCATGTATGCCATGGTGAAGACGTGGTTCGCCTCGAACTTGGAAGAGCCACGCACTTAAAGAATACCAGGGTAAAATAGCAGCTTAATGCTGCTTTATATTGTATGGTGAGTAGAGAACCGGAGATCCTTGTTACTGAAAACGAATCATTCCACGTGCATCTACATTTTAATCGAGGATAGATGTAGATGTCTAAGTTCTACAGCATAAGGCGGACTTGGTGGAGTTGAACACTTACCATAAGGTGGACTGTGTGCTCGTTTGTTATACTCTTACTTATATAAAATTACAATATATCATATTGTTAATGTTAGACCTTTTTCGTTTCAGAACATTAAATTCTATTACACAGAAACAGCCAAGGATAAGCGGTTGAGCCCGGTGACCCAGGACTTGAAGAAAGCTATGTCCAAGTAATTTTAATAAAGAAAAATTATTTATATATATTAACTAGGTTTAGGATCTAAGCTATATTGCTAAATCTTTATGCAACAGTTTACAACTTTTAAACATAAAGGCTGTTTTGCGGTCAAGGCAAGAGTGAATATGCTCTTACCGTTAACTCCTAAGTATCAAAAGTCCACTACTGAACATAGGCCTTCGTATAGATTGCCTAATATTTGCTATAGTTGGCAGATTGGCAACACCGGTTTTTTATTTTTTTTTTTGGAATTATTACGAAAACGCCGCTACCCATCTCCTGATTTGTCAAGTGGGTTTCGTTATATATTTGACTTTGTTCAGAATCTAAGTTCTACTACTAAAAATAGACTTAATAGAATCTCGGCGTTTGTATTTCCGATAGTAACAATCTTCGTGTCTTAGAGAGTGAATAGGCTCTTATTGTTACAGCCTATCAAAAGTCCACTGCTGAACATAGGCCTCCCCATAGATTGTCTCATATGGGGGGGATATTCGCCGATTGGCATTCGATTTGGCACGTTTGGCAGGCGGGTTGGCAACCGCAGTTCTTTTATTTATTAGTTTTTTTTTTATTGTGATGTCATTATAAAGGCGTATGTATATATTCACGTGGTAGAGCCATGCTGCAGTTATATTAGTAGTATAGTTGTAGCACGAATGGGTCGGCTCGACCGGGGAAGGACCACGCTCTCACAGAATACCAGCGTGAAATAGTAGCTCAATGCTGCTGTATTTCGTATGGTGAGTGTAGAGAACCGGAGACCCTTTTTACTGGAAACGAGGCATTCCATCTCAGTCCTCACGGGTGACAACGCGTCTGCATTTTGATTTTTAATGGAGGATAGATGTAGATGTCTATGGGCCGCAGCAACCACTTACCATCAGGTGGACTGTGTGCTAGTTTGTCACCCTATTCTATAAAAAAAATATATTGCCCATTTAATGAATTACTGACTGTGTTAAAACTGACTGTGACTGTGTACGCCGCGTTAGTGATAGGGAGGCCAAGCAATGTTGAAATTTGGGTTCTGCAATTTATTTATCGGAGCTGAGCGATCGAAGCGAGCGGAGCTCCCATGGCGCCAGAAAACGATTCTTTAAAATCGTATCTCCTCCGTAACACGTAGGCCAATTTACATAATTTTTTCGGCAATATTTGTAGCTCAACGCAGACAGGGTTTGTAAACAATAAAAATCAGGATTTGTCTAAATGATATTAAATAATAACCTATAACTAAAGTGTCTATGGGAAAATACATGTAAAGCGAGAGCGCGCGCCTTAGACTTTTACTCCGCTCCGTTTATGATACCAGCAAAAGGTTTTACCTTTGCGTCGGCCCTAGTTTATTATAAGTATAAGCCAGTGCTTGACCACAGTCACAACTGGTGGTGAGCAGTGATGATAGCCTTAGGTTGTTTTGTAGGATAGGGTGACAAACGAGTACACAGTCCACCTGATGGTAAGTGGTTGCTGCGGCGCATAGACATCTACATTTATCCTCGATTACAAATCAAAATGTAGATGCGTTGTCACCCGTGAATACTTAGATGGAATCGTTTCCAGAAAAAGGGATCTCCGGTTCTCTACACTCACCATACGAAATACAGCAGCATTAAGCTACTATTTTACGCTGGTAATCTGTGAGAACGTGGTCCCGGTCGAGCCGACCCATTTGTGCTACAACTATACTACAAATATAACTGCAGCATAATAAGGGCATCAAGATCCACCTAGTGGCAGTGTAAGAATATCCACTAGCCCATATCGACCTGGAGATGGGTAGCATCATCTTTTTGATAACAACTCAAAGTAATAAAGACCTGCATGTGTAACCCACCTACCAAGTTTGGCAACAATCCCAAGTATCCCGTCTATAATCCAGAGGTCCAAGGAGGTCTGCTCAGTAGTGGACGTTTAATAAGCTGTTACGAATTTGTTTGATGGGTAATGTGAATGTATCCAACGTTATGCGTCCTCTACACTCGCGCGTGATTCACGCTGTGAACTTGGTGTCCCTCCGCGCTAGCAAAGTTTCGCTGTTTCGCAGTCTCAAAGACAATGGGCGACGATGTGGCTGTTGTTGGTGCTGTGACGCTATGCTGTAGCATACTACAATTATCTTTGTATTAAAAATAACAAAGGGATGGAGAAAAAGTTGGTAGATGAAGGTGGGGAAAATCTGCATGTGTCCGCGTTCTCGCGGGCCGCTTCGACGCTGTACAAAAGACCGACACCGATCGCTAGGCCGCGAAACCATCTATATTCGCGCTTCGCGGCTTTAAACAATAGAAGGCGCTTTAGACCGAAACAAAGTAAGCCTTTTGGCTACCTTCGCAGTTACTTCGTACGAAAGACGGACGCCTTTAAGATGTGACTGACAGCAGTTTAATTGTAAAAGAAGCAAAATATTGGGTGGTATGACCACCTATACCTTTCCTAACCTGAAGACTTCCAACCTCTAAGTTTTCCGAATTAGTATTTTTGATATCTAATTTTTTTTTATATTATGCCGTTAATTACAGAGTAATCCGTCAATTGACAGAAGACACTTCACCCGATAAAGCACCTAAGGCCTATTACCACAATGGCTTCAACCACATGTACGCACTGTGGAAGCATGGTATGAGCAAAGAGGCTGAGAGCTTCTCCAGACTCCTCACCAATAATCAGGGACAGGCCAATGCACTAGTGGAATTAGTAAAAAAGGTATTCACAAAATTTCATCAACCTCATCATTGCAGTCTATTAAAGTTCATTGCTGCCACACAGTGCCTCATAAAGGGGATATTTTGCCATAGTTGCTATACGTGTCATCACAGTTTTCTATTTTCCAGATTTCTAGCATATTGTTACGAGCTTAGGGTTCGTGACGATAAAAACTGCCGATTGAATTACCAAAATAGACACTAATTGCCGAACACCAATTAAAACTTAAAACACACTAATAATTAATCATACTTAACACTTTAGTTCACTTTATTTCGCTGCTGAGTCTTCACTTGTATCGCCAATTCAATACTGCCCCGGTCGCGGCCCTAAACGGCTTTATTTAGGCCTTTTCCACCGAAACATCTAGAATGTTCCAGCAAATACCGGTCCCGTCCGAGTAGATGTAGAAAATTCGAGTGTGTCGTTTTCTAGAAAGCTCAGTTCTTCTATTCGATAATAGATGGCGCTAGTACCATGTACCAGACATCAACTGTGGCCCGCAACAATATTTTGCTTTAGTATTTTGCCCATCATCTATTTCAGTTTCCTTCTGTCGCCACGTATTGCAATATGAGATAGTGGATATTCTTACACCGCCACTAGATGGTATAAGAAATATTATGTTAGAAAGAAACTGAGCACAATCATAGGACCATTGGGATTAGTCAAGTTGACTTTCTGTAATCGTTAACGGTATTAGAAAACTATAAAAATGAATAGGAATGATGTTAAATCACATGATAGGCCACGTGACTTGGACCTGAAAGGTGGAAAAATTCCTTTCTTTTTATTTTCTATTCTTTTTATAAAATGTGGAGCTGTGTTAGCTCAGATGGTTAGCGCTCGCTGTAAAGTCACATTACGTGAGCAACCCGGGTTCGATCCCCGCCGGCACCAATGAAATTGTTAATTGCAATTTTAAATACTAATTTACCACGTGCTCGGCGATGAAGGAAAACATCGTGAGGAAACCTGCATGTCTGAGAAATAAAAAAAACATTTTAGAAATATGTGTATTTCGCCAACACGCATTTGGGCAGCGCAGTGGACACTTCCTTGCCCTAAAACCCTTTCAGAAATGAGATCAGACCTATGCCCAGCAGTGGGACGTATATAGGCTGTAGCTTTTTAACTTTTTATACATTCATGCTATGATTATTTCCTGTTTCGGGCAGCTTACATACATAAATTGTACAAGGACAAATTCTACCACCTATGATTCTTAATTTTTCATATGGAAGTAGTTTCAAATGGCGAATTTGTCCACAGTTGATTGGCTTCTCCGCTTACACGTTTGCTGCCATCCTGAAGCTGCTTGATGACCAGGTGTTGCCCGCCGTCGACAAAGATTGGGCAGAAAGGATCACAAAGGAAATGAAGGATGATCTAATTGTAAACTTTTCTTTATTTTAGTATCTCTTTGTAGCATTGGTTTCAAGTTAATCGGTAGTTACTAATTAGTCTTTAGCATTAAGTAATTTTACAAACACTATAACAGATAGATATAGAAGAGATATCAATATTGCGAACTAGCTAGTCTGACAAGTGTTTTGTTCTTTTCGGTAGTCCTATATGCCAACATATTGTGTATATGAGTTTATTTAGCGCCTAAAATAATAATAACAATGTCTAGACTGAATTTCGATCACAGCTGCAAGCTCAGCGAAGACTTACCATCTGCGCAGGATTGTAGTGCATGATTCATGATCTTTAAAGAGATCAGGTGCAGGACCAACGGCTTTACGTACTTTTCGTCGAGGTAAAACGCCGCTAACTTCCTGAATCGGGCTGCTACTGAGAATTTCCGGATAAAAGGCCCCAATATGAAAAGAAATTGATAAAGTTATTTTTGACAAATTTTTTTTTGAAAATTTTATGAAATTTAAAATTATTTTCTTTCCCCACACGGGGCTCGAACCCAAGACTTCATAATCAGCAACCGCGTTGACGACCACTAGACTAACGAGGCAATCGCCCCATAAAACTATAAGTGCATATTATGGAATTTGTTAATAATAACTTGAATACAGCACCACCTATCAGATCCTTACAAAACTATGACCCTTGTCTCGACAGAACAAATAAGTTGTGTGAAAATGATTTCAATCTGTCTTGTCATTCAGAAGTTACAAAATCGCTCACAAATGCACCGACAAATTATGTATTATACTGGATGATTTTTTACCGTCTGAAAAATAATAGGGTGTAACAGATGAACGGAATGGAAGCCTATGGCACTGATACTTTACATTCTAGTTTTATTTTACAACAGCATATTATTATGAAATTGATCTATCAATAAATACTACTAATTTGAAATAAACTTTCGGTACTAAAAAAATTAACAACAAAATATAAAACAATCTATCTCACTGTAGTTTTTTTGCACGGCAATAGATGTTATAATGTGTCAATTCAGTAAGAATAAAGTAATCATTGAGTGAAGACACGTTTCTTTAATTATTTCACCTGCAAGCAAAAGTGCACCTTATTATAAAGTGTACAAATATCTATCAATAAATACTAATTGGGTACGTGTATTATTTTAATTTCGATAGTTTTAAATTGATTTATTTATTTAGTTTAAAATTTTTGTTGTTATTTTTTTAGCAGGTACCGAAAGTTTATTACAAATTAGTAGTATTTATTGATAGATCAATTTCATAATAATATACTGTTGTAAAATAAAACTAGAATGTAAAATATCAGTGCCAGGCTTCTATTCCGTTCGCTTGTTACACCCTATTTTTTTTCCAGACGGTAAAATTTTTTTAACTCTTTTTTTTTTGACGTCCACTAAAAAAAAAGGGGGGGGTTTTTTTTTTTTTTTTTTTGCTTTTATTTTTTTTGTCGTGATGCAAAGTATAAAGTTAAAAATGGTTATTAAATTTAAAAGACTTCCATATTTTATTATAGAAACTGCTCGGTGACGACGGAGTCCTTCTGTTCCCGAGCGCCCCATCGCCAGCGCCGTACCACTACTCGTTGTACCTGAGACCTTTCAACTTCTCCTATTGGGGAATATTCAATGCGCTCAAATTCCCCGCAGTACAGGTGGTACTAAAATCATTAAAATATAATCTATCTTAATGTGAATCAATCAAGTTTTAAGACATTATAAATTTAACATATTGTTACGAACTATTTACTATTAGCAAAATTGACACTTTAATTACCGAACACCAATTACGACTTAAAACACACTAATAATTAATCAAACTTAACACTTAGTTCGCAATTGTATCGCTTCAAAGTATTCACTTGAATTGCCAGTTCAATACTGACTCGATCGCGGTCGTTACTGGCATTATATAGACCTTTTCCACTGAAACATCTAGAATGTTCGAGCACATACTGGTCCCAACCGACTAAGTGTATAATGTGCTCTCCTAGTTCTGCCATTCGATACTAGATGGCTCTTGTGGGAAAGTTCTAGCATGGAATTTTCTAGAAAGCTCTCCTAGTTCTGCTATTCGATACTAGATTTTTATGGAATAAGGGTGACTAACGAGCACACAGTCCTCCTGATGGTAAGGGGATGTTATTACCTATAGACATCTACACTTATCGTCGATTAAGAATCAAAATGTAGATGTGTTGTCTCCCCGACTAAGATGGAATGCCTTGTTTCCAGTAAAAAGGGTTGTTTCACTACATTAACCATAGGAAACAGCAGCATAAATCTGGTTCACGCTGGTATTCTGTGAAAGTGTGGTCCTATCCCGGTCAAGGTGACCCATTGGGGCTGCAGCTTTGTATAGATAGCATAGTAAACATAAATTAACTAGCCAATTGTTAATCACTAACCACCTACAGAGTGATCTAACAAATTATAATTCCTCAGGTGCCATTAGGTCTGAACAGTGAAGGCATCCCGCTGGGACTGCAAGTGGTGGCTGCTCCTAAGCAGGAAGCCCTGTGTCTCTCCGTAGCTCAATATTTGGAGAAACAATTTGGAGGCTACGTCCCACCCTGCAAGATTCTACATACATTTTAAAATTTGTGTTCGATTGTATAGGGTAAAGGATAGGTGTGGTAGTTTTATCAATAATAGAGTTTTTTTATATTGAAAATAGAGCATGAAGATAATAATTTTTTTATTATCTTTATTCCACTTGTGATATTGGTAGTTGGTTCACCATTACAAGGTTCTATGTTAATTTTAGTAATGTTTGTTAATTAGACTTTAAATTTTTTGACTTTAGTAAAATGTATACATAATAGCCGTAATGCTTATATTACATTATATTATCATAATTTAGGACTACATAATGCTTTCTAGGAACAAACAATTGGATATCGACTTTGTGTTTTAAAATATTATAAAAAAATATTTATTATTTAATTTAAATCAGAACTTAGGACTTTTTTTCTCTGAAATAAGTATGAGAAAAAAGTTTATGTCAAAGTATTAATTTTTTTAGTCTCATGAAATATTATAAAAAGTATTTAGCTAAAATTAATCATATTGAAAAACTTACTAGGTAATATTTTAATCTTTTAAATATTGCCTCATAGTACTCTTTGGCTACTATAGACACCCATCGGTACATAGATAGATAATTCTTTATTGTACACCAAAATAATACATAAACGTAAGAAGAAGAAAAAAAAATAGTGTCACAATGGGCGGTCTTATCGCTAAAAGCGATTTCTTCCAGACAACCTTACATAGTACATAGAACGTATGTTATCCATTTTATTCATGCACAATACAGGTCCTTCTTAACAGTTTTAGTGCGGTCAAAAAGTTTGTGTTTGCGTTCCTTCGGGATTTCTGGAGCCTCACATTAGCTGCAATGTATAATTCAGCAGTGTGTGAACATTTAAAGCACACTTCAAATTATCATTACAAAACTTCTTGAACTGTTGGATGTGAAATTGGACTAGACTTACCTACTAACTTCGTGAGAATCTGTGGAACTCAAAGAACTTGAGGATATACGACAAGGAGGTGATGGAGGTACGATATCTTTATGTGCCATTGAGCCATCACTCGAATAATCGATAACTATTATATGCCACTCTTCCATTTTACCCGTGATTTAACACAAAATTACTTTTTGGTATTGTATTGACCTTACAATCATTTAACATAAAACCTTGTTACCTAACCTATGTTAATAAATATAAAAACAAAATTAAATGGTTCTATATTTAACATAGAACTTTTTTATTTCTTTTTGTAATAAAAAACTATGGAAACTAGGACTATGTAAAATTTAATATTTTTCTGTAGAAAGAGTTGCCATCTAGTTGTTCGTTTTGCAAAAGTGTAGCTAATGACATATAGAACTTTGTAGCATTCATAACTCAAAAAGTACTGGAATTGAAACATAGAACCTTGTAATTATGGAGTGTAGATATAAGGAGAACAAACTTTGTATAAAAAGTTGCAGGCGGTGTGCCGGCATGTAATACTGTCCCGTTCTGCTGAGCACGCCAGGCTTTTTGCTTGCTTTTTTTAAATAGTCTATTTGCTTTATTCTATATTGTTTTTCTGTGCAAGTAAAGTTTATCTTTTTAATTTTTTAAAAAGTGAATTCCTATTCAAATAATATGCTATAAAATATTTTTGATTTAATTGTAGACTGAAACCTTTTGCTGATACTACAAATTAAGCGGTCATATAATGAAGTGGTTACAGTTTAAAGTTTTTACATTAATTATTATTACTCTTTCATATAATACAATGATGTACTATTAATAGCAGCTGTTTAAACAGAATAATACGTCACAAGATGTTATAATACATGGAAACAACTTTGTTTTCAAATAACATCTTGTGGTATTATTTGAAAGCAACTTTGTTCCGTGTAATATCTGTTCATCTTAACTTGTTGCGATTGCCCCCTTTTTTAATATCGCTTTCTACAATCCGTTTCTTAATAGTCGCTATTTTGCTTCCAATTTTAAATATAATATTGTTTGTTATTTCAGTTTAGAATGTAATAAAGTTAAAAAGTTTAAATTACATAATTATTTTGGAAGGTTGCCAAGCATCTGACGTGCCGATTTATTTGAACAGATATTAACTAAGCATGTGTCAGTAGGCCGCGTTTCCACTTGCAAAAAAACTTCTACAAGAAGTATCCGACAGTGTGTCAGACAGTAGTAGCTTGCAGATGTAAACTATGTAGCATTTCCTGCGAGTAATTGCGAGTGTGATTAATTGGAAGGCTTAAACATGTTCACATCGACTCGCGATAGATCTCGCTGCTTATCGATCTATATCTCGCAAGAAGTACACACGATTTAAATAGGAATTCAGAATAAACCATTATTGATAAACATCTCTGTCTTAGAATGCATTATCAATATCGAATAATATGGGCCGATTATTTCGCGATCCATATCGATGCTTCTGTCGAGATATTGATTGCGGAAAAAAATTGTAAGAATTCATTCGATATTTAAACAGTATTGCAAAAACTTACACAAGACTTTCACAAGTGTTCTTGCAGGTGAAAACGCAACCTTATGATGTCTAATATAAACTTTTTTCATTTTATTTGTTCTTAGTTTTAATTTAATGTCGTATTTAAGATCATTGTTTATCTAATGTTTTATTGGTTACTGAGGCTTTCTATTTCAAAGTATTTACTCGCTTAACTAACACAATCTCGATTTTTATGTATTCCAAGAGGGTTTACGTATTAATTTTCAGATGTGATATTTAAAGGCTGAATTGTTTGTATATTGTTGTTTGTTTAAACTGCTGACTTTGTATTATATATTTATTAGTGGTTTTGGGATCAAATATATTTTTATGAATAAAATAACATGTTACAACAGACCTTTTTATTTTTAAAATATGACATTTCTTAACAAGAGATAACACACAAATAAAACGACATTTGCTCTTTTTGCCGGACCAAATGGGTGCTACCTACATACTGTATAGTACTATACCACAACCTGAGCACTCCATACAACAAACACAAAGGAACAAAGGTCTAATCACACACGTTTTGTTTGTGTTACGATATTGTGGGCCGAGTCAAGCCAATTTAGCTGGACAGGGACAACAATATAGATAAGACATCGAAAATGTGTGACTAAAGCATTAATAAATAATTAGTTCTCGTATTGATTGAATGTTATGAAAACAGCAAGAAAAATTATCATGATAATATATCTTCAATGGCTCTAAATATGCACCAAAAATGCTTAAAAATTACAGAGGCTAAGAGGGCTTTTACCAAAATACGCGAAATTGCAAGTTATTTGTTTTTCGTTTGTTGCTTGAAATAGCAATTACTTGTTAGAATAGTTCGTTTTCTCTACTAAAATAGCAATAAAACGAATTTAAGATAACTTATTTAGTAACAATCATTCTACCGCTGCATTAGGCACAACCTCACAGAGACCTGATCTACGAGTGTACGTACACAAAAATAAAAGTAGTTTTGCAAAAATAAGTGATATTCATTCTGTAAATACTAGGAACACAGAACACAATCTAGTAGTACCAGTTACCCGACTCCACCGAGTCTAGTAATTCATTCTTGGGGTATTCAACCAATACTCAAAGGGCGATGTAAGTATACGCTTTTACAATAGAATCCCAGAAAATATACAAAATTTGACATAAGTACACAAAGTTCAAAAACTTTATTAAACTAAGTTTGTATAATAAGGATTACAATTTTATAACATTATTAAATCGCGATTCGCGAAGAGTGACCTTGCAAGTTGCACGCGTTAGGCACAGAATTCGCATAGTAGCAAAAATATGTTCATTCGATACAGTCTGAATAGGTACCTTACCTATTTTATTTACAATTACGCAACGTATAAATTTATTTATTTATACTCTATTGCACACAACATATTACAATAACACACCAACCTTAATTTATAAATTTAAGTACTATTAGGAGGCCTCATTGCTAAACAGTAATCTCTTCAAGGCAAACCTTGGTAACGTATTAGGTACTACAAACTATTTATTCTATGCCTTAGTGAAGGAGATCCGTAAATAGAAGTGTGCATAAATAGTAGATCAACGAGCATATATTATTTAATACATATTATAAACTAAATAAGTACCTACTTACATGTGTTTTTAATATGGTGCAATATCATTACATTATTTTTCTGTGCGGATATTATTGCCTGTTCTTATATTCCACTTAATTAAATGTGGAATCAAAACACAGTTAAAGATTAGCGTGAAATTGGAGAGGTTAGTAATTCTTATTCATACCTATATTATATACAAATAAGTACGCTTTTAAAAAGTTGGTCCGGGATCATTTATTAAAGACAACGCATTTTACATGACTCATCTATTCAATGTCTTGCCAGACGTATATATTCATAGTCATTTGTATATACTAATTATGTATGTATTTAAATATGTATACTTGTATGTATATCCAATTATTTAAATATTTTTATATATGGAAGGGTAGATCATATATGTATAGTTTATTTATTAGTAGTTTGTATATATTATGTAGTTAATTATAATTTGTATTGTGTTCTCTTATTCTATATTGCCACACCTACGTCAAATTCTCACCTGGGTTTGCCTCTGGCATTCGCCCTGTATTCTTTTATTTAAGTATGCAATAAATAATAAAATAATAATAATAATAATCCTAACCCTCGGCCGTTTGGTCTCCCCTGCCGAGGGCTTCCATCTGGTTGGACCTTTATTTATTTATGTACTTTTTGTATTTATTTTATTTTATTGATATTTATATATATTTATATTTTCATTTTATTTATAAATATATATTTATAGAACCCAACCAAATGAGAAACTACAGATACCACAATAATAATACAAATTGTTCTTGAATATTGAGTTGTTCTTGAAATTTATGGTATTCGCGCCTGGGGAATGGTGATGAAGCAATCATCGATGAAAGCGGGCTAACATTGCAGTTTTTATTATTAAACCGTATACTTAAATAAAATTAAACACAAATAGTTCAAAAAAATTATAAACTTCCAAATTGTCGCTGTCAGAAATCGAACCCGAGATTTCCCGGATTCCACCACAGCGCTTCAATGCGCCAAATCCTTATCAATTTGACGTCAAAATTTAAAAGAAGGGAGCGTTAACCGGTATTTAAGAGACGGAAAAAAGATTATATTAAAGTAAAACAATTGTAAATTAAATAAATGATTAATGTTATACATACTGTATTTTTTACTCTTTCTTGACAGCCCTAAGTAACCACGGAAAAACAGCCATGATGTCGAAAGAGGAAAAGTTGCAAAGTAATACGGACACTCGCGCGCAGCGATAAGGGTTTATTCAGCTTGCGTGCGCAAATTATCTTATTAATTATTATTATATAGGCTATTAAACGTCGGCAAGCAGTCAACATCAAAAGCATGGAGGTTAGAAAGAAAGAAACAGATTTTATTTGGCACATGCAACACACTCAAGTGGATTACATAAAACACAACATTTAAGTAGTCATACAAACAAAAAACAAAAAAAATTATACATAGAAATCATGAAACAGGACATTCACTCCTTGTTTATAGATATGGTAAAAAAAAAAAAAAAAAAAAAAAAACAAAAAAGCATACAATAACATAAAAAAGAAAAAAAAGAAAAATAATAATTATAAAGAACTAGAGAATAAGGAATAATAATAAAATCCTCTCAGAAATGAGGGGAGGCCTGTGCCCAGCAGTGGGACGTATATAGGCTGTAACTTTAACTTTAAGGGAATAAGGAGTAATGCATAAGGTGTATTACAAAGACAATCCACCCGTTAATGCTGCTCTGCTCCAAAAAGGAAAGCCACTCAGAATATGTTGGAATGTATCAGAAGTACAACACACCAACCCTGATTTTCAGTGGCACCCTCATATATTTAATATAAAAATACACAAATAGATATAAAAAATATATATATATACACATATATTATATATTATTTATGTGCAGAGGGCAGTTCTGTTGTGTTAAACCAAATATAATAACAAAAATTTATTTCTGTTAATATTGTCACAATTCTTATAAAATATTCTTAATACTGTAAGAGGTTGCATTGAAATTCACTCAGGAATGTAATTAAGTTTAAGCTACAAACAAATACACAAACCAGCTGCAGTACACCGCTTCATTACATAATTTCAATAAATAATATATACATACTCAAACACACACACATATACATATATATATGTATGTACATATATATACATAAATATAAACAAGCGCAAATACATACACATATACACGCTCATACATTATTTATAAAATTACATACTATCAAAATATCTGCACTACTTAACTTTGAGATTGCTGATCTAAGAGTAACAATTTAAATTTTTGACGGAAGCTACGTATCGATTGCATATTACGGAACGGCGGCGGCAAGTTGTTCCAACACTTGGTTGCTGCATATCGAAAACTGCCTCGAAACGCAGCGGTGCGGTGTTGAGGCAGAAGCAACCCGTACGCCGAAGCTCTTGTCACTACATTTGTTAAGACGTTGTCTCGAGCCCAGCGCAATTTTTCATAGAGATAAGACGGCGTCCTGTATTATACAACCAAACAACAGCGTAGCAAAATGCAACTGCCAGCGGTACTAATCCATTTTGAGCATTTTCGCGTTATTAATGTAAGTTGTAACATGTGCACGGGGAGGTATTTTAAAACAGAAGCGGGCACAAGCATTTTGTACACGCTGTATAAGTTTCTTTGAACGGTTGAGAAGTCTAGGACCTATTACTGCATCTGCATAATTGAATTTGGACAGTATCAAGGACTCACATAATCTGATACGGACTTCCGTCTTTAATACATCCCTTATCTGGTATAGTACCTTTAATCTGTAAAAACAATTTTTAACGTTATTTATTATATGTTTTTCGAAGTGTAGTGCCTCATCCATCAATATTCCTAAATTTCTAATCTCAGTAACTCGATCAATATTTACATTTTTAATTGAAATTAAAGGACGATTTGCCAAGACTTTATTTATTTGTTTTTTGGTACCAAGTAGCATATATTTCGTTTTATTAGGATTAAGTACTAATGTATTTGCTTTAGACCAGTCGACTATACGATTTAGGTCTTCATGTAATTTTTGTATGGCTACAGTACTCTCATTTGGCTTGAAAGAAATATACACTTGTATATCATCAGCATATATATGATAGCTAGAGTTTAATATATGTTTTACGATATCAGCACTATACAGCGAAAAAATCAAGGGACCAAGTATTGAACCCTGCGGAACACCTCTTGTAACAGCACAGCAATCAGGTGCTATTTTATTGCCGTTTTCATCTATTACTTCGACAATTTGCCTACGGTCATTAAAATAGCTACGAAACCAATCTCTAGTTTCCGAGCTTAATCCATAATAGTTTAATTGTGAGAATAACAACTGTCTATTTAACGTGTCAAATGCACGGGAATAGTCTAGAAGAACTAGAATTGTAACCATACCGGAATCCCGAGCACTTAAAACATTATCCACTACATCGGCCAAAGCTGTTGTAGTGCTATGTCGTTTCCTAAAGCCAGACTGTACACTCGGTAGAATTTCATTTTGGTCTAAATAATGAGTTAACTGATTGCATACAGCTTTCTCTAGGATTTTAGACAAACAGGGTAATACGCTAATAGGTCGCAGGTCTTTAAAATTCCTAATATTATCTGTCTTAGGAATCGGCGTTATTAAAGCAGTTTGCCACTGCTTGGGAAATGTCTTAGCTCTCAGAGAACTATTCATAATTACCGTAATAACATTTAAAGAGTATGGGAGAGTGGATAACAGCATTTCCAGTGAAATTTCATCCTGGCATTCGACTTCAGATCGTGTCGAATTTTTAAAACTGTATTACTATCTATTTCCTTAAATTCAAAAGTTTTAGAGCTAAATTTATGGGTTTCGAAGTAGTTGACAGCGGATTGAGAAGCAAAATTTTGGCCTGGAACGTCAAGGAAATGTTTATTAAGAGAACAGGAGAACGATCGCCGTAGAAAATAGTGTCCCAGAAATATGGACACCATAAGTGAGGCGCTGCGATCGATAAGTTCGCTCAATAAAAGTCATTTTCAGTCTATTTTTCCGATCAGATGCTAAACCATTTGCACATCCACGCACCATAAAATATTTCTCCATTTTGTAATGTTTCTTTTGTCAAAAATTAAAAAATTACGAAGCATGAAAATTTTCTCACCAATGCTGCGAAGAAAATGTACCCCAATTCTGTGGGTACTTACCCACAGAAATGTCGCATCTGAACTTCGATCAATGATTATACTAGATTAAGGATCAGGAACAAAAATAAGTTGCTCAAGTGGCCACGTTGTACACACGTAAACATCCATATTTTTTACTATGAAATATAGAAAAAAGATTAAAAATATTAACAACTTCAGTTTATTATAAAACCTTATCACACAAAAAAGTTTAAATACCATTGCAAAATATGTTTATTTGAGTTATGGCATCCGACAAAGATACCGCTTGAATATAAAAACTTATACTAGGCTGCACTAAAAGTATCGGGAATGGAATATTTCCACTGTTCCTGTTATATTAAAATCTTTTTTAATTGAAAACTCCTTGATTTTAAAAATCGAATACCATTTATTTATTTAAAAAAAGATTCTTGGTCTTGTCACAACTTTCTCGTTTTTGTCAAACTTGTTTATCAAGTCGTTTAGAAAATGGAATTGACTCGAGAAAATTCAAGAGCGATGAGTTACTATGACTTTCGAAGTGGTTTAACACAAAAACAGTGTGTTGACCGGATGATTTCTGCATTTGGTGATGAAGTCCCATCCAAAACCACAATTTATCGCTAGTTTGCTGAATTTCAACGTGGATGTGTCAAGCTCAGTGATGATCCCCGTCAAGGTCGTCCAAAAGCTGCAGTCACCCAAGAAAACGTTGATGTTGTGCGTAAGCTGATTGAGGAAGATCGACATGTGACATACCGCGAAATTCAGGCAACTTTAGACATAGGCATGAGTCAAATACAAATAATCTTGCATGAACAATCAGGTGTAAAAAAGTTGTTTTCCCGATGGATACCGCACTCGCTCTGTGAAGAGCAAAAAGCGGCTCGCGTTACTTGGTGCGTCAGAACTCTCGAAAGATTCCACGCAGGATCCTCAAATGTTATATACAACATCGTATCAGGTGACGAATCCTGGATATACGCGTACGAACCCGAAACAAAAAACCAGTCATGAGTTTGGGTGTTCGAAAATGAGTTAAAGCCAACAAAAATTGTTCGTTCACGGAGTGTTGCAAAAAAAATGGTGGCCACGTTTGTCTCCAAAATCGGCCATGTTACGACTATTCCTCTTGAGGGACAAAGAACGGTTAGATGCAGAATGGTATGCTAGCATTTGTTTGCCACAGGTCGTTTCTGAACTCCGTAAAGAGAACTGCAACCGCCGCATCATTCTCCATCACGACAATGCGAGTTCTCACACCGCACACAGAACAAAAGAGTTTTTAGAGCAAGAAAACATAGAATTATTAGACCATCCGCCGTACAGCCCCGAGCCGCTTTTTGCCCAAATGATTTCTATACTTTCCCTAAAATAAAGAATAAATTGCGTGGACAGAGATTTTCATCACCTGAAGAAGCTGTGGACGCCTACAAAACGGCCATTTTGGAGACCCCAACTTCCGAATGGAATGGTTGCTTCAATGATTAGTTCCATCGTAGGGAAAAATGTGTCAAATTTCGCGGAGAATACTTTGAAAAGCAATAAATACATTTTTAAATAATAATGTTGTGTCACTTCCTTGATTCCCGAAATTTTTAGTGCCGCCGTCGTAAGTATAAAACATTTATTCTAAAATGAAACTTGAAGTATAATTGATAAGGTTAAAAATATTATGTTAACAAATCCATGCTTACTCTATTTTATTCTTGGTACAGTCAGCGTCAGATATAAGGGAGCGGTCAAGGTGGTTAAATATTTTGAAACATCCAAAATGATCATCAACATTCAACCATCCATAGTGATCAAATTATTGAGAACATTAATATTGCTCAAATATATCGGAACACGTACAATGTCAAATATATGCGATCATTTAAACCGTTCAATATTATACTGATAAACAGAACGCCAATGGTATCCTAAATATTCAAAATTGGTAACCTTTGGAAAAGAAATTTTATCTCGATGATACAAGATTGTATTTTGAATAATTTTAAAATTCAATTCATGCATTTAACACAACAGCAAGAAAATAAAGGAAATTTTCTTTAATTAAAATAATATTAGATTGATAAATAAAATTAAATCAGATAAAAAATAATACCTTTATTTTATTTCAATAAAATTGTTTTATATAAAATTTTGACTTTGATGCAGATGAAACCGAAGTAAGAGCGTAGCTAGACCGTCTATGAGGACAAGTGGGACGTCGTCGTGTTGTCTTCTGCGTGGGCTGTATGCCCAGCAGGTATCGGGCCTCGGGGTATACCCGGACATTCCTCACGGCACACTACAATGTGCCGGTCCTGGGCGCCTTTGGTGGTAAAAGCGTACTATAGTAGCAACTTTTGTCACAGTCGGGTAAATTTGTCATTAAAGGAGGTTTTCCTGATAATTGTGTTTAAGCACAATAATTTTGTCGAAGTTGGCCTTTCTGCGGCATTGTGGGATTTACTCGACTCCCTAATCTATATAGGGAGGAGTTCTCTTGGATAGGGTCGCCCGTCCGGCGGCCGTGAGTGCAACGGCGCGAAGCCGTTGAGATGTTCATGTGGCCCGTTGTCGGCACGGTCAAACAAACCGCGCGCCAGCCGGACCACAAATTCCTGGAGGCTCTCAATCTTCAGGTTGGCCGCTATAACGTCATTCCGGACGTAGCGACCCGCACCGACTATGGTTCGTAATGACAAATTCTGCTGGGCCTGAAGTCGCCGCTTCTGATGATCGCTCAGGAGTGCATACCAGGCAAGAGCAGCGTATGTTAGCAGGGGTCTTATGTACATTTTGTAGATGGTCAACTTCGACTTTGTCGGTAACTTGGATGTCAGGACAGGACGGAGCATTGCCCGCGCATATCGAGCTTTGCGTATAACAAAGTCGACGTGCGCAGTCATGCGCAACATCCTGTCGATCCGGCATCCAAGGTAGGTCACGGCCTTCTCATATGCGATCTCCTGGCCTCTGAGGGTTAGCGGTGGTGGTAGATTTCTATAGCGGCAAGTGAGCAGAGCGGTCGTCTTGCTAACATTGACGGCCATCCTCCACTCATCCAACCATGGTGGCAGCAGGTCCAGCAGACGTTGCATACTGGCAGCTGCAATATGGGCTCTTTTGTACGACTTGAAGTATGCGCTGTCATCCGCAAAAAGCGCAAGTTCGACGTCGTCCTCCCAATCGTGCAAATGTCCTGCCGGGGTAGGTATATCATTGGTGTAAGCCGCGTACAGGACTGGAGACAGACAGCTGTCCTGTGGCACACCGGCTGTTATGGGTTTTATTGCGGACTCGGCATCCTCTACACAGACGTAGAACTTCCTGTCTACTAGGAAGGACGCCACTAGCCGCAATATAGCAGGAGGGACACTGGTCTGATCGTCTAACTTATAGAGTAGTCCAGTGTGCCACACCCGGTCGAACGCCTTCTCGATGGCGAGAAAGACGCCCAACGATGTGCGGCCGCGGTTGTGCTCGGCCGCAAGCAGGTGCAGCACTCTGGTCAGCTGTGTTGCTGTTGAGTGGTCCCTCCTGAATCCATGCTGCTCCGCCCGAAGTTGGATGCACGGGCGGAGACGTTTTAGCAGTAATCTTTCGCACAATTTAGCTATATGCGGTAGCAGCGTCAACGGCCTGTAGTTGGCAGCTCTACGCCTGTCCTTCCCGGGTTTCGGCAAGACGATGATTTTGCCTTTCTTTCAGTCCTCCGGGAAATGGGATGTCCGCAATATGCCATTGTAGAGTCGACCTATCTCTACAAGGACTCTATTGGGCAGCTGTCGTAGTGCAGCGTTGGTAATCCCATCGTACCCCGGCGCCTTCCTCGGTTGCAGGCGGGTTACTGTTCAGCGGGGGAGATGAACCACTCTCCTGCAAGCGGTGGCGCGGGCGACGACAGGAGCTCCTGCACGCGGCTCTCCTTCCGGGTGTGGATTTCCAAGAACTCCGCACTTGCTGGGTTCGGCATAAACTGCTCCTCGAAGTGCTCAGCTAGGATATCCGCTCTGCCCTTGGCATCGTAACGTTGTTCGCCCGCGTTGTTGGTCAGCGGGCAAACAGGTGGTCGGGGTTTCGTTAACTGCCGGTTCAAATTGTAGAGCGACGCGTGATGTTCATCAGCCTTCTAAATGCGCCGCTCCCAGGCCTCTCCTCTGTGGGCCTGTATTGCAACCGACAGTTAGGCCGTTATGGTGTTCAATTATGTTTTTACTCTAGTGCAGCGAGTGCGCGCCCAGACCTTTCCCAGCGCTCTTTTATGATTTAGCTGCACGCGTATATACGGAAGAAAGAGGAGCTGCCGCTGAATATTCAGCGGCAGCTCCTCTTTTCTCCCCGAGAGAGGAACGATCATAGAGGCCGCGTTGAGGACCTCCTGAATGCTCGCGGTTATTCTGGTTGCAGCGGCCTCTGCGTCGTCCGCTGAGTGGATCAGTGTGTGGACTGGAGGTCTCTCCTGCAGGTGTTGGTGGTAGAGCCTCCAGTCCATCTTGGTCTTAACAGCTCTGGGCGGCGAAGTCACTGCCTTAGTGCCAAGGGTTATCAGAATCGGAAGGTGCTGCGTATTTAGGTCGTACAGCACTTCTACCACTACTGGATAGTTGACGTTCCTAGTGAGCACGATGTCCAATACATCCGGACGCTTCCTAGGGTCGGAAGGGACACATCCCTTCGGTCCCTCGGGACCTAGAACGTCATAATTATGGTTCTCAGCATAGCTCACGACCCGGCGGGTTGATCAATCTTAACCCCCACACCGGGTGTTTGGCGTTCAGGTTCCCGGCGATGATGGTGGGTGTCGTACCTTCCATTACCGTCCGGATGTCTGAGGAGTGAAATGAAGTCCCTGGCGGGCGGTATGCTGCAAAGATCCTAAGTTCCTCGCCCGCCGCCTCCATTTTTATGCCTATTGAACGCATCGTCTGGAAGTCTGGTGGGTCCAGCTCTTGGTGGACGATGTCTTTCCTCACCAGAATCACTGTCCCTCTATAAGCGATCCCTTGAGGATTGACCTCGTCCCTCCTGTAGATAGTATAGTTAGGCAGCTTAAGATGTGTTGTTGGTCGTATTTTGGTTTCACCCAGCAAGATCACCTGGATGTCCTGCTGCTGGGCGACCGTGCGGAGTTCATTCAGAACCTTTGTTGAATCCCGTCCGTCCCGGGATTCAACAAAGAATCTAAAAAAGAATGAAAAGCAGACGCAGGTTACTATCCTCCGTAATGCCTTGCCAGTAGTGATGCCAGCGCCTTCATGACGGCGGTAACAGGATCTGTCCCGGCCCTTATGTCAGCCAGGACTTGTGTACCGACTTCGATGGCTATGCCTACCAATCTGTGGATGGCATCAGCCGTCTCGAAGCCGGACGTTGGTGGTCTACGTTGTGAAGGCACTGGTCTCGGGGCATTTGTGGTGGTCTTCTCTCTCTGGGTAGAGCGTGCTCTATATGTAGAGCGGGCTCTACTTTCTGGTAGAGCCCTATCTGATGCTCTACCCGCCGTGGTTGTTGATGGTGGTCTTGCAGTAACCTGCGCCTGCGAGGCTATCGGTCCTGTAGTTGTAGGGGTAGAGGTACTCACAGCCTGAGGAGGGGGCTGTTCAGTTTTCCTACTCCTGTTCCTCCGCCTCTTCCTTTGGGAGGTTTCCCGTGGCGATGTTGGCAGGAGGTTGGAGAGTCGCCCCGGTGGTTGCCCTTTGCTCTGTGGGTTCCACCGTTTCCATTGGTGCTGTAGAAGGGGGGGGGGGGGGGGAGGTTGCCTACCCTTTCCTCTGGTAACCGTGGCCCACCCATCCTCCTGAATGGTAACAGCCTTTGGGCGACTCTGGGGGATCCTCTTAGGGTTCTCCGGGATTAGCCCAGGTAAAACGATGCTTCCTGGCAATCCTCCTCAGGACTGGGCAGCGGCGATCGTTGGCCGTGTGGTTTTTGGCGCAATTTGCGCCACGCGCACTTTGGCTCTTCCTCTCTACCCCTAGGGCAAAGGCTAGCAATATGCTCCCCGGCACAGCGAACGCATTTCACTGGCCTGAAGCAGTTTGCGGAGGCATGTCCGAAAGCCTGGCAACGGTGGCATTGTGCCGGTCCCATCTCTCTCTACCAGGCTTCGATGACGACTCCTCTCATGTAGAGGAGCTCGTCGATACGGTAGAGATCTTGTAGCCGCTCCAGGCTTAGATGCTCCAGCTGTGCGTAGTAGAGGCAGCCCGGTCTGCCTCTACGTGGTGGTATGGCCTTCACGTAGTTGATGGGGAAGCCTTTTGCCCGGATAGCCTCCTCGATCATTTTGGGATCGGTACCCACTGGCAGGCCTCGGATGCCCACTTTAGTGGGCTTCTCTTCTGTCGGGGTATAACAATACCATGACATGGTTGGTAATCTTTCGGTGAGTTCAATCATGTACTTTTGAATTGTACGGAACTCCTCCGGACTCTGGGGTGTGAATCTTACACCCTTCCCGAACGGACGGGCATTAGGAGGGTGACCCAATTTTTTATTGAGTTCCTCGAAATGCCTCGTCCAGTCCGGGAGGCATTCAGCGACAATCGGCGGGTATCTTCCTTTTTCCTTCTCTTTCTCAGTTCTTTGAGGCTCCTCCGCCGATTGCGGTCGTGGTATTGCAAGGGCCGCAGCCATGTGGGCATAGCCCGTTGACGGCCGCTGTCCGTCATCTTGAGCTAACCTGGACGGGTTGGTAGTCTGCACCGGGGATGACCTTCCGGCGGATGCAGCTAGGGTTGCGTACGTTGTGGAGCCCCAGCTGTAGGATTCCTCACCTCCTTGCTCGTATTGGACCGAGTCATGACTGCGCCGGTCCGGAGAGATGGATGGTGGTTGTTGTGATGGTGATGGCGATTTAGGAGGTGAGGTGTGGACCTTCTTCCTACTCGCTGGTTGGGGCTCCTCATCATCCGATGATGCTGATGATGGTGTACCTGCTAGATCTTGAGAACCGATGCGCTGCCTCTTCTCATGGAGGGAGGCCTTGGTTTCAGGAGGTGTGTGCCTTTGTGGCGTCTTCATAGGCCGTTGTTGTTGGGAGGGCAGCGGTTCACGCCCAGTCGTACACTCAGGTACGATGGGCGAGTGCGGCCCTCGATGCGGGCTCCTTACCCGGCGACGAAGGCTTGCGAGTCGGTATTTGGGAGTAGGATGATACTACTCTCATCCTCTCAGGGTTAAAAATGTCTCGATAGGCGATTGGCCTTTCCAATACGCCCGGGTGATCTGGTGGTTTCCTCGATTTAGGAGGAGGCTCCCCCTTATCTTTGTGTGAGATGTTTCCCTACCTAACAGTCAGCGGTAATCTACTAGTAGGCCCTATCTAAACAACCAGCCGATCGGCAACGGATGGTAATGCGCGACGCGGATGGTGGAGATGATAACGGTTGACTTTCCACATTTGGGGCACTGCCTATCCCTTTTGCAACAAAAGAGTTGGGGGAAGTGCGGTGGATGCACTTTAAAAACGCCTACGCCTAGGGGCCGGTGACCTCGACGCCTCACGGAATCAGCGGACTCAACGATCGGCGGAGTATGTCGTACCGGCGGTTGTATGTGTTCACTGCTAAACACAAACAACGCACACCTAGGAGATCCTTGATTGGAGTGGGACATGTCTTTGCGTTGGTGTCATTTATAAAAAGAAAACAGTATCATAGGCATGGAAGTAATATGTACTTACGTATTAGAACAGCTATCTGAAACAAAAAATGTGCGCTACTCTGTGTTCGCGCGGTTGTTTTTTTATCATAGAATAAACATAGGTATAATGACCCGTAGGTAAACATAGGTACAATGAAACGAAGATTGAATTATTAAATAGGTAAATTATATCGGGAAAAATATTTAAATTTTTATTTTGTATATTATATTTGCTTATTTAATATAATATTACATGACATTATATCACATTTACATTTTAATGATATTTTTATCCGAATATTTTAAAAGTTCAAATATAAAAAACATACTAAATGTATGTTTAACAAAACTTATTAACATAACATTTAAATTACTAATATATTTATTAAATTAGAATAAAAGTCTTGCCGTGTAGTGGCGGTTGAGAATATCCACTACCCCATATCTTCCCGTGGGTGTCGTAAGAGGCGACAGAGGGACACAGAAAGGAGATGGGCAGCAGCATCTTCCTAATAACAACTATGACAATAAAAAACTGCGGTTGCCAACCCGCTCGCCAAGCGTGGCAACTATGGCAAATATCCCCCCATGAGCAACGACGCAAATAAACGGCCCCCAGTCCCCGGCGGCCCCGCTATTCCTGGCTACGGTGGCGACCATGGTAACGGCGGGGCAGGGGGCGCTAAGAATCTCCGGTGGAGGTTCGGTTGCCACCTACGACGACTCGACCTGACAACGTATAACGCACGCACCCTGAGGACTGACGAGAAGATAATGGAGCTGGGAGAAGAGGTAGACAAGTTGCGCTGGCATATTATTGGATTATCTGAGGTCCGAAGAGAGGGGGAGGACACGGTAATCCTCGAGTCCGGCAACTTGTTCTATCACCGGGAGGGCGACCATCTGTCCCAAGGAGGTGTCGGATTTATCGTCCACAAGTCTCTCGTCAACAACGTTGTAAAGATTGGGAGTGTGTCGACGAGGGTCGCGTACCTGATACTCAGAATCACCAAACGGTATTCGCTGAAGGTCATACAGGTCTACGCACCAACCTCGGCACATCCCGATGAGGAGGTGGAGGAAATGTATGAGAATATTTCTAAAGCCATGCATTCCTTCAAAACCCACTATACGGTGTTGATGGGAGACTTCAACGCAAAACTAGGCACAAGAGAGGGCGGTGAGCTGTAAGTTAGGGAATTTTGGAGTAGGGCAAGGGAACCGTAGGGGCCAGCAGCTGGCTGACTTTATGGAGAAAGAGGGACTCTTTATGATGAACTCTTTCTTCCAGAAGCGGCCCCACAGGAAGTGGACCTGGTCGAGCCCCGACGGTTCGACAAAAAATGAGATTGACTTCATTATGACGACCAGAGGCTAACTGTTCAGTGATGTCTCAGTGATCGCAAGGGTGAAAACCGGCAGCGATCACCGAATGGTTAGAGGCACACTGAACCTAAACGTTAAGTTGGAGAGGTCTCGTCTAATGAAGTCAACGCTCCGTCCCCCTCGTGCTCTAATCCAGAATCCCGAATCTTTTCAGCTCGAGTTACGTAACCGCTTTCAGTGTCTAGAAGATTGCAATGCAGTGGACGATATGAATGACAAGCTCGTGGAAACTGTCCATGCGGTCGGAGCTAAGTTCTGCAAGACCCGTCGCAGAAGAACACAAAAACTCTCCGATCACACTCTTAATCTCATGGCTGTTAGACGGGAGATGAGGCTGCAATCGTCAACAGATTTGACAGCATACAGGCAACTGAACAGACAGATCTCCAAATGCATGCGGCGAGACTTACGCAACTTTAATACTGCTCGTATTAAAGAAGCGATCGAGCGGAACCAGGGCTCCAAAGTCTTTGCCAGAGATCTGTCTGCCAGAAAGAGCCAACTGTCAAAGCTGAAGACTGAGTGTGGCAGCAACGTTTCCGAGACACCTGAGATTTTGAGTGAGATTGAGAGGTTCTATGGGCAGCTGTACACATCATCGTTGGAGCCACGCGCAAGTGTGAGTAACGATTCAAGAGCAAGTCTTACCCGACACTATTCCGATGATATCCCGGACGTCAGTCTGAGCGAGATTAGAATGGCTCTCCAGCACCTTAAAAACGGCAGGGCCCCAGGCGAGGATGGAATTACAGCGGAGCTTCTGAAAGCGGGTGGAACACCGGTACTTGAAGTCCTTCAGAAGCTCTTCAATTCCGTCCTCCATGGTGGCACTACTCCGGAGGCGTGGAGCAGAAGTGCGGTGGTCTTGTTCTTTAAGAAAGGCGACAACGCTCTCTTGAAGAACTACAGACCGATTTCCCTTCTGAGCCGCGTCTACGTGCTGTTTTCGAGAGTCATTACGAATCGTCTCGCACGCAGACTCGACGACTTCCAGCCTCCCGAACAAGCCGGTTTCCGAAAAGGCTTCAGTACCATAGACCACATACATACCCTGCGGCAGATTGTACAGAAGACCGAGGAGTACAATCTGCCACTTTGCCTGGCGTATGTGGACTATGAGAAAGCCTTTGATTCCGTCGAAATTTGGGCGGTGCTACAGTCCCTTCAGCGGTGCCAAGTTGACTGTCGGTATATCGAAGTGCTGAAGTGTTTGTACAGTAGGGCTACGATGGCTATCCGAGTACAGAACCAGAGTTCGAAGCGTATCCAACTGCAGAGAGGTGTAAGACAGGGTGACGTTATATCCCCGAAACTCTTCACCGCTGCGTTGGAAGACGTTTTCAAGCTACTGGACTGGAAAGGATACGGTATTAACATCAATGGCGAGTACATCACTCACCTTCGATTTGCCGACGATATAGTCCTTATGGCAGAATCGCTGGAGGACCTTAGCACTATGCTCAATGACCTCAATGGTGTTCAACGGATAGGTTAAGATGAACATGGGTTGGTACCTGGGAAAATGAGGTGGAGAGAGGGGAGGTTGGGAAATTGAATTTTAGTATTATTTGAGGGGGTCCTTGGGCCGGTTGCTCAGCGAGCTATAGAGAGGGCTATGCTCGCAGTTTCTCTGCGTGATAGACTCAGAAATGAGGATATCCGCAGTAGAACCAGAGTGACCGACATAGCCGAACGGATTAGTAAGCTGAAGTGGCAATGGGCCGGCCATATAGCTCGAAGAACCGATAACCGATGGGGAAGAAAGGTTCTCGAGTGGCAGCCTCGTACCGGTAGGCGTAGTGTAGGGCGACCCCCCACTAGATGGAGTGACGACCTGGTAAGACATGCAGGAAGTCGATGGATGCAGGTGGCTCAGGACCGTGCTTTGTGGCGTTGCTTGGGGGAGGCCTATGTTCAGCAGTGGACTTGTGAGGGGCTGTAATGATGATGATGATGATGAATAAAAGCCTTTCATAAATGCTGGGCACGCGAGAGTTAAAAATGGACGAATTTATATCACTTTGACTATGATGTGGAAACCTAAAAATAAAATAAAAGTATAATAACCAGATTTAAACATGAAAAATTTTGCCAAATTATAATAACTTATACATGTTTCCACAAAAAAAAATGTGTACAATAATATATTCGTCCTATACTTAAGTACCCACAAAAATGTCGCATCTGAACATATAAATTTCATAATTTATATTCCCTGACACGAGATGACGTCTTAGGAATAATTTGTTTTATTATTAATACATAATACTTTTTTATTAATTAAGTATCTTATTATTATATTTTTTAAAATTTAAAATTTATTTTTTTTTCTAAAAAAACTAGATAAAAACACTCGTGCCGTAGAGAGAAGCACAACCTCAATCATTCTTTGATATTGTTGCTAATAACTCAGTTCTCCCAAATCATTTTGCCTCCCAATCCCAATTTCATCTTTTTTACGCAAAACTAATAATGATTTCCACTTTAGGGTATTTTAGTGATAGATCGGAAATAATGCATGATGTAATTAAATGCGAATTATATGCTTTTAAAAGACTTGAATTGAGCAATTTCATCCGTGCCAGCGGAATTAGAATTTAGGTTCTTCGTATTTCCCCCCTTACACAAAAAGTGTTTTATAAAAATATTAATAATATACGGAACGTGTGTTTATATTTACAAAATTATTTTAGGTTAAAAGTTAGCCATAACATACCTACGTAAAACGCCTTCTCTTTCTGACAGACAATGAAATAATCTCCTGACCCACCGAAGGACTAGGCCAGGGTGCATTCTCGAGTGCATATTATCTGAACTGCAATTCTTAATAGGTTAATGACGTATTCCAGTCAATAGAAAGATAATATGTTAAATACTGAAACACCTGGTGATGATGTTGTTAATTATAAACTTCTATTACTGAATATCTGTACCTAAAGTTACACTCTATATACGTCCCACTGCTGGACAAAGGCCTCCTCTCATTTCTGAGAGGGTTTTAGGGCTAGGAATAGTCCGCCGCGCTGCCCCAATGCGTGTTAGCGAACTTCACATATCTTCTAAATATTTTTTTTTCTTATTTTTCAGACATGCAGGTTTCCTCACGATGTTTTCCTTCACCGCCGAGCACGTGGAAAATGAGCACTTTAAATTGCAATTAACAATTTCATTGGTGCCGGGAGGGATCGAACCCGGTTTGCTCGCGCATTGTGAAATTTACAGCGAGCGCTAACCATCTGAACTACCACGGCTCCCGCTATATTTGTACTTATTTTACTTAAAATATTTATTATTTTCAAATTATAACTTTTTCTTCCTTACTAATTTCACTATCTCGTTTCCAATATTTTCTACCTGGAGAGCCACATAAGGACAAAGATGGCTAAGTTGATTATTATTAAGATGGTTCTGCTTAAAGGATTGAATATAATTAATTTCTTTGATAGGTACTCATAGAAAATCCCCACAAATAAACTTATTTGCCTTGTATTTCATTGTATAGTTATTCCAAAAAAAAAAATCCAAATCAATTATCGTAACAAAATGTTTAGAGCTTTACGGGAAATCTAACAATTATAATTTATAACACATTAACATCATAAATGATTTTATAAAAATAATCTGAAAAAAAAATGGCAATGACGTCAAGCATAAAGTAAGAGCAAGCGAAGTAATTATACTGAATTGTATTAAAAGGAACATTGATAATATAATATGAAGTATAATTTCTAATGTATATTTTTTAATAAAACTTAGTGCAAAATAAATTACAGCCAATTCTATTAGTTTAAATTTATTTTTCCTGTTGTGTCCCGCATTTTTTAGTATTTTAACTGTTTCGCTACCATTGACGTTTTGTTTGTTACTGTATTATGGACGGTTTGATTGGAACCATATATATGACGTTTTATATATTCCGATATATTTGAGCAAGATTGGTGTTCACAAGAATTTGCCTACTTTGGATGGATAAATATTATTGATCACTTTGAATGTCTCTAAGTATTTGATCACCTTGACTGCCACCTTCCTATTGACGCTGACTGTATTACGATTCAATGGCTACGAATGGACCATACTAATTTGAAATAAGACCATAAAAGTATTTGTGGTCTTAATTTTCGGCCCGTTTTTAAGGCGCTAATCGGGAATCTAGTACTATTATTGATCGAAGCATCTGAACAAATTAATTTCATAATCTATATTCCATGGGACGAGATGGCGTCTTAGGAATAATTTGTTTTATTATTAATAAATATATAATACTTTTTTATTAAGTACCTTATTAACCGATGAAAATTAATTCCTTGGTTTTTACTGACATTTCTTGAATTATTTATTTATTTAAAACTTCATATACACAAGTGGTATATAGGCGGACTTAATGCCTAAGGCATTCTCTCCCAGTCTACCTTGGGATGATGCAGAGGTAGAATGAAGTAGGTGTAATAAAAAGTTAATATGCGAATACTAAAATAAAATAACAAAAAAAAAACTTGTAATACATGGAAATAAAATACATAAGATATAAATGGTAAATCGCAAAAAATAGATCAAATTAATTATAATAAAATGAAATATAAGATAACTAAGATAATAAAAATGTATAATACATAAGTACATATTATAATGTCAGATGTATATAAACTCGTAAAGATATACAAATATACATGTTATCGAATAAATTTACAAAAATATATTAATATTCATACACATATATGTATATAAATTATATAATATATATATATATATATAATATATATATATATATATATATATATATATATTATATATTTTCTTATATATATATATATATATATATATATATATATATATATATATAAATAAACTGTTACTATGATGATTCCAAAGGAGAATAGATTGAATGTGGAAAGAAGAATGAACAAGTCCAGAGCTATGGGAGGGACATAGGAGAAGGTTGTTCGTAGAGCGGAGGTTTCTCTCATGACTAGTACTAAGCAACTGAAAGTAAGGAATAAAACTATTATTTACGGATTTTATCGCGTTTAATTACTTTGATTTATTTTTATTATTATCCCGACGTTTCGGGTGCTTTACAGCACCCATGGTCACGGGGGGACTGAGATGTTTGACGTCCCAATGTCATAGTTAGTCCGGCTACCTTCAGTTTTTTTTTAATATTATTTTTGGTCCCATTTACGCAAAACGAGCTTATAGTATCATGAAGTCTTGCAGTGGTATGCTTGGGTTTGGGTTTAATTTTGTTAATTATAGGATCCCAAGCAGATGGTAGCACCCACTATTTAAAACACGGTAGATGGTAGCATACACTATTTTAAAAAAAACTGCTAAATTGTGCAGGGGGTGCAGAATGCGTGCGTGCTGTTCTGTTACAATGTCCCCAGGAGACACCATATTACACGAGTTTTAATTGAGAGAAAAATACTGAGTATGTACAAACAATTTACCTTGAAATATGCGTGTTTTCTGCACTCGTTGCGTCATTTTAAGTCATCTGCCTACCTTTACGATAAACTTTCTCCAAAAATCAACAAATGTAAATTTCTAAGCGATAGGGGATACCAGCTAAATGTCCCGAAACTGGTGGTTGAAAAAGGTTAGTTGGTGGTGGAAAAGGTTAGTTGGTGCCAGAGGCTATTTTAAGCATGCCGCAGCCACAACATGGAATGATTTACCACCGCCAGTTTGATCGTCGTTAAAGCACTCGCTGCCAACGTTCCGCAAAAAATGTCGCGACTGGCTGCTCCACAGGCAGTCACTGGCACTAACTGACTACAAGCTTGTTTAATAAAAGGCCCTTTCAAAAACTACATCTAGGTTTTCATTTTGCTGTACAAAAGCTTACATTTTAATATAACTTTAAGATTACATACCTACTACTATATGCAGACTACCATGCATGAATGTTTAGGCTATGGCAGAATACCAGGGTCTGTGATTCTCCTACATTCACTGAGCCATAGACCATTTTGTCTCCAACTAGCATAATAAGATTTGTTTATGTTGATGAATTTGTAATTTTTTGAGACAAATAGACTTTTAATATTATTATATATTAGAGTACATTGTGGCACAGCACTAGCTCTAATTCAGGAAACACAAAGCGCAGGGCACGTGCTTTTACGCCGCCCCGATCACGCAGCCACGCACCTCCAGCTACATACACTCTTTGACACCCCAAGTAATTTTGTTAAAACGTTGATTTTACACAATGGCTGTTTTTACGACGCGAATGAAACGGCTCCTAAATACCAATTGATAAAGCTTGTAGGTTGTAGCTTGTAGGGATTTCCTGGTTTGCTTACATTTGAAATAAACTATATGAAAAAATCTTAAATTACGTTGTTCTTATAGTATTTAGCAGTGACAAGCGATTGACGTTGGCACGGCAAAATACAATGCAAAATACTATGGGCAGGCGTACTATTACGTTGTGGGCGACGATATATCGGACGATCCTGTGTAACTCCTTACGTCAGTATTAGTACTCTTTAATAAATGTAGTATTAATGTAACCATTAAATCCTTTAATATAACTGCTAAATGTGACCTAAAATAATTGCCATTTTTAACGAAAATAAGGATCGGTTATAATTGAAACACGAATAATTGGAAGAAATCTTTATTTGATTTAAAATCTCTTGGCCTCCACAACCCGCCCGTGCCAGGGTCTACCGCTTCCGCTGGCCGGACACCGCGACATCCAGTGGTTTGCTGCCCATCCTGCATTTCGCACGCAACGAATTGACAACCTAATTCTATTAACATGCATAACTTCTCTAAATTACATATTTGACTACATCGACACCCTACGATATAATTTATATGAGCTCTTATAAAGAACCTTTAACACCGATAAGTCCTAAGTCTGAACTTTTCATAGAATCACTTCTTAAATTACAAAGTTTTTTTTTTAGCTTTCTGTTATATTTAATATTAAAAACATTTTGTCATCACAAGCTACAAAATCTAATTTATTAAATTATAATCAGCTATTACGTAAGTTGTCTGAATGTCAGTTAACTATCAACTTAGTAAAATTCGAATAAAAAGTCAATTCGCTGCGAACCGCTTTGTCAAAAGAGATACAGCACATGTCAACAAATCTATCAAACTAAGGTTTTTTTAATCTATATATCACTTAAGGATCACGTTTATTGGAATGGAACAGTTACATCACATTTACGGCATTTCGCACTAATTCGTTTATTTACAATCCGATAATTATTAATTTGTACAATACGTTTGCCTGTAGACCGGAGAAGAATATAGAAAAGTATTGTCAGACCACTCGTGCTTCTCTACTGCTAAAACTGGTGTGAGATGAACAGAAAAAAGCATATTTCTCGAATCTACAGTGGGTGAGCGACAACATCGGCACAACACACGGTATTGGATTGCATTTATAGTGAAAGACCGAGCAGTGCGACGTTCATCGTATTATATCGCTGTGATTCTGCAGCGTAGTAGCGGCGGTATCGCAGCACGTTTGAAGTGATTCCGCAGCGTTTGTTGTTAACGTAGCGCTCTCGTAGTGCGACGCAACTTCTGTTTGTAGTGAGACGAAGCGCTTGTGCGGTACGTACGCATCGGCAAAGGTTCCGCAGCGTTTATTGTATAACGTAGCGCACCCGCAACTTTTGTGTTTGTGGTGACATGGAGTGCATGTGCGGTATGTACGCTACGGTTCCGCTGCGAGTTTGAAGCGATTCCGTAGCGTTTGTTGCATATCGCTCTCGCAGTGTTGCGCAGCTTCTGTAGTGTATTTGCTGAAGTTGCGCTGCGTATTTGTGTTGATACAGACAGTGACAGCGCTGTTGTGCGCCTGCGGAACCACAGCGAGTTTGAAGCGATCCCGCAGCGTTTAGTTGCGCAATGCGCTCCCGTGTTTATGGTGAGACGGAGCGCGTGTAGTGCGCGTGTTGTGCGCGGGCGCGGCGGCGGCGTCAGGCGCGGCGGCAGGGCAGCAGGCGCGCGAGCGTGCGCAGCAGCGGCGCGGCGCGGCGGCGGGGCGGCGCGGCGCGCCCTCAGCTCGGGAACTTGTTGTACAGCGCGTAGTGCAGCTCGTAGCCCGAGAAGCGGCAGTACTGCGCCTCCTTCTGCTCGTAGCCGCACAGCGACGAGAACTGCTTCAGCTGCCGCGGCGCCGCCGCGCCCTGCGCGTCCTGACAACAGGACACATTGCTTATACAATACAAGCGCGCTCAGAACGTGATACCACCTTTTTGGAACTGAGGCTGGCTGTCTCCACATCTAGTCATAGCTTGCGACAGAACAACATAATATTATTTGACATGATTCTGAGAGAGCAGTGGTAGCTCAGATGGTTAACGCTCGCTGTAAATATAACAGAACGCGAGTAACCCGGGTTCGATTCCCGCCGGCACCAATGAAATTGTTAATTGCAATTTTAAGTGCTGATTTACCACGTACTCGGCGGTGAAGGAAAACATCGTGAGGAAACCTGCATGTCTGAGTAATAAGAAAAAAATATATTTGGAAGACATCGGAAGTTCGCCAACACGCATTGGGGCAGCGCGGCGGACACTTACTTGCCCTAAAACCCTCTCAGAAATGAGGGGAGACCTGTGTCCCGCAGTGGGACGTATATAGGCTATAACTTTACTTTTTTACTTTATGATTCTGATTTGTATATGTCAATAAGTATTACTTGTAATCTATATTGAATAAAACTATTTTCTTATATTATTTTCAATTCTATTCATTTAATAACTTTTCATAAAGCTACATGGCCGGCCCACTGCTACTTCAGCTTACTATTACAACTTATCAAACGAAAGAGTGGTGGTAGTTATGATAATGATGTCGATGACGATTGTATTCGTAATTCGTCGCGTGCAAAGGGATGTAATGTAATGTAATGATGGTAACGATTGTATGGATAATTCATCACGTGGTAATTGAGCAGAGATGTAATGTAACGTTATGTATTGACGATGATGATGATGATGATGATGGTAGTGGTAATGGTGGTTACCGGCGTAGCGAAGACGGTGAGCACGAAGCGCTGCGGGCGGAAGGCGTCAAGCACGCGCGCCAGCAGCGCGTCGTACTCGCGCACGGGCACGTTCGACTCGAACGACACGTACGAGCACGTCCGCTCCGGCGTGATGTGGATCGTCATGTAGCACCCCTGCACACACATACACAAACCTATCACGTTACACAATCTCCTCCCTTTATTATACACAAACAAAACAAACACCTCTACCAGCCGTGCATATACAGAATGGCATTAGAAATGGCGACTTATCGTGCTAGTACTGTCAGAAAAAACGGTAACAAAAACTAAAAACAACGCTATTAATGTTATATTACAAATAACAATATTATATTAATTTAAAACATTGTTGTTTTTTTGTAAATTAACTGATTAGTATATAAAATTTTGTAACAAAATAAAATAATTAACATAATATCATAAATAGGTAGATAGTAAGTAAATCAATTTACAAATAAGTAATATTATCGATACAGACTATTGAATAAAACATTTTTATACTAAAAATAAAAGTATATTGCGCAGTTCCGTTCTTTTGCTTGGACTCGAAGTTTAAAGTAATTAAAGACAATAAACGTTTATAGCAACACATTAATAACATTTTTTTTGTTATGGTTAGCGCTAGATTTGACTATAGATAGAGACAGTGTGCAAGCGAGAGGTAAATAGAGGCGAAGCCAGTTATAATCCCCTTCTATCTGTGCGAGATATACATATGTATTTTTTGTTATTTGAATGATAAACACTTGTAATTGTTTAACCTTTGATACCTAAAGGCGAAACCGGTTAGTTTTTATAGTATATTAATAATTTAAATTAAATATTATGAAACAACTACGAGTACTTATGTATTCAAATGCAATAATAAAACTGCAGTTTCACCAAGTGACAGCAATTATCGCAAGTATAATTGTACTATTCACATGTGATAGAGCCATGTTGCAGCTATATAATGATGTAGCATGAATGGGTCGGCTCGACCAGGGAAGGACCACACTCACAGAATACCACCTTAATATTGTTGTGTTTCGTATGATGAGTCTAAAGGACCGACCTTTTTTACTGGAAACCAGGCATTCCAGGGTGAAAAGGCATCTGCACTTTGATACTTAATTAACGTTAAATGTAGATATCTATGGGCAACAGCACCTACTTACCATCAAGTGAACTGTGTGCTCGTTTACCTTATTCTATAAAAAAACCCGTGCTGCCAGTCTTCATCAGTCTGGAAAAACCAACTGCTGGATATAGTTCCGTTATAGTGGGAATTTGCCTTCACGATGATAGGTTTGAAGACCGTAGTACCAGATATTACGCACAACGCACCGTTATCGACACTCTCCTCTTTATTATAAGCAAGACCGTGGCGCCAATCTCCATTAGCCCGGAAATGTCTACTGTTGGACCTGAGCCTGAGAGATTTGCCTTAACCAGCACACTTGGTAGGACGATTGTAGAACCAAATATCACTTTGAGTACTTTACATCTCTTATAAAAGAGATGGTTCACTGCTATCTGTCGGAAGTCACAAGATTTCATGATTAACCTTGGTATGATTTTTACGATACCCATGAGACGAGATAAGGGGATCTCTTATGATAAATGTAAGAATTTTTTTAAATGGTGACACAACGGCAAACCTTTCTATGGGGCTCATTTTCAGGAAAGAATAAGTATTATGGTATAAATTCTAATTATAAATATAATAAAACGAATTCCTTAATCTCCTAAAATAAATAAAGAAAAAGACCGTTTTAATTGATGTCTTATTAAAAATTAAGTTGACAAATAAAACAATTGGTTATTTGAGAGCCGATAAAAACTGTTTTGGAAAATACTATACTCATTTTAAGGTCAAAAAAAGGTGTTAAATAATATGAAAACTTACTGATGGCAAATCTTTATCTCTCTTCGGTAGCATAAAATGGAAATAAAAAATATATTAGTATAACGTTTCATATTGTATTTTGCAAAATAGTAAAAAAAAAATCCATAAGTGTCTTAGAAGAGAAAGAAGTTTTGCTGCCTTGTATTTATTTATTTCCCTTTTAAAAAAATGTCTACATATAAGCCGGTGGTACCAATATTTGACATTACCTTCGAACATAGTCAGTCGTATGTTAGTAAAATATATTATTGGAGCTATGTCGTAAGGGCCAATGTTTGACACTAGCCTTGAATATAGTCTGTTGTAAATAAAATATATTATTGGGACTATGTTGTTCAGGTCAATTTTTGACCCTACCTTCAAATGTAGTCCGTTTTATGCATGATAAATAATAAAAACACCGCAACATTGAAAAGGATTCCAATAATCTCTGGTACAGTGGGGTCGTGAGGTTTTACTTACATACAATCTTAAAGTGCGTAAGTATCATGAAGTCATGTTAAATTATATTTCTTTTAGCATTGTAGAGGCAATATCTTTCATTTAAGTAAGTTGTTCATTCCGTAGGGATGCTATAGAGCAATGTACTTTTTGATACTCACATCTTTTGCCACGCCATTCATGGAGTAGCCGCACGGATCGAACAGGTAGTCATCAATCAACATCCCAGGAATTATTTTATCGATGCCTGATTCCTGAAACAGAGTGATAATTTTTTAGTTATTTTGAAACATCAATATACCTAAGGTTTTCTTTTAATGTCTTGTCTCGATAGAATTTAAGACCTCTGACTAGAATATATATCCGTTTACTACAGTCCGCCACTAGATGGATTGACGACCACCAAATTGCACGAAGTTGATGGATGCAGGTGGTTCAGGATTATGCTCTGTGGCATTCTTTGTTCCATTCAGCAGTGGGCTTGTGATGATGAAACTAGTCTACACTACAATCCCATAATGTAGTTATCGTTGAATCAATAAATGCTAGGAAATAAATGTCTCGAATGGGTCGGCTCGACCGGGAAAGAACCACGCTCTTATAGAATTTCAGCATAATATAGCAGCTTAATACTGTTGTGTTTCATATGGTGAGTGTACAAATCCGGAGACGCTTTTTTACTGGAAATGAGGCATTCCATCTTAGTCCTCAGGGGTGGTAAGTGTAGATGTCTATAGGCCACAGCATCTACTTCCATCAGGTGGACTGTGTGCTCGTTTGTCACCCTTATTATATAAAAAAGTGTAATTTATTCAATGGACAATAAATTATGTACCTTGGTGGCTTGTGCGGCGTTCTCACTGTGCGCCCTGGTGAAGATGCTCATGACTTCGGGGTCCAGCTCCGACATGAGGATCTCGATGGTCTGGTCTGGCTCGGAAGCCTCACAGCCAGAGCTGGCTTCACGGTGCTCTTTTTCTAATGCCGCTACTGTGCCTGCGAACATTGTAACCCCTCTTTACATATTTTTCAGGTATACCATGCGGTAATTGGTGACCACTACATAATAAGCTGCAGTATATATATACGTTGTTGCAGTTGTTTGCTACTATACATAACAATCTACAACAATCTGCAGCTGAACATAGTTTCCACCCTTGCCAGGCAGCTCAGCAACCGCATTTTTTTATTATTTCCAGTTTTTATCAAGAAGATGGTGCTATCTTACGACACAAATAGGACAATATGGGGTTTCTCTCGAAAGGGACGAATCGAATGGTATATTTCGCATGCAGCATGAATAAAGGAACATTTCGTCAATTTTCTGGAAAGAGTTTATGAAAACGGCCCACCATTTTCAGAAATTCTTCCAGTTACACAAGACATAAGAAAACATAAACATTTCTGTGGCGAGCCACATTTTACTGAGCAAGAACAATTTCACATTGACAGTACATATCTCACAAATAAAAACCTAATGAGGGCTAATAATATTACGCTATTCAGAATATAAATCAATGTATTCAGATATCGCTAGTTGGGACTAGGGTTGCCAGGTCTTAAAACCGAAAAGCCGGACAGACCAGCGAGCTCAGCCGGACGTTTTGGTACAAAGGTCCGGCCATTGTACCAATCTTACCCTTACCTTTGTCTTAGTAAGACATTTTTTTTTTCAAAGTAAAATAATGCTTTTTATCATTTATCGTAAAATCTACTTAAGTTCTAACGAAATAACGACAATTGAATAAATCAGTCTTCTTTATTACTCAATATTCATTACAATATTAATTTAGATAATTGCAATAGTATGTATGTAAGTATATGCAAAATGTAAAGAAATGGCCAAATTTAAAAAGCCAAATAGAAGCCGGACACCGTCTAATTTGGCCGGACACGCAAGCAAAAAGTGTCCGTTATCCGGACGTCTGGCAACGCTAATTGAGACTAAGGTGAACTTATTTGTGAATCAGATGATCACAGTCTCGTACACAAAACAATTCTTCAGTGATGTATTCTTTATTTTTTATGCATTCACTTTTAGGAATATCTGTAAGTTTAGTTTATCTAATCTAATTTATTTAAAATATAACTACTATTTTTCAGAAAGAAACATTAATCTCTACATTTTTCTAACAAGTTAACTTCCCTCACATATTTCGTATCTGTCAAACATGTCACCTATGGAGTGTAGAGGTACTGTATAAAAAAAAAGTGTCCGTGGGAAAGCGCTAAATAAAGGTGGCGCCGCTGTAGTTAGAGTGTAAATTTTAAAGAACTTTTTATATTTTTTTATTGCACAGACTTTCACCATAATTCTTTTTATAACAATTATTTTATTGTTTTCACAATTTTTATTTTCAAAATCACTTCCAACGTGTTTTACGGCGACTTTTTCTAGGTTATGTTCACTAAATTATTTTAAACAACGTGAGTAGTTGAAGTTTCAAACACTGCAGTTTCATCGACTACTTTAATCAACACAAATATTAAATCCCTTAACTCAGTACACTTCACTCCGTCGACAGCTGCTCATTTCATACCCTCTAACTACTCCAGCGCTATTGTGGACAGTGTTTGAACTGTAATTCACTGCTTACAGATGGACACTTTTTAAACTATTCTCCTATGGAAGTTGGTTCTCCTTATCTGTACACTCCACAATTTCACCTTATTCCTAAGTGGCGCCACCCTGGTGGCAGAAAAATTGCACGCTCTCGTTGCAACTTTTGTCGTGGGTTATTTTTATCTCTGTTTATTGTGTATTGCTTGTCTGTGAATAAATGATATATCTATCTATCAATTGTGGATACCTTCAAGCGGCAGCAGCGTGTATAGATACCAGCAGTCCTTCTCCGGTCCCATGATGTAGGCGCGCCCGTCGCCGAAGAACGAATCCAGAAGTTCAACCTGTAGACAGAGCATCTCATCTTGAGTATTACAGAAATATAATAGTATATTTTTTTAAGAGTTAAACATTTAAGGTAATAAAGCCGTGATAACTCAAGGGCTCAGCGCTCGCTGTAAATTTCACACTACGCGAGTAGCCCGGGTCCGATCCCTGCCGGCACCAATGAAATTGCCAATTGCAATTTTAAGTGCTGATGTACCACGTGCTCGGCGGCAAAGGAAAACATCGTGAGGAAACCTGCGTGACTGAGGAATAAGAAAATTTTTTTTCGACGATATGTAAAGTTCACCAACATGCATTGGGGCAGTGCGGCGGACATTACTTTGCCCTAAAACGCTTTCAGAAATGAGAGGAGACCTCGAACCAGCAATATATACTAGCAATATAACAGTATATTTTAACCATTTAAGATAATGTTTTTCCTTACGGACTTATTTATAACGATGATTATAACGCCTATTGTTTTTGCACACATCGAACGCAAAGCGGAGATAGATTTAAGTCATTTTATGTTTTATATTAAGATTATTATAAAAAAAAATTGAAGTTAAAAATTAGTTTCATTCTTGAACATCACCGAACCATATATTGTCAGTGTCACCAAATCAAAAATCACGATCCACTCAAATCACATCTATTACCTATATACTACACTTATATAATTTAAAAAAATATAGGCAGTAGTAGTACAGTAATATCCTACTACCTTTTTTTTAATTATAAATATATTATTTATTTCGATTACCTATTATTTAAAAAAAAATTGGTCGGTATATTTTTAGGCGGCAGTAACGTAACGCATATATATACGCGCTTCGTGCAAAGGCATGCAAAATTCAATGTAATTAAGTTATTATTATTTTTTTATTAATTATTTGACAATTTTTTTCGGTAACAAAATTCGAGTCACCGGTATCAAGTAGTGAAAAAAATGTAGTGTTAATTAAACAGAAACATTTGTTTCTGTAGCTTTAAACGAAATACGTGTTTCGATAATTAATAAAAGTAAATTGATTATTCAAAACATTAAATGAGCGTTCGAGGTGTGCACTTTTGTATTTTCCAATTTTTTTTAAATTAATTCGGCTAGTTAAAAACTCAAATTTCCAAAGTTAAGATATACAAATGGTAAAATTAAAAATTTTGTACAACCTACTTCAATATAAATAAAATGAGAGCATCATCAATGTATTCGAAGTCAATTAAACATGCATTATTAAGGTTAACTCAAAAACTACTGGTCAGATCTTGATCAAATTTATATGGGACCACATGAGAAGTACCAGCTTTAAAATAAAAAAAGAATCATTAAAATAGGTTTACCCAGAAAAAGTTCTGAGGTTACACATAAAAAACGTACAGTCGAATTGAGTTACTCTCTCCTTTTGGAGGTCGGTTAGAAAAGGGATAAACGAGCTAATAGTCAACCCGATGGTGCGTGGCTAATACATTCCACCCATTTTTAAACAAAGAAGTCCACTGATACGATCACCCCTGAGAACTAAGATGGAATGTCACAGTCTGTAATTTAACTGTCTCCCCTACATTTCGATTTCGGTTTGAAGGGTAGGAGAACCAGTGCACGGTAAAAGGTGCAATGCAGTTTGGCAGCAAGGTCACGGCTGCCAGTCTTATCGAAGACTACCATCTGCGCAGGACAGGATTATAGTGCAAGTGACCACAAATCCTCGCTAAAGAACACCGATTCCTTCCAAGGATGATTCGCGAGGCTATTGAAATCAAAAAACATCCTAATTTCAATAGAGAAGATGGCTGGGTGCTACCATCTGCTTGGGATCCTATAATAAATAAAATTAAATCCCAACCCAAGCATACAACTGCAAGACTCCATGATACCATAAGTTCATACTGTGTAGATCGGAACAAAAGTTAAATTTTAATCTATGGTAACCGCGGTTAACTATGACAGCTGGACGTTGAACATCTCAGTCCTTCCCGTGACCATGGGTGCTGTAAAGCTCTCGAAACGTCGGGTATTTAAAAAGTTAAATATAAGCGATAAATTCCGTAAAAACTAGTATTATTTCAACGATAGTTAGAGTTTATTATGTAATACAGCCGCCATCTTTTGGTCACATAACGAACCCTTGTGTATTTCTTTCAGCGGTTGCGATCTCTATATTTCTCCGTTATCGTTACAACTTATCGAAAATTCACTGCTGAACTTATTTTTTTAGACTATATATTGTCCCACTGCTGGGCACAGACCTCCTCTCATTTCTGAAAGGGTATTAGGGCAAGGAAGTGTCCGCCGCGCTGCCCCGATGCGTGTCAGCGAACTACATATGTCTTCGAATTTTTTCTCTTATTTCTCAGACGTGCAGGTTTCCTGACGATGTTTTCCTTTACCACCGAGCATGTGGTAAATCAACACTTAAAATTGCAATTAACAATTTTATTGGTGCCGGCGGGGATCGAACCCGGGTCGCTCGCGCTACCACGGCTTTATTACCTACTTCTAATTTATAAAGGCCTATACACCATAAATTGCCTCATAGAGAGTAATTTTACCATAGTCATACGACACCAAGGGAAGAAATTGGGTGTTACTTTCTCTTACAAGAAACCTCCAGAATATTAGTCATCAACATCATTAGGCCATCGCTAGTCCACTGCTGAACATAGGCCTTCTCGAAAGAATACCACAAAGCATGCTCCGAAGCCACCTGCATCATGACATTTCTGTTTCCTGCACGAGTATAGTTGTTGGTATAAACGCAGTCTAAAAATATCCAATACCCCATTATCGTCCCGCGGTGGGTGTCGTATGAGACTTTTTCGACTTTACAAGCATAAATTTGTTCCCATAATCGAATAGTTTAAATCGATATGTGAAGATGCGTGGAAGCCTTAAATACGAATGTGGTAAAACTTGAGAAAGAAAGTAATTTATGAATAAAAGCGTGACGCATTTTATAACCTTTCTTTAAATACAGAAATAGATAAAATTCACGTGTACAGTGTACACGGCACTATTGTGTAACTACCGACACGTGTTATGAATGATTATCAATATTTTGTTGTTGTTCATATACTTATATAACTTCTGCAGCAATCGACTAGACTGCGGATTATAGCAACTTTTACTATACTCGTATATCACATCAACAAATTCTTAGGTCATCCTGGACACACAAGAAATGGTCAGCCAGCAAGCGTTGTCAGATTTGCCCATACACTCTACGAACGACAAACGGGTTGATGAATGCCGAGCCGTTATATACGAGCGTAGTGTTGGTATCCCTACATCCTCCCATACTACCACCAGCTGATATCAAAAAGAACGATGAGTAATCATTATTTGCCCATACACTCCACGAAGGACAGGCGGGTTGATGAGTGCCGAGCCATTATATACGAGCGTAGTGTTGGTATCCCTACATCCTCCCATACTACCACCAGCTGATATCAAAAAGAACGATGAGTAATCAGTATTTGCCCATACACTCCACGAAGGACAGGCGGGTTGATGAGTGCCGAGCCGTTATATACGAGCGTAGTGTTGGTATCCCTACATCCTCCCATACTACCACCAGCTGATATCAAAAAGAACGATGAGTAATCAGTATTTGCCCATACACTCCACGAAGGACAGGCGGGTTGATGAGTGCCGAGCCATTATATACGAGCGTAGTGTTGGTATCCCTACATCCTCCCATACTACCACCAGCTGATATCAAAAAGAACGATGAGTAATCAGTATTTGCCCATACACTCCACGAAGGACAGGCGGGTTGATGAGTGCCGAGCCATTATATACGAGCGTAGTGTTGGTATCCCTACATCCTCCCATACTACCACCAGCTGATATCAAAAAGAACGATGAGTAATCAGTATTTGCCCATACACTCCACGAAGGACAGGCGGGTTGATGAGTGCCGAGCCGTTATATACGAGCGTAGTGTTGGTATCCCTACATCCTCCCATACTACCACCAGCTGATATCAAAAAGAACGATGAGTAATCAGTATTTGCCCATACACTCCACGAAGGACAGGCGGGTTGATGAGTGCCGAGCCGTTATATACGAGCGTAGTGTTGGTATCCCTACATCCTCCCATACTACCACCAGCTGATATCAAAAAGAACGATAAGTAATCAAAAAAAATATAGGGTCTCCAAAGATTTGGATGATGTTTTGTACTTAGAAAAAGTAGATATTAAGTCTTTCTACATAGGTGTAATTATATTTTTTTTAAATAATTTTTTTCTAACGCCAAATAAAGCCGTTCGCACAGGTACTATATTAAATATTACGTTTATTTTGGTATATGTGTGGTTTCTTGCCAACGGCTCTATCGACTTAGATGAAAATTTTGTACTCAGATTATATTTTACATTACAAGTTTTTCTAGATGCCATCTTTGAGAAAAATATTAAAGAATTGGTTCACGATACCATTTTTTAAATAAAATGCACGAAAATAGAGATATTTAGCACATTGCATAAAAAGCCAACGCTTTATTCATCGATTCATTTTTCATTACAGTCTATCTTAATTTTGATTAAGTATATACTTGTATAATCAGTTAATCAGCGACGGACACATAGAGGATTAGGAGGAGACACATATTTGCTACGACGGACTACTTGGACGGCGCGGCGGGTTGACAGCTATGGTTTTTTTTATTATATGAGTTGTTACCATAAAGATGCTACTGTCCATCTTAGTCCTCACGGGTGACAAAGCATCTTTATTTTGATTCGTAAACGAGGATACATGTAGGTGTCTATGGGCCACAGAAACCACTTACCATCAGGACTGTGTGCTTGTTTGTCACCCTATCCTATGAGAAAAAATTCATGTTTTCTTTGTTTTTTCCGTTTACTTTACGTTTATGTAAGGCGTAATTATTTCAATAAGGAAATACTGATTATTTTCATTCAGTTCTTAGTTCTTATTAATGATGATGACTTATGCGAATTTTTTTACAGCTAACATAATCAGTCCGTCGCAATTTGAACTTTGCTACAAGAGCAGATATTCACTGTTCCGAGAATCGAAAGAGATAAATAAAAGTGTCCCGTTGTCTATTGATAACAGAGTAGATTGTGGAATTATTAGAAGTAGTTATTTATAGCCATGTCTCATCATCTACTGTTTATATAATTTACGGTGTTGCAATATATACCGGACCGTAACATAAATGTTTAAAAAAAAACACTTTAAAAAAATCTTAGACAAAATACTAAATTTGCTTTAAAGGGTTATTATTATCACAATATAAATAAACACAAACATGGATTCTAATAACTCCCAGGAATGAGAGACGATAGAAGTGAAAACTTCTGATTCCCTACACTGACCTAAAAAATAAATAATAATACGCATATTATTTTAAATTACCTAAATAAAATATTAAGCACTAACTGTATACGCACATTAGGTACATACTATCTAAGTATATGCACTTTAAATACTAGACTGATTACATGCAAAACATACATTATAATATAATATTGAGGGTACTTTGCGATTATCCCGTCGACCTCTCAACGCTCATAAACCAAATAAAAATAAAATACTACACCAATCTTGTAAACCTACAATATCATAAACAGTAGGTTGAGGTGCGGCTGGTATGGCCTCGTAAAGTTGCAGGCGGTGTGCCGGCATGAAATACTGACCCGCTCTGCTGAGCACGCCAAGCTTTTTAGAGGCCAATTTCGCCTTCTCTTCCAAGTGACCGTAACTGTACATCATTCGAAGAGAAGAGAAGCTTAAAAACGGTTTTCATTAATGATATCCCACTTGACATAGTTCCGCGTCATTTATTTTTTCTGTTATGCAATATGGCGTCTGGTTGTCGCCATATTGAACTTTGATTACTGTCAGTGTCATGTCTTTAGTGACACACAAGGGGTACAATGTTCCGAAATACAACCCAGTACACTGTCGAATGCGAATGACGTCATGAATCGACGTTATACTGGTGATTCATTCCAAAACATAGGACAGTATATGACGTCATACATTTACGCCATATTGGAAAAGTGTTGGCGATTATTTTGTCATTTTGTGCTCCAAAAATCATTTTATCATTTTGTGCTCCAAAAATCATTTTATCTTCCTAATGAAGATAGCAGCAATTATTCTATAATTTTTTGTATTTGAATAAATAAAAACAAATTCTAGCATGCTTCATTCAGCGCACACACAATTAAAAATTGTTTTATTATGGCCGGATATCCGACGCAATATGGCGGCGGCACGCCAGTACAATATAGTGTCAATTGATGACGTCATTTGCATTTGCCAGTGTACTGAGTTGTATTTCGGAACATACCCACTATTAAGACTAGATAGATTGACGTAAGAATCACCAAATCGACCAACACGCTTACATATATAGCTAAATTGTTAAGCACATTTACCCTCCGCAGTCGGATAATAAGAATAAGAATGTATCGGTTGCACACGGACCTCGGAGTCGAAGTGGTCGTGCGGCGGCAGCTGGCGGTGCGGGCGCGCGAACTGCCTGCGCGAGTAGAAGACGTTGTGAACGCGCGCGTGGCCGGCCGCGTCGCGCGCCAGCGCCAGCACGGCGCGCACGCAGCGCAGCGGCGTCGTCGTGCCGCACGTCTTCAGGATCCAGCGCCTCCGCGACACGAACATGCTGCTCTCGCTGCACACACAAACCACACCATTATTACTATTTTTCTATACACGTGAATAACATTCAAGCGGCAGTTTGTTACCGCATAGTGGCGGTGTAAGAATATCAACTAGCCCACATCTATCATCCCGTGGAAGTAGTAAGGGGCGACAGATTGAAACAAATCAGGAGACGGACAGGGGCGGAGCCAAGCGTGACAACTATGGCAAATATCCCCCTATGATGCCTCTTTTTTTTAAAGAATTCGGTGATTGAACGAGCACACAGTCCACCTGATGGATAGACATTTCCGGGCTAATGGAGATTGGAGCTACGGTCTTGCTTATAATAAAGAGAAGAGTATTGATAACGGTGCGTTGTGCGCAACATCTGGTACTATGATCTTCAACCCTACCATCGTGAAGGCAAATTCCCACTATGACGGGACTATATCCAGCAGTTGGTTTTGCCAGACTAACGGATATTGGCAGCACGGTTTTTTTTTTAATAGAATGAGGGTGACAAATGAGCACAAAGTTCACTTGATGGTAAGTGGATGCTTTGGCACATAGATATACATTTATCTTCGATTAAGAATCAAAATGCAGATGCGTTGTCACCTCTGAGGACTACGATGGAATGACACGTTATCAGTAAAAAAGGATCTCCGGTTCTCTATACTCGCCATACAAAACACAGCAGCATTAAACTGCTATTTTACGCTGGTATTTTGTGAAAGCGTGATCCTTCCTCGGTCGAGTCGACCCATTCATACTACAACTATAATATACCTGCAGCGTGGTAGGCACGAAAATACTCTTCTGTGGCCGTAGCACAGAGTATACGCATTGCTACATGGCGACAAAAATAAATAAGAGGGCTGTATTTCGTATGGTGAGTATAGAGAATCGGAGACCTTTTTTACTGGAAACGAGACATTCCATCTTAATCCTCACGGGTGATAACGCATCTGCAATTTGATTCTTTATTGAGATAGGGATATCTATGGGCCACAGCATCCACTAACCATCAGGTGGACTATGTGCTCGTTTGTGCCTTATTCTATAAAAAAATTATAGAGCCAGTATAATTATATTTTATCTACGAGTAGGTAGGTCGTCAGAGGTGACAACGCATCTGTATCCTTCTTTGTTTTGTAGTTCTCTTTTCAAACCCCTGTGTTTAAATAGATGCAGTAGCTATGTTGTGTCAGGTGGACTGTAACTATAAATACGTTTGTTATTTCGATTTCGTAATAGTACTAAAAATAAAATATATCTATCCACTGTACAAGAGTAGAGTATGTAAGTTTCATTTCATTACAGCCATAGATTGATTCATAGAAGAGATATTCGCCATATTTGCCACGCTTGGCACACGGCTTTGAAACCAGTTTTTTTATTATTTTTAGTTAACGTTTATTTGGTAATATAAAATAATATAAATAGAATGAACTGGGGAAAATGTAATGATTTCCTGATGGCCACGTGAACCCTGAAACGTTCTCTAAAAAGAGCACGCGATAAGACGTTTATTTTCATTAATGTTCCCCGAGTTTATTATAATAAAGTATTAACTTATCCGGTTTCACGAATAGACGTCGTGCTTGATCTGTGTAGTTAATGAATTGTCGTGTAATGATTTCTTATATTTACGCGAACACTACACATTGATTAAAACTACTTTTACGGATTTTATCGCGTTTAATTTTAATTATTTTTATTTTTAATTCCCGACGTTTCGGGTGCTTTCCAGCACCCATGGTCACGGGGGACTGAGGTGACTGACGTCCTGATGTCAGTGTAAAACCCGGAGTACCTTCAGCTTTTTTAATTATTGTTTATGGTCCGATCTATGCAAAATGAACTATGTCTTGAGGTATTGCAGTGGTATGCTTGGGTTTAGTTTTAACTTTGTTGATTATAGAGTCCCAAGCAGGTGGTAGTACCCAGCCTCCTTCTCAATATTCAATCTCGTAACTTCAATAATTAGGATGTGTTTTAATCTCAATAGCCTCACATATCATCCTTGGTAGGAATCGGTGTTCTTTCGCGAGGATTTGTGGTCTATCAAATCTGATGTAATAGTTGGGGCCGTCTAGGATATGATCACAAACTGCAGACTTCCCGGAACGTTGATGCTTCACAGTATGTGAAGCATCAACGTTTCTACATTTGTATTCTAAAACGAGGATAGATGTAGCAGGTGCCTATCGTCCACAGCATTTACTTACGATCTTTAAAAACAAACCATCTCAACATCGTTGTGGGTGACTTAGAGTCGGCAAAGAGAAACACGACGAAGGCACTTCCCACTGTCATTTATGACACCCACCGTACGAAATGGTGATAGGTTCTCTTAAACTGTCACCACACTACACAATTTTGATCCATTGACAAACATTAAAAAGAGTTTATGATTTAGCTTATTAAAAGAGTTTTAGGTTGTTAAAATAATAATTAGCGTATAAATTAAATTCTAATTACATCCGCGATAACCATTCCCTCATTCCGTCCCAATATCTTAAGTGAACAAATGAATCTGTGCTAGCGACCTCAGTCAATTGGGCCAAATATGTAGAAAAACGATAATTTTATGTCCTTGACTAGTTCTGCATCCGATAAAATGGTGTGTTTATAGTAACTATTAATACAAAGTAGTGCTCATTCGAATTTAGTCACGAACTATTGTAGAGTTCACGCTTTTCACCAGTTTCGGCTTACCTACGAATACTTCGGTTTAAAAGATTTGATGGCGGGTAAAGATTCATAGCGATTACATGTAATCTCGTTTACGGGTTGATAAGGAGGGACGGATGTCATTTCATATAAAAAATCTGCTACGTGTGATTATAATATAATTTATTCTTATAATATTTTGAGACGTTTCCCCTAGCGAAAGACCTTGAGCGTTCGGTCCTATACAATCCACGCGCTCTCGCTACAATATATGGTAAAAATAGCCAATATTTGGAATTATTTATTTAAAAATTTAGAACGTAAGCGAACCTAAGAAATTAAATAAAACGTGTAGAGAATATAGATTTTTAAATTATCTATCCATTAGTGTAATCCTCAAATGATTAGAGCGTTTTCAAACAAATTAGAACGTGGAATGTGATGATAGGATATCGAACATTAATAATGTGCTTTTAGATGTAGCTTATTTCCCATAACTAATGAGATAATAGTCTCTGAAAAACGCACTTTTGCAAGGTTTTGGTCAGGGTACCGCCTTAATGGGGAGCGTTCGCATAGCCGGATAAAGCCTTGAAAAAGCCCCAAGACATAGTGACTTAGCAAGGGAGGGCAACTAGGGGGTGGCTCTAGGCCGCAGAGACGAAAAGATTATAGAGTTTCTTCGTCTTTACACCATCTCGCGTTCTTTAGCTTCTGTGGATTTTATCAGCGGTTCATCATCATTATTACAACCCATCACAACTCCAAAGAGGAACATATTCCTGATCCATAGATTGGTACAGAACATGGCTATTAGCCTTCAGAATCCATCGACTTCCTGCATATTTCTTCAAATCGTCACTCCATCTATTGGGAGGTTGCCCAACACGGCACTAGCCTGATGTCGAGAACCTTTCTTCCCTATCGGCAGATGAGCATCATCATTACAGCCCTCCACAAGTCTACTGCTGAAAATAAACTGCCCAATTATAATATTTTATGGGCCTCCCCGAAAGAATGCCACAAAGCACGTTTCTGACCTCCACCTGCATACATCGACGTCTTGCATGTCTCTTACCAGGCCGTCACTCTATATAGTGGGCTATCGTACAAGATATCAGTTTCTATTACCGGTCGCAGTTATTTCACTAGGTGACAGAATAATCTATCCACCAAGGAGTCCGTCTGGATGAGCACCACTCTCTGCCATATTTCTGCTGCTAAATAGCAGTGCTTACACTGCTGGGCCCGGTCTGAAGTGTGTAGAGAGCCAATATTATTACAGGCATTCCATCTTAGTCCTTAAGGTAAACAGCGGATATGTAGCCTTGTTTGTTTAAATTTCACTGCAGGAGTCCAGTAGCCACGTGCCATCAGGTGAACAGTAAGTACGTTTGTCACTTCAGCTGTTCAAAAAGCCGTAAATAATACTAAAGCAATTTTATCAACGCCTATTTAATAATTACAAATTTTAATCTAGTAAGGGCGCAAAGGTTAAAATTACAAGCTTTACATATTATTTAAGATAATATTTCAAATACGCGTCGTTATAAAAAGCGCTGATAAATTACGCTGTAGGTCAACAAAGTTAATAAGTTACATATGTACAGGGTTAATTTGCAAGAACCGGCCAAATTAGCAGAGAAGGTTTAGAATAAGTAATATAGGCAACATTACCTTTTTACCTTTTAAATTCTACTTAAATGCATGATAATGCATTATTTTAATTCATTTTACTGCGCACGCACACATTCGTAAGGGTCGGTCGGTAGGCAAAAACTTTGTTGCCCATAAATCACATTCAATTTGAGATAATTTCGAATAAAAGTAGGAGCCTTATTTACTCATATCTTCAAAAACTGCAATAGCGGTATATCATTATTTATGTATATGAACTTAAGTTTAAAATTTGGATACTCTTTGAAAATAGCCTTGGTAGATATAATTGTAATTTTATACATGTTTGATGACATCTGCAGTATAACCTGAGTAACCGATAGCTTTGCCTACTTGTCCATTGAATAAGATATAAATATGTAACAAGATAGAGGCGTTTTTTTGGGATGGTTATATTCCGGAGAGTTCCGAATGGTAAAATAGCAGCTTAATACTGCTGTGTTTTGTATGGTGAGTGTAGATGCGGAGACCCTTTTTTACTGGAAATGAAGCATTACGTCTTAGTCCTCAGGGGTGACAGCGCATCTGCGTTTTGATTCTTAATCGAGGATAAACGGAGGAGTCTGTGTGCCACAGCATCCACTTACCATCAGGTGGACTGTGTGCTCGTTTGTCACCCTTATTATTTACACTTTCTACTACACTTTTAATTGTAAAAGTGTAGTAGAGTTAATTTTGTATACTTAAAGATTGAATGCAGCAAACGTAATTTTCTTAGATCTATTTTGCCTCATTACCTGTATTCAAAAATAAAAATAAATTTGAATTTAGCACCTTTGAGGATGCTCCCCGTCATCAGATTTGGGTTTTTACGTCGGGATTAAGACAATGAGATATTTCTGGGACTTTCCCATAATAGCCTCTTACATCCTCGGAATGAAATAGGGTAAGTTATAACTTCTTCAATTGCATATCTTTGTGAAATTTGTTACTGTAAAAAAATACCACTTTTGCGACAATGATAGATCAAATAATAATATAAAAGGGTTTTATTATAATATTATATTTTTTTCAAAAAAACGTCAAATTCACATCGTTCCAAATAAAATTTGTATATCGCAGAACAGTAAACGTGTAATTAAACCAGCATAGCACACTCTGTACCTACTAAAACGTTACATTAGATAAGAAAACATTGACCGTAGCGGGGCATAATCGCCACTCGGTTAATCGTATTTCTTAGGGTTGTAAGTTGTAAATTAATTCTTATATGAACGATTATTTTAGAAGAAAAGATAAACTAACACACATTCCGCGAGATATTTAGTGGATGCAGTGGCCCATACATGGATGTAGGTAGATGACCTACATCCATCTTCCATTAAGAATGAAAGTGAAGATGTCCGTCCAACTGACGTCCTCTCACTATCGAAGCAAAAGCCACTTACCATCAGTTGAATCGTATATTTGTTGGTCAATTCAGTTTATAAAAAAATATACAGTTTCATATTTGAGACAAAGTGTGCATCCTATCAGGTAACCCTGAGAATGTTAAATTTAAAATGACCATGCCCTGAGCTAAGCCACACGCGTTATATATCTTTGAAGCATGTTAAATACACGCGTCTTGATAGTGCCGGTTGCGCAACTTGCGGTCATCGGCAAGACCATGTTTCTTAGCTTATATACTGTTACATAATGTTTCAATGAGATAGCATAACTATAGACGACATCTTTAGAAACATACAATTTATTTGACTGTCTGAACAATTTAAGTAAATGGAATGAGACGAGGTGGCAATTCAGATTTGTTATAAGAGTTCGTACCACGAGCCCAAAAGATGGCTAAATAAAAAAAGTTAATAAAAGCATCCGTTTATTCATTAATCTATCCTTATTAATGTGCTTTTCTTGACGTATTAGTGAGCTATAAAATTTATATACAAGATTAAATTTATAGTACCTGGATGACCGAGCTTTGCTCGGTTTTTTTTAAAATTACATTTAGATACAAATTACATACTGATGAAACATATATAATATTTTTTGATCTTATTGACATAATAGAAAAAAACTGAACTGGTTATATGAATAAAAAATTATGAGTGCAATTATTTTAATTAAAATTTTCGTATTTTTAAAAAATACTAAAAAAAGGCCTCAAAGTAATAGTTCTTTCACAAAAGAAGGGAACTTGAAAAAAATAGGAAACAAGCCGGACCGAAGACAGGACGCGAACCAAGGCATTACGATTTTGTGACCGCTCTATATCCACTTGAGCTATTACGATCATTTACACAGTGTCAAAATTTACCTTCTTATATTGTAGCAGTTTTTCATTGCCTGAAAACACGGACAAAAAGACATTTTCTAAAAATAAATCCTAGCTAGATCGATTTATTGCCCCCGACACCCTGGACACAAAATTTTATGAAAATCGTTGGAGCCGTTTCTGAGATTCCGATTATATATATAAACAAGAATTGCTCGTTTAAGGGTATAGGATTCAAGAGGAGATGTCATCAATCAATACGGGTACGTGATTTGACAAGTCAACAGTAAAGCCCAACCTCTACGCTTAGTGTTGTAATAAATTATAACACTAAGCGTAGAGGTTGGCCTCATAATAAATTAAATAAAATTCTGAATTTTTACCCTACAGTGACACACACGTGCAAGAACAGACTACAGAGCTGGCTTCGAGGTAAAAACTATGATGAAATTGAGAGCCTTATCCTAAATTAACATATGCTGTGTAATATATAGTCATAATTCTATTCACTAACTCACATATACACCCGCATGCAAACACACACACACACACACACACACACACACACACACACGACACACACACACCCACACGCACACACACCCACACAGACACACACACACACACGCACACACACACGCACACACACACGCACACGCACACACACCCACACGCACACACACACACACACACACACACACACCCAACCCACACACCCACACACCCACACACCCACGCAGCGCAGGCACGCGCCCACAACGACGCACACTTAAGTTAGCACTTAACTATTAACCATAATGCTTCTCTTTTGACACCGTTTAATCCTAATTGTTGATATTATCTTGCTGTAGGTAATACTTACTGTAACACGATGTATCTTTTGTAATCTTGGGAAGGAGCGGAGTCTCATAACACAAGTATCATACTTAAAAGGAGATTCCGGCCATTAGTCATGTTACTATGTAAAAGGAGATTCCGCCATTAGTATGTTACTTGTAAAAGGAGATTCCGGCCATTAGTCATTTACTATGTAAAAGGAGATTGGTTTGTTCTATGTAAAAGGAGATTCCGGCCATTAGTCATGTTACTATGTAAAAGATACTGAATAAAGATTTTTCATTTTCATTTTCATTTCATTTCATTAGTGTTCGAGCTTTGCAAAAAAGAAACCGATTGCGATAGTTGTGGAAACAACAAGAGCGATGCCGATTCTGATGTGGATGTTAGTAGAAAAATTAAATTACATTAAAAACCATAATCACCTAAATGAAAATCTATATATATTCATAAGCGATCTTCAGGTTTTTATTATTTTACTTTATTTATATATCTGAAGCTTAAATTAGGTAAATTTCAATTAAAAAAAACACGTTGAATGTACTTGGTGTCAGTCCGTTTGGGAGTTCTAGTTAAGACATGCCATTGCTACTGAGGACCAGCTAATGATGAGGTGATCAGCTTAAATATCGATATTTCTATAGTTACAGCTGCAGAGTGTGAGATTTAAATGCGAGCACACAGGCCACCTGATAGTAAGTGGCTAAGTGAACGATGTAGCCCATACACTCTATCCTCGATTCAGAATCAAAAGGCACCTCAGGTCTCACCCCTGAAGACTACTATGGAATACCTCGTTACGAGTAAAATGGGTCCCAGCCTTACTTCAAGATTTAATAATACTAACCACGCAAATAATAACAATAAAAATATATAATATTCTACAATCTAACATATAAAAAATTAAAAAATTATATTTGTTTGTTCGTATTTCATGCGTTGCCATACCATTCATCAGATTGTGGTAAAACTTTGTCAAAATGTTGCTGTATAGTTCCTACAGCAGTGACGTTTACAAAAGATAACAAACCATGAAAAAACTGTGAAATAGTCTACCTACGTCACAGGTCAAACTAGTTAAAACAGTTAAAATAGTGATTTTATATATTTATGTGAACACTATACACCGAATAAAACTATTGATAGAGATTTTATCGCGTTTAATTCACTTATTTTTAATTCCCAAACTTAGCATCCTAATTTCAATAGAGAAGATAAGATGGGTGCTGCCATTGATCGGACCTAAAATTAAAACCAATATTCCTAAACTGAAGGTAGCCGCCAAACTATGACATTGGGACGTCAAACATCTCAGTACCCCCCTCCCCCCCGTGACAATGGGTGATATAAAGCACCCGAAAGGTCGGGAATTAAAAATATGTTAATTAAACGCCAAAAAAATCCGTATGAGTTAAATTGTATTCAATAGTTAAAATAGGGCGAAAACATTACAATGTAATCAATCAATCAAACGCGGAGTCCATAGGACGGCATGTCAACGGAGCTGATCTGCGTCACAGGCTGCAACGGCGCAGGTGCAGATCGATACCGCCCAGTGGGGACCGACGCTTACACCTATATGCACCACCTACCTCTTTTCTGGAAACTTCTGTATTCCGTTTACAATACAATACGACGTAGTTGACGATGGAAATATTTAACTATTATAAAGATACTACATAATGTTACTATAATGAATTAAAAGACATAAAATAAAACACTATTTTAAATTTTACGGACATTACCGCGTTTCAAATGGAGAGCTTTGCAGTATTTTTCTATAGATCGGATCAAAAAAAGTTGAAGGTTAACCGGGACATGTAATCACGGGCAACCTTAAACTTTAGGTGTGTAGGCGTACACCTCATTCATTTCGTAGTCAAGTCACTCCGTAACAACGTATGTTTCAAATCATAAGAAATGTAAGAAATATTAAATACGTAAAATTTGATCTTTAAAATATGACCTTACTTGAATAATACGATTGTAATTTCAAGTATAAATTGTAATTCCGGTCGAAGCTTAATATATCACGGTAAGAAACATAAATGCAACACCGTGTGAAGGAAAGATGTGAAATGTTAATCATCTGGTTACAATAGTAAAATGTGTACATTTGTAATGTGACAAACTAGTACATAATGCCGCATCGTATGATGTCACTGTCAGTGCTCGTACTTCTAACGACATATATCCTAGAGATCTAGAACTTAACCATCAAAAGCTTAAGATTTTGGTAGAAACATGGCTGGACTTGCATATATCTATGGACTCAAGTATAAGAATTATTGCATTTTCAACCGACGAAAAAACGGAGTAGGTACTCAAGTCGACGCGTATATTTTTTTTACGTATGACCACGCATAACTTTTTATAGAGTAATCAGATTTCGATAATTCTTTTTTTATTCGATAGGATATACCTCGAAATTGGTCTCATATAAATTTGGAAAAAAATTACCCTAAGGGTGGGAAAATAGGGGTGATTTATTGTTTACTCACAGATTTTAATGCTGAGTTGTGTATTACAACATTACATAATAATTACATTACATTACAAAAAAAACCTCACGATGAATGAGCTTTAGACCTGTCAGTCTCTTGTGTGTAGACCTGTCAGTCTCTTGTGTGTAGACCTCTCAGTCTTTGCATTTCTGATAAAGCTCGTTCATCGTGAGGTTTGTGTGATACCTTATTTGGCTCTAGATCGGATAAGGTAATACCCTCAAGTGTTTTTACTCTACTCAGTGCCACATATGCCTGCCCTTTGGCAAAAAATTTCTTTCCGAGATCGATTACAGCTTTAAACAAATAATAGTTAAAGAAGGATTATAAAACATAGCTTAAGTAAGGTAAGTAGCAATTTTAAAAGTAATCAAAAATTAAGCATGTAGTAATTAGTAGATTATAGCCACAAAAAATTATAAATAAAAACTTTTTAACACAAAAATTAAACCGTCGAAAAAACTTAAAAGTAAAAAATAGTAAACCTTTTTATTTTACCGTAATAACTAAGTTCTTAAACTAATGTAAATGTACCTAAATATATATTTTTAATTATATTTTTGTAATTATTTTCAGTTTTTAATTAACCTTAATAACTAAGTTCTTAAACTAATACAAGTATACCGAAGTAATTTTGAGTCGAGAAATAAGAAAAAAAATTCGAAGACGTGAAGTTCGCCAACACCCATTGGGCCAGCGCGGCGGACACTTTCTTGCCCTAAAACACTCAGAAATGAGATGAGGCCTGTACCCAGCAGTGGGACGTATTATAGGCTGTAATTTTTTTTACCTAGACTGATTTAGGGTCAGCGCACACCAAGAGCAGAGCAGAGCAGAGTATTTTCTGAGAACACTAAAATATTAATTTTATGACTATTGATAGACAGTGCAAAATTATATTCACGTCCAAACTTGATGCTCGACCACGCTCGAGCTTGTAGGATGCATGTTCGAGCATGCGCGAGCGCACTCGCACCGCCACCGCACCGCCCGCTCTCAGTATTGCCTCAGCGAAAAAACTGTTTGGACGTGTGTTTAGTTTATACCTATAAGCGCGTCACATAAGTAGGAATCATGGACGAAGAAAAGTTGATAAGTTTGGTGCAGGGTTTTGAGTGTCTGTACAATATATCAAGTCCAACATCAACAGCGATCGTATGTTAAAAGCCAATGCTTGGGCAAGAATCTCCACGTTTCTTGTACTCAAACTGTTCTTCTAATTATCTGACGTGTGATTTCATTAATATGTTCTTCATGTTCACCAATCACCAAGTCTCAATCAATCATATTGAACACGTCTATCAACGTCGGATTTTGGCATCAAATTGGTTATGCACGCCCCCCTAGTAACCCAGAGCACTTTCAATGGATCTTGCTCGTGGAGACGCGCGGATGCCGCCTGCATGGTCGAGTAGTCAAAATTTTGTTCGAGCATGCGCGAGCATTTTGCAGTTCGGTCTGCGCTTACCCTTAGTCGGAAAAGAAGTCGACTAAATCTCAGCTGACACTATATGCTCAATGTTAATTTGTTAATTTGTTGGTATTTTAGTTATTTGAAATTTGTTGTAATGATTTAAATGGAATGATTGAAATGGAATTTTTTTGATCAACATTGATTCTTTGAGGGAACTAAAGAAATTATTAACAAATATGATTGATAAGTATCCGCATGTATTATGTTTGTAAATATTATAACTTCTTACAAAACTAAATGAGACTTAGCTGTTAAACAAAAAGACAGTGACAACCCTGCAATTTTTTTTTTCTTTTTTCTAGTAGGCATTTAAATCTTGCGCGTCGCGGTAGTGCTCCTACTATTCTGTTTTTACTATGACCATGTCTATTTCTTAATGTAATAATAATATTAGAGTTTGAAAAAACTACAACACTCATTGATTATGATCTGTGATGAATCTAGTGAGAATACTAGGACTAAATTAAAAAAAAAAAAAAATATATTGACATCGCTTTTTAATATGTCTGACGTGACGTCCTAAAGTAGATGAAAACCGGAATATAATCCATTGCATTGATACATCCATTCATCTATATCCGTACAAATAAATAAAGATAATAAAAGCGTGTTTAAATGTTTTCATACTTATCATTTAAGATTAAGATATAGATAAGATAAGATAAGACGCCCACAACAATTTTTCTCGGTTACTAGTATGCAAGGAGGGAATTTTGAAGATTGTATTAAAGTTAGTAAACTTCATTGAGCGGGAATGTGCATCCTCGTTCAATGAAATAAAATGATGAAGTGAGTTGCTTAGCGGTAAGCCACCGCACTCACAGCAGCCTACTGCACCTGAGGGTACCTCGCGTAGAGGCGAAACACGTGTCGTATTGTTGTCGATGGTGTGTCTTTCCTAGAATAGTGGTGTTGGGAGTAGTGGTGCTGGGACTAGTGGTGACGGAGATAGTGCACGCAATTGAGGGAGCGCGGGAGGTGCTCTTCAAACTACGTAAGACACATCGTTTTATTTCATTGAGCGGATGTACGCAAAGTAATTTTTACTAATTTTAATATAATGGATTTCTGCAAAGTAACGTCCGACTCTGTTAACAATCTTAAGATTATAATGGCTTGGCCATACGCTGAGCTCACTTTAAATAAATTCTTCCTACAATCTACCAGAAATCCATAATTAATTAGCAGTGCATTAGTTCTAAAATACCTTTCAGTCATACAGCATTTGTATAACACGGAATAACGAATATAGTTACGATGAGGACCGTGAAATTGGCAAACGACTCAAGTGCAATTTATTTCAATCATAGCCGCTTAAATATGCGCGATGTGACTCGTGTACCGGTGCAATTTCTGTGAGTTCTTAGTGATTCATTTATTGCGTGGTATATGGTATTTGGTATACCTAACATGATACAGATATCTTCATCATCGTTATTCATATCCTTCGTAAGACCACACCTAAACAAAGCCTATCCAAGGAATGTCAAAAATTAGCTAACTTATAGATGAAATATTTTAATGAAAATAATTAATTTTTAAGTTGAACAAATAAATAGCCGACTCCAAAACAGTGGTTGTCAAAAATACTACATTTTAAGGCATTTAAAGCTTTCAAAGCATCTGTGTAAAATAGCAGCATAACGCTTGCTGTTTCGTTTACTGTGAAACGAGAAGCAGAACCTTGTTACTTAAATAATTGGAAATGAGGCATTACAAAATCACGCGCGTAATTCTTATGATGTCTTAAATGTCTTTATTTGCGTAGTTATAATTAAATTAGTTTATAGTAAGCATAACTAATAAGTACACCCAGACTGTTTCTGTTTGGGTTGTATATTATCAGGCCAGCTTTTTTTCTATATTACACTTCCTGTGTACATACCTACTATTCATCTTCCTTATCAGTTCGTTAAAATCCAGTGCTGGACACGTGCATCTACCGATAGGTTAGGATTCGCCTTAATGCCACGCTTGGCCGGCGGGGATCTCATTTAGCACGTGCTTGGCGGTGAAGGAAAACATCGTGAGGAAACCTACATGTCTGAGGAATAAGAGAAAAAAAATATTTCGAAGACATGTGAAGTTCGCCAACACGCATTGGGGCAGCGCGGCGGACACTTCCTTGTCCTAAAACCCTCTTAGAAATGAGGGGAGGCCTGTGCCCAGCAGTGGGACGTATATAGGCTGTAAGTTTACTTTTATCACGCTTGGCAGGCGAATTGACCATTGCAGTATCAGAAGTTTCTCACCTCTGAAGCTGAACGCTGGTCACTGTTGCCGGGCTGGATATTTTACGGGTGTCGGGGTAAGATCAACACAACCATTTCGTCTCGTGGATGTCGTAAGCCAGTAAGAGGCGACTATGGGATTAACTTGAAAAATCCCATGACTTTCGCTATATTCCAGTCTTGAACGAATTAACTACTGGATCCGACATAAAAACGGACATACCTATACTGGTCTTGTCAGTAACCAGGAAATTCTAGCCTTGGTCGTTTATTTTTGCGTCAGTCTCAAGCACTTACTTGTCAACAAAACATCTCCCAAAAATGACTAAATGTTCAGTTAAATGATGTAAAAACTATAGCGGCGGAAGCAGCACTATTTCTTTCCACTTGTAAGTACATTATTTTATTACATTTATACATTATTTATCACAAAATTTAATAAATGTGAAATAAAATTTTGTATTATCCAACTATGATAAATAAAGTTAATATTTCTATGTATTGTTCACATCTGACAACCATCACAAAATGGCTGGATTATTAGGAGTCAATTTGACATCGACTAGTGCTTGACTATATATATATATATATATATATATATATATATATATATATATATAACACTCACGCCTGTCACCCAGAGGGGTAGGCCGAGACTACGGACTTCCATTTGGCACGATCCTGACATACCTCTTTCGCCTCCTTTACATCCATATATCTACGCATACATGCTCGTCGGTTAAGGGTACTTCTAACGTGGCCCATTTTCAAAATATCGCCAATTTGGTCGATAAACTTTTTTCTGGGGCGTCACTTCCCGACTCGGCCATTCACATCTGCCATATAAATTTGCTTTGTCACTCCTCATTCATTCTTTCTACATGACCAAACCACCGAAGCATTCCTTTCTTAATCCTGGTCACAACATCATCTTGCATACAACATTTATCTCTTATCACGCAATTTCTCACTCTGTCATTCAAATTCAACCCTAATATATTCCTTAATGACCGCATTTCTACAGCATTTACTATACTTTCGTGCTTCTTCTGCCAAACCCAGCTTTCACTACCATACATTAAAGTAGGGACTAACACAGCATTATGAATTACCATACGTGCCTGTTTTGACACATTCTGGTTCTTCATAATAGAGTGTAGTGCCCCATTCACTCTATACCCTGCATTTACTCGTCGTTCTATATCCCTATCATATCTACCATCCCTGCTAAATACACATCCCAAATACACAAACTCATCCACTTGCTCAATTAACTCTCCTTCTATTCTTATTTCACATACCGTTTTGCTTTCTTCTCTTTCAAAAACCATCACTTTCGTCTTACTTGCGTTCACTTTCATTCCCTTTTCTTTTAATTCCCAGTTCATTAATGTAACCATCATTTGCAACTCAGCCGCCGATGACGCAAATATGACTTGATCATCGGCATATAGAAGGCATTTGACGGTTAACTCGCTCATTCTTAACCCACATTCTTCATCTTTCAAAGTTTGCAAACATCTGTCCATAAATAGGTTGAACGGCCAAGGGGAAGCTACACAGCCCTGTCTGACACCTTTTTGGATGCCAAACCAGTCCGAGTAGACCCCATTGATCCTGACACAAGCACTAGAGTTCCTATAAAGAGACCTTAATGCCTGTATCAAACCAGCGCTCAACCCATATGAGTTCAGTGTTTGCCATAACACATTCCTGTCCACTCTGTCATAAGCCTTTTCCAAGTCCATGAACGCACAAAAAACTTTCTGGTTTTTGGCCAAAAACTTCTCCGCAATCATGCGCATGAAAAAGACTTGATCTTTACACCCCATTCCCTTTCTAAAACCCGCATAAAATAATATAGGTTGAACATTTTTCGGCACTCATGTGCCGATTCCTCCTGGAATACTAATAATCGATGCTGACGAATTGAAGACTGCATTGATTGCACGTTTGTCACTAGAGTTAAACGAGTCACAGTCACAGACTACGCAGATACGAAAATATTTTATCTGCGTATAAAAACTTAATTATCTGAAAGTATCACACGTGATGGAAGTATCATGTATAATATACGAAATGATACATTCACTCGAAATCCTTCAAACATACTAGACGTGTTTTTTGAAGCGGATTGTTTATACCTTATAGAGTGTTAACTACAGTAAGTTGGCGTACATTGCTTCTAGATTTAGTAGACGGCTCGTCAGAAAGTGATTCAGATTTTGATATTGATGTACGTGTTGCATAAGCATTTACTAAAAGGCGAAGAATTTTATAGAACGGCATATAAAGCTTAAGAAGGACCGAGGCGAATTTAATCGTATTTTTTCAGCGACCACCTGTATTAGATCTTATACCTACCATATTTGCATCTTATGATGTATCTGTGTGATCAGATAATATTGTCACTATCTTAGTTATATGTCAGTGTTTATAGATAATTATCGATAAAATAGAAATTATCTGCGCGGTGTGTATTGAATTTCATAGAGAGCGATATTGAAAGATATGCGCTCAGATACAGATATATTATCGTATATATGCGTGTGTGACATGCTTTACACAATAACTGCACCAGTGCTGAAATTCCCGGGAAATTTTATCAAGTTACAGTTTATAAAGGGCAAAACTTATAATACATATCAAATAAAGCCGTTTTAAGTAAAGGTTCAGTACTACGAAGCGTTACACCCACTAAATAAAAGCGGTGTATTGATTACGTTTCACTTAAAATCAGTCTTTGATGACCTAGTTTCTGTCCAGTTAGATTTACGCACGAAAGAGATATCTAAAACATGGATCAAAGTATCCCATTAAACCAATTTCAGCAAGGATGATTGCAAAGCAAAATAACTGTACCAAATTGTAATTAGTGACTTTGAATTATTGCTTTTTTGTTACATTTACACAGGACAAACATGGTAAGAGTACAGAACCGGAGACACTTTTTACTGAAAACGAGGCAATCCATCTTAGTCCTTAAGGAATAATCATCTGCATTTTAATTCCTGATCGAGGATAGATATCTATTTACCTTCAGGTAGCCTCTGTAATCGTTTGTTACCTTGTTATATATAAAAAAAATCAAATAAGTTACATCGGCGTTGTTATTTTCGAGTTCTAAAAATAGAATAAGACCGCGAAAAATTATAAGAAAAAAAGTCTTCAATAGATCAATTCAATAAATCAATGTAATAGGTTTTTGTTAAAACCTACGACATTGGAACGTAGGACAAAAAAAATTGAAAGAAAAAACTATCAAACGTAAATTTAACATTAGAAACAAAAGAATTAATAATTATATTTTTCGTTGGCCTTCAAATTCTCAAGTATCAAGATCCGGTCTAAAATTACGTAAGGACGGACACATATTATACTAAATACACTCAAAGATATTTAGAAATAGCTTAGTTAAATTAAGTTAAATACTCGGTAGATTTTTGTGGGTTCCTTTTATTGTAAACAGATTGAGAATAGTCAGCAATGATGAAGAAAAGGGTAATCAATATTAAAATAAAATTAAAAAAAGTATTATTGACTTCGAAAACAAAAACAATTTTTTTTTATAGGATGAGGATGACAAACGAGCACACAGTCCATCTGATGGTAAGTCGTTTCTGTGAATCAAAATGCAGATGCGTTGTCACCCGTGAGGACTAATATGGAATGCCTCATTTACAGTAAAAAAGGGTCTCCGGTTCTCTACACTCACCATACGGAACACAGTAGCTTTTACGTTCATATGCTGTGAGAGCGTGGTCCTTCCCGTAACAACTAGAACGTCAACTAAATAATCACATGAAACACTTCACTTTGCCACTGTGTAACAGTAATATAGTATAAAGTATAAGTTACATAGAGTAATTAATAAGGACGGCTCAGCCATTTTCGAGATATCAGTTAACATGGATAAAAAACTGACGAGTCGAATACTGAACCTTTTAGTTTCTGGAACTCGGTTAAAAACAAAACGCTAATTAGTTTAAACAAATAAAACAGGCTGAGTTTGTATCATCCATACTAACTATAATAAGCGAAAATTTGTAACGAATTTGTGTGTATTGATACTCAATCACGCATTTGTTAAAAAGTGAGATTGTGGTAAGATAATGTTAGAAAGAGACTTCACGATGTATACTGTATGTATGGCAGCCCAGGGGTCGAAATTCGACCGTAATTTATATTTTTTTTCAGTTTATATATTAAGCAAGCTGTATTACACTGCTATGAACATTTGAAATCACTCACTTTTAAATTACACCTCATTCAGTCAATTTGTCAGTAATTATTTGTTGCAGTTTTAAAATTCTTGGGCGATAATCTCTACTCTGTGCTAAAACGTAGAGATTATAATAAGCTCTAGGCGCTGTTGTTTGACCACACACTATTATATGTTTAAAACACATAGATGGAGTCTATGGTTTGACATTGGTAATATGAACGTAAGCAAACGACAGGTTAATAAATGTTTGACATCCTTGAGCATATAGACTTAAACTATGCCAAATCTCACACTGCGTGCGCGAAATGTTATTGCAAGAGATAAGTATCTACAAAGTATTATTTTCGCGTATTAACATCTAGATTACAAATCATTGTTGAATGCTAAATGATATAAATGTTACACGTAAGTATAACAAAATTAAAAATAACGTTAAGGAAATCTAAATAGTTATTAGATAGAATAACATATTAAATAGATATTATATTAAAAAAATATACTCATATGTAATTATTTAATCTGTGCCCTTGCATCTCCACACAAGACATGGTTACATAATACACCTACAGTAACAGTGTCGGCCTTGAACATCGGTTGAATTTCAACGTGGTCAGACGAGTTTAGCAAGTTAAAGCTATTTTTTGCTGGCAGCAGCCAACTATGTTTTTGTTATCCTATTTGGCCAACGAACTCAGCCCATGACATGTTCAATGCTGAATTAAAAGTCGCTGTGAACAGCAGACGTAAATATACTGTAACTTATATATCACATATAACCTTCAAGAAACGAGCTTATTCCTTTTTAAAAGGCCGGCAACGCACCTGCAATTTTCCCTTGTGCAGCAGCATTGGCGACGCGACGGTAGTTTCTTACCATTAGGTTATCCGCATGCTTGCCTCTATTATTTAAAAAAAATCATTATCCAACCCACAGTGCTTACTGTAGGGTAGAACTCCCCACCATTTTACGAATTACGCAAATACGCACAGGGTTGCTATTGCTGCTTTTACGTCATGTCTGCATACTGTAAATGGGTAAGGTAGCATGAATTATAGTCGTATTTTTAATTAGACGAAGTCAACTGACGTTTACTGTGTTGTCAGTTTTTGATGAAATAAAATTAGTGTTGTGACAAAGTGAATGATTGAAAAACTCCTGAATTAATGAAATTGCCTCGATTGTCTAGTGAATAGTTAGTGTGCTGAACTGCCGATATCGGGTACGGGGTTCGAATTTTAGTCGTGCTTTTTACATACCAACGAGTTTTCGACGACTATGTTCCTATAATATCTACCTATACTGAATACCGAGTGTTTTAAACATTAAGGAAAATATTGCGAGGAAACTTGTAAGACTGTCCTATTTTCAATACATCATGTAATCAGAATAAAAAAAATCGCTTATTACATAATTTGTTTTTATTCATTATCAGATAAAAAATCATCACTATCGCTTTCGGTGACATTAATTAAAAATCTGTCAGTAACATTGTCAATCATGTGGTCGAGACCATACATTTTGTCTTCTTTTTTAATTATATGAGACACGCAGCTATTCCATTTTTCAGGTGTGATATGTTGAAGTCCTTCTTCAAAAAGTTTTTTTACTTCTGTCATTTTGAAGGTTTTGTTATTTCTTGCAACATATCCTTTAGCCTGCGCCCATACCAACTCAATGGGATTGAGCTCACAGTGGTATGGGGGCAGACGTAAAACAATTATCCCATGCTGCGCTGCCATCTCGTCCACAACATACTTATCGCAATGTTCTTGCTTGTGCTGCCGTACAATGTCTATAAGAGTAGCTTTAACCATTGTTGCTTCGAATGAAATATTTTTGCTCGTTAGCCACTCTAGTATTCTAGGTTTAGTCCAAGACATTTTAGGCAGCGATTCTAGTTTCCTGGAGTGGTAGGGGGCATTATCCATCACTACTACGGAATTTGGTTTTAGTTTTGGCAAGACACCCCAAAACCACTTCTCAAAGGAATCGGCATTCATCTCTTGATGATAATCTTCTTTTTTTTTTGGCTTCAAATATTAATAAGCTGTCTTCTACGAATCCTTCTTCCCCGCCTATATGGCCGATAATTAATCGTTTGCCCTTTCCTGAAGGCTGTTTTAAGCCAGTGGTCAAGCCATCTAGGAAGGCCTGGCGGGACGATAACACTGTCTGGTCAATCCATGCCTTCTTCGGTGCATGATCTTCAAGATAGTGAAAAATATCAATTAATTATTTGAAAGTACAATTTAATGTAAAGAAAACAGAAAATTGTAATTACCTTCGTTGATCCAGGTTTCATCTTGGTAATAAATATACCTTCCTTCCCTTCGATACTCTTTAATTCTTCGAAGGTATCGCTGGCGCCATAGAATAATGTCCTGTCTGTCAATTAAAATGCTGTGTCTTGATTTTGTGACATATTTGAAATTTAAATGTTTCATAACATTTCTTAATGTACTCCAAGAAAAATTGGGTAAGTCTGGGTCTTCATTGACAACCTTAAGAATCTGTAAAGTAATAAAATATGTTTTGAGTAAGGAAGTCTACGCAATCTAATACTTTGGTTTTACAAAGAACATTATGGTGGACACAGAATATAATGCAGTAGAAGGAATAAAGTTTAAGTTACCTTTATAATGGTGGGTGACTCATTTGCATAAAAAAAATTATGTACTTTTCGCCTCATAGCGGCAAAAGTAAAATCGTCTAATTTATCTTTGAAACTGTGTTTCGGTCCACGTTTCTCGGGAGACTTAAATTGTTCATTTTCTTTGCATTCTTTTAACACACTGTAAACTGAGGTCACACCAATTCCCAAAATGTCAGCTGTTTTCGAAACACATTCTTTTTTTTCGGGGGGCCTCAATAGGTAATAGTGAAGCAGCTTTTTCCTCAAATACGTGTTTGTAGACGTTTTGTATCATAAGTTTTTCGGTAACGCTTAAAGCAATCCGTGGTCTCTTCTTTCTTGGAGACAAGCTTTGGCTTGACGTGCTTGGTTGAGGATCCATATCGTTTGTACGAAACAATATAGCAACAAATAAACACAACAATTACCACAAACACAACCTAACGAAAAACTTAACAAAAACAATAACTAAACAGCGTGAGCGCAGAAAAAACATTCGTGCTATCAGACCAGAGGTTAGAAGCCGAATAACAAACAAAATGGCGACCGACGCGCGCGGCGTTGATCGGTGTTGGCACTAGTCGCCGCGCCGCGCTTTGTAATAAAACCTCAAAAAACTGATTGTAGTTACATACTACTAGTAACTTATACCAGAGCACTTTTATACAATTTTATTGTAAAATAGAAATAATATTCTTTTATAGTTTGAAATGATTAACTATTCACACTCATTGTTCATTCATCTGATTGAACGAGAACTGAACGCATCACTATTACTTTAAATATGGCAACATTATTTTACAAAGTGACATTAGCTACTGTCAGTTGGCTTCGTCTAATTAAAAATACGACTAATTGAGTTATACAAACTAGAGGAGCAAACCACATTACCGCGCGTCAAAAAAGTGTAACCACTATCCAACCGCGACGACGTAGCTTTGAAATTACTAAACATTTTAAATAAACATATATCTGTCTCACTTACACAAGTTGGGAAAACAATACCGTCGCTAAGATTATATAAAGATAGACACACAACATGCAATGGCGGGTTGGTGCATAGATAAATAAATATGTAGGGGTTGGTGTGGCTTACTATATGAAATTTAACCCAAAATACGCAATAAAAAAGGAGTTTTTTAAGCTGCGGTTAATTGTTTTAATTAAAAAAAAGTATATTTTCTTATCAGGTGAATAGAAATTAGCATAACTGATGAAACAAAACATACTTTTTTACGTTTTTTATTGTACTAATAAAACAAACAATATAAATTAGGTATTAAAATATATTTAATAGATCATTCGTGAATAAACTAAAATAAGAATAATTAAAATATTTTGTATAAAAGTTAAAAGGTAGTTTTTATTATAATTTCCAAAATATTTAAAATCAGATGCACCAAATTAACTTACTCCATTAATTATGTAGTCTCCCGTTAATGTGGGATAATCACAAAGGCGGAAAAGTCCAACATTTAACCTAAATCGCAGTACTCGATAATTTTATTTAATTATTTTAGGTTTTTAAGTTTATATGAAAATATGAACTTAAACTTACGTGTGAAAAGTGATTCCGCTTGATTTATTGTTTTTGTGACCTTGAATCGCATTCTTTCACTATGCATTTACCCATTTTTTGTCGCGGATCGTCAGCTTAACTCTGTCAGCGTCACATTTAATACTGAACTGCCGTTAGCTAGGCATATGGCTGTGGGCATATATGCAGTTGCAACGCTTTGGCGCGGTAATTACTAATTTAGTGTAATATATAAATCAATGCTTGTCCGCCTATGATTTCGTCTGTGTAGGCAATAATAACCTCTTGAGTATTTTTGCCGCCAAAAAGCAATCCTTAAGCACGGCTATGTTCCAGTCTGGGGGTTGTAAAACGCTTGGAGGCATTCCATGTTGATCCTTAGAGGTGACCCGCATCTGTGGCCTTCTGCGTTTGTTGGCGCAGGTGTCCACAGACCGCGGCAGCCACACACCATCAGACGGACTGTAAGTTACTCTGTCATTTTTTTAGTGATCCTCATCATTAAAAAAATGTCAACGAAACATTTAATTTACGCAGTTACTCTCCAAGAAAATTTAAGACGCAAATCCGCCTTCAAAACAATATCTACATATAATCAATCCTACAATACGATACCTACATGAGGAGTTGTACCCCTTCCCACCCTACAAAGTGCAGTGAGCATGCGCGCCACCTTCCACCTTGACCTTACCCGCGACACCCACCCCCGACACTCCGGGCTAAAGTGTACGTCTCAAGATAAGTCAGAACAACGCTTAGTGTGCGTTTATGTATACAAAGTTATAGATAAATAAATAACTGTACCTTTGTTATAGCGTTCTTTCTCCTTTTTTGGGGCTTTTATCTTTTGAGATATCTCTCTAGATAGCTCTCTAGACCAATATAGTTCAGCTTGGTCGGGAAAACGATCCACTCACAAATAATTCGAGTTAACAGCAGAATACACGAAAGAGACAGCCACATCTAAAATGCGTCGCTGAACAAAGGCCTCCCCCATTGTAATGCCTCAGATTATTAAATTATCAAATCTCCATTTCACTATGTCCAATGTCCATAGAAATAAATCTGACGGTACTACATATTCTTTCAATGTAAATTTGTGATCAAAAAATACATAGTAAATAACAATATTAAATTTTAACCCCTTTCCCAGCTTCATAAATCATATTAAGTATATTATAAACATTTCGATTGTTTAACTGTTGTGTTTGTTACGCGGATAGTGAAACTTTTAATAGTGTTACACACATAAAATATAATTGTTTACATCCATAGTCACCTATTCGGCCTTTTCTTAAAATCATAAACTTGATTTAAGTGAAATTAAATTAAAAAAAACCTTTCTTCTGTAAAACAATGGAACTGGCCATTTGGACAAATAAGCACTCTAGCGACGCTACGTATATTGTATATTATACATATACATAAACACTCAGGCCTGTCACCCAGAGGGGTAGGCAGAGACTACAGACTTCCATTTGGCACGATCCTGACACACCTCTCTCGCCTCCTTCACATCCATACACCTACGCATACATGCTCGTCGGTTAAGGGTACTCCTAATTTGGCCCGTTTTCAATAAATCGCCAATTTGGTCGACAAATTTTCGCCTAGGACGTCCCTTTCCGACTCTGCCATTCACTTCTGCAACATAAATTTTCTTTGTCACTCTTTCCTCATTCATTCTTTCCACATGACCACACCACCGAAGCATTCCTTTCTTAATCCTGGTCACAACATCATCTAGCAAACCACACTCTTCTCTTATTACACAATTTCTTACCCTGTCGTTCAGATTCAGCCCTAAAATACTCCTTAACGACCGCATTTCTACTGCGTTGATTCTACTCTCGTGCTTCTTCTGCCACACCCAACTTTCACTACCATACGTTAAAGTAGGGACCAACACAGCATTGTGAATTGCCATACGTGCCTTTTTCGACACATTTTGACTCTTCACAATAGAGTGCAAGGCCCCATTTACTCGATTTCCCGCATTCACTCGTCGTTCTATATCCTTATCATATCTCCCATCCCTGCTAAATACGCAGCCCAAATATACAAACTCATCTACTTGCTCGATCAACTCCCCTTCTATTCTTATTTCACAAATCGTTTTACTTTCTTCTCTTTCAAAAACCATAACCTTCGTCTTACTTGCGTTCACTTTCATACCCCTTTCTTTTAATGATCCGTTCATTAATGTAACCATCATTTGCAACTCGGCCGCCGACGACGCAAGAATGACTTGATCATCGGCGTACAAAAGGCATTTGACGGTTCTACTTTCCGTATATTTTCCGTATATTATATTCATTAAAAAAAAATCAAACCCGTAGTTTATTGTTGAGAAAATTAAAACAAATATAACGGGGTGACCTTCAAACCATCGTCCATGGCATACTACAGGTGACTCGTCCTTTGTTTTCATACCCGTGATATACATGATATACTTATGAAACCAACATCGCGAAATGTCCCCATAAAAGTAGGGAGACAATAAGCAAACATGCGGGTGAGACATCGCAGTGTGATCCTAATCTTAACGGATAGACTTTAAGGTAGCCACACACACTAGGTTATAACCGATGGTTATGCTTGCACAGTTCAACTGTGCAAGCGTAACGTGTGTATGACTTAATTTCTTGCCTGCGCAAGCAAAATTAAAAATATAGAAATTGATATTTTAACCGATCGGTTATGCTTGCGCAGGTCGCTTGCGCAAGCATAACTGAACGTGCGTGGCAGGCGCGCTTCAGTCATCCAGCAAGTGCCGAGGGGAAACGAAATGCAATTTTCGAATAATTTTTTGGAATATATAAATCGGAGCCCTGTATATGGCGATTGAAGGATAAAGAGTATCATGATCGAAATAGAAGAGCGGCAGCATATGAAAAACTTGTAACAAAATTAAGATAACTAGAGGCCAATGCGACAAAAGAGGATGTTGTCAAAAAAATTAATGCGCTACGAAGTAATGCAACTTTCAGGAATAATTTTGCTTAGAGCTTGCGGCGATATCAACGCCGAATATTTTAAACATCCATATGGCCGTCCTGTGGCGAGGAATCTCAATGTCACAGTTAACCTCTCGTGAGGTGATATAGCGGTCCTCATAATGGTGTCCTGCTTTTAATTAATGGAGTTACTTTTGATAACAGCGTAAGATAAGTTTTTTCGTCCATTCGTGAATAATTACGGTAATCTTTCGGATAATATGTTAAATCCTTTAGTAAGTTGACATGGCTGTATTTTCTCCTCTTCTGTAACCACTTCTTCAAACCACTCTGTACGGCTTCGTTGTTTAGATTTTTTTTCTTCAAAATTACAAATCATAATCCTATTAGCGCTATTGCGTCGACGTCAACCACCGCTGCCGGTGCCATGACGGTGCCTGAAAGCTTGTGCAGGTTTGTCGTTGCGTGTGCTGCCCCATGGAACTCGGTCGAGCCGTCGGTTTTGCTTGCACAGGCAAAACTGACAAGCATAACCTAGCGTGAGTGACTACCTTTATGTAGGTGTAGTATATATACGTCTCAGTAAGACGATTAGTTTGCATTCCCAAAGAAAGATTAGCCAAATGGTCTAACGAAACATTTAATACTAGGTTAATGTTTAGCCATTCCGGTTAAAAGTGTGTTCTCCACCTTGATGGATAGACTTATATAGGTGTAATGTAATCTCATAGAATACTATAATACATACATAATAGAACGGGGGAGTGGGCGGAGCCCGTGTAGCCACTAACATGTCAATTCACATCTATAAATGTCAACACAATCAATCGTTTAGAACTTTCGTGTCAAGCGTCGATACATGCTAATTATTTAAAAAAAAAGGCAAATTGTGCAATAATTACGTGTCGAAAGAACAGCGGGAAATGGAATTAAAAAAGGAGACATATCCCACAACGAGTTAGTCGTAACTATTTATATTTTGTGAATATTAAAAACAAAAATATAGAAATATTGAAGTGTCAAAAACATTAATCAAAAGTCTAAAACGTGTTAATTTGCTCAGTCTGTCAACACAGCGAATCGGGTTTGTAGTAGTGATAATATGACGTAATTGCTTGTATGTGTTCTCTCGGCGACGCCGATCCTCGTACAAAATAAGATTGGCAGCCATTCTACTGTATATTATAGTATTCTATGGTTAGTTTTAATAACCGCAGAAAGATTAGCGCTTTAACGAAACATTTAATACTAGGTCAATGTTTATCCATTCCGGTTAAAAGTGTGTTCCACACCTTAATGGTTTTCGTCACGCGTAGTGTTCAGCTGTGCGTTAATTGGACGATTAGTTTATTGAGCGCCACCATTCACACGAATTTATCAAAAACGTTTAGCCAAATAATATTTTAGCATTTCGTTAAACAGTACCCTTCTGTTTTCGTGCTGGTTTATAAAGCAAACCCACAAGGTTCTCTTCATTTGTATTAGAATTTGTCCTCAACAAGGCTATGTATAAATGTATTTATCTATGTATGTATTTGTACAGGTATATATAAATGTAACGGAACACAAAATTTAATTTTCACTAACTTCCAGACATCTGTATAAACTGCAATTTGCAGAAGTATTAAGAACCGATGACAATACAATAATTACATAACTAAGATCTTAGATTCTTGCTACGATCATTACAATACCTTAGAATATCCCTAAGGTCACAACTTATACATATTTTATTATAAATATTACCAATGCAGACTCTGTTTTAAAGTTATATGTGTTTTTTTTAAGAATTTTGTGACACAAATAGCAATGTGCGTGGGTGATTACGGCCATCGATTTATTCTTTCGGTCTGATTCCCGCCCCCGAAAGAAATCTTCACAAATGTTTACGGCGTTATTTTTAGAATGAGAGTACCGATACCGTGGGGGACATGTCGTGAACGGTTGTTGACTATTATTTTTATATTTTTAACATATAAGCCAGTGCTGGAATACAATCACATCAATCCATTCATTACAGCCTATAAAAGTCCATAGGCCTCTTCCATAGGTTGCCTTATCGGGAGAATTTTGCCATAGCTGCCACGCTATACTACAATCCCACCTGTTGGTAAGTGGAGGTGGTAGGTCGCATCTTAACGTAATGAAAGCCTTTTCTCTTTTGCCTTTAAGAGACAAGTACACATTGTAAACGGAGAGAAAAACAAAGGATAGACAGACAGGCAAACTATTGCACAGCTTTGCTTTTTTATAGAATGAGGATGAAAACGAGCACACAGTCCACCTGATGGTAAGTGGATGCTGTGGTCCATAGACTTCTACACTTATCCTTGATTAAGAATCAAAACGCAGAAGTGTTATCACCCCTGAGGACTGAGATGGAATGCCTCGTTTCCAGTAAAAAAGGGTTTTTGGATCTTTACACTCGCCATACGAAACACAGCATTATTAAGCTGCTATTTTACGGTGGCATTCTGTGAGAGCGTGGTCCTTCCCCGGTTAAGCCGACCCATTCGTGCTGCAACCATAATATAGCTGCAGCGTGGCTCTACCACGTATTAAAATTGACGTAGAAAAATTGCTGCACGCATTACGAACGCCGAATCAAAACGTTCAGTTTGAATGCGTAGAATGCTAAGGAGTTCTGTTTATACCGTGCCGTGTAGCGGCATAAAAGAGTTCACCACCACATACGCCCCTGGGTTGTGTCGTAAGATGTGACAGAGCTTAAAGAAACATGAGGTGAGTACCAGCAGCGTCTTCCTGATGAAAACTCAAAGTTAAAAAAACCTGCCGTTGCCAAGCATGACGACTATGGTAAATACTGAATATCTTCCCTATGAAGCATTTTTTTGGGGAAGGTTTATGTTTTGCAGTAGACTTTTATCCATATTAAACAAAACCGGAACACATTAATTGCTAAAGGTTACACCTAGTAGGGAATTATAAACAAAATTATCATACAGGCTTTGTTACAATTCCTTTTCACTGTTTTAAACTAGTAAGCGATTATAAACATTTTTTAGGACTTTTAGAAGTCTGCCTCCTAATAGCTGTTCTCCGCTACAAATTTAAAGTGACTTGCGTAGTGAAGTGCGTGCGCCAGACTTAGGCACAGAATACGTAATAGGTCATCGTCACTCTCACGTCCGAGACACGTGGCGTGGCGTGTGGCGTGGCGGGTGGCGTGGCGGGTGACGGCGGTGACGCGGTGACGTTCCAGACAAGGCGACATATTCCTGAGTCTTGTGGTTATAGAGACAAAACGAAATGTTTTTTTTTATTTAAAAAGGTAGACGAGCACACAGGCACGATGGGCTGCCTATGCGCTCGTTGATGGTAAGTGATTGCTGTTGCCCATAAATACCTACATGATTTTCAGATCAGATTTAAAATCAAAAAATGTAATTGTTTTATCACCCTTGAAGACTAAGATGAATAATGGTGTAAAATAGCAACTTAATGCTAGGTTTATTTCGTGTGGTGAGTGCTAAGAACCGGATACCCTTTTTACTGAAAACGAGGCATTCCATCTCAGTCCTCAGGGGCCCTCTAGGATAAATGTAAATATTCAATTGGGGATAAATGTATGTATATAAATGAAGATATCTATGGGTCACAGTATCAACTTACCATCAGGTCGACTGTGTGCTCCTTTGTCACCCTTATTCTATGAAAAAAAAAGTTTCGTTATCAATAAAGGCTCTCCGAATTCTCGTCACTCAGAATATGAAGCACAGCAGCATTATGCTACTATTTTTTTTATCCAGTCCACCTGATGGTATGTGGATGCTGTGGTCCATGACATCTACATTTACCCTCGATTGCAGATGCGTTGTCACCCCTGAGGACTAAGATGGAATGCCTCTTTTCCAGTAAAAAGTGTCTCAGGTTCTCTACACTCACCATACCAAACACATCAGCCTTAATCGCCGCTGGTATTCTGTGAGAGCGTTGTCTCACCCGGTGGAGCCAACCCATTCGTGCTTTGAAAACGCGGTAGAGCCACACTGTATGCCACGGTAGTCGTGGGTGGGCTCGAACGTGCTTTATCGTGCTACAATAGCTGCAGCGTGGCTCTACCACGTGATTTATGCAAGTTTTCTGTGAGAATGTGGTACTTTCCCACTCAAATCGATAATTCCTGCTGCAGACATACTACAGCTACGTATATACAAATTATAGGAAAAAGACTTTGTAACCCTAAAGAAATTATACGCATTGATTTAATGATATTAAAAAGTTCTTGCTGTTATAACCCCAGTTATAGGAGTTAGGAGCTTGGCAGCCTACCCTCTAAGCCCGACTGAGTCAAGTATAGAAGGTAGGTATGTTGACAAGATCCATCAAAATATGTCGACCAGATTTTAATATTATATCATCATGATCATTATCATCATCACAGCCAATCACAAGTTCACGCTTGAAAATATGTATACCATATTATATCACATAAAAAGGACGGATATTTTTGTCATATTTTTGTTGTTGCGCAAAAAGATATCTTTAATAAGGCATTTTAGTAAACGACGTATTCTTACCCGTTAATGTATTTTAAAGTAATTAAAAATATAATCGATATTTATGATGACCGTTTCGTCTCTGACTTTGCTTTGACAGAGATGAGATCAGTGAATCGACGCGTGTTTTATTCCGAACGATCTCTGTTTACATATGCCACAAGGAAGTTTCCATGGGACCGGAACATACTGTTATGTTAAGAGAATGAGCGATATGAAAATATGTTCTCAGAAATCCAAGCATGTGTAATGTTTGTTAGTAATTTTTATACAAACAAATTGTAGCGATCGATAAGAGCTCTTATCTTCACTTCTTTTTTATACTTTATCATTTTTCCTACAAATTAATATTAACAAAGGGCGGACTTTAGAGTCGCCAGGATAACCTCGAATGTATTAAAATTAAGTGACAGGTGTCTGTTTTATAAAGTGACATTATTTAAAAATTAAAATACACAAATAAGATAAAGTAAAAAAAAGTACTATTCCTACAATTCAATATACAATAATTAATCAAAGTAACGAATATAACTATGAAACAAAAATCAATGGTAATAAATTAATATAAACCTACGTAAAAATTCTATTCAAACTTAACAAAATCACAGATATAGAAACAAAATCACTCAAGAACAGCAGCACTTCGAGCGCAGTAACCACTATAATATCTTTTACGCGTCACCTACCTGGTCTAATTGTGATTGCATCCAGTCCAGAGACCCAACCAAACACACACAAAACATTTCAACAAAATCAGTCCAGCCGTACTCAAGTGGTGATATCTCATACATGCGGCAATTAATTTTTATTTATTTATAATTCTCTACTGATATAAATGTATTATACATATTATAAACCTTCTTGAATCATTCTGTCTATTGATGCAAACCGCATCAAAATCCGTTGCGTAGTTTAAAAGATCTAAGCGTACAGACGACGGGAAGCGACTTTGTTTTATTCTATGTAGATATTAAGTTACTAACATTTTCTTTAAATTATTACTAAATGAAATCACAACTCTATAGTAACTCTATACGAAATGCTAAAGACAACTTATATTCCCTCCCGTTAAGCACTCCAAGTAAGCTGAAAATGTTTGGAACCTCGACCACGACAGCTTTTTTATAGAATAGTGTGACAAACGAGCACACAGTCCAATTAGAAGTAAGTGGATGCTGTGGCCCATATATATTTACATCTATCCTCGATTAAGAATATGCAGATGTGTTATTATCCCTGAGGACTAAGATGGAATGCCTCGTTTCCAGTAAAAAGAGTACCGGTTCTCTACACTCACCATACGAACACAGCTTTATACCTGGTATTCTGTGAGAGCGTGGTCCTTTCCTAGTCGTGCCGACCCATTCGTGCTGCAACTATAAAATAGCTGCAGCACGGCTTTACCACAAAAAAGTTTATAAACCTTTTTAAAGGACATTGTTAATTCTCGCCTAAGAACCAACATAAATTTGACAATTACTAAAATTCTTATCGTTAATTATGCATTAGATAACATTCATTAGATAGTAACGGACACTTCTGAAGTATGGAGTCAAAATAAAAAGGACTTTATATTTTAAGCTTTGTACGTATTTTTTATTAATTTGCTACGTCTGGACTAATGTGATTTGGCCAATCGCACAATACCTCTTACATTTAACAGTATTTCAAAAGTTGGCATAAACTCAAATATATTATGAAAACGTTAATAATTTAAAATATACCTAAGATTAGTGTATACCACAAGGAATATAGTAAAATCATGTGCATTCATTAAAAATAACAATACTATTGTACTCTCATTGGCCAATCAACATTGTGCCACGCAAAAAAAATGTTATGTTGACAGATGACAAGACGATAAAATAGGCGTCAGACGTGCGATCGGTAATTATGTTGTTGAAGTTTGCATGGATGTCGAACAGGAGTTGATTACTGATTAGTGAATTACATTTACTACATTCTGAAAATGTATGGCTCTTGAGAGGGAGAATACATAGCCGCCATATTAGTAGTAAAACTGATTTTGTATACATTTTGGTTGATGAGCAATGATTTCAAAAGGAAGGATAGGCCGATCTAAATATTTTACTCATAACTTTTTCATACAAGAAAAAGTAGTGCATCTGTCATAATACAAACGTCATATCAAAACTCGACGTAACCAGGGTCAGATTTCGTAGTATAATTATGCTGATTGTACAATTATTTCATAGTTTTTAGTATATAGTATCGTAATAATACAAAGCGAAAATACCATAATTATTCCTAAAGGTTGACTTGTATTATTATTGGGTCCTTTTACATTTTAATATTAACCCGATATCGAGAATTTTTGTATTGTACATGAGTACCACGTTTTTCTTTCAATAAAATTAGAATTAGCTCCCTTTCTGGTCAATCGATGCTCGATCGATGCATTTATTTTGCATCCTTGATACAACTATAATGAGGGGCTACCACGATAAAAACTCTAAGCAATCGGTTTGAAAACAGAATTTGATAATATTTTATGTATCAGATTTTCAGATTCAATCAAGCAGGTATGGTTTCTTTTGTAGTCTTTTTGTTTAGTGTTATTGAATATAAAATATATTAGGTACCAATATTCAAAATTTAACTTACACCAAGTTCTTTAGACAAAAATTAAACCGAAATAAAAATAAAACCGCCAAAAAACGAAACGTATATATAAACTAGACGCGTGACGCCAAAATCCCGGCACATGGGAAAAAAGAAACATGAAACGTCAAACGTGATATAATTTTTTTGAATAGTATAATCTTATTTGTACATATTTTTGAGGATCTAAATCCAACCCTGGCCTAATCTTAGTAATGTAACTAAACTAACTGTAAAATAAAACTTTAAAAATAAATTATATAAAAATTTAACTGTAACAAAATTAATATAAAGTTATTTACCGATGATACGATATTCCATGTTTTTTTTTAATCTTTGTATCGTAATTTTTGCATTTTTTACCACGCAACTAAACATATTTTTATGACAGGCAAATCTGTCCTGCGCGCGCACTACTGTCGACCGATTCGCGTTGGCCCTAAACTGTTATTTTGGGGCCAGCGCACTGGTCCGTTTTAGTTGTTCGGTCGGCCCGGTCCTTACGCTAGTTAATATATAAGTCAATGTTGATGAGTCAGAAATTGGGAGGGAGGCAATAAAAAAATATCGTTGTAATTGTGTTGTTGGGCCCAGAACTATAGGTTGCTACGCCCATGTTATGACCATATTATGGTATTTAAGTTGGGCCCGATACCAAGAAAATATCAACCCCCTGCTCAATTCTTGAATAATATTTTGCTCGAAAGTAATGATGGTTGATAGTATCAATCATTACTTTGGTTGCCAAATGAGTGTATAAATTGTATTTAATTGGTATGAATAAAACAAATTTCTAACCACAACCTGAGTATTATTTACCGTATAAGTGCTAGACTAAGACTGAACTGCTTACATTAGCAATAACATAGTAATATTTCTTAAAAATAAAAGATTAACCTCAAAATCTCTACGATAACTGCTAATATCTCTGTTTTCGGAAGTGTCCGTCAAGAGTTATTGTTCTTACATACAATTATGTATAATTTCGGACTTAAAAAGGTATTTTTTGTTACCGTTGGTTCTTAGGCGAACATCGTATGGACGCGCGTCCTTTAATAGCCTCACGAATCATCTTCGATAGTAATTGATTTTTTCACGAGGATTCGTGGTCTATCAAATCTTATGTAATGACGTAAGCTGTCTAAAATATGATCACAGACTGCAGACTTGACAACACTTGATCTTGTCCCTTTTACCAGAGAAAAATGAATAAGAAGGCGTTTCAGTTCATATAGGTGTGGCAGCGAATAAAGCTAGTCGAGAAATAAAGAAAATAAACCAAGCGCCAACTTTTTTCCTGTTTATCAACGTTCTGATTTCTTGTGGTACTCGTAACCGTTTTATTGGTAATTTACGTCCGAAGGACGCGCGGGCGTATCTTTCTTCAACGTTTTCGTGCGATATAAACTTTTTTTTATAACAGCAGGACGATTGCGTAACTGATGGGAATCGTTTGTTCTTGGGAATCACCACGATACTTCATCATTTATTTTAGTAACATTAAATTAGATATTGATATTAATAAAATATTAGCGTCTGGTAGGACAAGTGCTAATCCGCCTTAAAAATATTACGGAGCCTGAAAAAAAAATTAGGAAGCACCTGGTGGAGTTATGAAAAAACGAAATAAAAGTTTACAAAACAATGCTAAATTTATAGATCCTAACCCAGACGAAGGCAAGGTGAGTCGCTAGGATATAAACACGTTTAGTAAAGTTAAATAAAGAAGATTAAAACGTAGAACCACTGACGTGTACCAAGTGACTTTTAAATAACTTTACAAAATCCTGTAAATAGAGTGCAGATTTTCACGCGGACGGAAAATTACCTCAATCAACACATTTTCATCACTGAGACGCATGACGTAAGGTACCCAGACTACATAATATTTAGTTTATGTTTATTTATAACGGTAAAATTACTCATCGTCTGTCATAATTCTCCCTTACGGTCCAAAGAATATCATTTCCTTCCATGTCCTGTGCGCACTCCTACATCAATACAAATAATTAAAATTGAAGTGTCAGCAGAACAGTTTCTTTTACAAAATGCATAATATGAAGGTAATATATTTATAAGGTATTTTTTTGTCTATCTGACTGTTTGTTCCGGTTGAAATGGCTGAACCGATTTTGACGGGACTTTCACTGGCAGATTAGCTGATGTTATAAGGAATACGTACGCCATTTTCACTAGGATCTTGTTGTGATGTGTGTTGATTTTGGGATTTTTCTAGTGTTTTATTATAAAATTGGTATGAAAGTTTTTATGTGAATATAATTTATCTTTTTACATAAATAATTTCGAGTTTTTTCGGGGGGAAAGGGGAATTTAATATATAGAAATAATAGTGATTTTCACGCCGCCGACATCCGCTTGGTATGTACCGGTATTTTGCTATCAAAATACAATAAAGTCTTTTTGTAATGAAGTAAAACCTGAGTTTTGTTTAGACCACAGAATAGAATAGATTTTATAATTTCAAACTTCTTCATAGAAAAGTAGTCTTCAAATATAAGTTTTAAAGGTTCAAAGTACTGTGGGTGGGGTGCGGTAGTATACGACCGCTCGGAATTTGACGGACACATGCGACTGCATGGGATTTTATGGGGATTGAAGGGTTAAATCAGCATTTGAAGTTGCAACTAAGAATTTCATCGGTGCCGTCGGGGATCGATCCCGGGTTGCTTCGCAAACTTTGAAATTAACAGCGAGCGTTTAGCCCCTGAGATACCACGGCTCTTCAGTTAACGGTTAATTTATTTTATTAGGCGATTATGTCAGGGTATGATAGTACAATACCGACACGAGAGCAATCAAAACGCATCTAGACTGAGACTAAAAATAATCTTGTGTCAATCAATCAAAAAAATCAAACCAATTTCAGGCTAAGTAAAGCCTGAAATTGATTTCCAGCATGGGCGCATAGGCGGCTCAACAGATGCGGTCCAACCTAATCAACATAAACAAGCAATAAAACATTCTATCTATTCAAACTCCTCAAAATATCTAAGTCCAAAATTATATTGGCTTTCACTATCGTTGGCGCGTCGCCCACATGACGTCACATAAACGTCAGATGTTTTACGTATTAACGTAACGTATACCTATACGTAACGTTAGCCGATCTGCTGAATTTTCCGTTATTTACAGATAAGCAGAAGATAAACCGTTGAGTTATGCCAGGGGATAGAAAAACAAACATCACAATTTTTACAGAAAACTGACCAGAGTTCGCAGTCAACGTAATAATAAATTGCTGCAAATTTTTTTTTATAGGATAAAGGTGACTAACGGGCGCACAGTCCACCTGAAGCTAATTGGTTGTTGTGACCCATAGACATCTACATCTATCCTCGATTACGAATCAAAATACAGACGCGTTGTCACCCGCAAGGACTAAGATGGAATGCCTAAAAAGAGTCTCCTGTTCTCTCCACTTACCATACGAAACACAGAAGCATTAAGCTGCTATTTTACGCTAGTATTCTGTGAGAGCGTGGTCCTTCCCCGGTCGAGCTGACCCATTCGTGCTACAACTATACCAGTAATATAACTGCAGCATGGCTCTATCACCTAAGAAATTTATGGCCACAATACGAATGGGTCGACTGAATACGTCGTGAGGTAAGAACTAAGCCGACTGGGGAGGGACTATGTTCGCACCGGATACCAGCGTAAAATAGCAGTATGCTGCTGATATTTCGCATTTCTTTTTAATAAAGTTGAAATGACAAGAAACTTTCAGATCACCTGGTGGATGGCAGCTACTGCAGGACATGAACCTCCAACTACTAAAATAATTTTGGATTTTTTTTAATTCTATATAGATGACATGTAATTCTTATTGAAAGCTATTTTTTACTTTATCACTAGTTTGGAAAAACCCTCTGTCCTGGGAAGAATCAGCAAGAAACCCAGCGGGACTCTTATTTAAAATAAATTTTACAATGTGAATGATTACAAAATATTTGTTTTAGAAATAGCTTGGAAGCGACCACCTCATTCCCGGGGGTTATTATCAACCATGTACATTTATATTGTAATAACTCTTTTTATACAGTTTTTGTTTAATTAAATATGTAAACTTTGTAATAGAGAAACCTGGCATATTTTCTGGGACTATGTGTAATAGCGTATACACTGCCCCAACATGAGTTACTGACTCTGTGGAGTCGGAAAACTGGTATCACTAGCTTTTTTTGTTCTAAGTGTTTACAGAGTGTACATCACTTTTTTTATTTCAAACAAAGAAGGTAACAGATACGTTGTAACCTCTGAGGACCGAGTGAATTACGTCACAGTATGTTATTATACCGGCTCTCTGACGCTTTCAGACCGGAACACGGAAATGCACGCAGTGGTGTTTGGCGGTAGAAATAGGTTAGACCTGGCACATTGTCACCCCTAGGGAGACTAGTGTGTGTAATAATTTACCAGCTTACGTCTTTCAATTCCGATTAAAATCTGCCTTAATATTTTTTTTTATAGAATAAGGGTGACTAACGAACACACAGCTTACCAGATGGTAAGTGGATTCTGTGGCCCATAGACATCTACATTTATCCTCGATTAAGAATCAAAACGCATATGCGTTGTCACCCGTGAGAATTTTCTTTTCGGACACGCTTGTTTTAGTAATAAGTAAAGAAAAACCCAAAAGGTGTGAACCAGCAAGTGATTTTAGATATTGACGAAAAATTATATGAAGTACAATAACATAGCCGTGAGCCGTGGTAGCTCAGATGGTTAACTCTCGCTGGAAATATAACAGAACGCGAGTAGCCCCGGGTTCGATCCCCGTCGGCACCAATGAAATTGTTTATTGCAATTTTAACCGGAACTGTACACCGGTAAACAAAACAACAATCAAAACAGTGGAGAAGACCTGGTTCACCACCCCGCTAAAAAGGCTAAGTCGATTTTGTCGGCAAATAAGGTGATGGCTTTGCCAGTATTCTGGGACTCGAAAGGTGTGATTTTATGATATGATTATCTTGAAAGTGGTCACGACTATAAACTCTCGATTACTACTGCACCTACTACGTCGTTTACGAGAGGAAATAATTAAAGAATTTATAACGTCGAGGAATGCTCAGAAAGAAAAGTCCTGTTTCATCACGTATAACGCCCGTGTTCGACACGTCAGTACAGTCAATGGTGATTCACAACTGTGGCTTTGAACTGTTACCGCATCCGCCGTCATATTCACCGATCTGGCACCATCAGACTTATTATCTGTTCCTCTATTCCGACCTAAAAAAGCACTTGGGATGTCAAAGATTTTCGACAAACGACGAGGTCAATGCAGCTGTATGACGCATATTTTGACTCTAAGGAAGAATCATTTTTTTTTCAGACGGTCTAAATGCTTGGAAGGGGAGGTGGCAAAAGTCGCCATATTGAACTTGTTGGTGATTATGTAGAAAAATAAAAATATAACTGCCTCCTATTTAGTATGTGTTTATTTTCTTGGTTAGGCCGAGTTACTCTTTTCAATCCACTTTCCTCGGTTGGTGCTTACGTTGCTTATGTTATCGATTATATTATGCAGAAATACCTTCGAACTTAGAAGATAATTTATTAATAACAAGACTCCAGCGCCGATAGCTGGTCCCGATTTTTTGTGATTTTCTTTTTTTGGCACTTAACCTATAAATCATTTTGGTCTATAAATATAGAATTTGTTAATAAGTTGACTACAGCGCCACTAATTGCAATGTTGCAAACGGGCCATCGTCTTGACAAAACAAATTGCATGAATATAACCTCAATCGGTCAACTCAAGTTGTTTATAAGCTTCAGAAGTCCATGCAAATAAATAAAATTTAAGTGCCTATTTGTAATGTCAAAATAACTGCTTTTTACTTAATGCATATAAAAGTATATACGATACTTATAACAAAAAAATCTATTTACAAAATTTATCTCTGTCTGTTTGTTCCGGCTAATATCTGCAATGGCTGGACGGATTTTAACGGGGCTTTCACTGGCAGATAACTGATGTTATAAGGAGTAACTTAGAATACTTTTATTTTAGAAATAGAATTAGTAGTTAAACCCATAAATCGCGTGTGAAGTCGCGGGGAACATCCAGTAAATAATACAAACGCTTTATCGAAAACTCAATGCAAACTAAACTGACATATCAGCCGCATACATAACATAACGCATATAGCGTCCCCTCCCACTGCTAAGCGCAGACCAATTATTATTTTTGAAGTTTTTGTGACATGCAGTGAACATGCAGCTTGTCGTGCTACCACTCAAAAGTATTATTACTACAATATGTGTAAGAACATAATAAACCATTACCAATTAATTGTCTGCTGTATGCTGATGATGCAGTGCTTATTGCACCACCAGAAGCAGAACTGCAGGCATTAGTCACGTGTATGAAAGAGGAATGTGAAATTAAAGGTCTCCGTTTGAATGCTAATAAAACTAAGGTTCTGGTATTTGAAAAGGACGAAGAGAAAACGAAATGTGAAATATGGGTAAATCAGGAATGTCTAGAACAGGTAAATGAAATTGTATACTTGGGGAGTGCTTTCAGCCGGGATGGAAGATGTGATTTAGATGTGGATAGGCGCGTCGCTGCCGGAAACAAAGTCAATGTGCCCTGAATGCATTAGTAAAAAGGCAAGGCGTGGTGAAGAGTGCACGCCTTGCAATACATAACGCAGTGTTGGTACCGACTTTGTTATATATAGGGCAGCGAAACCTGGGTATGCCAGAAGAAGCATAAAAGCAAGTTGAATGCAGTGGAGATGCGATCTCTTCGTAAAATGTGTGGCGTTACCATAGCCGACCGAAAGCGAAACGAAGAGATTCGCAATATGGCAGAATTGAAAGATGACCTTATCACAAAAATTGATAGGGGCGTACTCCAATGGTTTGGGCACGTTGAACGAATGAGTGAAGACCGAATGGTGAAGAAAATATATAGAGCGAAAGTAAATATTAAAAGGTGTCGAGGTAGACCGAGACTAACTTTCGAAGACCATGTGAGTAAATTGCTCGAAGAGGGGAGGGTCAAGAGTACTCGGATACCTAGACGTGCATGTATGAAGAAGTTAATGAACCTGAAAGAAGCGAAAGAGGTATGTAAGGATCGTGACACTTGGCGATCTGTTCTCTCTGGCTACCCCGTTAGGGAGTGTGCGTGAAGATAAGTAAGTAAGTAACATAATAAAAAATTACGATGTAAAAATGTTAGGTATGAAAATAAAAAGAATATTTAATTTTTAAACAACCCGGAATAATTGCCTCATCGAGTTTTAAAGCTATTTTAAATCAGGTACTTTTCAATTCAGGCGCAGAAGGTAAAAAAACTGCAGCGGCAACAAAATGACGGTACGCCCGGTTCCTGGAAAGTTCCAAGAAACGATTCGTGGTAATTCGCAGTCAGATTTGCGCGAAAGCCCGTTTTAATTAATACAGATGTGAAATGGAAAAGAAACCTAATTTATATATACGGAAGAACTATTTTTCCCTATCACGACTTTGTCACTGGTCCATCAATTTTATAAAACTACTATAATTTTCTCAATTGCAGTTATTCATTATTTTTTAAATTTTGTCGAAATAGTGAAAAGCATTAATATTCGTTCTCCGAAAATGAAAGACGCCTGAACGTATACAATTACAAAGATTAATAAAGTAATCAGATTAGTAAGAGCAAAAGTAAAATTAGCAAAAAATAATTTGTCGTGAAGTAGCGGCATAGAATAGAATAGAATAAATTTTTATTCAATATAAATTACATGTTGTAATTGTTATTGAAAGTCATTTTTACTTTACCACTGGTTCGAAAAAACCTCTGTCCTGAGAAAAATCAGCAAGAAACCCAGTGGGACTTTTAAAAAAAAATTATATTATAATGTCAATGGTCACAAATACTTTACAAAATTTATTTTAGAAACAGCATTTACATAATAAATTACACCACCCTTTTGCGTGAAGGTCAGAGGATCCAAGAAGTAAAATATATAAACCCGTAATGATGATCAGATACATGCAAAATAATATCACATACTAAATCGTCGAAGAAATAAAAAAATTACCTACAATTATGTTTTATTATTAGTTACTTTAAATTGCATTCTTATCTTTTAAAATGTTCTCATTTAAAATGAATGCATGGACATTGTACAGTGGATTTCGGGTATAACTACGTTGAAGGGACCACTCTATTTTATATCCGGAAGTTGTTACAGGCGAAGGTAAAGAGATACAGACACGTGCACATATATAGTTTATATTTATTTATTATTGAAAATATTTGCACACATAGTTATTCACTGGTGCATTTCAAAATGCTACTCAGAATATCACTTTGTAACTGAACCATAAATTTAACTCCGAAACCTACACGCTTCCCTACCTACTTAGCTGATATCTATAAACAAAAGGTAAAGGTCTCCATACTTGCTGACCATCTTTGCGGATGTAAACAAAAGATAAGAAATGTTTGTGAAAGAAAGAAAATGTTGTATCTTTGGCGGCCGACTCCGGTCGCAATATCTGCATAGGATTTCTAGAAATTTGTTGTAAATGGTCGCTACAACCAAGGTCGTAATAAATGAAACCCACTTATATATTGTATTTCAGAAAGTAGAATATTTTTTGTGTATATTCTGTCACTGTTGAAATGATAGCGCAGCTATTGACTTTCAAAAAGTGCTTTGTAAAAGCCAAATTTGAATACAAATATTTTTACTTTACCTTTGATTGATGAAGGTACCTACTATTCTTAGAATGGTTATCTTGTCATAATATACATAAATGACATAACATCTTCCGTTTGACTCGTTTGTTCCAAGCCTAGAAACTGAAACGCGGTAGAGCGGTGCGACATACAAACAAATAAATATAAAAAGAACATTTATTTTCGTGCACGTTAGAAATAGACCTAAGCATGCATCAGTACTAGTGGCTAGCGGATCTGTAAAATGCGTTTGAGATACTCCTTTACGTGAACTGTTTGTTGTTTGACCCAAAATGAAAAACAGTGTGATGTGAGTTATACCGATAACAAATTTACGAAAACTACATTTAGATATTTCTTCGCACAAATCTACACAAAAAATTCTATTTATATAAAGTCTAGTCTAAAAACATTACCCTAATTCATTGTGTCGTCAAACTCGACTCATAGGAATACATTGTGCCATAACATATAGATATATGTAGAATGTAGATCCATCTAGCGCGCTGATCCGCTTTCAAACAAAAAACAGAAACCAAGGGTATTTTTGTTTAAACACTCCTACTTTTGAAGACCGAATGAAGATGCTAGACATCCCTAGTCAGTAAATTCTTCTTTTTTTTAAATACAATATAAGCTCAATGTTTATGGCCCAAAAATTAACGAAAGTAAATTACAAGATTATGTAAAAATCTCTTAAGTATAAATATAACTCTTTATTGCTTAATATACTACAAGCTTTAACAGCTGACAACATAAGTGAAATGTTTCATAATAGTTTTAATTCGAAATAAAATTAAATATTTCGAAATTATATCTTCGTAACTGTATTATAAAAGCAGGCCCCAAAATACATCCCTCTGGAAGACCCTAACGCGAAACAATATACTTCTAAACTAAAGTGATCATTAAATTGTTTTGATTATGTTCTTTAATATTAGTAACCACTATCTCAAGCATAAAGTTCTGTTAAGGTCAACATAATCAATTATATAACTCAATTCGTGACGGTAAAAATGGTGGTATAAGTTGTCAAATACCTTTAATAATACAATTATAAATTTATTTAGATAAGGAAACTAATTCATTATTTTAAATATTAATATTACTTGTCGAATAAAGCATATCTTCATAGTTCTAATGTCGACGTCAAGAAATTTATCAAGGACCCAGCCAACTATATATCAAGACATTTATATGAAAAACGCTTAGTAACAAAACAGATAACTAGACGCGTTAATATCATACTCAGCGTAGTTTACTATAGTGTCAGATAAACTTTAACACTCAATCTTTGATACAGGAATACAGCATTAATAAGTGGTTATCAGCCGGCACGTGGTTGTATCATCATTGAAAGGCCAAAGGTTTCGTCATTGAGATTTAAAAAAAACTGATAACATAACTTGACTTCTGTAGAATATTATTGTAAAGTAAATTTTTGCCAGTTATATAGATAATCATCACTCGTAATCAAAAATAACTTTTCAATTATATACACTCTGGGTGATTTACTACAATTTTCCGCTAAAAATGACCAGCTGCACAGTGACAATTGCAATTTTCATTAATTAGTTACCGAATACATTTAGGAACAGATAAGAATAATAAGTAAGAGATTACTTATTAAGAAAGAAAGAAAAGGTTTGTAAATATCAATCAACCGTTTTTATGCAGATTACGAAAAAATTTGAATAAATAACAACATGTTATATTACTTATCGTAAATCAAGCTTACAAAGCGCGCATACTTTGCTGAAAGACTTATTTATTGGCGACAAATGAGAAATTTTTACAAGTAAACAAACACCAAGTCCATAAAAAAGAGTATTGCATCTGCACAAAAGGTTCCTGATTTCAAATTAAAAATAAACTAACAAAAGCGAAAATTGGCTAATTGTTAGATCGTATACTACTTGTTGGATTATATATTCGCTTCTTGTTATATCGTCTCATTAAGTCTTGATAAAGAAAAAGCTATGATTTAACTTTGAATTTACATTAAACTAATAACACAAATTTTTTTCTACGAATCTTTTGGGAATTATCTCAGAAATTTCTATAGCAAACTATAATCTTATCGTCAATGAAATTCAAAAGAATGGCTTACATTGCGAATATAATTTAGGAACTAATAATTAACCACATAAAGAGTGTAAGGGGAAAAATGTCGAAAAACAAATGCATCTCAACGCGGTGCACCCTGATGGATGGACGTGGCTCTGCCGGCCGATTAATGGGAAAAATAATTACATAACCAGTCTAAGAAAACTGGGTGTTAAATATCTGGAAATAGATTGTTACGTTATTATCATTAATTATGGTCTCAAAATAACTAATTAGTTAAAAACTAAAATTTAGAGAAAATATTGCCATATAAATGTAGATATATTTTAATGATATCCGCCCCATTTAATAAATGGATGTTTGAGCTTAACTTATTATAACACATTTAGGTTGAACTTATAGCCATAGACATAAATATAATTTACTATCTTCGACTGTTAAAATTACTATGCATTTATAATCTATAAGGCATTAGAATAACAACAACCGCGGTCTATGTATAATTGAAATAAATCGGTTGCATCAATCGAGACTGTCATAAAAGGGGAGCGATCTCGACAATAAGATTTATTTATTTGATACATATCAATTGACCGACCGTGCAGTGGCGGTGGAAGAATCCACTACCCCATATCGTTCCATAAGTGTAGTAAGAGGCGATAGGGGGATGCAAACCACAAAATGGACAGCAATGCCTTACTAAAAAGCTAAGAACAAAAATAATTGGGTATTCTAATCCACCTGAAAAGCGTGGCAACTATGGCAAATGTCTCATCCTATGAAGTAATCTACGGTAACAAACATAATGTGCACTCACCTAAGCACATATGCGTCGACTTGCTCGCTCTGCGTGAAAGAAATGATCTCGCATCGGACGATCTTGAGGACGCTCTCCCATTGTTGTCTGCAGACAATAAGAGAATTTAAATGAGTCTAAAATGTTTTTGATGGCGACAACATCCGTATATGTTTTGGCGATCTTCCATTTTCCTAGTACAATCACCAGTCTCGGTCTCTCACAAATAATATAAAGTATTTATTGTAATGTGTGTGTATTCTTGTACAAAGTAAGCCAAGTTTGTCGAAAAATAAATGTAATTAAACAAAACATTTGGCTTATATGGTATGGTGAACCCAAACAAAACGGCTATGAGTAAGCAAGTATGCGGCACACAGCCCACCTGATGCTGAGGACTAATAAAAAGGGTCTCTGGTTCTGTACACATACCACATAGAACTAATCAGTATTTTGCGGCTATTTTACGGTGACATCCTTTGAAAGCATTGTCTTTCTTCAGTCTAGCCGACCTATCGTTCTGCACCCATAATATATTAGCAGAGTTGCTGGGTTGGATATAGATATCCGGTACTTGATTTTAATTAAGTTTTCATTTTAGGAGGCTTGTCAGGGTTAATCTTGAACCTTTTACATTGTTTTTGGATGTCGGAAATGCGTTTTGAATTAATTACAATAAAAACAAATTTCACTAAAAGTTGTTTAATAACGAAATGCAAATATGTCAATTTGTTCTAGTATTATGACGTAGACGTCCGCTACTTGATTTTTTTAATTTTATTTTCAATTTAGGAGGTTTTTAGGGATAAGCTCGAACCTTTTGCACTGTTTTTGGATTTCGAAAAAGCCTTTTGAATTAATTACAATAAAAATAAATTTCACAAAATATTGCATATAATGAAACGCAAATATGTCAATTTGTTTTTTAGTTTTTAACACAGATACACTAATAAAAAAGTCAATCACGCGGATCCAGATAATCCATTTGTGGCTGAAGACGGTACTCATATACAACAAATTGAGTCGCAGTGGAGAGCAGTCAAGAGGTATTTCCAGAAAACAAAAAATTATAACAATTTACATTACATTATTTCATTTACCACTGTCATAACAGAGTTTAGGGCAACCTGACTTTATAGATACCATTGGTTGAATCGGTTCTAAAACTGAATTAGTTCGCCCCGACTTCACGTAATCTTTCTGCCCTACCCCTAGTGTTTTTGTAAAGCCGTAGGCGCGGAGGGAGAGCAGCCTCCGCACGCTGTAGCAAATCGCAGGCCCCTGAGTGAGACGAGTATGGGTGCCTATTATTTGCTACGCAAGCAAAAAAATGTGTGTATAAAAAAATGAGGTTTTGATTTTACAACAAAATTATTGCTCCCACCACTCTAAGTGAGTACTAGATGTCTATAGTTTAACCGAGCGGCTTGCTAAGCGACCTTGAATTTGCTCATGCAGTAAAGGGCCACATTTGCACAACCTTGTTTTTAAGTTTTGAGACATATGTAAGAAGAAGCTGTGTCGTAATCTCCAAAACACTTCTCGGACAAGTTAAATCTATCGATTAATCTTAATACTTTCGATCAAAGTTGGACCTACTTAATGAGAAAATTTGTCTACTAAATAAGCATACTCCTCAACAACTTCAGTATAGAACTTCCAATAACTACCAGCTGTAATAAGGACATTACATTATTTTTATTTATTTACTAGCTGTTCCCCGCAATTTCATCAGCATGGAATTTATTACGATTGGTTTTCATGGGTTTCAAATTTTTTATGCAGAACCATAATTATATTTCTAAAATGAAAGTAGCCTAAGTTACTCCTTATAACAAGAATTATCTGCCAGTGAAAGTCCTGTCAAAATCCGTCAAGCCATTTCGGAGATTAGCCAGAACAAACAGACAGTTTTAAAAACTGTTTTTTTTTGTTTTAAGTAGCAACCATACATTCATATGCATTTAGCAAAAAGCTGTTATTTTGACTTAACAAACAGGCACAGAGGTGAAACACAGGCAGCTTTTGGATTCAGAGCTGCTGAGAATTTCTTGACAATAAAACACTAACTGATTGTGGTCTGACCTGGAATTTGAATCAACGACCAAATGATCAGCAGTTGTGCTTACCACTAGACCAAGCAAGCAGTTAAAATTATTACTATCATTAAAACCATCCAACAACTTATCACTTGACATATTGTTGCTGCTTCGTAATCATCACTGGACTGGATACTTTAAATAATAATATAAAGTCAAGTCAAAGTCGTCCCTACTGCGGAGACCTTGTTTTTGCACTTATTTTTACATAACCTCCACACTATGTGACTCTCTCATGTATCGTAGAGGCAGTTAGTTTTTTTATATATAGGAGGGGGCAAACCAGCATACGGCTCACCTGATGGTAAGTGATTACCGCCGCCCATGAGCAACTGCAACACCAGGGGGAATTGCAGATGCGTTGCTGGTCTTTTAAAAAAGAGTAGGCTCTTTTCTTGAAGGTCCCTAAGTCGAGTCGGTCCGGAAAAATCTCTGGTGGTAGTCGATTCCACAAGGAAGTTGTGCGAGGAAGAAAACTTCTTTTAAATCGCACGGTGGTGGACCGCCAGTCATCAAGATGGTATGGATGATAACGTGAGTTTTGTCGCGATGTGCGATGGTGAAATTGTGTAGCTGGAATTAGTCCGACCAATTCTTCAGAGCACTCCCCGTGGTAGATGCGATAAAAAACGCAAAGAGATGCAATATCTCTCCGCAGTGCCAGTGAGTCAAGCCGATCGGAAAGAGCTCGGACGCCGACGATTCGAACAGCTCTGCGCTGGATGCGATCAAATGGAAGGAGCTGGCGGCATTGGGGAGCCCCGGTCCAGAGATGGGAACAGTATTCCATATGCGGCCGAACCTGCGCCTTGTAACGTTGGAGGCGGTGAGCCGGCATGAAATACTGTCCCGCTCTGCTGAGCAAGTTTTTATAGGCCAATTTGGCTTTCTCTTCCAAGTAACCACGAAACTGCACGTCACTCGATATGTCGACGCCGAAGATTCCAACACTGGCTGAGGCAACAAGGGAAGTGCCTTGAAACTGAGGAGATACGACGAAGGGGTTTTTTTAGCTGTAAACGCGCAAACTTGTGTCTTCTGGGGACTAAACGGGACTAGATTTAGTCGCCCCCAGTCCGAGACTTTGTTCAACTAAGTTTCGACTTCAGACAAAAGTTTGTCCCGGTACTCTGCGACGTTTTCCCGAGCAATATGGGTACGGCCGGTGTATAAAGCATCACCAATGCTGTCCTCTGCATAGCAATGAATGTTTCCGGTTTGCAACATGTCATTTGATATGCAGAAGAAACAGCGTTGGTGACACACCTTGTGGAACACCAGCGTTAATGAGCTTGTAATCGGAGCATGCACCGTCTACTACGACCTTGAGGCTCCGATCAGCAAGAAAACTGGTGATCCAATTGCACAATTTCTCGGGAAGCCCATAAGGAAGCTTCGTAACAAGCGCTTTGTGCCGAACCCGATCGAAGGCCTTCGCTATGTCCAAACTAACGGCCAACGTCTCCCCCTTGGACTCTACTGCCTCCGCCCATTTATGAGTTAGGTAACGTAGAAGATCACAAGCTGCGCGACCGCGACGGAAACCGTACTGACGGTTACTAATCAGCTGGTGATCTTCAAGGTACGGCATGAGCTGACTGTTAATAATGGATTCCATTATTTTAGAGAACAAGGAGATGATGGCGATAGGCTTATAGTTGGACGGATCACAGCGGTTACCTTTTTTAGGGATCGGGTGCAAGAGGGCTGTCTTCCATGATTTCGGGACTACGCAGAAGGAGTAGGAGTACTCCATCCGAGGAGGAGGACGCCATCCAGCCCACTCGACTTGTTGACGTCCAGGGAGAGACGTGCTCTTCGCACTGAGCGTTGGCTAAACAAGACATCCTGCATGGAGCACTCACTCCGACAATGACACTTTTGAAGGACCTGGAGGCAAATTTGTACTTCTTTTTAAGGGCGCTGGTATTTGCATCCCGAGCCGAGGCCTGGTAGAACTCCTGCTTATGGTGTAGTACAATTTTACAGGAGCGACCAAACCAAGGCTGGGTTCTGCCTCCGATAGGTACCACAGATGATGGAATAAAAAGTTCCATTCCCTGTAGCGCCACATCAGTGACAGAATCAGCAACAACGCTGGGATCATCCGGCGAGAAGCAAACCCGCCCCTAAGGGTAGGATGCAAAAAAAAGATCGCATTCCGTCTCAGTCTGCTGACCTATAATGCCAAACATGGCGGCAACCTGCAGTACGCAACCGCGATGAAAGCGTGAGTGGCGCCGTACTCCAGATCAGACAATGGTCAGAGGAGCCAAGTGGGGCATCGACGGAGACCTGATATCTGTCTGGATGAGAGGTCAGCAGAAGGTCCAACAAGGAAGTACACGATCTTCCACATCTGGGATCCGCGTAGGTGAGGTAACCAGTTATGTCAGTACATATGCCAAAGCAATCATAAACCGATCTATCCGCACGATTGGTTAAACGAGAACCAAGAATTTCAGCGTGGTGGGCGTTAAAATCTCCAAGTATCACGATCCCTGCGGATGGGATCTGTTGTGGCACGGAGTCTGTAGCCATCTGAATGTGGTCGATGAGTCGGTTTGTTTGTAAGAGAGATACAAAGAATCAGCTGGAGTGGACATCTGTGTCTTGGTTATAAAGAGCAAGGCCGGCTTCGCTGTATCCAGATGGTACTGGACTGCGTTAAGGTTTGAATGAAGTTCTCTGATGTTGCAGAAACTCACGGATAGTATGGCAGCAGGCCTTTGACTTATTGCTACGTTTGTCGAAAGCAGGCTTAATCTCGAGTGGAATTTTGCCGCCCCCCCAACAGAATATGCGGGGCAGCCTGAGCACCCACGCTCAGGAGTGGAGTAGCCTCGTCGTGGATGCTCAGCGAGGGATTCTTTAGGGGTGTTGGTACTCTCCTGGGGTAGTCTTGCATATAATTCAGCTACCATGTTGACGCAGATTGGGCCTCCGGCCACCTTCACTCACCAGACCAAATGCAGAAGCAAAGCTTCTACTTCACGCCAGTCTCCTGTGAGATTGTGGTACCACCCTGGTTTGAGCTGGCTGCATGCAATAGCAAAGGCTGCCGCATAGCTCTACCACTGTTAATACCATGTTATAGTTTGTATATATAAATTTCACGAGGATAAACATCCAGAACCAGAAAATTATTTGAAGGGCATACAAATAATTGTTCCATGTGGTATTAAAACCCATGGCCCTTAGTGCTGCAACCCATTGCTAAGCCACTGCGCCATGGTGTCGTCATAATAATATTATAATAACATTAACATATTAATAAACTAAGTACAATTTTTTTTAATAAACAATAAAATTTACTGCAATTTTTTGAAATAAGGCTATATAGATAAACTATTGTTAAACATAATATTATGTTTAAATTACTTGAAGAAAATAATAATATTAATAAGTTGGCGAACTTTTTCAAAATTTAATTGTAAATATTATGATTATAATAAACAGGTACTTTGCAAAAAATATAGGGTTGTTAAGGTCAAATATATGTTTGTTATCTCTACTACAAAATTTAGTAACCTACCAATTTGTGGGTCCGAATACCTTAATACTATAAATATATATTGGTGACAGACAAAATTGCTACATGTTAATAGAGACTGACTATAGCATAATGCTTTTAAAAAAGGTTCAAAGCATAATGATTTCTTAAATTTACACGAACACTACACATTGAATGAAACTAAATTTACGAATTCTATCGTGTCTAATTAATATTAATATTCAAAAACTGAAGGTAGCCGGGCTAACAATGACATTGGGACGTCAAACATCGCAGTCTCCCCGTGACCATGGGTGCTGTAAAGCACCCGAAAAGTCGGGAATTAAAAATAAGTAAAAGTAATTAATTAAATGCAATAGAATCCGTAAATATAGTTTTATTCAAAGGTTCAAAGCAGCAAACAATATTCATTTTAAAGTAATATTTTAATATATTTTATAGTTATGATTGTTTTTAGTCTTCTCTACAATATTTTACAAATAATAGCCTAGAAAATACTATATTGGTTATAAAAATAGTTGGCAACCATACCAACTTATCAATCTTTATTTCCAAAAAACCTGTTCCATGTAAGGAGTGGAAACGAGTTATGAGATTTTCCAATTCCCTGTATTAACATTAAATGTTAAGTTTTTATGTAGAAATATTTCAAGCAAGCACTTGATCTTCAAGTGAAGATAAAAAAGATTTAAAATAACGTCTAAAACCTCATTCTATACCTACAAATGTGAACATTTTAATTATTATACCAGCTTGATTTAAATTATTTATATATTGGTAGTTCAAAGGATAATATATATAAAAGGATAGAAATTAATTTATATTCAGAAATTAGTCATATCTAATAATGTGTAAGAAAAATTTTAATTGGCTTAATATTACTATATTTATAATTTTAGTCACAGATCCGAAAAAAACTATGAGCAATGTTAGTTGAATATCACAATTATTTTAGGTACTCAAAATTTGTAGTTAAGGAAATTTTAATAAAAATTTACGTGTTCTGTTCTAATCAATTACTTGTAGCAATGGTAAGTCCTCAAACTATTTATACTTATTTATAATGAAACGAAATCAAATAACTTAAATGTAATATCTTCAAGAGATTCATGGCGTGAAATTGTGTACCTATTTAGTGGTTTACCGTCAACGAACCGTTGTACCTGCGACGAGACACCGGCACTTCAATCTCGGCATAGTATTTACAATACCTAGACGAACAGCTGATTCTAGAAGGTTCATTTCATAGCAACAATGTGATAAAAAAATAACATGGCTTTATATAACAATATTTATACAATTTTAGAAATAGGAATTATAATAATATAATTTGTTAATAAACAATGATACGCTATAGAAGTACAAAAAGGTTATATGCATAACCGGCAACCAAAAATGTCCAATAAAGACGTAGTTAAAAATATATTCTAATATGTTTCATCTTTACTTACCGAGTAATTTTCCTCAAGTCAGCATGTTTAGCCGGCGTGAACCATATTTCTATTAGTTTTTCAACACCTTCAAAAAACTGATCGTTACTATCATTATTAGATATTATTTCTGTTTCAGCCATAGCTGTTTTATTTCAGTTTTAATTGAGAAAAATATTATTAACAATTTGATTCCCGTTGGAAACGAGACAACAACCGCTAAATTCAAGTGACAGAAATTGACTGAAGAAAAACTGAAACAGCTGAATGAAACAAAATTATTGACAAACTGTAGATGACTGAGGAGATGGACTTATCAACATCTCTTTCTTTCAGAGCGAGCGAGTCGGCAGAGGCTTGGCAGCGGCACGTTTGCGTTCACCCGCCTTTCACCCGTTTAGAGCACAGACTAACTAGCAGGCAGAATTCAATCGAATCTCCGAACAGAGTACTTCCAGCGTGGACTCTTATCTATGAGCATAGATAATATATGTATATTATTTTATGAATTAATAAATATTAGCAGAATTCTATCAAGTTATGCCACAAATTAAAACCAGAAAAAAATGACATGTGTCGGTCAAATTTTTTCATCCTGAAAATTTTCTTAAATTATTTCATAAGCATTAATGATGTTTGCTTAATCGCAGTTATTGTCGGTTCAGAATATTTAGTTTTCGTTTGTAGGAATTTCCTCGTGAAAAAATCTTTACATACACAATGTATGTAAAGATTTTTTGTGAGGTGTTAACTCTGTATGAGATAATAAGTAACTATAAATGAATTTGTTATTTTAAAATTTATGCACGATATGTGACCAGAACTGACGAGCGAAACTCAATGGTTTCAAAAGGGAGGATAGGCCCATCTAAATATTTTACTCATAACTTTTTCATACAAGAAAAAGTAACGCATTTGTCATAATACAAACGTCACACGACGTAACCAGGGTCGGATTTCGTAGTAGTTTCGATCGGAGTTTGTAGTATATAATATCGTAATAATACTAAGCGAAAATACCATAATTTTACCTAAAAGTCGACTTGTATTATTATTGGGTCCTTTAACTTTTTAATATTAACCCTACGATATCTAGAATTTCTGTATTGTACATGAGTACCGCGTTTTTAAAATAAAATTAAAATTAACTCCCTTTCTGGTTAATCGGTGCTCGATCGATGCATTTATGTAGCATACTTGATACAACTATAATGAGGGGCTACCACGATAAAAACTCTATGCTCCAGAAGCAATCAAGTTTGAAAAACTTTTGATGGTTTCTTTTGTACTCTTTTCGTTTTACCCTCATTTTCAACATCATCATTTTCAACAGTTCAAAATTTAACTTACACTATGAAGTTATAAGTTCTTTAAACAAAAATAAAAATAAAACCATCAAAAAACGAAACGTACAGATAAACTAGACGTATGACGCCAAAATCCCGGCACATGGGAAAAAAGTAACATGAAACGTCAAACGTGATATAATTTTTTAAACATAGTATAATTTTATTTTACATGTACAATATTTTTGAGGATCTGAATCCAACCCTGGCCTAATCTTGGTAACGTAACTAAACTAACTGTAAAATAAAACTTTAAAAATAAGTTTATATAATAATTTAATTGTACTAAAATTAATATAAAAGTTATTAACCTCTGATACGATATCACATGTTCTTTTTTTATCTTGGTATCGTAATTTTTGCACTCTTTTACCACGCAACTAGACATATTTATGACAGACATATCTGTCCTGCGCGCGCACCACTGTCAACCACTGACCTCTATATATACAAATACACTGGACTGGCTATACCATATGAAGTGATTGTGCCAATTTGAAGCGTCGCTAAAGGATATCTTGAAAAATAAAATTGACATAATATGCCAAAATCTGTTGTTTTATTTATATTGTCTTATTTCATAAGTCTGTATTTTGAACTTTTAAACTAAAAAACGAAAGTATTTTGTTGTTGATTGTGTATAGTATTAGTTATATAATAAGAATTATTTTTTTTAATAATGAGAGTGTGCGTAATCTGTAAAACTCGTTACCATAAGGGAAGGGTATAACATTTCACAAGTAAGTAAATTTGCAGCAAATATTAAACAAATTAAAACTATTTGATAATATAAGTACTTAAAAATTTGTTACTTATCTTAATATCATATATACCAACATGTTTGGCTGTATATTACGGAGTTTTGATAAACAATAAAATTCAATAGGGTTGTCGAGTTCCTTGTCTGTAATACTTATCGATGTTCTTTCCTACCCATATGTGTTAACAAAAAAGTCGCCAACAATGGATGATTATCAAATTTTTATTAATTAACAGGTTTCCAATTGAATCTAGAATAAAATTATGGCTTAAAAGCATAAATATTATAAATTCGCGTCCGAAACAAAATGATCATATTTGTTCCAAACATTTTACAGACGACTGTTTTATTAGACATGAGAACTGCACCACTTTGAAAAAGTGCAGTATATCGACAATATTTTCTGGTACCAGTACCAGTAAGTATAAAAATATTAGATTATTATTACGAATGTTTTTTTTTATTTTTTCTTTCCTAATTTTTCACCAAACTCAAGGGCCATAGCCAAGTGTCGAAAGATCGCCTGATGATGTCGAGCCACGTTGGATGTGTGTTAGTGGGCTGCGGTTAGAGGAGATTCCTCTCCCTGGACCGGTGTAGTCAAGGTGAAGTCGTAAGGGAAGAGGAGTGTTGGTATGGTGATTGGACTATTTTTGGCGACTTTGGTAAGGCTGCACCACTTGATGCTTCCAAGTGCTCGTTTTTCCCTGAGTCCATTCACATATCGGGCTTGGGGAGTCCGTAATGCAGCTCGTATCTCTATAAATGTTTCCTCGGTTTAAGATCTTTGTAGAATATTTAGAGACGATACCAGGAGACCTGACGGTATAGGTTTGGTTGCTTGAGAGAGGGAGAGAGAGAAAGATAAAGCTTTAGTGTGGGATACTACTTGCGAACACTTTGACAGCATCCCATCTCAGGGGTACCTCGTCTAAAGCAGGAGTGGCATTAGAGGCAACTTAACCAAGTAAATAGTACATAGTATTTGGAAGATAAGTACATATTTGTACAATTTGCTGTAGAGACTATTGGTCCGTAGGGTGCACGTGCGGTGTAGTTCCTAAAAAACTGCGACTGATCATCGCTGCTGGTAATAAGAAGTTGTTTAGTTTGTTGTTTCCTCGCTTGAAGGCTAAGTATAGCCATTCAATGAGGACACGTCGCCAGCATTCTTGGGACGATACCACAGAAAGTAGGACTTTATGATAAATTCAGATATTTTTTTTAATATTGTAATTTCAATTTCGAAAATGACGTGTAAATAACTGAGAACTATGTAATTCAAAGTTTATTTATATTATCTTGCTAGCTCGTACCCGGCGCATTGCCGCTGCAGAAGAAATAATTGTGGAAATATCGTTAAAAATATGGAACAGTTATATAGCATAATAAGGAATGACAATACAATCATTGAATTAGAATGATATATAACTTTCTATAACTTTCAAATAAATATTCGGTATAATACGCACGCCACCCAGTGTCAGTTAATTGTACCATGGGTATAACCTTCGCACAAGTGCTACCAATAAGTTGGCTAAGTTTGACCGCAATCTGATGAACAAAAGTACGAACAAACATAAATTTTTTATAGTAGAAAAAATTTAATGTCTATAGACAGACCTGTAGTTGATTAGAATAGACGTTATTATAGCAGCTGATTTGTTTTTTATAATAACATAACTAAATGAACGGTTGACAATAAATTATTTTAGAAATTATGTTTTTATTTTTATTTTGTGTAGTTAGTTTAATCTTAATAATTTTTTTGGTTGAATGGTTAAGGGCTACGATGGCTATTCGAGTACAGAACCGGAGTTTGAACTTATCCAGCCGCAGAGAGGTGTAAGACAGGGTGACGTTATATCCCGTCTCTTCACTGCTGCATTGTAAGACGTTTTCAAGCTACTGGACTGGAAATGATACGATATTAATGTCAATGGCGTGTATGTCACTCACGTTCGATTTGCCGACAGTATAGTCCTTAAGGCAGAATCGCTGGAGGACCTACGCACTATTTTCAATGAACTCAATCGTGTCTCCCAACGGATAGGTCTTAAGATGAACATGGACAAAACAAAAGTCATGTGTAATGTCCATGTCACACCTATGCCGGTGATTTTTGGGAGCACTTAGCTGAAGTTATTGACGAGTATTTTTACTTGGGACAAATAGCCCGACTAGGTAAATTCAACTTTGACCGACAGGTCGATCGACGAATTCAAATTGGCTGGGCACCGTTCAGGAGATTACAACACATCTTCTCGTCAGGAATACCTCAAAACTAGATTCCTTTCACTGCTGGCTGTATGAGGAAGCTCGAAGTCACTCAGCGAGCTATGAAGGGGGCTATGGTCAGGGGTTCAAACTTAGGAATGAGGATATCTGCAGCAGAACCAGAGTGACCGACATCGCCCAATGGATTAGTAAGCTGAAGTGGCAATTGACCGGCCATATGGCTCGAAGAACTGAATACCGATGGGGAAAAATGTTCTCGATTGGCAGCCTTGTACCGGCGGGTGAAGTGTAGGACGTTCCCCCACTAGATGGAGTCAAAACTCGTAAGACATGCAGGAAGTTGATGGATGCAGGTAGCTCAGGACCGTGCTTTGTGGCATTGTGGCATTCCTTGGGGGAGGCCTATGTTAAGCAGTGGACTTGTGAAGGGAACTTTTAATGATGATGAATGATAATGGCATTATATTAATATGATACATTAATAGAATGGACGTTACGGGTCGAGTCCATCTATCCATAGAGTCCATTCTATTGATTTAGATATAGGTAGGTTATAGAATTTTTATCGATATAATTTGGTACATTGTTTTATCCCTATTATTAGTTCCGTGGATGTGCACTTCTGCTGTCAGCGCCAAAATGGCGGAATTCAAATCGCTTCAGCATGTCACGGTGTGTAGCCAGTCCAGCGTACTTGTATATATATAGAGGTCAGTGCTGTCAACTAATTCGCGTTGGCCCTAAACTGTTATTTCAGGGCCAGCACACTGGTCCGTTTTAGTTGTTCGGTAGGCCCGGTCCTTACGCTAGTAATATATAAGTCAATGTCGAAACTAAGTTAAGTGTAATATGCAATTAAAAAGCACAAATTCATCTTATCACTTTTAGCAGGTTTCCTACAATAGAATAAGAAAAACTTATGACAATATTGCGGTAAGTCTTTAAACATTTTAAATTTATTGATCATTATTTGTAGAAATTGTTGCAATATCAACTCAAATTTTATCTGTTTCAAATCATTTATTTGCTTAATTTGAAACCACATGCTAATATAAAATATATTCGAGTAATATTGATGCAATGTCTCAAATGTATGGGAATTTACCCCATAGGTTTGTGAGGCTTGAGCCAAAATTACTTAAATATGCCTTATAACCCTATTACACTACCCTGAATCAGGGTAGGCCTACGCCCTGATTCAGGTTGGTGTAATAAGAGAAAGGGAGTAATGGTCCCTAATTAGGGCGTCAAAGTGGACCCGGTCTGCAGTGCCCTTCTACCGTTCAGTTTAATAACACTAAGGGAGTTAGGGCACTTATTTGATGCGCGACTAGGAATGCAAACGATACAGCAATTCTTTCAAACATGGATATATCGTTATAGATAAACATGGTTCTTCATGAGCTATGTTTTATGAACGATGTTTTGCCGTCAAAGGATATGAAATAACCAACTATTCGAAGGTATAAAATTCCGTATGTTAAAAGTTACGAACGATGATTATCACGAATTTTATGTTGCCAAAAAAAATATTCGTCTAAATTTATTAAAGTTAGAAGGTTTACGGCTATTTATCATAAATAACTCAATCCTGAAAATTTTAACTACGAATCAAATTACAGGCGAATGGTCATTCTGCCGAAAAAAAATATACTTGAACTTCAGAAGTACAATTGCCTTCTATCGGTAATTCCATTTTCGATGTAAAATTGTAGTTATTTTTATTGAGATAATTAAGTTTACAGATATTGAAAATGGATTGAAATTGTTTTATTCATTTTCTTATTAATAATTATATTGTTTAAGCTTTAACTTAATGAATAGCTTTTGTAATGGAAATTATTTTATCGACTTACGGTACTTCGTATTTAGTTATAATCATTTCTCTGAAGTATTGATTTTTATGGATGAACGGTTATTCACCTGTTTGTATTTCGGTACAGTTTCGTAGATGTAGGTATTGAGAAAATGCGATTATACTGAAGGTAACATACGGAACTACCATATAAAATTAACACACATCATAAGAAATAAAACTAAAGCAGAAGACGAGTTTCGTATATTACATGGGATGTTATGAAAAGATTATTATTACCCGGGCTTCATAGCCTCAATAAGATATATTTACCTATCGTGGTAACTTCGGTATGCCGTGGGCGGGTATTTTCAGAGGCTCGATCTACAATCACCCAGGTGAGAAACCACTTACGAGTACTAGGCACCAGGTTGTCAAAATTGTTATTTTAAAGTTCAATTCGAAATAAATAAATGTAAAAGTAAAAAAATATTTAATTAATTATTGTTTCCTGTAAATTATTCGATAAATATAATGTTTGATTATTATACTTCTTTCTTTCATTTCTGTTCATTATTTATTCCATATGTATGTTTTATAAAAAACATCGAAAAAATCGATATATCGTACATAAGCTTCGATGTTTTTAATGAGCGATGTTGCATCCTATAGATGTGCTCATTTGGAAAAATTACGACTCAACTCGAGTTCAAATTCACACAACTCAAACTAAACTCGAGTTACGCAACTAGAGCTAGCAGGACGAATCACAGTAAATGATTTGTTACAATTACTTTTAAAATATCGATTCAATAAATATATATACTTTTTTCATTTGTCCATCCTATGATTAAGGGCGTAAAATCAGGGTAGTGTAATAACTGACGTCCCTGACTAGGGACCATTCATTCAGGGCCCTGATTCAGGGTGGTGTAATAGGTGCATTAAATAAGTTTAATGTTGCAGAATTCAGAGGTTTGAAATTCCCACGAAAAAGTTTCATTTGTGTTGGTTATACACTTATAGAGTGTTTCATTTTTTTTAGTTCGGAGATGGCATTCTTCCTTCGGTAGAGAGTAATTATGTTCTGTGACGTCAAGCTTTTGTGACAACGGGCGATTCATTGATATTTTAAGCAAACAAATAATTGGATTTTGAATTTTTTCTGGGTTTTATATATTAAGTAAGACGAAAAAATAGTAAGTTGTAGCATTTTGGGATGCAATAGCATAAGTCAACGAAAAATTTATACCTTTTATTAGTGAGTTTCTTTTGTGCTTATATTTCCTACTATTAATACTATTTATTGTTACAAATAATTCAGATTATTTATATGGAGTATTATTTATCCTTATAAGCAATGAATTTAATAAAACATTTACTTCTATAACATTCTCTAGTAACAATTGCAATTTAGTGATTGGGTGACAGTAGGAATTTACAATAGCAGACGAAGATTATATGAACTTTACCATGAAACATCATGTAATCTTTCTGATACTTTTAGAGAATATGTCGAAAATTATTCTAAAATGTATAAAAGAGTGTGCTCCAAAGCCAAATCTTTACATATAAGCGACAAAATTAAGATCGTTAAAAATAAAAACAAAATGACGTGGAGTATAATTAATAGATAAACCTATAAAGAAAAACCTCGTTAGACAAATTATCAATTGAAAGTTATTAATGAATTTAATAGATCGAAAGAAGATTAAGAAGTCGTTGCGGTTTTTAAAAAATATTCCTATTGTCTAAAATTACGACATTTTGTTAGTAAATATTACAGTGACATATTATTGTCATGTATTTAGAAAAATGTAGAGGAAAGCATAGAGGTGCAATATCAGTTATCAATCTTAAATATGCTCAAAGCAATAATAGATGGCATCACAAATATAATTGTATTACGCTATAACTGCGCTATTGCTATATCTTATAGGTGTTGGATGGTTTCGAATAAATGAGTCAAAAGTGAAGTAAAAGTGCAGTGTTTAATTTAATAGTGTAGAAGTGAAGTGAGTTAGTCGACATATGGTGCCGAAACTCGGGAACTGGACATAATCGTGATGAGTAGAGTGTGTAAACAGTGACAAGTGTTATGAACTTTAGACTTCATTACGAACGGTGGTGATATATAAGTTCTGGACTAAGTACGATAAAGTTTTTTCCATTGATTGAGCGGATAAACTTGGTGATTGCCTTATTACAAAAATGGAATCGCTTAATATAAACCAGGAAGACAAATTGGATCATCTTCAAAGAGGTTTTACAAATTATAAAAAATCACCGAAAGAAAGAATAACGCTGGATTATATTGAAGCAAGATTAGAAAATCTAGAGAGGTTAAATACTAACTTTTTAACTGTACATGCACAAATAATACACACAGTTATAAGGTAGGAAAAGGATACCACGGATTATTTCAAAAACGACATATACATACAGTTTGAGGAGATATATAGAGTATAAAACAAAACTTAGAGACAATTTACGAACAAAAGTTTCACAAGAAAAGAGCTCTATCACAGAAATACCTCAACAACCTTTGCCATGTAAAGTGAGATTACCTCAAATAAAATTACCTGTGTTTTCTGGTAGATATGAAGAATGGCAAACATTTTATGATTTATTTCGTTCACTAATCCATAACAACGCAAACTTAACGCTCGTTCAAAAGCTCCATTACCTTAAAAGTAGCTTGTCTGGTGAACCAGAGAGCTTACTGAAGACTTTAGCTACGACTGATTCTAATGATGAAGAAGCCTGGAAACAATTAACAAGCCGTTATCAAAATAAAAGATATATTTGCAATGAAATTATGAAGCGAATATTTTCGCAAGGATCATTAACACATGAATCAGCTAATGGTGTTAAGCTATTATTGGATACAACAAATTCTTGTTTGAAAGCCTTGAGCAATATTGAAGTTAAGGTGGCAGACTGGGACGTCATCATTTATCACTTGGTTTTAACAAAATTAGACCACGAATCGAAAAGACTGTGGGAGGTACAAGTTTGCCAACCAAAATCCGAAAAATTACCGTCCTGGAATTATTTAGCAAATTTTCTTGAGTCCAGATTCCGAGCACTCGAAATGATTGATACAGGAAAAAGTGTCACAAAAATGTCTAATAATAGCAACCTCAAACAAACTCATAAAAAAATCATTTCATGCAACTATATCAGAAGAAAAAAAGGTAATAATTGTACAATGTGCTCAGGACAACATTTACTATATCAATGTAAGCAATTTGGAAAGCAATCTCCGACCGAAAGAATAGATTTTATTCAATCACAAAAACGTTGCTTCAATTGCTTATCACCTACTCACAATGTAAGACAGTGCCATCAAGCCACATGCTGTCGACGATGTAGCAGACGGCATCACACACTGCTCCATATTGACAGATTCAACGACTCCAATAACAACATGAACAAGAGCCCTGAAACGAGTCAGACACAGGAATCAAAAAATCAATCGGATGTTGAGAAAAAGATGGTAGCCCATTTTGCAAAGCAAGAGGATGAAATTAATGTTTTGCTGGCTACGGCAATTGCCAAAGTCAAATCAACAAAAGGCTACTCTCAAATAATCAGATTACTGATTGATCAAGGCTCTGAAGCATCTTTTGTAACCGAAGCTACCGCACAATTACTAGGTCTCCAATGCTTCTCAGTTTATGGTTTAGTATCAGGTGTTGGAGACGGACAAATGAGAGTCAAGCAACTTGGTTCAACTAAGTTTAGAATCATTGCAAAATCTTGAGTTTTTTTGTTCAAGTGAATGCCTATGTATTGAGTACTTTGACATCGTTTCTACCGTCCACTGAAACCAAAATCCTAAACTGGCCTGACATTGAAAACTTGCCCTTAGCTAATCCAAAATATGGTTCACCTGCAAAAATAGATATGATTCTGGGTGCCGATATTCATGGTGAAATTATACGAGAAGGTTTAATCAAACACCCATCTAAATACGGACCCATCGCTCAGAATGCTCATTTGGGATGGATTTTGTCAGGTCGAACTCATGAAAAGCCCCAATCAAATCCTCGATTTATAAGTCTACATATCCAAGTAAAAGAAGATCAACTCCTGAAGCAGTTTTGGGAGATAGAACGAAAGTCGGATGAAATTAAAAGGAAACAAACAAGGTACGAAATAAAATGTGAAGAATTCTACGAAAAAACGACAGTCAGGGATGCTGATGGACGCTATGTTGTCCGCTTGCCATTCAAAAGTCTCAACCCAGAGTATCAAAAAGGAAAGTCACAAGAAATAGCAAAGCGGAGATTCATGTCTTTAGAAAAGAAATTATTAAAGAATCCGAAACTGTATGAAGAATATAAAAAAGAAATGAACGATTATTTAATACAAAATCATATGACCATAATTAAAAATAATTATGAAATAAATAAAGAAAAGTCCATGTACTTACCTCATCATCCAATAATTCGTGAAGATAAAGAAACTACAAAACTTCGAATTGTATACGATGCATCCTGCAAAGGTGTTAACAACATATCTTTAAATGATAACCTACTTGTCGGCCCTAAACTTCAGCAGGATCTTCTTCACATTCTGATGAGGTGGCGTTTACATCCAATATGTATAATAGCTGACATCAAGCAAATGTATTGCAAGACACAGACTCTCAGAGAATTTTGTGGAGATCAAATACTGATCAACCTATACAACATTACAAACTATTGCGACTTACCTTTGGGACTGCTTGTGCTCCATACTTGGCAACGAAATCCATCAACAGCTAGCAATAGACGAACAATCAAAGTATCCGATAGCGGCAAAAATAACATTATACGATTATTACGTAGAACGATTTACTTACCGGTTGCGAATCCGTAGATAAAGCTAACGAAATTTATGACCAAATAATAAAGTTAATTAGTGTTGGCGGGTTTATACTGCAAAAATGGAACACGAACTCTCAAGATTTATTGGAATACATCAAAGAAGAAAGTAAAGGATCAAAATAACTAGTCTTCAAAATTAATAGCGATATGATAAAGGTGCTAGGCATAAGATGGAATCGGACAACGGACTGTTTCGAATATGTATTAAAATTATCGGATTTACCTGAAACAATGACTAAAAGACATGTCCTATCAAAAATAGCTAGATTATATGATCCGCTAGGATGGATAGCACCAATTATTGTGACGGCAAAAATTTATATTCAAAAATTATGGAAATCTGGTTTAAGTTGGGATTAAACACTAACAGATAGCTTAATGAAGGAATGGTTAGAATTCGAAAACGATCTCGCTAAGGTAGAGAGAATTGTCGTACCCAGATGGGTAAACACCAAAGGGAAAGATAAAATAGAGTTGCATGTATTCGCTGACGCATCACAAGCGGCTTATGCAGCGGCAGTTTATTTGAAGACGGTTGACAGTAATGGTCATGTGTGTGTTAATTTAGTGTCAGCGAAAACTAAAGCTTCTCCAATCGGCAAGGAAGTATCAATTCCTCAACTAGAGCTGTGTGCTGTATGTGCTGTGCTAGCTACTAAATTGATATACGAAACATCACAGATAATGAATATTCCTAAAGAAAATCTATATGCCTGGTCTGATTCAACTGTGGTGTTGGCTTGGATTAACGGTGAGCCTAGCAGATGGTCAACTTTCGTCAGCAACCGAGTCTCAGAGATTTTGACTATGTTGGACAAAGATCAGTGGAGTCACGTCAACACTAACGATAATCTATCTGACGGTACATCAAGAGGTATATCCGTAAGCCGTATTCTTGATAATAATTTTTGGTGGCATGGCCTCTCGTGGTTGTAAGGGAAGACTACTCAATATATACAGACTAAAAGAAAATTTATAACTAAAGAAGAAGAAAGACCAATCAAACAGTTTCTTACAGTAAAGACAAATCGTGAAGAAGATCCACTATTTACGAAGTTTTCGAACTTAACTAAAACTTTAAAAGTATTAGCTGTATGTAAAAGAGTTTTAAAGTGGAAGCTACCTATAGATCAAAGAAAGTTTTCTAAAATTGTTACTGTCAAAGAAATGAACGAGTCTTCAATGTTGTGTTAAACATACTCAGAACATCTTTTTTGAAAAGGAGATTCAAATGATAAAAAACAGGGACATATTGGAAAAAACAATCATCTTCACTCTCTTTGTCCAATTATTGACGAGAATGGGGTGTTAAGAGTTGGCGTTCGCATTCACCGTGCTCAAGTGGACTATGACAATAGGCACCCAATAATTATGCCTAGTGAGAGCTATATTACTAAATTAATAATATTAGATGATCATATAAAGACATTGCATGGTGGGCCACAAATAATGTTAAATTTTATACGATCTAAATACTGGATAATTCGGGCAAGAGAGCTGGTTAAGAAGTGCTACAGAAAATTTATGAAATGTTTAAGATACTCCAGGCAAAACAATAACCAGTTTATGGGTCTACTTCCTGAAACCAGATTAAAGCCATCTCGACCGTTTCAATCAGTCGGTGTTGACTTCACGGGTAATATAAATATATGCATGTCACCCGGTTGAGGAGCCAAAACATACAAAGGATATATATGTGTCTTCGTGTGTATGATATCGAAAGCTATACATTTAGAAGGCGTCTCGGATTTAACAGATAAAGGTTTTATCGCAGCCTTTCGCCGTTTCGTGTCTCGTCGTGGTCACTGTAAAGATTTGTATAGCGATAAAAGCACCAATTTTGTCGGCGCAAATAAAGAGTTACGCGAGATGCTCAATAGTGTCAAATCTAAGCTTCCCGGTGAAATCAACAAACTGCTTGCTATTGAAGGAACAACGTGGCATTTCATACCTCCACATTCTTCTAATTTTGAAGACCTATGGGAAGCGGGAGTTCGATGCATGAAATCACATCTGAAACGAGTTATAGGTGATTCAAAGCTAACTTTCGAAGAACTTTCTACAGTTCTAGCACAAATCGAGGCAAGCTTAAATTCACGTCCAATTTCCTATATAAGTGACAATCCAGAGGATCTATTACCACTAACCCCAGGTCACTTTCTGGTAGGTGAACCATTGGCTGTAGTACCAGGAGAAAACTACTCAAATGTACCGATGACTGGACTATAAAGATGGAAATTCAATCAAAAAATGGTAAACGACTTTTGTAAAAGATGGTCAGAAGAGTATTTAGTCATGAACCAAAGATATAAATGGAATACAAGGAAGATTGAACCTGAGATCGATGATGTGATAATAATAAAGGACTATAACCTTCCTCCATCCAAATGGTTGCTTGGAAAGGTCATTGAAAAGCATCCTGGAGCAGACAACATCACAAGAATTGTATCTATAAAAACTAAGAATGGTGTTTGTAAGCGCCCTTGTAATAAATTGTGTCATTTACCTAAGAATTAGAATGTTTGTAAATATCATAAAGTAATTTTTCGTATTTGTTAAGAAGCTTAACTAATTTAAAGATAATTTCTTTTTTTGTTTATATTGTGCCTCATGGTGGGCGGTTTTTGTTTATAAGTATTTTATTATAGTTAGATTCATTTGAAAATTTGTTAAATTTGGAAAAGAACAAGTCTTTTGGTGGGCGGGATGTCTAAAATTAAGACATTTTGATAGTAAATATTACAGTGACATATTATTGTCATGTATTTAGAAAAATGTAGAGATAAGCATAGAGGTGCAATATCAGTTGTCAATGTTAAATATGCTCAAAGCAACAAGTCTTTTGGTGCGCGGGATGTCTAAAATTAAGACATTTTGTTAGTAAATATTACAGTGACATATTATTGTCATGTATTTAGAAAAATGTAGAGATAAGCATAGAGGTGCAATATCAGTTATCAATCTTAAATATGCTCAAAACAATAATAGATGGCACCACCAATATGATTGTATTACGCTATAACTGCGCTATTGCTATATCTTATAGGTGTTGGATGGTTTCGAATAAATGAGTCAAACGTGAAGTATTTTTTGGAAAGTGCAGTGTTTAATTTAATAGTGTAGAAGTTTGTTCATAATGAAGTGAGTTAGTCGACACATATTTTGACAACAAAGTTATTGAATAGTTCTCCAACTGTCGCCGATTCATTATTCAAACAAAATAGGTAATATCTGTTTAAAAGACTTTAGATTTGAAAAAGAATTACCACAAGATATTGTAAAACATTTCAAATTCCTTGATGTAAAGAAAACCTCATAACTTCATCTTGCTATTATTTTTAATACTAGTATCGAATTTGGCGTGTTTCCTGATTTAATGAAACGTAGTAAAGTAATACCTTTATTTAAATCTGGTAGTACATTGTACCCGCTAATTTTAGACCTATTTATGTACTCTTAAACTTATTTATGTTCTCTGTAACTCTGAGTAAAATTTTTGAAAATATGATTTTAGATCAATTGATAATTTTTCTTAATGAAAATAAATTATTCCATAAAAATTTGGTTTCACAAAGAGTGCTCGACGACTAGCAGAGTTCACAAGATGCCTTAGGTCTTTATTGTGATCTCTCCAAGGCTTTCGATTGTGTTCATCATGAGAGATTAATCAGGGAACTACGACATTACGGTATCAAAAATATTGCGCTTGACTTATTTCATACTTAAATAACAGAACTCAAAAAGTCGTTATCAACGGTAAAGGTTTCTCCGGATCTGTAATGTCAATGGGCGATCCTCAGGGCTCGATTCTTGACCCATTCCTGTTCTTAGTCTATATTAATGACTTACCTTATCTTCTAGGGTACAATCTCGATATAGTATTATTTGCTGATACCTCTTTAATTTTCTTTCTTAAACGTCAGTCAATTAATTTTAACAATGTAAATAACGCTCTATCGAAATTAGTACATTGGTTTATCGCCAATAATTGGTTTTATATGGTAATTAGATAAAATATATTAAATATATAATACCTAATATTAAACATTCAAACACCAATGTGCTCTCAAATGGGGAAGAGTTGGTATTACCATTGACGCGAAGCTTCAATGGGGCCCACATCATATCTAAATTAGCAAGCAGAATTAGTTCTGCAGCATACTCTGTAAGAAAGACTAGAACTCTCACCAATGTTGAGACATCTAGATTAGCTTATTTTAGTTACATTCTTAGCGTTATGTCTTATGGAATTTTGCTATAGGATAATGCGACTTACATTGAAGTCATATTTATTTTGCAAAAGAGAGCCGTAAGGGCGATTTATAACTTAAATTGTAAAGAGTGCTCACATAGATAAAAACTTAAAGAAATTAACATATTAATTATGGCGTCTCAATATATTTATGAAAATTTAATGTATGTACATAAAACATAAATAGATTTCATAGGAATAAAGATATTCACACTTTAAACACTAGGAACAAACATAAGCTTGTATTATCAATTACTAGACTCCTAAGAATTAGTAATTCATTTACGGGGCAATGTATACGCTTTTACAAAAAAATCCCTGAAAATGTACAAAATTTGTCATACAATCAATCAAAGAAGTTTAAATCTTTTATTAAAGAAAAGTTGTACAAAAACGGTTATTATAATAACAAAGAATACATAAATGAAAATAACCTCTGTCAATGAGGTGATCGCCACCATCTGGTTCTATAAAAATTTATTCAAAAATTATACAAAATAAATAATTGTAAAGTGGAATATGCTTAAGACTGGGTTTCTAGCTGGTTTTTCCCAGAACAGAGGTTTTCTCGAACCAGTTAGTAAATAAAAAATGATTTTCTATAAGTATAATGCAATATTATTTTATTTTATTGTTCCAATATTACTGAATAAAATCATTAATTTCATTGTTGAATAAAATCATTCATTTCATTGTTTTAAATAGAAAATGTAACATATTATGTTTTTCATGCCTTTTGTGATGAATTTTGTCAAATGTTGGGACTCCCAAGTTACAATTCTTCATGTTTAATGCTCATTAATTTGAAGGTTCATTCGAAAGCTTTAAGTATTATCAAATATGTACTTTTGATTTCGTAGGATTATAGAAACTTAAGGGATATCAGCGAGTACCATAATATTTTCTCATTGTTATATAATAATTTTCAGTATGATTGGTGGTAGTGGTCCATATATGCGTGACAATGTTATACATATTATACTTTAAAGGAAACACTCCTTAATGTACTAAAACTGTTCAATCATTTTCTATATTACATAGACGTCACTTATAATATGTAAGTAGGTTTCAATACGTTATACATATAATTTGACGTCTCTTGTCAAACAGAAAGAAAGAACATGACATAAAGATCGTTAGTTGTAGGAATGTAACGAAATATCGGTGTCTGTTTTTGTGTTGTGATTGAGGAACAAACAAACATTCAAACTTTTGCATTTATTATAGTTTGATTAGTGTGAGTATGATGATGACTGAGCCTAATTTATTGTCTAACAAACAAACAAAATTTCTTTAATTAGTATTTCTTGTTAAGTAATTCCCGGGAAATAATTGTAACATTAATAATAGATATAAAAACAAAAAAAGACTGCTTAAAAGTAATGAACTGAAAACACAGGTATAACTTATATATATATATTTCAGTAATCTCCTTTTAATTTCCTTTATTTTGATATTAGCCCAAGCAAGCCCCTATCGATAGGTTGAGTAAAGAAAAAATTGAGGACTTACAATTTGGTGCCAAAAATCCGTTACATTGATTTAAAAAAAACCTATCTAAGAACACACGGGTGTCGAATCGAATTACACGAAAGAATCTTTTTCTAAATAAGCGCCACATTATCGATATTAAGTATAATGTGCAGCACTACATCAAGCTGCCATCTTTGTGCCAGGCTCAGTTTAGGTATACACGTTTTTTCGTAGGTATGTCATGTCTTTTCTTTCTTCTCTAGTCAAAGTATATATATATTAAATTTTAAAAAAAGTTTGCTGAATTTCAACGTGGACGTGTCAAGCTCAGTGATGATCCCCATCAAGGTCGTCCAAAAACTGCAGTCACACAAGAAAACGTTGATGCTGTACGTAAGCTGATTGAGGAAGATCGACATGTGACATACCGCGAAATTCAGACAACTTTAGACATTGGCATGAGTCAAATACAAATAATCTTGCATGAACAATTAGGTGTAAAAAAGTTGTTTTCCCCGATGGATACCGCATTCATTCTGTGAAGAGTAAAAAGCGGCTCGCGTTACTTGGTGCGTCAGAACTCTCGAAAGATTCCACGCTCAATCGGATCCTCAAATGCTGTATAAAACATCGTATCAGGTGACGAATCCTGGAAATACGCGTACGTACCCGAAACAAAAAACCAGTCACGAGTTTGGGTGTTCGAAAATGAGTTAAAGCCAACAAAAATTGTTCGTTAACGGAGTGTTGCAAAAAAAATGGTGGCCACGTTTGTCTCCAAAACCGGCCATGTTACGACTATTCCTCTTGAGGGACAAAGAACGGTTAATGCAGAATGGTATGCTAGCATTTGTTTGCCACAGGTCCTTTCTGAACTCCGTAAAGATAACTGCAACCGCCGCATCATCCTCCATCACGACAATGCGAGTTCTCACACTGCACACAGAACAAAAGGGTTTTTAGAGCAAAAAAACATGGAATTATTAAACCATCCGCCGTACAGCCCCGATCAAGTCCTAGTGATTTCTATACTTTCCCTAAAATAAAGAATAAATTGCGTGGACAGAGATTTTCATCACCTGAAGAAGCTGTGGACGCCTACAAAACGGCCATTTTGGAGACCCAAACTTCCGAATGGAATGGTTGCTTCAATGATTGGTTCCATCGTATGGAAAAATGTGTCAAATTTCGCGGAGAATACTTCGAAAAGCAATAAATACATTTTTAAATAGTAATGTTGTGTCACACACACCCCATTCTGTAAAAATGATTTTAAGTGTTGAAAAGTACGAGTACAAACCTTGCCTGATTGTAACTTGCAATCTCATCGGCAAAGTGTAAAAGTTGAAGTTCACGAAATATTAATAACTCTGCATAGTCATATTCATAATCAGCTGCAGTGATATAATGACGTAGCGGCAAAAGCTTTACAAATCGGCAAACGTAAATTACGCTACGCAACAATTTCGACCAGGAAAAGAAACGACTTGCTATAATAATGAATAGAGAGACTTCATTTGAAGTGTTCGCAACCAGAGAGTGTTTCTTTTCTTCTGGGGGTTGTGATATTGAAGAAGGGTTAAAATCAACTATTGGCCAATGCGAGGGTTCTAACTGAATCCAAGAAGGTCCTTGAAACCAAAGCAGGTGATCTATAATTTGCATCGGAGTAAGTCCACCGGTAAGACAAACAATCGGGAGGATTTTATGCACCGGGCACATAAGCGGCCACTCGATTTGCAACGAAAGTATCCCAACATTGGAGTGAGGAATCAACCCAACATAAAGCGACCGTTGTGTCGGAAAAGGCAAATATTTTATCGATATGAATCCGACTATTAATGCACTAACAACAGCTGTGATAAGCTTGGCAAGAACCGAAATTGCGCAAAGCTCGAGACGTGCGATAGACACAACCTTACGAGAGAAAACCTTAGATTTAGAGCTAATAAGGCTGACCGAATTCTGACCATCAATCTGGTCGGGAAATATACAATGTCTCCGTAAGCCTTCCCGCTAGCATCTGCAAAACCAACGACAGTGACGACGCTATCCTTTCTGATATTTACAAGACGCGGTATTTTAATTTCACTTAGTAAAGAGAGTTGCTCCCTAAAGTCACGAACGAATAATGTTATCAGGCGGTGTATCATCCCCAAACACCTATATCACCACTTGACTGCGCATACAATGCCCCGACGCTCGAAAACTATTAGTATTTTGTCGCCTATATATAGGCTATGGTACTAGTAACTATTTTATTATTGTCCAAGTGTTAGACCTGTGTGCACGCTAAATTAATACAAATTTTTATAACTTTTTTTACGCAATTATAACGCATCAAAATGCTTTCATGCGCGGTGAAGTGGTGTGGGAAACATTCCAAGACATCTAGTTACAAAAAGGATGGAATAACTTTTCATCGGTAAGTAAAAAAAAAAACGATTATTAAATATATTAATTAAAGATATTATTAAATCAGATTATGAGCCATCACAGGGTTCAATTTAAAATGGTGGTTGGGTAAATATAACGACTCGGTTTCGCGCGTTGATGCCTTTTGGAAAAGTCTCGTTCTTTTTTTAGACAATTCTAATGAAAGAAGAAGTACCCTTAACCGACGAGCATGTATGCGTAGTTCTATTGATATAAAGGAGGCGAAAGAGGTATGTCAGGATCGTGCCAATTGGAAGTCCGTAGTCTCTGCCTACCCCTCTGGGTGACAGGCTGGAGTGTTTATGTTATTTATGTTACAATTCTAATACTTCTATCCCTTTCTTTTCCTTTGTATGTTTATCATAAAATTAGTGCTGTTATTTTTAATAGCTAAAAGTCGATATCGAAAATAATAAAACTAAAATTAATAAAAAAAATATTCCAATCACATACAGTGATAAAATACCTATCTACTTTTAACCGTCTTCTAAAAACGGTGGATGTTCTCAGTTCGTCGGTATTTTTTTATGTATGTACGAGAATTTTTTTTGTTTTTCTCTGTCGCCGACCGATAATTTTTATGTCGTTAGACACTACTTAGACCAAATGGTCCCAGTGCGGTCAAGCGATTACATCACAAAGCCACAGATAACAACAAATAAGTACCTACAACTTTCACTTAGATTCGCTACAATTTCGTGAAAGACGATCATAAAACCAATCATAGTGAATTTGGTAATACACTATGTATTTGATAATGTTCTATTTGTTGTTTTGTATAGTAATTATTTTTCACTTTGTAGTTTTTAACGGCGGTTTTTAACGGTTCTGTGTGTTTTTAGCATACATACATGTTTTTATTTTAGATTTTTGAAGATTCCGGAACTAAATAAAAGTGGATAAATAAGGTTAATAGGGAAATATTGGTTTCCAACAAAATACAGAGCTGTTTATTTAAGGCACTTCACACCCGATTGTTTTCAATATTTAAAACAACGCCGCCGTCTATTTAGTTCAGCGATACCAACCTTGTTTCTGCCTATTTTGGTAAGTTTTTTTTTATTGATATAATGTTGGAAAAGTCATGAATATAAGAAACAATCATTCTTTACAGGCTTCATCAAATAGTGTAACTGAGTCGAATATTAATTTACCTGGGCCTTCGTATCAGAATATCACCCCTGTAAGTTAATTTGTATCAATAATAAGTCTACGGATATGGAACTGCGTTTATTGATACCCGACATGTTTAATTATAGAGTTCATTATCAAATAAACAAGTGCATGCTAAACCTAATGCACTGAAGACAAGACTCCTTTGCAGTGTTTTACATTAGATGATAATAACATTTTTAAGCCTTTCCATGATTATGAAATTCACGTAAGTTTCATTTTTACATTATTCTCAACTAAATATTTCTGCAAAACTCAATATAAATATTTATTATTACCTTTTTCTTTTCGTATTTATTATTTTATCATATATTACTATTTTTCAGAGTTCAACAATGAGTAACAAAGAAATAGTGAACCCAGTAATTGAAGACCTGACTCCACGTAAACGCAAAATAAAACGACATATAGACCATCTTATATATTCTCTTAGTAAAAAAAGAAAGAGGTTAGGAGGCTTCAAGATAAAAATAGATTATTGGTAAAAAATGCAAATCTAAAAGAAATTTTGAATACTCTGACAAAAAAATCTTATATAACTCGAGAAAATGAAGACATTTTAAGTCGCATGGGTGTACAAAATGAAGAAATTGTTAAACGTCAAAAATTAAAATAAAAAAAGGACATATACACAAAATCAAATACTCGCCGGAGTTACGAGCATTCTCCTTAATATTACATTTTTATTCCACAAAAGCGTCCAATTTCGTTAGACAAACTTTCAGCACATGCTTACCTGCTACTAGTACACTGAGAAGTTGGTATCAATCCATTGACGGTAAACCAGGATTTACAAAGGAGGCAATAGATACTATCAAAATGAAAGCCAGAGAATCCAAGAGCAAAATTTACGCCACTATCATATTCGACAAATCGCAATCAGAAGCGGTGTCGAATAATATCCCCAAAACAGAAGGTACTGTGGCCACGTGAGTTTTGGCGCCAGTTTACAAACGGATTGTCAAGACGAAGCTAAATAAGCCCGTTTTCATGCTGGTGCCAATAAATGCAACCTGGAAAATTCCAATGGGATATTTTCTAATAAATGGGATTAATGCAGAATAAAAAGCCGCTCTTCTAACAGAGGCGATCCATTTGGTAGAAGAAGCTGGTGTAAACGTCAAAGCCATTACATTTGACGGCTGCCCAACAAATATTACTATATCTAAAAAGTTAGGCTGCTCGTATGAAGTTGATAAAATAAACTCAACCTTTAAAAATCCCTGCAATACTTCAAAAATAGCCGTTTTTTAGATTTGGCACACATGATCAAGTTAGTGCGAAGTGCATTTGAGTATTATAGGAATTTGAAGGACGAACGGGGCAATATTATATCGTGTGAATATCACGTTAATTTACATAATTTACAAACAGCAGAAAATTTTCATCTGGGTAATCGACTAAGTGCAATTCCAACCGAAAATTTACTATTATATTAGATAGGTTGCCCTGTAAATTTTGTCCACTATAAAAATGTCCTTAAGGAAGAGACGGGAGCTCGTTTTAGCACTAGAATCGAGTACCACACGTAACTTAGATATAAGTTTGTCTTCCCTAATGACACCATAATGTGGTATAAAAGTTAAGTTATAATATACATACTATTTAACGTTACATTTTGAAAAGTAACGTCGTACATAATACTGCTACAATTGGAATAACTCTCATATTCGGCATAGTATAAAGAGACAAAAGATGACCACTTGACATATCTATTTCCACGCATGAATTACACGCAACATCGTTCAATAGATTTGTCTCTTTTTGCTTTATTTGAAAATTAAATTAGAAAAAGCGAGACAAGTATACTGACACAATTTATGTAGAATTGTAAGTTCCCTCTATGCATACGTATGTATGTAATTACTCTAAGAGTACAACAATGTCTGTATAACATTTTTCTAACAAAATACGAAACGACTCTAATTATTATTGGTTTATTCATTTTTTATTTTATATTATTCACAATTTTTAACGTTTTTTTGTCAATAATTAAAAAATTACTTCGCAGAAACTACTTACCGACGGCAGCGCCATTATAAATTCTACAAATATTAAGGGACATGCGGGCTATGCTTTAGCACGTAGCGATCGTTCTCCTTCTCCTGTTCTCTAATCTCCGTGTTTATTATGGAGTGTATAGGTAAGGTGTGCAGACTCTGTATAAAAAAGTGTCCGTAGGATAGCGCTAAATATGTGGCGCCACTGTATCTACAGTCTTAGTTTTAAACTTTGAGTATTCAACCAACTGGAGAGGCCATGCGCGTTAATTCCTAAACAAAAATTCTGTCGACTTCAGGGGGGGGGGGGGGGGCGCAAGAAAACCACACAACTGTATACTTAACTACAAATGCAAAATTAAATCGTGTCACTATAAACGCACACTACAGCATTTGTGTTTGTGTTCATCGCGTTTACGCATACCATCAAATTGTACGCGTGTCGATACACTGATGGCCTCTCTGAATTCGTAAGCAACGTAAGGCGTGGACTATGTCGATGTTTTTTATCGATAAACAAATCACCATATTCCCCATAAGTTTTTATTTGATTATAAGTAATACATAGATAAATAATACCAAGGTGTTATTTGAAATTATTTTTTTAAAGTATTTAGAAATGTTCTTCGGAAAAATCTTAGAAATTATTGAAAATAAGTTTACTATTTTGCTACAGGTATATTTTACATTATGCAGGATAAAATTTAAAACATTTAACAAATCGAAATAGGTTTAGTTAACTTATTTTAAAAATCAGATTTTTTGAAAAGAAAAGTCCTATCAGTTTTTAAGCTATTGCATAGCTTCTATCGCGGGCCTTGAGCGTGGGGACCGAATCCAGAAATTTATTCCGCCGTAACGAAAAAACCTAACGCTCCCCACTCCGACGGGCACGGAGGTGTGGCTTGAAGGCCGTGCATTGTATAACGTCTTTTCTTTTTTTCGGCAGTCTTCGACACGGTTTTTGTGTATGAAGTGTTTTGAATATGAATGAACAAAGTGCATTTATTATTAATGAAGAAAGTCACGAAATAATAGTGAAAGAAAATGAGTGAGTACTCTATATACATACATTTTATTATTATCACAAATGCAGTACTAACTTTGAATTGAAAATATAATACTGCTATAAAGATAACCTAAATTTTTGATATTAAAATGAACGATATTAAAAGTAGCCCTCTTAATATACACACAAACACACACACGCGTATAGTATATATTTTAACTGAAATATAAGGTGCTTCTAAACTACAATATGCCATGGCTGCAACTGGTGGTTCTACTCATGATACTGTACCACTTTCCCCAAGGAACCCATTGTCAATTCTCAAAAAAAAATTCCACTTTGTATGGAAATCGGTCAGCTGATTGGCCAAATCTCCATACAAACAACAGTGGCATATATTTTAGAAGCACCTTATATAACAACATTAGATACTGTAAAATAAAAGATATTATTTTTACTCATTCATGGTCAATTATTTATTTATTTCGGAACATTGTAAATGTAAACCTTATATTAAATCAGTTCCTATCTTATCATTAATCTTAATCTTAGTTCTTAACCTTAATCTTAGTTAATTAGTTATTAATCTTAGAAATCCCTGCCTAATTAATAATTAGCCATATTACAAAAATGAAATAAACTTTGTATTCTCCAAGTAAACATCTGGATAGGAGTCCGTAAATTAAATAAAAAAATAATGTTCTTGATTCAACATTCATTAACCGCAAGTATTTTTTATTACAATTATCGGCCGACGTTCGGATTCGGTTCAAATCACATTCGACCCATCTCTAATATATATATATATATATATATATATATATATATATATATATATATATATATATATAGAGCCGTGGTAGCTCAGTGGTTAAAGCTCGCTGTAAATATAACAGAACGCGAGTAACCCGGGTTCGATCCCCGCCGGCACCAATGAAATTGTTAATTGCAATTTTAAGTGCTGATTTACCACGTGCTCGGCGGTGAAGGAAAACATCGTGAGAAAACCTGCATGTCTGAGGAATAAGAAAAAAAAAATATTTTCGAAGACATGTGAAGTTCGTCAACACGCATTTGGGCAGCGCGGCGGGGCACTTCCTTGCCCTAAACCCTCTCAGAAATGAGGGGAGGCCTGAGCCCAGCAGTGGGACGTATATAGGCTGTAACTTTACTTTACTTTACTTTTGTATATATATATATATATATATATATATATATATATATATATCACAATATTGATTCTACGTCCTTTCATTTCGCATTATTGTAGCGTCCACCACTTGTAAGCAATTTTAATACATTATGACTGCGAATATTGGTCCATTAAACAATTTCAAAGATAGTGTTTAACTCATTTCTTTGAAAATTTACCATAAATCGATATACAAATATTCGTATATTGCCAGACGGAGGGAAACCAATCAGGACTCCCCTTCCATATTACAAATTATCCAGAATCCCCGTAATATACATAGTATTTAATTCATTCTCCTGTTTAAGGTGACACTAGTCGACATTATTTCCATAGAAATTTCGGAGGGGTTTTACTCCGCTGTTTGACAGTGTACATTAACAGTACATACAAGTGACAATTAAACATGATATCGTTTTGTCTCATTATTAATTTTGTCTGTACGGAAACAGAATAGTAAAATAAAAAGTCATTAAAAAGTTACGAGCTATCAAAGATTCGTTTTTATTGCCAATTTTAACACAACTTTGGGGGTAAATTAGTAATAAAAGCAGTGTAAAATTTCCAAGACAAAGTCGGTACCGACACAGCTCAATTATCGAAGAATTCAATAAATTTTATTTGTAATTGATTTATGCAGTGGTTTTTTCATAAAACCCCTTCTTCCAAAGGCCTTTTCGTATTTTTTACGCGCGCGTGTTTATATGAATTATCGTGCATCTCACTGAATAATGTTTCCCCCCGGTGCGGTGCGGGAGGACGACACTTACACACACATGCATGCGCGGTGACGCGCGCTTATTCTAGTTTTATTCGACTCAGTCAGCTGCAACCTGTGACGTTCGTATGACTATAGCTATACCTGCGCTCTAAATTACTACGCTACATTGACCCCTGCTTGAACTTTGGATTTCGATACTACTCTGTTTGGCATAGAAATTGATATTATTGAAAGAGATGATGCGTTTTGGACGGCAGACAAAATTTTAAAATTGATAGATGTAGATAGACTCTAAATTGTAGTTTGCGAGGGTAACGGTGATAGATCCCCGTTACCCTCGCAAACTACAATTTAGAGATCGAATGTAAATCAAATTGATATAAGCACAGACAAAAATAGCGGAATATAAATAAAATTTTGAAAAAAAACGATCTCAAAATTTTATTAATGTTCCGCTAATTTTATCTGTACTTACCTATGTCAATTTGATTTACATTCGATTATAATTATATTCTCAGACGTGCAGGTTTCCTCAATATGTTTTCCTTCACCGCCGAGCACGTGGTAAATTAGCACAATTGCAATTAACAATTTCATTGGTGCCGGCGGGGATCGAACTCGGGTCTGCATGTCGGAGAAATTAAAAAATATGTATTTCGAAGACATGTGAAGTTCGTCAACACGCATTGAGGCAGCGTGGCGGACATTTATTTGCCTTAAAACCCTCTCAGAAATTAGAGGAGGCCTGTGCCCAGCAGTGGGACGTATATAGGCTGTACTTTTTTTACTTTTATAAATATATTATTTTACCGACGAAAATTTTAAAGAAAAATAAAAAATAAGCAACCGACAACCTCCTAGGTCCCTAGGTGACTTGCGAGATGTCAGTGTAACAAAACAAAACGGCCCAGAAAAACAGACTTTCCAACTGATAGCTAAATCAGCACGCAACAATTTCATTGGTGCCAGTGGGGATCGAACCCGGGTTGCTCCCGTACTGTGATACTTATAACGAGCGCTAACCATGTGAGCAACCACGGCTCTCAACGACATCGTTCCGTTCGTGTATAGCGCTGAAGATAGCAGAGTAAAAAATTAGAGATTGTGGTGTTTGAAATTTGTCATCTATGAGAGTGAATTTTATCTGTGTACTCTGTAACAAATAACTATATAGAAAAAAAATGTGAAAATGACATTTCGCCATTTTTGTTTGTGTACTGGTTAGGAACTCGATCAAAAATTTGATAATTTTTCTGTTTTTATACGTTATTTCTAAAAAAATGTGAAAATGACTATTCGCCATTTTTGTTTGTGTACTGGTTAGGAACTCGATCAAAAATTTGATAATTTCTATCTTTTTTATACGTTATTTCTAATGTTATTTTACATCATATTAATTGTGAAGATATTTTCTTTTGGAAATATGTATCATTACGACGATTCAAAAACGTTTACATATAATAATTTACCTCGAAATTCACTATACGCGATTATCGTTTATTGATTATATGTTGTTTAAAAAGTTTCTTATCAGTTTTTTGTGTTAAATGGATGCTAAATATAAAAGAATGCTTCAGTATTGATAGCAATTTATTAACGAAATATCTGTTGAGATGTGTCTAGAAATTATTAATACTTATTTTTATTTATTTATTAAAATAATAAATAAATAAAAATAAGTATACATTTATCTATATTGAGTACTAGTTGTTCCCCGCGATCTGGCCCGCGTGGAATATGGATTTCATGGGTTTTAATTTTTTTGCGCGGAACCCTAATTCTTTTTCTAAAACAAAAGTAGTTCAAGTTATTCCTTATATCATCAGCTATCTGCCAGTGTAAGTCCCGTCAAAATAGATCCAGCTGTTTCGGAGATTAGCTGGAACAAACAGACAGACAGACAGACCGACAGACAGATAAAAATTTTAAAAATTGTGTTTTTGTTACTAGTACTTTCATATGCATTTAATAAAAAGCTGTTGTTTTAACATTACAAACAGACACTTCAATTTTATTTATTTGTAGTCACTTGTCTTGATAAAAACATGTGTTTACATCTAGTGATATTGTGTGTATATAAAAAAAGTAAGAAGACAGGTAAGTATTTTTGAAAACAATTTATAGGTAGGCAGAACTAATTACAATTATTATCTAAATATTATAAATGCGAAAGTTTGGATGGATAGATGTATGTTACTCAATCACGCCAGAACAGCTGAAGGGATCTGGATGATATTTAGCTCAGAGATAGGTTATACCTAGTCTGGAATAACACATTTGATACCGTTTATTCAGGTATTTCGTTCCTGTGGGATAATTTTCAAGTTCACGCGTTTGAAGCCGCTGGCAACAGCTAGTACGGATATAAACTGCGATGACTGTTCCAGTTCATACTTCGGCGTCGTGAACTCTTGAGTGATCGCTGCATGACCACCCGGGGAAAACTAAACATAATAAAATAAGCAATCTATATTAGGTATCTATAGAGCCATAGAGGTATAGTATAAAGCGATAACGCAGCGCCTAATAATTTAGTACGAGTGCCACGATGCCAGGTGAGACAACGTGCTTTTTGGCCGCGCCCACCAATGAGTTCGAGCCCGCGACTTGTGCCACCTACGCAATTCCTTTGTATAGTGCGACGTTGCCACTCTTATTAGTTATTCCGCTTTGTAATATTTTATTTATAGGTGATATTTTGTTTATGTAGGTATTCGATAGATTCCTATAGACTTTCCTATAGTTTTTTTTGCAGGAGACAAAAATAACAGATATTTATTAGATTCGTTTAGCACGAATAATACAGTTTTTATGATTCTGGTTCAGATTAGATTTAATTTTAGTCACTTAAATTTCGTATATTGTTCAAAATAATGAAATAAATCCACAGAATCTGCAGTTACGAAAAAAAGCAATATCATTTTAGTCTCCGGCGAAAAAAAAAGATATATATATCATGATTAATTTACCAACTAGTTATTCGTTTACTAAATACGAAAAAATATTTAGACGTCATTTTTCTTCCAATCTTGCTGTACTGAATATTTACGTAGTCCTTATATTAATAATTATAATTGCATAAGTTGATACAAAATGCTATGCAATAGCTTTACCGCGGCAGTCCCCGAGTGCCACACGTCTTTTTTTTCGTCTTAGGTAGTGTTAACCAAGTTTTTGTTTTTATTATAAAGCTTCAATCACAAAACCGCTAATTAAAAATAATTGTTGATTTTCAAGAGTTATTAAATGAACTGTCTGGAAAATATTTAATAAATTAGGAAAACAAAAACGTTTTACATATAATAGTTTAACAAAGTGAACTCTAAGCAGACAGCTGCTTAAAAATAAAACGTGACATTACCTAGGGCTAAGTATTCCCCAGAAAGATGTTTTGCTTTAACTTTACATTACTATTCATCGAAAGCTTAACAATATGTGCGAAATATCAAAAGTTTTGAAATTGGTCTGCCTTCATCACATACTATAACAAAGTAGTACAGTACAATTTGTGGCCGACTTGGCTACACAAAAAAAGCGTTAACTATTTTAAAACTTAAACTAGAGACTAACCCTGATAAGAAATTATATTGTATATTAGTGATATATGAAATGAACATAAAACAATTGACGTAGTACCATGCAAGTTCTAAAAAACATTTTGGTTATACACATAATGCCTTTGGCTACTAGCATGGTATTCTGTCAATTGCTTAATTTTCATTTAATCCATTACCAAGGTACAATAAAAAAAATTATCAGGGTTACTCTCCGCTCTCAATTTTAATCAAAGCAAACATCTTCCAAAAGTTTTACGTACATAGCGATAGGCTTTTGGTGAATAATAGTTGTGAAGCCTGTTTATGCTATTGTTTTTTTGGTCAAGGCATTTTTTCATTTTAATTTTCCTTGGCCTAAGTGTTGGCTCGTACTTGCGGTGGGAGTAAGACTAGTTCAGGCTATATAAGGATTTTTTTTTCGAATTGTGACTTTAGAGAAAACTTATGGAATTTTGCCGGAACATCCAGCTTTCTTTTTTCGATGTAGACTATATTGTGCAATCACCACGATCACCCTAAAATAAATAATTCTATTATAGTCAGAAGATTCAAGTTACATATATATATATATATATATATATATATATATATATATATATATATATATATATATATATATATATATATGATAAAGATATTTATTTTGTAAAACATGAGTAAATAAAATACAAGTGTTAAAAAACTTAAAACGAGCTAAATGTTTTGCCATTTATAGCGTACAAAAATTATACTACATTAAGTTTTCAAGTAGAATAGTATTGGTGTCAAAGGTAATAATTAAAATATTTAATCTAAATATAATTACAGCCCAACATTACCTCCCACAAGTTCAAGGTTGGTACTGCAGTGTCAGATTCATAGTTTCTACAAGCTACAATCCAAGTGTGCCGCCTAAGAGGATCTCTTGGAAATCTGTAATAACAAACCAATAATTTTACCAATAATTATAAAATCTAAATAAAAACTGCAAACCGGTTCGGAAGACAAACCCGCGTGGTTAATTAACTTATCGATAGCTAAAGTTGCGGCTTCACGACGACGGCAAGTTGCGGGTTTCAGTGATACCAGTTTATTTTTATAAAAATTGCACACTTTTGCTGTGAGGTAGCAAGTTTCGATTTGACTTATTTGGCCTGTATTTTGTATAATATTTTAATAAATACTAGTTATCGATTATATTTAATTATATAATATTCAGTATCTACACATCTATATGTAATGATTATTATTCATCACAAACTGATTTAGTTATTAGGAAATATATTTTCGATAATATATATAACTTGTGTAGTAAATTATATTTATTTAACAATAGATTATTTTTCACTTTATGAACTATGATGGCCACACTCGGTATTGGACGATAATATTCACAAAGTACGAGTTTTAATGATAAAATTACTTTAATATTATGTTAAAAATACTCACAGATGAAAAGTCACATTGTCCTTTTGTATACTTGACTTTTGATGGTTTTTTTTTCATGTAAATACACTGAAATTCGGCATTTTGTCGGAGCATGATTTACTGGCACGATCACTTCGAAATGACGCACGACCCGGAGCAACTAGTTTTATATAACGAGTATGAGTCGGACTCTCGTACCTTTTATAGAGGGGTATGCCTTGCGATGCCGTCTCCTTTGACTTAATACTCAAAGATGTTAGAGAACAGGAGAACGATCGCTGTAGAAATAGTGTCCCTGAAATATGGACAAAATAATTGAGGCGCTGCGATCGCTAAGTTGTCTGAACAAAAGCGAGCTGTTGTGCGGAAAGAAAATAACAAAATTATTATTATTTATTAATAAATACATTATAAATTATGTGCCTATAATTTTAATTATTATAAATATAAAATATTAATTATTATTGATTTATTATTATTTTATTTATAATATTTCACCATTTTTTAATGTTTCTTTTTGTCAAAAATTACTACGCAAATACCACTTACCGTAGCAGCGCGGCTATAAATTTTCTGGGACTGGCGGGCTATTACGTAGTGATCGTACTCCTTTTCTTTAACCTCCATGCCAGCGTGACCACTTTTAGTAGATTTCTACTTTTTTAGTGGATTTGAAGCAAACAAGACGATAATCTAGTAGGATAAAATGTCTTAGTAGAATTTAGTAGAAATGAGAAACATCGGTATGTTTTGGTATTAATTCGCTGTCAAAAATATTAGGCTTAAAAGCAAGCATCTATGTCCAAAAAAGTTTTAATTTTACAGTTGGCAGCACATGAAAGTGATTTGGGGGATTCTCTTATTATTGAGTGAACGTTACTGTAGACATAGCAAATTAAATGTCATTTTCCAATAGATAAAGACTTTTTTTATAAAATAGGTCTTTCAACTTAGATCATTTTAAGTTGCTCCTATAATGATTAGACAACACAGTTTTATTAGTCGTTTTCTGCGCATAATGTGATAGACTACTAGAAATTCCTTAATTGAGATTTTTTATAATAGAATTTAAGCGAAATTATTTGCAGGATTTGTCGTTCATCGATCCCCAAAAAGCAGTGAATGGTGAATTTCGAACTCTGATAAGAATACTCCAAAGATTTACTAACTTAGTTGCAACAGAAAATATGCGAATTGTTAACAATGAATATAGGTAATTAAAATTAGATGTTTCGGTGTCTAATTTATTGTCAATTTCTAGTTCGACGTCTGAAACTTTTATGGTGGATAAATTTTGGAGTGAAGTCAGCCAAATCTGTGATGCGGATAGCAAACCAAAGTATGTCAATTTACCCGAAAGAGGGGCTACGACAGTTGGAAGGACAATGTAGCAGATTTGTTCCTGACAGAAGTATGATCAAGTTAATGGATTCAAAACAGCTTTATGACGATGTTACCTAACATAAAGACGAACTTTAAATTTCATTTTATTTATTTTTTAATTATATTTTTATTTAGAATTTAATTTAAAAAAAAACATTAGTTTCTTTAATTAATGGTGGTTTCTTTGTTATTTTTATTATTTTATCGTTTAATCAAAAAAACACTTTACCTTACCTTTTTGCGTTGTAACACGACGGCAAAAAAATATAATAGATTTTTAATATTTTTCGTTCTCTTTTGGTAGAATTCAGTAGCTTTTAACCTCCACAAGTAGTAGATTCGTCAAATGAAATCTGGTCACACTGCTCCATGCTGTCTACGGTCTATATTTTAAAAGATGGTCACACTGGTCATAGGCGAATTTTAGAAAACTGAAACCGCCACAAAAAAAGAAAGAAAGACTAACAGTTTTAAAAATTTAGAAATAACCGTAATATATGTTAGAAATTTTACTTAAACATTAAATACCCAGGTATATTCTTGGGTACTGTCATCTTCACGATAATATATATATATATATATTTTAAATCACTATATTAAGTACTGTGTTGTGATTTTATTGTAAAGTAAACATATGAAAGTAAATACAAGTATTGTGTAATTTACACCATATTATAATTTGTAATTTGAGATTAATATGAACTTTATATTTATGTTAATAAAACAGTGTTTATTATTAGTAACTTCGACATATACATCAAACACTTACAATATTTAGAAACAAATAAAAATTAATATGAAAAAGATTGGTAGTGATCCTAAAGTTAAAAAAACACTTATTAGAAATTACGAGAAAAAACCTTCATCGAAAGTGAAGGAAGCGGTATATGAAGTACAGGCATCCTCATCCAATGTTTTACATAAAAAGAGTCCACGGAAAGAGCGATCTTCTAATAATAATAATGTGCTAAGTTGCCCAAGTTTATGTTCAAGTGAAGTATTAGCTAATTATTTGTCAGATGTTACCAAAAACCTTTCACCACCACCTGTTGATGAGGACCTGGATATTGATAAAGCACAACTAAAAACTAAAGTAAGTTATTTTGATTAATATTATACAAATCTAACTAGGTCTGATGACAATTGATGTCTATTTATATGATTTAAAGCCATCCAGTTATCATGTTAGTTAGTTATCATGTTTTAAGTAGATACAGTGGATCCCCGGTAGTCAGACAAACACTTTGTAGGGCAGTATCGAACTATCGAATTTGTCGGATTATAGAGTACTGCTTAAGACACCTTATAGTCCGAATTATTTTACAAAAGAGTACCTTGTAATCCGACAAATCACAGATTCAATGATAAGATTACAAATCATACTTCATTATGTATGTCAAATTTAGTAATTAAACAACACAATAGAAAGATAACGTTTTATTATAAAATCATTAATGCTATAAAATTTACCAAAAAACATGCAATAACTTTACATTAGGAAATAATTGTGTACAAACAAATTAGACAAATAGACTACGCGTCGAGCACAATAGTGATGTTGCGTACAAGTTGTAACTTGTTCAATCGTGCATTAGCGAATATATGTATGTAATAGACGATGTCGGATTATAGGGGGTGCCGCATTAGCCAGGGGCCGGATTACCGGGGCTCCACTGTATAAAATAAATGTTAAATATGTTTAATAAGCATGTTTTGTAGCATTTAAGGACGCGTTTGCAAATCAACCAAAATTAGGGTGTTTTTCGGTAGGTTTTGTGACAAAACTAAACCAAATCAAATATAAGTAAAAACTACCATGTATATATATAGATTGGTTCTTCATCTGCAAATGTCTGTAACTCTTGTTGAAAATAGTAGTTTTTTATATTGTGAAAACGAACTTTCTTTGCCATTTTCTACAAAATTAATGATACCGGCTTGAGTTTCGGTACATGTTTTGGTCTATTATCAACATATTTAAAAAAATTTAAAAAATACTATAAGATGACAGACATATTCAATTAAAAAACCCTGTGTTTATTTTTTATCAAAATGTCACAAATAGTCGTAGAAAAAATAAAAACTAATTCATATTTTTTCACATATTTTGCTAATACCGATGAATCATAATCTATTGCAATAAGGGCTATTTTATTGTTAGTGCTTGCTTTGATTTATTGTACAAAGATTTTGATGAAACCACAGTCCGCGCCGGCCACCGTCGTGAGTGGACACTGTATCGCCTGTTTGCAGTGGCTCATTCTGAAAAAATCGCTGTACATACATGTACTTGACAAGTGACAAAATTATTATTTTTAAACTCACAGTTTTTTATTTAGCTAAAAATAAGTAGGATATATAAACTTACCTCTGGATTTGATAGAGTGACCTGAAGGTAACTACTACTGCAACTCCTGGACGAGCGGAACTAGGTGTGCCGAGTTTGGGCTCGTTTTGTTGGTTATGATGAGACCTTACCTCCGGACTTGATGGTGTGACCTGAAGGTGTACTTTCGTGACCGCTATTTGAACTTCTTGCAGAGTAAAACTAGGTGTGCCGAGTTTGGGTTCGTTTTGTTAGTTACGATGAGACCTTACCACCGGACTTGATTGAGTGACCTGAAGGTGTAATCAGGTGGTTATAACCGGAACTCCTAGACTAGTCGAACTAGGTGTGACGAGTTTGGGTTCGTTTTGTTAGTTATGATGCAACCTTACCACCGGACTTGATAAAGTGACCTGAAGGTGTAATTCAGTGATTAAACTGGAACTCCTAGACTAGTGGAACTAGGTGTGCCGAGTTTGGGTTCGTTTTGTTAGTTACAATGAGACCTTACCACCGGACTTGATTGAGTGACCTGAAGGTGTAATCAGGTGGTTACAACTGGAACTCCTGGACTAGTCGAACTAGGTGTGACGAGTTTGGGTTCGTTTTGTTAGTTATGATACAACCTTACTACCGGACTTGATGGAGTGACCAGAAGGTGTAATTCAGTGATTACAACTGGAACTCCTGGAGAAGTCGAACTAGGTGTGACGAATTTGGGTTCATTTTGTTAGTTACGATGCAACCTTACCACCGGACTTGATGGAGTGACCTGAAGGTGTATTTCGGTAACTACTGCTGGAATTCCTGCACGAGTAGAACTGGGTGTGCCGAATTTGGGCTCCGTTTTGTTAGTTATGACGAGTCCTTACCTCCGGTCTTGATGGAGTGACCTGAAGGTTTAATTGGGTGATTACTAATGGAACTCCTAATCTAGTAGAACAAGGTGTGCCTAGTTTGGGTTCGTTTTGATAGTTGAGATGAGACCGGTGTTAATGTCTTATCATAACTAACAAAACGAACCCAAACTCGGCACACCTAGTACTGTTGTTATCACCGAATTATACCTTCGGGTCACTCCATCAAGTCCGGTGGTAAGGTCTCATCGTTACTAACAAAACGGACCCAAACTCGGCACACCTAGTTGTACCAGTCTAGGAGTTCCAGTTGTAATCACTGAATTACACCTTCAAGTCACCCCAACAAGTCCGGAGGTATGGACTCGTAATAACTAACAAAACGGAGCCCAAATTCGGCACACCTAGTTCTACTTGTTCAGAAATTCCAGCAGTAGTTACTGAATTACCCCTTCAGGTCACTCCATCAAGTCTGGTGGTAAGGTCTCAACATAGCGTACAAAACGAACCCAAACTCGGCACACCTAGTTCTACTAGTCTAGGAGTTCCAGTTGTAATCACTGAATTACACCTTCAGGTCACTCCATCAAGACCGGTGGTAAGGTCTCATTGTAACCAACAAAACGAACCCAAACTCGGCACACCTAGTTCTACTATTCTAGGAGTTCCTGCTGTAATCACCGAATTACACCTTCAGGTCACTCCATCAAGTCCGGTGGTAATGTCTCATCGTTACTAACAAAATGGACCCAAACTCGGCACACCTAGTTGTACTAGTCTAGGAGTTCCAGTTGTAATCATTGAATTACACCTTCAGGTCACTCCATCAAGTCCGCAGGTAGGTAAGGTCTTATTATATATATATACTACTACTTATTATAACTGACAAAACCAGTTCAAAGTCCAGAGCTAACATCTCACTACCAGTAGAGGGCTTCCAGTGCCAAGCAGTCTCTGGAGCAGGTATTCGTATTTAAGTATATTTCTGAGGTATAAGAAATGAAAAACAAATTCAATCTTTCAAATTATCAAAATAATTTCATTTGACTACGATTCCCACAGCCAACCGTGCGTACACTTGTGTGTGTGACTTTTGTCAATGTAGTAGTGCGATTCTATACCTATCAATTTTGTAAACCCGTCCTTAAAACTTTGTAACTACTATTTTTGAATACAGGTATACTATTTTAAAAAGGCAGTTTTATGCTGTGTTGAATACTAAATGCATGTCTTTTGCTTGGGCTTTAAGCTTCAACCTTACATAGAGCTTTGAGCTGGAATAATTTAGTTGTTAATGCTCAGTGATCATGTAGCTGTCTCTATCTGTTGGTTCTAGATAATAAGCTTATGGTGTTCTTATTTAACACCTACAGTTGCATACACAAATTGTAGCTTTACACACTGATCTGTTGTTACTGTCGCTGTCATAATGGATAAAACAATTTCCTTTAACTTTTTGCAGATGACTATAATGTTAAATTTTCATTTTAATGATAGAATGTATAAAAACTTAGTGGAATTGAATGCTAATGGTGATGAAACGCAAAAAAGAATAAAGGATAAACAATCTACTAAATTTTCCATTAAAAAAGATCTGGAACCCAATATTGAAGACTTCATTATTGATGAAAAGGACGAAGATTTAATTCCTACAATTCCTGTACCAAGTACTAAATTTAAAACTGTTAAAAAGGTGGAAAATGGAAAGTTACACAAATTAATATCTTCATTTGAAAAGTTATGACAAATCAATACATTATCTTGTGAAGGTAATTGTTTTATTAGCATGTTCTTTGTTACCCTTACCTTTGTATCATTTACTGATCGCACTCTGTGACAACTTTAGTGCTGAACACAGGTCCCACACATATATTGCCTCATATTAGGGATATTTGCCGCAGTTATACTGTTTGGCAGGCGGGTTGGCAACGGCAGTTTATTCTAAACCTAAGCTTTATCAACATAGTGGAGAAAATTAGTACAGTATTAAAAAACAAAAAGTCATGTGTGTATGGGGGGGGGGGGGGGGCGAAATTCTGCTCAAGACTACAACTGCTCGGGGCAAACGGAGCAACAAGACCAAGTCGACCCCTGCCACGCTGTCCGTGAATTTCTGCAATATCAGGAGACTTCACTCTAACCTAAACGCCGTCCACTACCATATCGAGACGGCGAGGCCGGCTCTGCTCTTTCTGATCGAGACGCAGGTGTCCTCTCCGGCTGATGTCTCGTATCTCTCTTACCCGGGGTACAAACTGGAACACTCCTTTGTGCCTCAGGCTGGAGTTTGCGTTTACGTCAGAGAGGATATCTGTTCTCGACGCCTCGGCAGACTTGGAAGGTTCGGACCTGTCCATCCTTTGGCTACGCGTAGACAGCGACGACCATCCGCGCGTCTACGGGTGCCTCTATAGGTCCCATAGCGGTAATGCCGAAACAGACCGACTCTTCGATCACGTCCAAATGGCTACAGATTCGTTGCTACAGCAGATCCCCTCCGCAGAGATCTTGATCCTCGGCGACTTAAAGCCCATCACGCCGAATGGCTTGGTTCACGTTTAACCGATCATGCGGGGAGATCTGTTCATGATTTTGCCTTGGCATATGGTCTGACACAACTGGTTACTTCGCCTACGCGGATTCCAGATGTGGAGGATCATGCACCTTCCCTGTTGGACCTTCTGCTGACCTCTCACCCGGACGGATATCAGATTTCCGTCGAAGCCCCTTTAGCCTCGGACCATTGTCTTGTCCGGAGTGTGGTGACACTCACGCTGAAATCGCAGTTGCATTCTGCAGGCTGCCGCCGTGTTTGGCACTATAGACTATAGCTCAGCCGATTGGGTTAGGATGCGGTCTTTCTATGCATCATACCCTTGGCGGCGGGCTTGCTTCTCGCCGGACGATCACAACGTTGTTGCTGATTCTGTCGCTGATGTGGTACTTCAGGGTATGGAACTTTTTATTCCTTCCTCTGTGGTGCCCATTGGAGGCAAATCTCAGCCATGGTTTTGTCGGGCGCTCCTGTAAAATAGCAACATGCTATAAGCAGGAGTGCTACCGAGCCTGGGTTGACGCATCAGCGTCCCGGGATGTAAACACCAGCACTATAAAAAAAGAAGTATAATTCCGCCTCTAGGTCCTTCAAAAGAGTCATTGCCAAGGCAAAGTCAGAGCACATAGGCAGAATTAACGAAAAAACTAGTTCGCCTTCCTTCTGGAACCCGTGCATTCTGGTCTCTCGCCAAGGCTGTCCAGGGGAATTTCTGTCAGCCATCTCTTCCATCTCTGCACAGGGAGGACGACTCACTGGCTCATACCGCAAAGGAGAAAGCCGATCTTCTAGGCTCTTTCTTTGCGTCCAACTCGACTCTCGATGACGGGGAGAGTACGCCGCCAACCATCCCGCGGTGTCAGTGCTCCATGTCGGAAGTGCAGTTCACACAGCGCTCGGTTCGCAAAGCACTCCTCTCCCTGGACATCCACAAGTCGAGTGGGCCTGACGGAATCCCCCTAATTATGCTTAGGACGTGTGCTCCAGAGTTGGCACCGGTTGTAACGAGTCTTTTCCGGTGCTCCTACTCCCTAGGCGTAGTCCCAAAATCATGGAAGATGGCTTTCGTCCACCCGATCCCTAAAAAAGGCGACCGCTCAGACCCGTCCAACTACCGGCCTATCGCCATCACCTCCTTGTTCTCCAAAACAATGGAGTCCATTGTAAACTGCCAGCTCATGAGGTACCTTGAGGATCACCAGCTGATTAGTGACCGCCAATACGGTTTTCGCCGTGGTCGGTCAGCTGGTGATCTTCTAGTCTACCTAACTCATAGATGGGCGGAGGCAGTAGAGTCCAAGGGGGAGGCATTGGCCGTTAGTTCGGACATTGCGAAGGCCTTCGATTGGGTTTGGCACAAAGCGCTTCTTTCGAAGCTCCCTTCCTATGGGCTTCCCGAGAAATTGTGCGATTGGATCACCAGCTTTCTTGCAGATCGGAGCATCAAGATCGTTGTAGACGGTGCAAGCTCCGATTGCAAGCCTATTAATGCTGGTGTTTCACAAGGCTGCGTGCTATCGCCAACGCTGTTTCTTCTGCATATCAATGATATGTTGCAAACCCGTAACATTCATTGCTATGCAATGACAGCATTGGTGAAGCTCTTTACACCGGCCGAGCCAATATTTCTCGGGAAAACGTCTCCGAGTGCCGGGACAAACTTGTGTCTGAAGTCGAGTCTTTGCTGAACAGAGTCTCGGATTGGGGGCGACTAAATCTAGTCCAGTTTAACCCCCAGAAGACACAAGTTTGCGCGTTAACCGCTAAAAAGAACCCCTTTGTCGTATCTCCTTAGTTTCAAGGCAATCCCCTTGTTGCCTCAGCCAGTATCGGAATCCTCGGCGTTGACATATCGAGTGACATGCAGTTTCGTAGTCACTAGGAAGAGAATGCCAAATTGGCCTCTAAAAAGCTTGACGTGCTCAGCAGAGCGGGACAGTATTTCATGCCGGCACACCGCTGCACTTACAGCGCAGGTTCGGCCGCACATGGAATACTGTTCCCATCTCTGGTGGGCTGTTCCTTCCACTTGACCGCATCCAGCGCAGAGCGGCTCGAATCGTCGGCGACCGAGTGCTTTCCGATCGGCTCGATTCACTGGCACTGCGAAGAGATGTTGCATCTCTTTGCATTTTATTTCGCATATACCATGCAGAGTGCTCTGAGGAATTGTTCGGATTAATCCCAGTCGTCAAATTTCGTGAACGCACTACGCGGCAAACGTCCCGATACCATCCACACAATCTGGATGCTTGGCGGTCCACCACAGTACGTTTCAAAAGGAGTTTTCTTCCGCGTACAACCTCTCTGTGGAATAGTTTATCACCGGCTATTTTTCCGGACGAATACGACCTGGGGACCTTCAAGAAAAGAGCTTACTCCTTAATGATTTCTTAAATTTACGCGAACACTACACATTGAATAAAAACTAAATTTACGGATTTTATCGCGTTTATTTCACTACTTTTACTTATTTTTAATTCCCGACGTTTCGGGTGCTTTACAGCAACCATGGTCACGGGGGGGGACTGAGATGTTTGACGTCCCAATGTCATAGTTAGTCCGGCTACCTTCAGTTTTTGAATATTAATTTTTGGTCCGATTTACGCAAAACGAGCTTATAGTATCATGAAGTCTTGCAGTGGTATGCTTAGGTTTGGGTTTAATTTTGTTAATTATAGGATCCCAAGCAGGTGGCAGCACCCATCCATCTTCTCTATTGAAATTTGGATGTTTTTTAATTTCAATAGCCTCGCGTATCATCCTTGGTAGGAATCGGTGTTCTTTTGCGAGAATTTGTGGTTTATCAAAACGAATGTAATGGTGGGGACGATCTTGAACATGTTCGCAGACTGCAGACTTCCCGAACGAAAAATCCCGTACGAAGAAATTATCTGCAGCGTTGAGGATTGTCTGTTTAAAAATAATATTGGTAAGGAAGATTTGGAGGCTATACGTCAAGATATTTCGTCCTTGTTACGTCGTAGTTCAGTGCCGAAACCAAACCTTCCTAAAGACGAATTTACAGCGTCGATTCTCCGCGCGGATAAAGGAAATGCTACGGTAATAATGGACACGTCAGAGTATAATTTTAAAATACTACAGCTTTTATCGGACGAAAGTACATACAAAAAGGTCAAAACAGACCCCACAACTAACACGCTTAAAGCAACTAGCGATTTAATAAAGAAACACTCCGAAAAATTAAACCTCGACGTGAATTCGCTAATACCATCATGTACCAAACCACCGAGGTTGTATGGGTTACCAAAGTTACACAAACCAAACGCTCCACTACGTCCTATAGTGAGCCAGATTGATTCACCAACTTATAAGCTGGCACAACACTTAGCAAAAGTACTGTCACCACTGAGAGGACATACCAGAGCACACACAAAGGATTCATACCATTTTGTTAGTGAGATAAAAGACCTACATCTCGCTGACAATGAAACTATGGTCAGTTTTGATGTTCAGTCACTATTCACATGCCTACCTATTGAAGACTGCATATCAATTGTAACTAGGAAGCTAGAAAATAATAACATGCCTGCTGAATATGCAGTATTACTCAAACACTGCCTCACATCTGGCTATCTATTGTGGAAGGAGGAGTTCTACAAGCAAGTAGATGGTGTGGCGATGGGCTCACCTGTATCTCCCATAGTCGCTGACATATTCATGGAGGACTTCGAGGAGAAAGCCCTTCTTACTGCTCCTGTAAATCCAAGATTCTACAAGCGGTACGTAGACGACACTTTCACAATTTTACCATCTGACAAAGTAACTGCATTTTTAAACCACCTTAACTCTATAAACTCTAAAATACAATTCACAATGGAGTTAGAGGCAAATAATTCTTTAGCTTTCTTAGATGTTTTAGTCATTCGAAATCCTAATAACACAATTGGTCACACTGTGTATAGAAAAAAGACCCATACCAACCGATATTTAAATGGTGAATCTCACCATCATCCTTCACAGTTGGCTACCGTGGGTAAATCTTTGTTTCAGAGAGCACGAGGGATCTGTGACAGAAAACATCTGGCCGCCGAACTTCAGCACGTCAAGCAAGTATTGCAAGACAACAAGCTTCGGGTCCCGCGCCTACGTCACAGTGACCGAGTGAAGCCGACCACAGTCGAGCGTGTACCTGCTGTACTACCATATGTCAGAGGAGTCACAGACAAGGTTGGCTACATCTTGAAGCGAGCTTCTATTAAAACTTACTACAAGCCGCCGAAGAAGATTAGTCAATTTTTACCATCCGTCAAGTGTAATATCCCTCTACAAGATGCAGGAGTTTACAAGTTAGATTGTGAATGTGGTCTCTCTTACATAGGTCAAACAAAAAAGATCCATAAAAACCCGCGTTAAAGAACATATAGCTGACGTGAAGCACCGACGCTCCGGGAAGTCTGCAGTCTGCGAACATGTTCAAGATCGTCCCCACCATTACATTCGTTTTGATAAACCACAAATTCTCGCAAAAGAACACCGATTCCTACCAAGGATGATACGCGAGGCTATTGAAATTAAAAAAAAAAAAAATTTCAATAGAGAAGATGGATGGGTGCTGCCACCTGCTTGGGATCCTATAATTAACAAAATTAAACCCAAACCTAAGCATACCACTGTAAGACTTCATGATACTGTAGCAGCCAGATTAATCAAACCGAAACGGGAATAAATAATATATACTCCGCTGCTACCATAACGCGGAAGGCGAGAATAAATTTTATTTCCTAATTATTCTTGGCTACTGAGATACTGCGGACTGTATATAGATAATTTGACGTTCTTATAAAGAAACAAGAAGCAGCCGCAAATATCATTCAGCGCCACACCGACTTCACACGCCGCTATCGTCACGTATCCGTCGACCAATGGTGAGCCGTTTCTTCAACGCCGCAGTTCGTTTCCTCTTGCTGTTCCGGAGCTGTATTCCACACCGCCGCCGCCCGCCGACTACGCGTGCGCACCGATCTGCATGTCTTATATAGCCCGGTCCAGCGACGTAGCTTCGTGAACAACAAACAAGTCTCACGCCGGGAAACGAAACGTAGATAATTGTATATTTTAAATAGTTTTCATTGGTCATAAAATAAGCAATATAATTGGCTAGGCAAAATATTAATTGTTACCATTGGCAAATCAATAGTGAGCCAGCCATATAAATATAGGCAAGGTTGATGCAAAAGATATTCCATTCCGAATCCCATTCGACAGTACATTCATAAACATAAACAGTAGTTTCATTTCTCCACCTTAAAGAAAACCACTCGGAGTCTGTTAATAGTGGACAGTTCGTCTCCACTATTACAGTGGTGACCCCGTACGAACACCGAGGGGGGAAGATCCGGTACGAACACCAAGAAGGAACACCCTGCGACGTACCACTACTATTGCACGAACACCGCGAAGGAAACCCGTACGAACACCGAGAAGGAAGACTTCAGTTTATATAAAATCAGTGTAATCAAGCCGTCATTATGGAGCAGGAGGCAAACACATATACATCAAACCCGGTAAAGGAACCAGAAATCGCCGGTATATCTCTATCGTTAAGAATACCACCGTTTTGGAGAGACAAACCACGACTTTGGTTCGTCAGTTTTGAAGCCGCAACGAATGGTTTAAAGAAGAGCCAAGCGCAATTAGCACAGATGGTGATAGCCCAACTTGAGAAACAAGACATCGAACAAATTGCGGACCTGTTGTACAACCCACCAGCAGTCGACCAGTATAATTCACTGAAGGATCGGCTGATCTCCGCATATGAAGAATCCGACAGTCGACAGCTACAAAAACTGCTATCAGAAATAGAACTTGGAGACCAGAAACCCACACAACTCCTACGCAAAATGCGTACTTTGGCGCGAGATAAAGTTCCGGATTCAACACTACGGCTAATGTGGGTAAACCACCTACCACCACATATTCGATCGGTAATAGCAGTCAGCGAAACATTCAGCACGCAGACGAAGCTCGACGAACTGGCACTCCTGGCGGACAAGATGATCGAAAACAGCAGTAGCTCACACATATCGATCATCGAAGGCACTTCAACAAAGGCCAATGATACCCAGTTTCTTCTCGAAGAAATTCGGAAGCTATCATTCGAAGTCGCCGCGCTCAAAGCTTCCCAGCATCATACCTTTTACCAGCAACAGTACAACCAGCGCAATCAGCAACACCGAAGATCACCTTTTCGTCGCAACCACTCTGCAAGTAGAAGTCGAATAAGCTCAACATCAAGATCCCCTTACTGCTACTATCATCGACGTTTCGGGGTCGAGGCAAGAAAATGCACAGCACCGTGTACATTCAAAAATGAAAATACGAATACGGAAAACTAACTAGTACGCTCGATGCGACGGGATCCAGCGTAACAGCAAAGTCCTACCGTCTTTTCGTCACCGATAAAAAAAAGCAAGCTTACTTTCCTTATCGACACCGGAGCAAATATCTCAGTGTTACCGCCGAAGCAAGGACAGAAGTTGAAGCCACTAGATTTTCAACTCTATGCAGCAAACAATACGGTTATTCCTACATATGGAGAAAAAACAATGGAACTTGATTTTAATCTACGCCGACCATTCAAATGGAGATTTATCGTCGCTAAAGTCAGCAAACCAATCATCGGTGCTGATTTTCTTCAACATCACCAGTTGGTCGTCGACATCAAAAATAGAAGAATCATCGACGGGAAAACCAATCATGCATCTCAGTCTTTTGTACAAGCAACCAATCTGCCCACAATAAGAAGCATAGATGTGCAACAACCGTATCACAAGATCCTCGAAGAATACCCTGGTATCACAAGAATAACTTCAATGAAATTAACACCGAAGAACGACGTTGAGCATTTCATCGACACCAATGGACCACCACTTCATTGTCGTGCACGTCCAATCGCACCACACCTATACGAGCAAGTTCGAAAGGAATTCGAAAACATGATTGAGCAAGGAATATGCCGTCCAAGCCCTTGGTCATCACCACTTCACATTGTACCGAAGAAGAATGGAGAATTACGAGTTTGTGGAGATTACAGAAGACTGAATTCTATTACCACTCCTGACCGCTACCCAATACCGCGAGTCAGGGATTTCACTCATCAACTATCAGACAAGACTATATTCTCCACCATCGATCTCAACCGAGCTTACCAACAAATAAGAGTCCGCGATGAAGACATAGAGAAGACAGCAATAATTACCCCAATGGGATTATTCGAATTCCCAAGAATGATCCCAGGATTAAAGAACGGAGGTCAAACTTTCCAAAGATTCATACACGAAGTACTTCATGGACTGGATTTCGTTTTCGCATTTATTGATGATCTCCTTGTTGCAAGCCCTGATAAAGAAACGCACGAAACCCATCTACGCACCGTGCTACAGCGATTAGAAGACAACGGAATCACAATCAACCCTTCGAAATGCATATTTGGACAGCAAGAAGTTCAGTTTCTTGGTTTCACCGTCAGCAAGGAAGGAATAAAACCGCCTGCCGAAAAAGTCAGAGCAATCATCGATTATGCAAAACCTAAAACTATCGAAGAGCTAAGGCGTTTTCTTGGGATGATAAATTTTTACAGAGAACACATACCTAAAGCCGCTGAAATCCAAGCACCACTTCACGCCTACCTTCACAACACGAAGAAAAAAGATAAAACGTCAATCGAATGGAACGATGAAGCCACGAAGGCATTTGAAGCTTGTAAAATTGCGATCCAAAATGCAGCTTTACTCGCTCACCCATCACACGAAGCAACCCTTGCTATCTTCAGCGACGCATCCGATCTCTCAGCAGGAGCAGTTCTCCAACAATACAGCAATGGGAAATGGCAACCACTTGGATATTTTTCGAAGAAGTTCTCCGATACTCAACGTAACTACAGTACATTCGACCGAGAGCTACTCGCTATTTACATGGCTATCAAGCACTTCAGAAAAACGTTCGAGGGTCGAAACCTGATCGTTTTTACCGACCACAAACCATTAACATATGTACTTCCAAAGAAACCATCACTATCGGAAACACCACGAAGAGCAAGACAACTTATTTTCATAAGTGAATTCACGACCGACATACGTCACATCAGTGGAAAGGACAACATAGTTGCCGACGCACTCAGTCGCGTACCAATCGACAGTGTAACGTGCCCTACATCAATCGACTATCATAAGATCGCCGCAGCACAAGACAGAGATAGTGACAACATAAAACATCTATCGAAGCAAGGTAACTTGTCCATCAAGCAAGTTACAATGCCAATGACGCATCTACCTATATACTGTGAAGCCTCAACGACAACCATGCGACCATACATACCAGAAGAATGTCGTCGCGAAGTCTTCAATGCACTGCACAACATTAGTCATCCAGGTGTTAGAACAACAAGAAAACTCATCACTGAAAAATTCTTTTGGCCTGCAATGCAAGCGGATGTTGGCAACTGGGCGAAGCAATGCATTCAATTCGGATCACCTAAAACCATCACAACGGATCAAGGAAGGAATTTCGAAAGCAACCTATTCCTCAAACTTCTTCAAACTATGGGAATACAGAAGACGCGTACAACAGCATACCATCCTCAGTCAAACGGAATAATCGAACGATGGCATCGTACATTAAAGACTGCACTCAAAACTCGTTTATCTCAACATACAAAGTGGATTGATGAGCTACCTACAGTGCTACTCGGACTACGAGCAACACCGCGTGCAGACACTAGTCTTAGCGCCGCTCAGCTAACCTACGGCTGCAGCATAAGGCTGCCGTGTGACTTCTTCAGTTCAGCAGCGTCAAACAAACAAGAAATGGATTACGATTTCGTAACTAAACTTCGAGAATCAATTAACAAAGCCTTATCGTTGAAATGCACCGAAATGCAATCACACAGAAATAATAAATCAGTATTCATTCACCAAGATTTGAAAACATGCAAACAAGTTTTTGTAAGAAACGACGCAATGAAAAAACAATTTCAACCTACCTACGATGGACCGTATAAAGTATTAGAGAGAAATAGCAAGACTTTTAAACTACAAATACCCGGAAGGAAATCTACGATTATATCGATCGACCGACTAAAGCCTGCCTATATTATTAACGAGGATACTGCAGAGGATTCATCATCATCATCAAAACCACCAGCGAGGAAGCTTGAAACTTCATCATCTACATCAACCCAGTTGAAACCTATTTTAAAAACTACGAAATACGGGCGAGTCGTCAAGCCTCCGGTACGCTTTCGCTGGGGGGAGAGTGATGTAGCAGCCAGATTAATCAAACCGAAACGGGAATAAATAATATATACTCCGCTGCTACCATAACGCGGAAGGCGAGAATAAATTTTATTTCCTAATTATTCTTGGCTACTGAGATACTGCGGACTGTATATAGATAATTTGACGTTCTTATAAAGAAACAAGAAGCAGCCGCAAATATCATTCAGCGCCACACCGACTTCACACGCCGCTATCGTCACGTATCCGTCGACCAATGGTGAGCCGTTTCTTCAACGCCGCAGTTCGTTTCCTCTTGCTGTTCCGGAGCTGTATTCCACACCGCCGCCGCCCGCCGACTACGCGTGCGCACCGATCTGCATGTCTTATATAGCCCGGTCCAGCGACGTAGCTTCGTGAACAACAAACAAGTCTCACGCCGGGAAACGAAACGTAGATAATTGTATATTTTAAATAGTTTTCATTGGTCATAAAATAAGCAATATAATTGGCTAGGCAAAATATTAATTGTTACCATTGGCAAATCAATAGTGAGCCAGCCATATAAATATAGGCAAGGTTGATGCAAAAGATATTCCATTCCGAATCCCATTCGACAGTACATTCATAAACATAAACAGTAGTTTCATTTCTCCACCTTAAAGAAAACCACTCGGAGTCTGTTAATAGTGGACAGTTCGTCTCCACTATTACAATACTATAAGCTCGTTTTGCGTAAATCGGACCAAAAATTAATAGTCAAAAACTGAAGGTAGCCGGACTAACTATGACATTGGGACGTCAAACATCTCAGTCCCCCCCGTGACCATGGTTGCTGTAAAGCACCCGAAACGTCGGGAATTAAAAATAAGTAAAAGTAGTGAAATAAACGCGATGAAATCCGTAAATTTAGTTTTTATTCAAAGCTTACTCCTTTCTAAAGGGCCGGCAACGCACCTGCAATTCCCCTGGTGTTGCGGTTGATCATAGGCGGCGGTAGTCACATCAGGTGAGCCGCATGCTCGTTTGCCCCCTCTTCTATAAAAAAAAAATGTTTATTTGTACAAAATTGAGAAACGAGGTTCACTGGCAGGTTCTTTACAGACAGCACTTTTTAGTCTATGATGGAGTAGTTAAAAGTACATTTGGCAAACCATATTCCAAATAATGGGACTAAATGGTAATTGTTATTACTGTGTTAAATAATTGAAACGAATAAAATATTAGCTAATCACAAAATGATTTTTTCACACATTTCAACACCCATGGGATGATATGGGGTAGTGGATATACTTACAGGGCTAGTACGCAGGGAATAGTTACCCATACTATATTTAAAAATGTGTTCAACGGTGTTTAATTTCTTTGTTTTAGATTTTTTTACTATTGAGTTTTTATAATTTGTGGCTAATGTTCCTTGATCATCCTCTTAATTTAATTTTTTCTATTTCTAAAATGAGTAATTCTTCAGCCAAAAGAAAACTTATTTGCAAGCAAATTTTATCACTTATTTACACTCTAACATAAAGTTAGTCACCATTGCAAAATATATTTATTTAAGTCCTTTCATCAGAGAAAGGTTATAAGCAATAAGTTTAGAATGTCGCTTGAAAATAAAACGTCATAGGTAAAAAAATATTTATTCTAAAATGAAACTTAAACTCTTAAGTAATAAGGTTAAAACATTATGTTGACATTTTCGTGCTTACTCTAATTTGGTAATAGATGTATTTCTTGGTATTATATTTCAATGCTTGGAACACAGTATGTATTGAAAGACGTAGAGTTGCAGAATATAAATATTTTAGGAGAAGGGTTGTTTCGCCTTACGCCTGTGGCATCGCTTCCGAGTGGTCGCATCCAGGCAGTCCGCGCTTTCGTCCTCGTACGGTAGTGCTCTCCCGCTCTCGCGCCTCCGTTGTCCCGCTCGCGCTGTACAGCGCCGACGCAGTGCTCACTCCGCCGGTGGCATCGTTCTCGGACGGTCGCCTCCAGGTGGTCCGCTCTCTCGTACCAGTACGGTAGCGCTATCCTGCTCCCGCGCCTCCGCTGTCCTGCTCACGCTTGGCAGCGTCGAGGCTGGTGAGTCACTTCACGCTACAGTTGTGCTACTGTCTTCGGGCAGGGAGGTTTGACTGACTTCCGCCGACTGACTTTTTTTTTGTACTGTCTCTTTTATTTTCTTGTTGTTCTAGCATTATTATTACGTGTATTGTCTCGTAGTACGTCTCACATTCAAGTCCCTGATCTACCGAGAACAGGGACCCGTCCTCATCGTTACCGAGCTTAGCTTACTGCCCCAAAATGGCCACATCCAGCTTCACTGAGTCCCTAGCCGCCCTCATAAACCAATATGGTTTAAACGGCAATCAGACGGTCCTTGCCGCCATCGCCACCATCGCCGCCCAGGCTTCCCTCCCTGCCCCTCAGGCACACCATCCGCCGCCAGTAATCGCGACATACCTCGAAACGAGGAACTCCTTTGCCGCCCTTGAGTCCGCCCCTTTAGAAATGGAGTACGCATGCTCCGAGTCCTCGGCGCCGGCCTCCCGGAAGAGGCCCGCCACCACTTCAGGCTCTGGTTCATCGGAGTCCTGTGACTCCGACGGAACCGGGGAGTCTACATTTACCACTGTCAACTCTAAGCGCAACGGTAAGCGCGCCGCGTTAAAGCGTACCCCCTCCATCTCAGCGGCCCCTGCCGCTCCTACAACCTCCGCAGCCCCCGCCGCTGCCGCCGTCCCACTCATGTCACTAGACATCCCAACTCCAACAAAACCATCCTCTCGATGTGCTCCAGTCCTTGCTAAGAAGCAAGTCCCGCCCCCTGTCTTCCTAAGAGACAAGGCAAAATTCACCCAGCTGTCCAAAACCTGCTACGACGCAGGAATCAAGTATGACAATGCCGTCAACCTCGGGGAGGTTATCAAAATCATCCCCAGCTCGATCGAGGATTTCCGAAAACTCACCAGGCTTTTCACAGCCGAACGAGTCTCTTACCACACTTACGCTCTTCCGGAAGAGCGTAAAGTCAGGGCCGTCATCCGAGGCGTCCCATTCGAATTCTCAAACGAGGAAATCCTTGAGGACCTTAAGTCCCAAGGCTTCCCCGTGGAAGCCGTGCACAAAATGCACAATAGAACGGGCAAGAGATTCAACCTTGCCCTAGTCATCCTATCCAACGTGCCGGAGGCAAAAGCCATCTTCCGGCAGGTACGCACAGTGTGTGGCCTGTCGCGAGTGAAGGTTGAGCCCCCACATAGGCCCGGATTCCCGGCGCAGTGCCACCGCTGCCAACTATATGGTTATGCGGCGGCCAACTGCTCTGCCCCACCCAGGTGCATTAAGTGCCTCGAACCCCACAACACTAAAGAGTGCCCCCGGCCCAAAGACGCCGAATCCCCGCCCGCATGTGTCCTGTGCAAACAGACAGGCCACCCGGCTAACTACAAGGGCTGCCCCCGCGCACCTCAACCTCGCCCCAGTAGGCAGGCTCCACCGCCGGTCAATGACCGCTCATTCCCGGCCCTCTACCAACGGCCCCGTCAGGGTCCTTCTCAGCCCATCCAGGGCTTCTCTCGGCCCTCTCAGGGCCCCCCTAGGCCCCCCTCAGAGCATAATTCGGCCCCCTCCGGGCTTCTCCAAGCCCATGCAGCCTCCAGTCTTCCCCTGGGGCCCCAAAAAGGCTGATCCACCGCGGACAACCTCCTACTCCCATGAGTCAGAGCCCACAGCTGCTGACTACAATACACTGTATTCCGCTATTAGGAATATAGACATCAGGGAAATAACGGTAGTAGCACGCAAACTGCGCGCTGCGAAGTCCCCACAACAACGTCTCCTCGTTCTCGCAGAACATAATAATCTCCTGTTAGCGTTGTAAGTTAAGTTAACTTAATTAACTTAACTTCAATGTCAGAGCAAATTAATCTACCAAAATCTCACGGTCGTATCAAACCTAAGGGTTTATCGCTTGTATCATTTAATATTCGCGGTTTGCGAAATAACCTCCCAGAGCTTAAGCTCTTTCTTCGGAATCGTGAAGCCGATTTCCTCCTCCTACAGGAAACTAATCTCAAAACCAAGGACACTAAAGGCCTTTCTATTAAAAACTTCTCTCTTCTTCGTAACGACAGACCCGACCGCCGAGGCGGCGGAACGGCCATCTATTACAAGAAGACACTTCATTGCTCGCCCATTTCTACTCCGCAGCTTACCAACATGGAAGCCACGGTATGCAGGCTAGCTATTACTGGACATCAGTCCATCCTCATAGCCTCCTGTTACATTCCTTCGGGAGCCCATCCACTCAAAAAAGATTTTGAGGCCATTTTATCTTTAGGCAATTCAGTCATTATGTTTGGAGATTTTAACTCCAAGCATACTGAATGGACATGCCGTACTACGTCCCCCTAGTGGCAAGATACTGCTCGATATCACGCAGTCTCTTGATATTACCGTCCATAGTCCCCTCGGTGTTACTCACTTTCCCGATAACACCGATCACGCCCCCGATGTACTAGATTTTGCGTTACTCCAAGGAGTTTCTCTCAACCTCAGAGCAATCGAGACACTAGACGATCTACGATCCGATCACCGACCGGTCCCCCATGATTCTTGGCCATCAGCCACCTCCCCCAACACACACGAAAACCATCACTAACTGGAAGGGATACAAGGAGTCCCTAGCTAAAGCTCTGGACTCACAGGACTCTACCATCTCCCTACCGTCGGACTTAGACAGTCCCGAAAAAATCGACACCGCGGTCGATTCACTCTCCACCCTTATTAAATCCTCCCTTAAGAAGAACGAAAGGGTCGTCCCGGTTGCTAACAATAGTGGGCTTCCCCTACATATTTATACATATTTTTTTTTTCGGGTAGGTTTGAAAAAAGTAACAACTAAATTTTGTGCATCTCTGTAATTTTATTTATTTATTTTAGTTATTCAATGTGTACAGTATTTAATATTTGTTAAGTATCAACTAAAATATCATATATGCAATAAATTAAATACCTGCCATAGGCTGCTACCACTTTCTTACAAACTTCAAGTTGAGTACAATACTTAAAGAACATCTCAGTATGGAAAACATATTTGAAGTTCTTAAAACACAAGTATCACTGGAGAAGACACTTAATCAGAGGTTGGATGAGTTTGAAGCGAGACTAGAGGGGTCATCAAAGGACTTAAGCCTGAAGGACCTAAGTTCTGACTACATCAACTTCAAGAATTTTGTCTATTCAACATTTACATTACTGCGGCAGCAAATTAACCATCTAATTGTTAATGTGGATGCCATTGAAAGTAGACACAGAAAGAAGTTTCTGCTGCTGGGAGGAGTGGTCGAGAATACCAATGAGAATGTCCGCGAATACCAATTCTTCAGTTCAGCTTCAGTCATCACGAAGAATCTTGGTATCAAAAATTGTTCTAGTCAGTCGCTGCAGGTATGTCATCGTCTTGGCACAATATCTAATGGCCGCCCTCGTCCGATTCTCATAAAATTTGAAGATGCTCCATTACGTCGGGAGGTATGGGCCAAGAAGGCTTTGCTCAAGGGTAGCCCATATGTGTTGTCAGAATATCTAACACGAATGAGGCAGTCTTTATTCGTAGAGGCCCGCAGGCACTTCGGCATTAGGAATGTGTGGACCTTGGACGGGGTGATCAATGTCAAGCTTCCTACTGGATCCCGTTACAAATTGTTTACAACAAATGATCTAGAGAAGCTGACAACCAAACACAAAGCTGACGTAGAACAGGCTACCTCGCTTCCAGCCTCAGATGTCATTCCCAAAAAAGAAGGATCTAAATCCAGGTCAACAACTACTTCGAAGCGTGCAATCAGTAAGAAGTTGTGATTTATCGTAATTGTTTCCTAGTCTGTACATAATGGCATTGCACTTTACGATCAGCATCATTCTTGCTGTATTTATAACTTTTTCGATTTCATTTTATGATTTTGGTGCTGACAGTAAGCTGTAATTTTACTTTCACCGTATGAAATATTATTGTAGTACATATTTGGTACGAAATACACTAGGTAGGTAAACAATTTATCATAGCAATTTATGTTCACAGACTACTAAGAGGATACTAATACTATCTATGTTATAGTCAAACGTCAATATCATACAATTATTTTTATTAAGACATTGGCCTGGATTCTTGGTTTTTAAGCCATGTCTTCATTTCATTTGTATATAATTTTCGTATCTTAACCATTAGATTGTATTCAATGGTAGCGTTTTATTCTCAGTTTAATCTTTTCATAATTATTAATATATTTTAAATTAAATGTACAATATACTTTTGTGTCTTGTATAAATGTAAAATAGTAAACGATCACGGCCTTACTTATAATTGTGTTTATCACTCACTTAAGTTAGTCATTAACATTATAATATATGTCTTTCTATTGTCCTTTGTTGTATAGAAGATGAGCACAACATTAATTATCTTTTAATTTGACCAAGTGAAATATGAGTAAGACATCATTGCTATTTCATTGGACTGTTTAAAACATTTGTGCTAATCTTCTTTTTATATGTAAACTTGATTAATAATTTATAAGGCAGACCGGCAGGTAAAACAAATAGTGATTAATTAACTTTTTATATTTCATAATAGTTTCATTATTTTAATATTTATACTCATAAATATAGTATTTAGTATATATAAAATTTATTACATATATAGGTATACATATATATTATACAACATTATTTATTATTACATATACCCTATATATTTATTTTTTGCTATTATTAATAATAATAGATTAAATGTCATCGGATGAAGACTCATTTTATTCTGCATGTTCTTCTTTTAACGTTACCTCACCCGCAGACGATTCTTTTATCGATAACGTGGGTAATTATTTGCACACGAAATTTGCCTCTACAAATTGTTTAAATGTATGCCATATAAATGCGCAAAGCATCCCTGCCCATTATTCAGATGTACTTGACATATTTCCTTCACCATATATCCATGCTCTACTTATCTCAGAGTCCTGGCTAAAACCCTCCCTATCCTCCACGTTGTACAGTCTTCCTGGATTTGTATTTATACGCTCTGATCGCACTGGCAAAGGTGGAGTTGGCGTAGCCATTTACTTGCGATCGGAATATGCATATGATGTCATTGCAATATCACCATCAGAATATAGAGGATCTGCTGAGTACCTATTTCTAGAAGTAAAAATTAAGGGTTTGAGGGTCGTGCTCGGAGTTGTTTACTGCCCTCCTTCAACTGATTATTTTTCCCATATTGAATCGGTAATCGACTCCATCAGCACTGATAACAAACATGTTATAATAATGGGTGATTTCAATACCAACTTGCTAAAGGATTCTCCTCAGAGTCGCAAACTTAAAGCCATCATGGACTCGGCAGATCTCTATATTCTACCATCTAGTCCAACTCACCACAACGTGGACACCGAAGATTCATGGTTAGACATCATTTGCACTAGTTCAGCGGATCATGTTTTATATCATGATCAACTGGCTGTTCCCGCGTTTTCTCGACACGATCTTTTGGTCATGTCGTATAAATTAAAGTCTCCCAAGCCAAAGCCAGTGATTGTGTATTTACGCAATTTCAATAAAATTGACACCATTCGACTACACCGCGATGCTAAGAATATAGAATGGGGCCCATTGCTGGATGCAAATAATATGGAAGACAAAATTGCTCATTTGAACACCCAAATTCTCAACCTGTTCGATAGGCACGCACCAGTTCGAGCAGTCAGGTTACGCCGACCTCCTGCACCGTGGATAACTGACGAAGTGCGTAGAGCAATGAGAAGAAGAGATCGAGCTTTTCACATTTTTAAAAAGAATCGGAACAGTACCACATTTCAACAATATAAGCGAGCACGAAACCGTTGTAATCAGGTGGTAAGAACAGCCAAACGCCGCTACTTCCACAATAGTATTTCAAACTCCTCTTCTGCAGATATATGGAAGTTCCTTAAATCCCTGGGATTTGGAAAATCACATTCCAATTCTCTAATCCCAAATATTTCACTCAATGACTTGAATATACACTTCTCTTCTGCATCACGTCTGCATTTGACCACCAAAGCTAAGACTCTCCAGGAACTTAATTCCATGCCCTTGTTATCATGTAATTCTTTCGACTTCAGTTCAGTGACTGACGATGATACTAGAAAAGCCATACTTTCAATAAAATCTTCCGCAACCGGATATGATGAGGTGAGTAGACCTATGATACTTCTCATACTCGATATTGTTACTCCAGTTCTCACTCACATCATCAATTTCTCCCTTTCTACTGGTATTTTCCCTAAGTTATGGCTAAAAGCTTTTATCTTGCCTCTTGCGAAGGTACCCAATCCATCCCTACCCTCCCATTTTAGACCTATTTCTATACTGCCGTTTCTTTCCAAAGCCCTTGAATCATTGGTACACAAACAAGTCACCTCTTTCATTTCGAAATGCAACTACCTTAGTACATATCAATCTGGCTTCCGCCCGGGACATAGTACCACCACAGCTTTACTTCAAGTTACAGAAGATTTTAGAGAGGGCATGGAGAGGTCATGTTTGACTGTTCTGGTCCTTATTGACTTTTCAAACGCATTTAATTGTGTCGATCACGACTTACTCCTTGGATTACTTTCACGCCTAAACTTCTCCCCGTCAGTACTGAACTGGTTTTCCTCTTATCTTCGCGGTCGCCAGCAGGCTGTTCGGGCTGGTCAGGATTTTTCCGACTGGTGCGATCTATATCTAGGTGTACCGCAAGGCGGCATTCTCTCTCCTCTCTTGTTTTCGTTGTTTATCAATCTTCTAACTACCCACCTTCAATGTTCTTACCACCTATACGCTGACGATCTTCAGTTATACTCACAAGCGTCCTCGGTTGAAATTGCTACCGCTATTGCAGCTATTAATCAGGACTTACAACGCATTTCAGACTGGTCACAGCGATTTGGTATAACGGTAAATCCCAGTAAATGCCAGGCTATTATCATTGGTAGTCGTCGATTGGTGTCACAACTTAACATACCTGATCTACCATCCATTTGCTATGAAAATTGTGTAATTCCTTTCCGCGCTAGTGTCAAGGATCTGGGTTTAATTATTGACCCGACCCTTAGTTGGAGGTTACAGGTGTTCGAGATTTGTCGTAAAGTCACAGGCATACTTCGTTCCATCTATCGTCTTAAGTTCTTTCTGCCTCCTTCAAGTAAGATTCTACTCATCCAATCTCTAATTCTTCCATTATTTGACTATGCCGATGTTTGTCTTTCTAATATCTCTCAGGAGCTGCTAAGCAGGTTGGACAGGTTACTTAACAACTGCATACGATTCATCTTTGGTCTGCGCAAATACGATCACGTATCAGAATTTCGCTCCCAATTAAAGTGGTTGACTATACGCCAGCGCAGAGATTTTCGAATGCTGTCCTCTCTGTTTTCAGTTCTTAATGATTCTTCCTCACCCCTTTACCTAAAAGAAAGATTCCAATTCCGTAGTGACACTCATTCTCTCAATCTCCGGTCTTCACACAATTTATTACTGTCTACTCCTCTCCACCATTCTGGGTTTATGTCAAATTCTTTCACATTAACTTCCATCTCCCTCTGGAACAAATTGCCTGTTGACCTGCGCATAATACCTGCTAAAAACGTGTTCAAAAGAAAACTAGACGAATATATCCGTAACCAACAAATTTGAGTCCACTTACTTTATGTTTATAGTTATTTGTATATAAATTTATGGAGATATATATTTATATATGTATATGTGTATGTATATATGTATATATATATATGTATGTACATATGTATGTGTGTAAGTGTATATAATATATATGTGTATATATATATATAATATATGTATGTGTAGCATGTACATTTTGAATTGAATGAGATCATCACATCTTTACTGCCCATAACTCACTCTCTGTTCTACTCAAGGTTAGCTGGTAGAGAATGCCATATAGCATTAAGCTCGCCTTTTGTACAAAATCTTTGGTCAATAAAGAATAAAATAAATAAATATTAGCAACCTATTAAAAGCCAAAAAAAGCTACTTTCCGGAGAGCAGCAAAATATCCCACCCCCGAATATAGGCGCGCGGCCAATCGTCTTCAACGAGAACTCCGCTTCCGCCTCTCTGAATTTCGAGACCTCGAAAAGAGTAAACTCATGGAGAATATCTCTCCATCTCATACAGCGTACTATCAGATGGCCAGAGCCCTCCGCATAGACGCTATCACCCACATTCCCCCTCTCTCCCGTCCCGACGGCACGGTTGCCTTCGAGGACGAGGAAAAGGCTGAGTGCTTTGCAGATAGCAATGCCGCACAATGCTCTCCTAGCTCTCAACCCGTAGACCCCTCACACGTCCAGGCAGTGGAGGATGAGGTCCGCCGCCGGAACTCACCCCCTACGGCCTCCGAACCTATCTCTGTGTCCAATGATGAGATTTCATCCCTCATCAAAGGACTTAAGCCTAAAAAGGCTCCGGGCGCGGATGGCATCTCCAACCAAGCCCTAAAACACTTTCCTGAGCAGGTGTTAACCTTTTTATCTATTATCTTCAACGCCTGCTTCAACCTTAGTTACTTTCCCACTACGTGGAAAGAGGCAACTGTGATTGGAATTCCCAAGCCAGGCAAGCCTCTTAACCTCCCCCTCCAGTCATCGCCCCATTAGCCTCCTCAAGGCAATGGGCAAGCTCTTCGAAAGAGTCATCCAATCACGTATGAGGCGCTATCTGTTTCCCACAGACGGTGACCCTCTTATCATTCCCCATCAATTCGGGTTCCGAGCCCAACACTCATGTCCCCAACAAGTTCACCGCATTGTGGAATATATCCTCAGCGGGTTCTATCCTCGTCGTCATAAGACCATCGCGGTCTTTTTCGACATAGCTAAAGCTTTCGATAGGGTCTGGCATACAGGCCTTATCTACAAACTCTACAAAATAGGTCTCCCCGATCGCCTAGTACGTCTCGTGGCCTCTTACCTAGAGTATCCTACCTTTCGTTTTAGACACGAAAGCACGCTATCCTCACAACGGACTATCAAGGCTGGTGTCCCTCAGGGCTCAGTACTTGCTCCTCTGCTGTACATCCTGTTCACCAACGATATTCCCATCCCGTCGAAAGGTGTTCAGCTCTCCCTCTTCGCAGACGACACTGCTATCTACTGCAAAGGTGTCTCACTGCCCTCCATACGGAACAAGATCCAAAAGTCAGTTGATGACCTAGGAGCTTGGTTCAAAAAATGGCGCATCGATGTGAACCCGGAGAAGAGCTCCGCCGTTCACTTCGATTATAAACAACGCCGTCTCAAAAACACTCCACCAATACGTATGCTAGGGACCCCTGTCCCCTGGCATACGACCGCCAAATATTTAGGTGTCACTCTGGACACAGGGCTCACTTTCAGGCCCCACGTCAAAAGAGTAACCCGTCACGCAGGGTTTTATCTGAGTAGGCTCAACAGTATGTTGGGCCGACACAGTAAAATGTCCCTTCGAAACAAGCGTACCCTTTATAAGGTCTGTATACGACCAGTCATGTCCTACGCGGGCCCCGTCTTTGCCCACGCAAACCCTAATATTATTAATGAACTCCAAATAGTTCAAAACCTCTTCTGTCGTCGAGCTGCGAACGCACCTTGGTACGTCCGTAATGCCGACCTTCATCGGGACCTAGAGCTCCCAACAATTCAACAATTTCTTAAAAAACTCTGAGAACTTCTTCAAAGCCTCAGAGTCGCACCCAAACCAATTAATTCGTGAGGCAGCTACCTATGCAGCCCCACCCCCCTCTCGCTATCGAGTCCGCAGGCCGAGAAACTCTCTCTCAGACCCGCCTAATAAACTGATAAACGACCTGAACTGCCTCCTGGCGGCTCAGGCCAACTCTAATTAAATAAATTATTGTATTAACTAATATTAATTTGCCTTCGTAGGCACTCCCTCAGCGGCTCGTAGCCGCCTGCGCCCTCTTTTCCCAAAAGAGGGTCGCTCACGATAAGGCACAATACAGCTTAATCAGCCGGCTGCCTGTCCCCAAAGGCGGTTTTTAGAGGGTATTACTTAGGGTCCCCGGTGGGACAGTGAGTCCCTCATAACCACGATAGACCGGCTATCGTGGTATGCGTAATGCATTTTCCGCCTCCCTACGTATAGGGTAGCCCTTTAATTGCTTCGGGCGCAAAAAAAAGGGTTGTTTCGTATGGTGGCAAATATTTTTGACCGATTTATAAAAAAAAGTAGTAGGACTAAGTAATAAGTATGCAATGAAAAGTCGTCAATTTCTTTTTAAAATACCCTTTTCTAGGAGTTTCACATATCGATGTTAAATCTGATAATGATGCATCAGGAGGCTTCAAGCAAACTGCATCAGCCCGAGGTATATCACGTATTTCTGTGGTATCTTCAAAAGTTAAAGTTTATTGAAAATAATTTTAAAATATTTCATGAAAGTACCTACAGGTATAGTTTTGTCTGATAAAGATTTTTTTAATTATCTGATTTGATAACTCTTTCGTCATTCTGAACATAAAGCTGATTGCACTTTTATTAGTCCGCGAATCTAAAAAAGTCAAACAACTTTTTTTTTACCAAAAGCATTATCTTACACTTACCATTTTATTACTTTATGATAATTACCTGCAATTTAGGAACCGATGTTTTTAGTAATCTACGCCTTTGCGTGTTTCCAGTTGTATCCAATCTATCAAAATGAATTGAACATATTCTCAAATTTTTAGATTGGTTGTGTATATAGTTATTCTCCTATTTCTTTCGCGATACTCATTCTGCACAGCGAAATGGGTCCCTAGGGAATCTACAAACAAACAAAAATATATTAATGCCGTTTAGTGGCGGTTAAGAATATCCACTACCCCATATCTTCCCGTGGGTGTTGTAAAAGGCGACAGAGGGAAACAGGCAGGAGATGGGCAACAGCATCCTCCTGATAACAGCAACTGTACAACAAAAAAACTGCGGTTGCCAACCCGCTCGTCAAGTGTGGAAACTATGGCAATATACCCCCTATAAACAATTACACAAATAGACGGCCCCAGACCCTGGAGACAGGCCCTCTGTTCAGTCGCCTGTATGCTGTCAACAGATTTGACAGCATACAGGCGACTGAACAGACAGATCTCCAAATGCATGCGGCGAGACTTACGCAACTTTAATACTGCTCGTATTAAAGAAGCGATCGAGCGGAACCAAGGCTCCAAAGTCTTTTCCAGAGATCTGTCTGCTAGAAAGAGCCAACTGTCAAAGCTGAAGACTGATAGTGGCAGCATCGCTTCCGGGACACCTGAGATTTTAAATGAGATCGAGAGGTTCTATAGGCAGCTGTACACATCGTCGTTGGATCCACACGCAGCAAGTATTATCCGACACTATTCCGATGTTATCCAGGTAGTCAGTCTGAGCGAGATTAGAATGGCTCTTCAGCAGCTTAAAAACGGCAGGGCCACAGGCGAGGATGGAATTACAGCGGAGCTTCTGAAAGCGGGTGGAACACCGGTACTTGAAGTCCTTCAGAAGCTCTTCAATTTAGTCCTCCATGCCACCATGCCTACTCCGGAGGCGTGGAGCAGAAGTGCGGTGGTCTTGTTCTTTAAGAAAGACGACAACGCTCTCTTGAAGAACTACAGACCGATTTCCATTCTTAGCCGCGTCTACGTGCTGTTTTCGAGAGTCATTACGAATCGTCTCGCACGCAGACTCGACGACTTCCAGCCTCCCGAACAAGCCGGTTTCTGAAAATGCATCGGTACCATAGACCACATACATACCCTACGGCAGATTGTACAGAAGACCGAAGAGTACAATCTGCCACTTTGCCTGGCGTATGCGGACTATGAGAAAGCCTTTGATTCCGTCGAAATTTGGGCGGTGCTACAGTCCCTTCAGCGGTGCCAAGTTGACAGTCGATATATCGAAGTGCTGAAGTGTTTGTACAGTAGGGCTACGATGGCTATCCGAGTACAGAACAAGAGTTCGAAACCTATCCAACTGCAGAGAGGTGTAAGACAGGGTGACGTTTTATCCTCGAAACTCTTCACCGTTGCATTGGAAGATGTTTTCAAGCTAATGGCGAGTACATCACTCACCTTCGATTTGCTGACGATATAGTCCTTATGGCAGAATCGCTGGAGGACCTACGCACTATTCTCAATGACATCAGTGGTGTCTCCCAACGCATAGGTCTTAAGATAAACATGGACAAAACAAAGATCATGTTTAATGTCCATGTCACACCTGTGCTGGTAGTTGTTGGGAACACTATGCTCAAAGTTGTTGACGAGTACGTTTACCTGGGACAAATAGCCCCACTAGTTAAGTCCAACTTCGACCGAGAGGTCAATCGACGGATTCAACTCGGCTGGGCAGCGTTCGGGAAATTACGACGTATCTTCTCGTCAGGTATACCTCAATCTCTGAAAACTAGATTGTACAACCAGTGCGTGTTGCCAGTGATGACTTACGGATCTGAGACCTGGCCCTTCACTGCTGGGCGTATGAGAACGCGCAAGGTCGCTCAGCGAGCTATGGAGAGGGCTATGCTTGGAGTTTCTCTGCGTGATAGACTCAGAAATGATCATATCTGCAGTTAAACCAGAGTGACCGACGTAGCCCAACGGATTAGTAAGCTGAAGTGGCAATGGGCCGGCCATATAGCTCGAAGAACCGATAACCGATGGGGAAGAAAGGTTCTCGAGTGGCAGCCTCGTACCGGTAGGCGTAGTGTAGTGTGACCCTCCACTAGATGGAGTGACGACCTGGTAAGATATGCATAAAGTCGATGGATGCAGGTGGCTCAGGACCGTGCTTTGTGGCATTACTTGGGGGAGGCCTATGTTCAGCAGTGGACTTGTGAAGGGCTGTAATGATGATGATGATGATTAAATAATAATACTACTCCATGCATGTTTGTTCAAGAACAGTGGATGTTTGTTACAATAGTTGTTGCGTTGTAGCAAACATTGGCCAAACAATCATAATATTAGCTAATTAATATTTTTTTTGCTATTTAATTCTGTTTTTATTTTATGAAAAACAATGATATAAACTTACCGAAAAAAAGATATTCCTTCCAAAATCTTGGTGTTACGGTGGTTATTTGCACAGTTTTTGAACGCGCACTGCTTGCATTTCGACATTTTAACGTTGGCTATGATTGGACTATACTAATTTAAAATAAGAGTACAGAAGTGTTTGTGGTCTTATTTTTCTGGCCGTTTTTGAAGCGCTTGTCGGGAATCTAGTATATTATTGATCGAAGCCTGTAACTCAAGTTTTTGTGTAACAATTTTTTGTGTATCTGTACTCCAAAGTTAAATTACCTCATTTATAATTTCGTAATTTTCACTAGGTGACAAATTGTGTTGATTCTTTTGTTTTTGTTTTCTTAAATAATACATTAAAATATGGCTATTTTAAATCCTTGGGAACTAAATTTTGGATGTGAAGCAATACAATCACTCTAGAGAGCAGTGAAGTCATCATCATATTTTAAAATTATTATAAAATTATGCTCAACTTATTTTAATAACATACACACACACACACGCGCGCACGCACGCACGCACTCATGCACGTACGCACACTCGCGCACACGCGCACACGCACACACACACACACACACACACATAGAGAGAGAGAAAGAGACGCACACACACACAGAAACACACACACACACACAGACAGACACACACACACACACGCACGCACACGCGCGCGCACAAGCACACACGCACGCATACACACACACTCTCACACACACACACACACACGCACAAACATATACACATGACTCTGTATAGAAAATTTAGTGATTGAGAAGAATCAGTTACGTTGCCTTCTTGCGATATGAAACGGTGTAAAGATATAATATTTAAATACCACATTAGTCAAAGTTTCCAATATCTACAATACATTTTTCGCCATTGGGTTTTTAAATATATTGTTTTTTTTTTTACTTTTAAATCAGAATTTTTGGCTCCTCGGAACAGTAATCCTAATGTTTCGCAATAAAAATTTTTTTCTAGTTTGGCAACTTCCATTGGATTCTTTTTGTAATTTAAAATTACCGCCTACCGCGAACTTGAATTATTTAAAGGCAAAGGGATATACAATATGTAACGTAATTAACGCACACCCTCACACACCCCAACTAGTATATTATGTTATAATCATAATACATACACTGAATTTTAGTTAAACATTTTTTATGCACTGATTATTTATGAAATTAGCTATACTAATTTCGGAAGAATGTTGTGGTCACAGTACAAATCCACGAACGCAAAGACTTTAACGTGCTTGAAATAAAGTTCATTTTTCTTATTTTTATTGAATGACAGAATTAGTAATAATGCAAATAAAATTGCAGTCTTAAAAGTCTTATTGCCTTAAGTTACGGTCCATTTCAGTTGGTTTTGACTGTACAGATTTAGTGTGACTGTAATTTACGTAGTTTTAATTATTTTTGGGATAAAAAATTACCTATATTAAAATGATAGGAATCGATTCAGTAAACGATTCTGAACAAACTACTTTCTCAAAGTGCGTTAATTATGTTACATGTTGTATACTCACACAGCCTAGTCTTACATATATTTTATAAGATTCTTCATGTAACTGTCATACTCTTTGAGTATTAATGGATGAAACAATACGAGTAAATATAAGTACTTTATACTTTTCTTTCGATACCATCTTAGAGTATTAAACCAACTGGAGAGGCCATGCGTGTTAATTCCTAAACAAAAAGTCTGTCAATTTCTGGGAGAGGCGAGGAAAACACACTACTGTATACTTAACCACAATAACGGGTGTTCAGTATCAGATTTCAAATTTTGAAGACTTGTAAAAAAAAAACTACACCTTTATAAGTCTATCACGCATGTTTTTAAAAACGCGTTTACAGAGCGACTTGGGAATCCTGCTAATTTCTGCTCGAATATTTTATTTAAGTTTTGTGACAGTGTTCGGATTCGTTTTGTAAACGACAGGTTTTAAGTATCCCCACAAGTAAAAATCACACGGAGTTAAATCTGGTGACCAAGGCGGCCACGGTATGGTGCCGTTTCGGGAAATGTTTTTTCCAGGAAATAACTGCCGCACTGCATTCATCGACACACCAGCAGTATGATCTAAGAACCCGTCACGCTAGAACCACGTGTTTCGGTTGAAATATGAAGTATTCTGCAATTTTAGCCTAAAAAATTTCTAAGAATTCACTGTTATGGCGGCTTCTCACTGCGTGTGTTATCACGCGCCGCGCCGCTCATGTTGATTTGTACGCGCAAGCACGCGCCACGCGCGCGCCCGCCACGCGCGAGCCCGCGACAACCGTATTAACTGACGCGGCGCGGCGCGTACTTGCCCAAACCCCGAGCCACTGACTCAGTGTGTTTAGCGCAGCGCACTTGATGTCGTGTGAGTTGAATTGCCATCTCCAGCCATGAAGTAATGTCACTGAAGAAGAAGGCATCGCTGTTGCTTCAGCCGCTTTTGTCTTATTTTGTGGATATCATTTACTTAATAAAATTAACACAAATAAGAAGAAAAGGCGCTGGTGGATGATATCGGTAAAATTAAAAATTCAGCAATCGTCTCATTAGACCACTCCATATCTATATAGACATGAGAGTACGTTAACGTCGGACGAGTTAAGACGAAATTAACGAGTTCAATCTTGCAATCACACGCCGCGCCGCGCGAGCCCGCGCCGCGCTACGCCGCGCCATTGAGTTACCGATTTTAAACGGATAGCACGCGCCGCGCCACGCCGCACCAAGCCCTTCACACTACGCGTGGCGCGTGCGGGCCCGGCGCGGCGCGTGATAAGACACGCAGTGAGAAGCCGCCATTACAGTTTGGCCACGTTGATCTTCAAGGAAATACGGCCCTATTATGACAGACGCAGACAATGCACACCAGACTGTAACTTTAGGTTTATGTAAAGGCTCTTGATGCATTTGTCTTGGGTTGGAAACATCCCAATGACGAAAATTTTGCCTATTTACATATCCTTCAATGTGAAAATGGGCTTCATGCATGGAAAATGTTACCCATCCCAGTAGCGTAATGAGGTCTCCTTTTAAGTATAAAAACTTGTGCTAGGAGACTCCATTCTTTCATAGCATATTCACGATTTTCCGCGCAGATAAGGGAAATGCCACGGTAGTCATGGTTACGTCAGATTATAATTCTTAAAAACAAAAATTATTTTAGGATGTAAGCACTTATAAAGAGGTTAAAAACGATCCAACAAATAGCACACTTAAAACAACTAGTGACCTGGAAAAATTAAATCTGGACGTAAAATCGATAATACCTACGTGTGCCAAATCACCAAAGTTGTATGGGTTACCACAAATACACAATGCTCCACTACGTCTCATAGTGAGCCAAATCGATTCACCAACTTACAGATTAGCTCAACACTTAGCAAAGGGGACATACAAGAGTACACAAAGGATTCCTACCATTTTGTCAGCGAGATTAAACATCTGGCAGACAGTAAAACTACGGTCAGTTTTGATATGCAGTCATTGTTTACATGCTTACCTGTTGAAGAATACATCTCAATTGTAACTAGAAATCTTGAAAAAAACAATATGCCCGTAGAATATGGAGTATTACTCAAGCACTGCCTTACATCTGTGTAAGGTGTATACAGTATATAAGATGAATGAGTGCAGATGGGATGCAAGAAAAAGTTAGGCAAGGCTACCTATTGTGGAAGGAGGAGTTCAACAAGCAAGTAGATGGTGTGGCGACGGGCTCACCTGTATCTCTCATTGTCTCCGACATATTCATAGCAGACTTTGAGGAGAAAGCCCCGCTTACTTCTCCCGTAAATCCAAGGTTCTACAAGCGGTACGTAGACGACACTTACACAATTCTACCTTTAGATAAAGTCAATTTTTACCATCAGTCAAGTGTTATGTCCCTCTGCAAGATGCAGGTGTGTACAAGCTTGATTGTGAATGTGGTCTCTCCTACATAGGACAAACTAAATGATTAATTAAAAACCGCTTTAAAGAACATATAGCTGATAGCGGAAGTACGGAGTCTGTGAACACATACAGGATCGCCCCTGTCACTAATCAGATTTGATAGACCACAAATCCTCACTAAAGAACAATGATTCCTTCCAAGGATGATTCGCGAGGCTATTGAAATCAAAAACCATCCTAAAATTAGGATGTTTTTTGATTTCAATAGCCTCGTGAATCATTATTCAAATCAATAGAGAAAATTAATCACAAAATAATCAGTATGGAAATCAATAGAGAAAATGGCTGGGTGTACCTTCTGCTTGGTATACTATAATTAATAAAATTAAATCCCAACCCAAGCATAATACAACTGCAAGCCTCCAAGGTACCATAAGTTCATACTGCGTAGATCGGAACAAAAGTTAATAATTTTAATCTATGGTAACCGCGGTTAACTATGACATCTGAACGTTGAACATCTCAGTCCGCCCGTGACCATGGGTGCTGTAAAGTGCTCGAAAAGTCGGGTATTTAAAAAGTTAAATATACTCAATGAAATTCGTTAAAACTAGTATTATGTAAATGTGTAGTGTTCGCGTAAATATAAAAAATCATTATGAATATAAGATATACAGTTTCCTAACAGTATGTACTCGAAGTACATTACTTATGGCATAAAGATCTTCTGAAGAGAATCTTTTTGGTTTAAAATGCATAATTTTTAGTAAATTTCTCTGTGCCCTTTCAACTTCTAAAAATTTGGTTTTTGTAGCTCCACCCCATACAGGAATTTAATACACTAATGTTGCGCGCCGTAATTAATGCCTGGTACATGGTACTAGCGCCATCTAGTATCGAGTAGCAGAACTAATCTCTACTAGAGAATTCCGTATTAGAAATTTCTATACGTAGTTATTCAGGATCCGTATGTTCTCGAACGTTCTAGATGTTTCAGTAGAAGAGTGCCTATATAAAACCGGTAATGACCGCGACCGAGTCACTATTGAATTGGCGAATCAAGCGAATACTTCGAAGCGATATAACTGCGAATTGTGTTTTATTATTTGTGTGTTGTAATTGGTGTTCGGTAATTAAAGTGTAAATTTTAGTAATTCAATTATTATTGTCACGAACCCCTAGCTCGTAACAATTGATGTGAGATAAAATCATGGCGATATTATCTAAAAACGACACCGATACGGATACCCGTACCCGAAGTCAACGCCAGCAGGAGACGGACCAGAGATGATTTGGTGGTGCAACGCCGCAGACGTTGGAGGGCCAGCTGGCGACCGCGGCGGCCGGCCCGCCAGCAGCTCCTACACCTGCAGCACTTGAATTAGATGATGCTGCAGGAGCAGGCTCGCTGACAGGAGGAACAGACCCGTTGATTGGAAGAGCAGCTGCAGTGAGGACAGGAGGAACAGGCCCGTCGATTGGAGGAGCAGCTGCAGCGTGGACAGCAGGAACAGGACCGTCGGTTGAAGGAGCAGCGGGGGGATAAGGCCCGCCGGCAAGAGAAACAAGCCCGCTGGCAGGAGGAACAGGCCCGCTGACAGGAGGAATAGGCCTAACGACGGGAGAAACAGGCCCGTAGACAAAAGGAACAGGTCCGTCGGTTGGAAGACCAGCTGCAGCGTGGACAGGAGGAACAAACCCGTCGTTTGTAAGAGCAGCTCAAACGTGATAAGGAAGAGCAGATGATCCTCATGAAGGACCTTCATGCTACCTTCGGGAATGAGATAAGGGAGGCGAAGGATAGGAGGATAGGAGGTTTGCTCAACATGACAACCGTCTATAGGTAGCTGAAACCAAAATCGACCAAGTGAACAACGTGATGGCTGAAATGCAGAAAATGCTAGACGACCTTGAACTTGGGGATGGAATTATAGCTCCCGTAGTAGCTACAACACCTTCGCTACGTGGATTGAAAGTGCCGCCGTTCGACGGGATTTCTTCATGGTCGACCTACAAAATCTAGTTCGAGACTGTCATGAACGCTAACGCCTGAAATAAAAGTTAGGCCGTGACTGCTCTCATACTAGGCCTGCGCGACCAGGCCTTAATTCTCGCTCTTAACTTCTGGAAGCTCTCGGTAAGGAAGTGACTTACGAGCAGCTCCTTGAGGCGTTGGAGGCTAGATATTGCGACGTACACCTGGAACATGTCTTTCGTGCGCAGCTTAAAGATCGCGTGCCACGCAGCAACGAAAACTTACAGCAGTGGGCCCTTGAGGTGGAGAAGCTGGTTCGAAAAGCACACCAGTCTGTACCTACGCTCATTGAGGGGAACCTGGTACAGACATTCATTGATGGCATCCGCGACCTTGAAGTCAGAGCTGCTGTGAGACTCGGGCACCACGAGACGTTTAAGGTCGCCAGTGCATGGGCACTGGAGTTTGAAGCCGTGCGGCTAGATCATCGTACCTATCGCGTCAGGGAGGTTGCAGCAGTTACTGTTCGCGACCGAAATAAGGCAAACAGCCCTAGGTGCTATGGCTGTGGGAAAAGGATCCATCTTCAATCCAGCTGCCCTAAGCGTACTGTAGAATGGGAAGGTGATCGATCTCGAGAAGGTAGTGCGGCTAACAGGACCGCCCAGCAGCGGTAGGGATACGAGTAAAAGCTAGGACTGCGGGGCGGGTGCTGGCTGATGTTAAAAGAGTCCCAAGGATTTCGATCTCACACAACTGGAACTCTCGCACGGTTGTCAGTTCCCAACTTATTAGTCAGTTCCTTGGGGACTCCGCATACAACCGAGAACGCAATTATTTGGTGACAGCCACCGGTTAGCGCATACCCGTCCGTAGAGAGAAGGAGATGGAGTTGAAATCTACCTGTGGCTGATATATTGGACGACTGCATACTGGGCCTGGTTGCGCGGAAAACCATTCGCGTTTTTATTTTTGACGGTAGGAACTTGCCGAATCATTATCCCTTTCCAAAACGATATCATTCGTACCCTCCTATCGACACATCGGGGTGATGGGGTGGGAGGGGAAAGAAGACGATTCTAGAACATCGTGTAATCACCGGAGCCGAGGATATATAAGACACGCGCGACCGACGCGCGCTCTTCTCTCTTCCCGCGCGCTCGTTTGGAAACACATCACTAGTGGAAACCGCTTTGGCCTGGAAGCAGTCGAGCTCCAGGAACCCGCCTCACCTCGTGTGAGATATCGTCGCGCACCGCCTCTCTCCGGAGTGTTCCAGAAGTCGCTATAGTGATCGACAGGATAGAAGAAACCCCGGTGAGTCAATATTCCTTAATTTACTGCCTGATTAATATTTAATGATTGTTTTAACCGTTCCAATTCTGTGTTCTCCTCATCAGGCAGAATTCCTTTCATCGATTTGGCAAGTAATAGTTTTAGTTTAGGGAAGAGCGAGTGCATTGTACCGCATGCTATAGTAGTCGCTTTTACGTAAGCGTAGAAGCAATCGCAAATACAGTCCACTTTAGTTAATATCTCGCGTAATAGGTTTGAGGTTTGACCGGGGAACTAGATTTTCGGCAGCCTTAAACACGTGGCTCCACCATTTTATGGTCACTTCGGCAGGATCTGGATTGGTGTTTAGTGGTTATCCAACCATTTTCTGGTAGAATTATTAAATTAATTGTTTAGATAACGCACTCTAATTTATGGAATAGACTTAAATAGTGTTCGTTTAAATTAAAAATTTGATTTGGTACTCGCAAACAGAATTATTCATTTAATAGCGCTCGTATTTGGTTAAATTTAAAGCTTATTAAACAATTGAAACGGTGTGATAGCAACCGTTTGATACGCTTACCCCACAATTTTGATAAAATTATTAGGTTTAGCAAACGACGCGTAGACTCGACCGCAACGGGTGTTCGATCTAATTACGTAATACGGCACGCCGAGTGTTCATCCTACGTCGTTCATGCGTGTGAGATTAATTGTGATTAATATAACTTTATTATAATAATTTAAAATGGCAGTTAGTGGAAGTGAAATCAAAATTAAAACGCTTTATGCCAAGAGGGACATACTCTTTTCGCGTGTGCAGAATATAAGTGATTATATAAAGAACATTAATATAGAGGCAGTGCGGGAAGCCTTTTTGAATGAAATCGAAACGATAGATACTTTGCGGATAGATTACGAAAGAATATTAGACCAAATTAATCATTTGGAATTACAAATCGACCCGAAATACATAGTGAACTACCAACCGCTGCTGGCATTCGAAGATATGTTGTGTCGCGTAAAAAGAACTGCAAAACTCCTACAATCTCAAAGCGAAGCAAAGCCGGAAATACAGGTACGCCCTCGTGACTCAATTAGGTTACCGCCAATAGATATTCCGGTATTCAATGGTGATATTAAGACGTCGCCCTTCTTCTTCAGTAGTTTTCAAAACAATATACACAACAACCCATCGTTATCGGACGCTGAAAAATTATATTACTTAATTAGTAAACTTAGTGGCAGAGCACAGTCGATCTGCTCGGGTTTTACACCTACAGCAAACAATTACTTATTAATATTTGAAACGCTTAAAACTAAATATGAAGATAGGAGAATGTTAGCTTCCGAATATTTGAACCAGATATTCGATCTTAAACCTATATCATCCGCGAACATCAACGGCTTAGAGCAGTTTCTAGATAAATTTGTGGCATCGGTGGCTGCACTTAAGAATTTGAAGTTTAATGACCTTATGGACGTGGTGTTTCTCCATATAGCATTAAAGAAATTAGACTCCGACACCGTGCGTGCGTTTGAAATGGAGCATCGTAGCTCGGAGATGCCTTCCTTTCATTCATTAGCATCGTTCGTGCGAGATCAAATAAAGGTGATGCAGCGCTCTCCGAACGTTAAACAGGAGATTAAAAGGTGCGTCGACCGTAGACAGACTCAACCATCTAAAATAGCAGGGTCGTTAACTTACGTAACCGCTACGCCGACATCACTCCAGCATACTTGTATAGTATGTAAAGATAAACACGGTAATTTATATAATTGTGCGACTTTTCGTAAATATTCACCAAGCGAACGTTATAAGTTAGTAAAGACAAACAACCTATGTTTGAACTGCTTAAGCGATAAGCATTTAGTTGCAAAATGCAATTCGAGTTCCGTATGTAGCAAGTGCGCCAGGAAACATCACACGCTATTACATTTTGAAAATAGCAACATAGCGGCGTCAAGTAAGGCGGATAAGGAATTCACCCCTACTAAGGTCAGCGGTTCTAGCGGTCGACCTGGTGATGTCGCTCTGTGCTCATTGGCAAATATGGGAGCACAACCTCCTTCAACCGTGTTACTGGGTACGGCGCGTATTTTGGTTAGGGATTCGCGTGAAAACGAACAAAGCGTCCGTGCACTGCTGGACAGCGGAGCCCAAAATAGCTTTATAACACGACAATGTTGTCAGCGCTTAGGTTTAGTAATAAATAGGTCACTTTCATGTCCTGTAGTTAAAGGCATCGGAGGTACTAGTAAAGCGACACAGGGATATATAAATTTAAAATTTTATTCTCGGATAGATCGTAATGTTAACTTTGATATAAATGCACTAGTAGTAGATAGGGTCACTGAACGGTTGCCAACCGTTTCGGTTGACACCTCGGCAATGATTGAATTTAAAAATTTGACTCTAGCAGACGACACTTACGCCGTTCCTGGAAACATAGACATGCTCATTGGGGCATCGCTTTTCCCTTATCTTTTGTTAAACAATAAGGTCAGGGGCAACTCCTCGCATACCGCGCCTTACGCACTGGAAACCGTATTGGGCTATGTGATCCTTGGCTCCGCCCCCATCCTAGATAGTATTTCGGCAACCTCTTATTGTGGTATGGCTGTCGAACCGCTCGAGTCGTTAGTCCGCAAATTTTGGGAGATGGAGGAGGTGAACGTCCCACCCATAGCTAGTTCAGATGACAGGTTATGCGAGGAAATTTACGTCCGCACGACCGTTCGTGATCGCGACGGTAGATATAGTGTAGCGCTACCCTTTAAAGGAGATGTTTTATCTCTCGGCGATTCGCGTCAAATGGCAGAAAAGCGTTTCTACAGCTTGGAGCGTAGGATGCTCGCTTCGCCCCAGTTAAAGGAAGCTTACGACGGCGTCATTAACGAATATATAAGAGAAGGTTACATATCGCTTGTGGCTTCGAAATTAGATAACTACGAAGACACACCGTCGTATTTTATACCACACCACGGAGTCATTAGAGAGGACAAACTTACATCTAAATTACGTGTAGTGCTCGACGCTAGTGCTAAAACTAGCACTCACCTGTCGCTTAACGATATCCTCTATAGTGGGCAAAATTTACAGGGCAGTTTATTTAATATAATAGTCAATTTTCGTTTGTTTAGTATAGCACTATCCGCCGATATTCGCCAAATGTTTCTTTGCATAGGGGTCCGTGAATGCGACCGTAGATTCCAACGCATTTTATATCGTTTCAACCCAAAGGAACCTCTAATGGTGTTTGAATTTAACCGCGTTTGTTTTGGTTTAAAGTCGAGCCCATTTCATGCGTTACGCACGGTGAGACAGCTCGCTCACGATGAAGGTCCCTCTTATCCTAAAGCTAAGAGGGCAATTGAGAGCGGATTATATATGGATGATTTTGTGTATTCGGTCGATAGCGTGGAGGAGGCCACCCTAACCACCGCCGAGGTTATAAGGCTCATGAAATCGGGTCAATTCGATCTTGTGAAGTGGACTAGTAATTCGCGTACGGTTTTAGATACAATCCCACTATCACACCGTCTTTCGGCGATAAAGGAATTCGACGATTCCGATACACACAAGGTGCTCGGTCTGTGTTGGTCACCAGAGTCCGACGTGTTTAGCCTTAAGGTGAATCCGCCCGTAGAGAAATGCACAAAGCGCACAATACTGTCATGCGTTGCTAGATTATGGGACGTCATGGGTTTCGTAGCTCCGGTGGTATTGTACGCTAAGCTTTTGATTAAACAACTTTGGTTATTTGAATGCGATTGGGATGACTCGCCGCCTGACAGCATTGTTCGATTGTGGCAGCGCTTTAGAGAGGAACTTCCTTTACTAAGAGAAATTAAAATACCGCGTCATATAAATGTCGATAGAAATAGCAGCATAACGGTCGTTGGATTTGCAGACGCCAGTGAGAAGGCTTACGGGGGCGTTGTATATTTCCATGTCCAGAATAATGGTAGAAATTCGATTAGCCTCATTAGTTCTAAGTCGAGAGTCTCCCCCCGTAAGGTTGTCTCTCTGGCGCGCTTAGAGCTTTGCGCAATATTAGTACTCACCAAGCTTATTACCACAGTTATCGGCGCATGTAGGGATAGAGTTCACATAGAAAGGATATTTGCCTTTTCCGACTCCACCGTCGCCTTATGTTGGGTTCATTCTTCACCCCACCGTTGGGATACGTTTGTCGCGAACCGAGTGGCCAAGATCCAAGACGAGTTAGAAACGCGGAACTTTTATCACGTGTCCGGTAAGGAAAACCCTGCCGATTGTCTATCCCGGGGACTCACCCCGATGCAAATAATGGACCACCCGCTTTGGTTCCATGGACCTTCTTGGGTTCACTTGGATCCCTCACAATGGCCAATAACCGATTTCGAACCTTCGTCAGTGTCACAACCGCCGGAAGAGAAGAGACACGCTCTAGTGGCGAACGTTTCGAGCGAGGTTTCTCCAATCATTGCTCTGGCGAACCGCTTGTCCTCTTGGTCGAAATTATTGCGTAGCGTAATTTACGTTTGTCTATTCGCGAAGCTTTTACCGCGACGTTCGTATATCTTAGCATCCGATTACAACTATGCCGAGTCGCTAGTATTACGTGAACTTCAACGTGCGCACTTCTCCGAAGAAATTACAAGATTACAATCGAATAGAGCTTGTAGTCGCGCCTTTCAACGCCTTAAGCCATTTTTACAGGATGGGATTGTAAGGGTAGGTGGACGCTTGTCCAACTCGCAATTGAGTTTCGACCAACGGCACCCTATAGTTTTACCGCGTAAAGACCATATCATGAACTTATTAGTCGATTATCATCATAAATTGAACTCGCACGCTGGCCCCGATTTATTGATGTCGATCTTGCGTCAGAATTATTGGATTCTTTCTGCACGTAGTTTAATACGCAATCGGGTGCACAGATGTATAGCTTGCTTTCGGGCACGCCCCAAGCCGTCATTTCCGGAAATGGCGGAACTTAGATCTTGCAGAGTGATACAATCAGTAAAGCCCTTCACGCACACCGGGTCTGATTTTGCTGGTCCGTTTAAGGTCACGCTCACTCGCGGGCGTGGTATAAGATCCACAAAGGCTTACGTCTGCATTTTCGTATGTCTAACTACTCGAGCAGTGCATATAGAACTCGTGGGTGATCTAAGCACAGCAGGCTTTATGGGTGCATTTAAAAGATTTCTATCCCGCAGAGGCCCTGTAAGTAAATTATATTCGGATAACGGTACGAACTACGTCGGTGCAAAACGTATTCTATCGGAACTACATGAGCTCTTAGCTAGCAAGTATTATAATTCGGAGTTCGCTCACATTCTAGCCGAGAACCGCATTGAGTGGTCTCTGAACGTCCCAGCCGCGAGTCATTTTGGGGGCAATTGGGAGACTAATATTAAAAGTCTAAAGAGCCACTTATACCGAGTAATAGGAGATCAAATTTTGTCCTTCGAAGAGCTAAGTACGGTGCTCGCTCAAATTGAATGCGTAATGAATAGCCGCCCACTTTGTCGGACGTTATCTAGTGACCCCTCGGAACCGCTGGCTCTAACTCCAGCACATTTTTTGAATTTAACGCCTCTAAGGTATCTGCCCGCCGCGGATATGGATGAGAACAGACTTAGCATTTCCGCACGCCACAAATTATTAGATCGGTTAGTGCAATCGTTTTGGAAACGATGGAGGATGGAATACTTGCATACTTTGCAGTCTCGGCAAAAATGGAACACAGCGACAGAGCCTTTAGCGGTAGGAACTGTAGTTGTGCTCACTAAGGAGAATACGCCGCCTCTCCACTGGCCGTTAGGAATCGTCGAGGAGGTCTTTCCCGGTTCCGACGGAGTAATTAGGATAGCTCGCGTTAAGACCACGGTTGGGTCTTACCTACGTCCTGTTGTCCGTTTGTGCCCCTTGCCTCTTCCATAATTTAAATTAGATTTCTAGATTAAAATTGTAGTTGAATTTAGGTAATCTTAGCGTTAGTTAGTTATTTGTTAGTTGATCTTAGCTCTAGTTGTTTAGTTATTTTTTTTTGAAGGAAATCCTTCAAGGGCGGGGGAGATGGTTGCGCGGAAAACCATTCGCGTTTTTATTTTTGACGGTAGGAACTTGCCGAATCATTATCCCTTTCCAAAACGATATCATTCGTACCCTCCTATCGACACATCGGGGTGATGGGGTGGGAGGGGAAAGAAGACGATTCTAGAACATCGCGTAATCACCGGAGCCGAGGATATATAAGACACGCGCGACCGACGCGCGCTCTTCTCTCTTCCCGCGCGCTCGTTTGGAAACACCTCACTAGTGGAAACCGCTTTGGCCTGGAAGCAGTCGAGCTCCAGGAACCCGCCTCACCTCGTGTGAGATATCGTCGCGCACCGCCTCTCTCCGGAGTGTTCCAGAAGTCGCTATAGTGATCGACAGGATAGAAGAAACCCCGGTGAGTCAATATTCCTTAATTTACTGCCTGATTAATATTTAATAATTGTTTTAACCGTTCCAATTCTGTGTTCTCCTCATCAGGCAGAATTCCTTTTATCGATTTGGCAAGTAATAGTTTTAGTTTAGGGAAGAGCGAGTGCATTGTACCGCATGCTATAGTAGTCGCTTTTACGTAAGCGTAGAAGCAATCGCAAATACAGTCCACTTTAGTTAATATCTCGCGTAATAGGTTTGAGGTTTGACCGGGGAACTAGATTTTCGGCAGCCTTAAACACGTGGCTCCACCAGGGCCTATACTTTATGAGGAGGAATTGTTGTGAGATCGAAGTTAAGCAAGGTGTTTTGAAATGTGGACAAGAGGAACTTTTTGTGGAAGGGTTGTTACCAGGGAACGTGTACAGTTTTAAGAAGATTGTTCTTCCGCCGAGATCGGAAACGATTATGCCGGTTAGTCTTCTTGGGAATGCTGGACAAGCTCATCGTTGTGAACTCGTGGAAATGGTCGAACCTTGGTCAAAACCACTGACATCTCACGAGTACGTGTGCTGAATCTTTGTGACCAGGAACAGATTATAGAAAAAGGCACACTGGTTGGTACTTGTGTGGAAGTGGATTGGTTGCGTCGGTGCCAATATCTATCGAGTGGGACCCCCAGCAAGGATGCACAAATGAGAGTGACCACACTTTTAGAAGACTTTCGAAGTGTTCTCTCCTCTAATGAAATGGTTAAGGCGAAGAAGTTGCCTCAAATACGCCGATGTTTTCTCGTCAAACGATGCTGACATAAGAAAGACCGGCTTAATTCAACACACAATAAACACAGGAGAAGAATTGCCTATCCGTCAGCGGCCAAGAAGATTGCCGGTAGCACGTGAAAAGGAAGTGGAAACCGTGATTGAGGGAATGGCGAAGGCTGGTTTTATTGAACCTTCATCTGGTCCATGGTGTTCAGCTGTGGTACTGGTAAAGAAGAAGGACGGCAGCATGCGGATTTGTGTTGACTACCGCCGTCTGAACGACGTTACGAAGAAGAACAGCTATCCCTTGTAAAAAATTGATGACACGCTGGGCATGCTTACAAAAGTAAAGTGGTTTAGCAGCTGCAGCTGGACCTGAAAATTGGAGCTACTGGAAAGTTGAAATTGACACCAAGGACATGGAGAAAACTGCGTTCTCGAAATGAAATTTAAAGTTATGCTGTTTGGATTATGCAACTCTCCGGCAACGTTTGAAAGGTTTAATGGAACTTATACTTTCCGGGCGAATTGACGATGCCTGTCTGTTCTACTTGGATGACATCATTATCGTTGGTCGTACGTTTGAGGAACACCTTCAAAACATGGAACGCGTGCTCATGAAGATCCAGAGTGCAAACCTCAGGTTGAGTTCGAAGAAATGTTCATTATTCAAACGGTAAGTTAGCTTTTTGGGGTATGTAGTGTCTTAAGAAAGTATACGCACGGATTCAGAGAAAATCTTCTGCTGTCAAAAATTGGCCGGTTTCAAAAGACAAGACGCAGGTTAGAGCATTTTTGGGTTTATGCTCCTATTATCGGCGATTTGTGAAGAACTTTGCAGATTTAGCCAAACCTCTGCACAAGCTAACCGAGGTGAAGTGACATTTCTGCTGGGATGAAAGTTGCGATATCGCATTTCAGGAGCTCAAGGACCGCCTTTGCGAAACACCTATTTTGGGGTACCCTGATACAGGCAAGGAATTTATAGTTGACACAGACGCAAGTGATACAGGGCTCGGAGGTGTGTTGTATCAATGGAATGGTGATCGAGAGGTTGTGATAGCATACTTCAGCAAGTCATTGTCAAAATCGGAAAAGAACTATTGTGTCACAAGATGCGAATTGCTAGCTGTGGTAAAGTCGTTGTAGCATTTTAGCAAATATCTTCTGGGGCGGAAAATTTACTTACGAACTGACGATGCTGCACTAAAATGGCTATTGCAGTTCAAAAATCCAGAAGGACAGTTGCGAGGTGGATTGAACTACTGCAGGATTACGACTTTGTAATCGAGCATCGAATCGGGAAATCTCACGGCAACGCAGATGCATTGTCAAGGACACCTTGTCCGGAAGATTGCATTGTACTAGGCGAGAGGGTAAGGAAGTGGTATCTGTGAGGATGCTCAGGACAGACCACCTCAGCAACGAGTGGAAGAACAGCTTACAACATGCACAGCAGAAAGAATTGGATACGAGCCGATACTGGAATGGATGAAGGCCAGTGCTCCCAAGCCCAAATGATATGGTAATACCATCTCACCCTTCTCAGCGATGAGTTCGATCACGAAAAGCTATTGGGCAAAACCGCGAAACTCATTGGAACACACACACATTGGGACGTCATTGCTGATTGAGGATGGAGTTCTGTGCCTTAAATGAGAAAAGGGTCGGGGTCATTGTTGTCAGAGTTGTCCCTAAAGCAAAAGTATCAGATGTTCTACAGCTGTACCATAATACAAGTTGTACGGCTGTGACGGGACCTGTAGGGACTTGTAGTAGAGGTGCATTGAAATTGTACGATGTTGGTGCACCGTGGGAGAGGATAGCCCTTGACGTTGCGGGGCCGTTTCCGAAAAGTGAAAGTGGTAACAAATATTTTATGGTTGTGATGGATTCTTCACTAAGTGGCCAGAAATCTTCGCCATTCCAAATCAAGGAGCTTCAACTGTTGCAGATAAACTAGTTCATGAAGTTTTCTGTCGTTTTAGAGTACGTTTGGAGATTCACAGCGATCAAGGAACGAATTTGGAGTTTCAAATATTCCAGGAAACTTGTCTACTCATAAAACAAGAACGACTTCTTACCACCCGCAATCTGATGGAATGGTAGAACGATTTAATCAGACATTGTAGGGGTACCCAGCAAAAGCTGTAGAAAATCGGGAACGAGATTGGTATTAAACACATACAACAGTTTTTGTTGTCATATCGAAGTGCTGTTTACGAAAGTACATCAGTGAAACCAGCTTTCGAAATTTGGAAGAGAATTACGGCTGCCTGCAAATATGATCACCGGAATACCGCCTGATGTACGCAGTTATGCAAATGACTTGCGGAACGAAATGAATGACATTCATGAGCACGTCAGACAATCGGGCCAGCAAAAGGGTTCGACGAAGGTTCACTAGTGTGGTTGCACAATCCAGTCCGCAGCAAAGGGAAATCTCCTAAGCTTCAAGGTAAATGCGATGGACCGTACCGGATTGTGACGAGGATCAATGACGTAACTTACCGGATACAGAAAGGTGCAAGAGGTACTCCTAAGATCGTCTATGTGGATCACCTGGCGTGTTATTATGGGGCCGGTATTGTTCGGGACGGGTATGTAGTGAGGGTGCAGTGTTGCGCTCCACAATTAATACATGGTATATGGCACTAGCGCCATCTAGTATCGAGTGGCAGAACTAATCCTTCTAGAGAATTCCATACTAGAACTTTCTACACCTAGTCAGTTGGGATCGGTATGTACCCGGACATTCTAGGGGTTTCAGTAGAAGAGGGCCTATATAAGACCGGTGTGGGAAATTGGCGATCAAGCGAATACTTCGAAGCGATATAACTGCGAATTGTGTTTTCATGTTGTTATTGGTGTTCGGTGAATAAAGTCAATTTAGTTAATTCAATCGGCAGTTAATACTATCACGCTCGTAACACTAAAGGTAGCCACACACGCTAGGTAATAACCGATGGTTATGCTGGCACGGGTCAACTGTGCAAGCGTAACTGAACGTGTGTATGACATAATTTCTTGCCTGGGCCATCAAAATTAAAAATATAGAAATTGATGTTTTTACCGCTCGGTTATGCTTGCGCAGGTTGCTGAACATAACTGAACGTGTGTTGCAGGCAGGCTTCAGTCATCCAGCAAGTGGCGAGGGCATTGGTCATCGTTAGTGCGTCGTACTTTACTGCGTAATAATGTCGTCTCGCAAACGAAATGCAATTTTAGAAGAATTTATTGGAATATATAAGTGTCTGTATATGGCGATTGAAGGATAAAGAGTATGATGACCGAAATAAAAAAACGGCAGCATATGAAAAACTTGTAACCAAATTAAGAGAACTAGAGGCAAATGCGACAAATGAGGATGTTTTCAAAAAATTAATGCGCTACGAAGTAATGTACGAAGAGATAAAAGAAAAATTGAAGAATCTACTAAGTCGGGAGTGTCGTCTGATGAAATTTATAAACCTTCATTGTGGTACGACGTGTTTGAATTTCTCGGAGATCAGGACACTCCATGTTCTTCATGGTCCAATATAGATGCCGCCGATGACATTGAGGTAAGAAATAGTAGTTTTTTATACAAATGTGGCGTGGGTCGTATGCGTGTACATGTGTGTATATAATTAAAAGAATGTGATGTTATGTTTTCTGCTGAAAGAGGAGGGGTATGTTTTTCGAGAGTATGGTATGTAAGTATGTCTATTTCTTTGGCACATTCTGTAGTCTAAACGGCTCAACAGATTTTGATGTTTTTATTTCACGTTTTCGAACTTGTATGAAAATCATTAATTTGGTTTGGTTTATTTGATGAACCAGGTAGACAGCAATAAAAATCTGCTATAATGGTAATGAAACATTTATTAATTTTTTTTATTGATCTACTGTCACAAGTAAAAAAAAAGTCAAAAGTCACAACCTATCTTGCCAAGATACTCTGCTTTCATTTACGAAGTAATTAGTAAACTTAGCTCGCACCTGTTTTGATTAATTTAAAATGTAACCTTGGCTGCGCTGCAAGATTACCATAGTCGAATGGGTAGTATTATGGCTTCCGTGATGATAGTACAATTTGCAGTATTTTCTTCATAAAAACATTCCCGGGGCGCATAAAAACTTCCTACGTGTTTCATTGAATAATTATGCTATACGCATGTTACCATCACTATTTTTCTATATTCTTTGGCTCTAGATTTATTACTGTATAGTATATTCGAAATCTAGATGCTAGAATACCGAAAGCATTCTCAATATGTCTAGCGCGAGACAATCTATACTTAAATATCTTTCTTTCGCGTGAATGCAAGTCAGCTTGTCGAAATTGTTTTAGCATATCAGTTCTTAAAGGGAATGCGTCATCAGCAACAAATACATATGGGAGACTAAGTTGAGCTGTTTTTGACAACTTCAGCGTTTGGAAGTTCAATTTTTTTATCCTGAAGCATTTCAAAACTTGGTATTATGTAAGACGCCTCCATCGGAAATTCTGCCATTAGTACCAAAATCAACCAGTAGAAATTCGTAATTAGCATCTACTATTGCCATAAGCATCATACTGTGGCATTTTTTATATTTATAGTAATACGATCCGCTGTCAGCAGGTGGAATTATGTCAATGTGCTTACCGTCAATCACACCTAAGCAATGAGGGAAATTTCACCTTTCTTCAAATTGTTACGCTATATTTTTCCATTTTGCAGTTGAACTAGGAAACGGTAACAAAAATTATTGTTTTAGGAAATTGCTGATATCAGGAATACTAATGAAAACACAACTTGGATACAAAAGTAACTCCAGAAAATACGACACAAAACTCTGTATCTCAAGAACAGCAGCAGGAGCCAGACGAGAAACAATTAAGAGTATCAAGATGCAGTAAAAAAAAACAACGAACCAGATAAATTAACAAAGTATTAACTTCAATTAGGGATCATTTCAAACTACCTTCAGCTTCACCGCCACCGCAAAAAGTGTATGATTTGCTTGGTAAATCCATAGCATTGAAATTAAAAAACCTGAAAAACTTATAAATGACACTTTGTTAAATCTAAGCACAGAAAGTTACCAGAACAGGAATATTCCACACCATCATAGAGGTCAATATATACATTCTCCTAGTTCGACGTCCATCTCAAGTACTAGCCTACATCATATACAAAGCCCAAGTCCTCCATTGATGTAACAATTTCAATATACTCAATTTAATGCGAACTATCCACAGAACACAGCTTCTTTCTACATCACGCGCAATGAATAATCCTCCTGTCGAGGTACAATTATCAATTCCAGAAAAGACTGACTCATCTCAGAACCAGTTCCCTTCTACATCATCCGCAATAAATAATTCTAGCAATGAACAATTTACAATTGAAGAAGATTCTGTTATAGCGTGAAGTTATTACTCAAATTTTGAAAGGTAGTGTAGTTTTCTAATACGTTCTTGTTGTTTACCTAAATAAAAACTTATCTTCTTATCAAATGATATTTTCAATTACGCTTACCTTTATGTAATTATTTTGTAAAACTATAAATTGCATCGCAAGTTTTAGGAATATTTTTGCTAGAGAACACTACACATTTAAATAAAACTATTTACGGATTATTTCACGAATTAATTAAAAAAAAAAGCGAAATAATCCCTAAAATAGTTTTAAATAAAAATATTAATTGTAGCAGGCTTTTTTGATAGAGTTAAGTAGATGCAAGGACGCCAAAAGTGGTTCAGTTGCTAAACGTAAATCGTCATATATTTTCTTTGATCAAATAAATTTTAATGCCAACTTTAGAAATTAATAAAACCAATACAAGTCTAGCAGAAACAGAAGAGATGCCACAAGAACTTGACAATCAAATAAATGAGTCGTCTAATAATTATATATGTAGGAAGAAGAATAGAATTAATTTACAATTACAAAATCTGAGACTAAATTAATAGCTGATAATAATAATTAATTCGTTTCCACGAATTAATTATCCGTATAGTCTAGGATGAGCTAGTAGCGGGATACATCAAGTGAACTGTGCCACGCCAGAGCCATGGCTGCCTGCTCCGCCACTGCGCGGTCATTTTACCGCTTTCCCTGTTCTTGCAAAGCAAGTCGAGTAGTGGGCAGGTGGAGGAAACTGAGCGCCGCGCCGGGGGGCGCGATCGGTGCACGTGTTTTTTACAATCTTACTGTACCGACGTACGACGGCGCCGCCGTCATACCGTCATATATAATTTTCATAGGAAGGAGTCTTACGAAACCGAAACCGACAGGGAAGACAACATTTCAAAAGAGCTGTTAACCTTACTGCAATATGACAGCAGAGTATCAAAGCTCGTCTAGAAGAAAGTCAAGATTGTGATAAAATGTTTATTTTATCTTTATTAAATGGCTATTAACAATTACCGGAACCGTTCAAATCGAAGGCACTAATAGAATTGATACAACTAATAGGAAAATATAAATGCAATTTATCCATCCTCAATTTACTGGGATTCCAAGTACTTCTTTTGAACACAGTCAAGGTCATTCAGGTTATTATACTCAGTCGGGAATAATTATTTTTAAAATTACTCTCATTTTAACCCATCTACATCGGGACATTCTAGAAATATAATATCTACCTCAAGAAAGTCCACATCGGCCATCTTCTTCCTACTCCACAGCTTCTAACGACTATACTTTTCCTCACTCAAATGAATCTGAAGCTTCGGATGTAATTGATTTGTTTCAAAAAGATTAAATGTTTTGGATTTGTGTCTTTAGTAAGCAATAATAAATAATATCTAAAACTTCGCAAATGTCTTTCATTCCATTTATGTATAGGCATACAATGTACGGGAATTGAACCCACGATCTATGGTATTATTCTTTGCTGACCTCTCGAGAACTGGGTGTCTTTTTTTATAGAAGAGGGGCAAACGAGCATGCAACCTCAACCGCAACACCAGGGGAATCGCAGGTGCGTTTCCAGCCCTTTAAAAAGGAGTAAGCTCTTTTTTTGAAGGTCCCCAGGTCGTATCGGTCTGGAAAAATCGTCGGTGGTAAACTATTCCACAGAGAGGTCGTACGCGGAAGAAAACTCCTTTTGAAACGTACAGTGGTTGGACCGCCAAGCATCCAGATGGTGTGGATGGTATTGGGACGTTTGCCGCGTAGTGCGTTCAAGAATTTGACGGCTGGGATTAATCCGAACAATTCCTCAGAGCACTCCCCATGGTATATGCTAAAGAAAATGCAAAGAGATGCAACATCTCTTCGCAGCGCTAGTAAACCGAGCCGATCGGAAAGCACTCGGTTGTCGACGATTTGAGCCGCTCTGCGCTGGAAGCGGTCAAGTTGAAGGAGCTGGTACTGGGGAGCCCCAGCCCAGAGATGGGAACAGTATACCATGTACGGCCGAACCTGCGCCTTGTAAAGTTGCAGGCGGTGTGCCGGCATGAAATACTGTCGCGCTCTGCTGAGCACGCCAAGCTTTTTAGAGGCCAATTTGGCCTTCTCTTCCAAGTGACCACGAAACTGCACGTCACCCGATATGTCGACGCCGATGATTCCGTTACTGGCTGAGGCAACAAGGGGAGTGCCTTGATACTGAGGAGATACGACAAATGCGTTCTTTTTAGCGGTTAACGCGCAAACTTGTGTCTTCTGGGGGTTAAACTGGACTAGATTTAGTCGCCCCCAATCCGAGACTCTGTTCAGATGAGACGCGACTTCAGACACAAGTTTCTCCCGCTACTCGGAGACGTTTTCCCGAGAAATATTGGCACGGCCGGTGTACAGAGCATCACCACAGTACTGGTGATCACATCTGCACAGCAATGAATGTTACAGGGTTGCAACATATCATTGATATGAAGAAGAAACAGTGTTGGCGATAGCACGCACCCTTGTGGAACACCAGCATTAATAGGCTTGTAATCGGAGTTTGCACCGTCTGCAACGACCTTGATGCTCCGATCTGCAAGAAAGCTGGTGATCCAATAGCACAATTTCTCGGGAAGCCATTAGGAGTACCGGAAAAGACGCGTTAAAACCGGTGCCAACTCTGGAGCACACGTCCTCAGCACAATTGGGGGGATTCCGTCAGGTCCACTCGACTTGTGGATGTCCAGGGAGAGGAGTGCTTTGCGAACCGAGCGCTGTGTGAACTGCACTTCCGGCATGGAGTACTTACACAGCGGGATGGTCGGCGGCGTACTCCCCCCGTCGTCGAGAGTCGAGTTGGACGCAAAGAGCCTAGCAGATCGGTTTTCTCCTTTGCGGTATGGGGCAGTGAGTCGTCCTCCCTGTGCAGAGATGGAAAAGATGGCTGACAGAAATTCCCCTGGACAGCTTTGGCGAGAGACCAGAATGCACGGGTTCCAGAAGGAAGGCGAACTAGTTTCTCGCCAATTCTGCATATGTGCTCTGACTTTGCCTTGGCAATGACTCTTTTGAAGGACCTAGAGACGGAATTATACTTCTTTTTTAGAGCCCTGGTGTTTACATCCCGGGACGCTGATGCGTCAGTCCAGGGTTGGTAGCACTCCTGCTTATAGCATGATGCTATTTTACAGGAGCGACCAAACCATGGCTGAGATTTGCCTCCAATGGGCACCACAGAGGAAGGAATAAAAAGTTCCATACCCTGAAGTACCACATCAGCGACAGAATCCGCAACAATGTTGGGATCGTCCGGCGAGAAGCAAACCCGCCCCCAAGGGTAGGATGGACCTCATCCCATCCCAATCGGCTGACCTATAGTGCCAAACACGGCGGCAGCCTGCAGATTGCAACTGCGATTTCAGTGTGAGTGGCACCACACTCCGGACAAGACAATAGTCCGAGGAGTCTAAAAGGGCGTCGACGCAAATCTGATATCCGTCCGGGTGAGTGGTCAGCAGAAGATCCAACAGGGAAGGTGCATGATCCTCCACATCTAGAATCCGCTTAGGCTAAGTAACCAGTTGTATCAGACCAAATGCCAAGGCAAAATCATGAACAGATCTCCCCGCATGATCGGTTAAACGTAAACCAAGCCATTCGGCATGATGGGCGTTAAAGTCGTCTAGGATCACGATCTCTGCGGAGGGGATCTGCTGTAGCAACGAATCTGTAGCCTTTTGGACGTGGTCGAAGAGTCGGTCTGTTTCGGCATTACCGCTATGGGACCTATAGAAGGCACCCGTAGGCGCGCGGATGGTCGTCGCTGTCTACGCGTAGCCAAAGGATGGACAGGTCCTAACCTTCAAGACTGCCGAGGCGTCGAGAACAGATGTCCTCTCTAACGTAAACGCAAACTCCAGCCCGAGGCACAAAGGAGTGTTCCACTTTTAATCTACTCGATTTGAGTTGATGTGAAAGTGGTAGAGCCACGCGGCAGCTTTACTGTTGTATGTATGGGCAGGCTCAAACCGGGGTGGTACCACGACCTCACAGAATACCGGCGTGAAGTGGAAGCTCTGCTTCCGCGTTTCAACAACAACAACTGGTTACTTCGCCTACGCGGATTCCAGATGTGGAGGATAATGCACCTTCCCTGTTGGACCTTCTGCTGACCTCTCACCCGGACGGATATCAGATTTGCGTCGACGCCCATTTAGGCTCTATATATATATATATATATATATATATATATATATATATACATACATATTAAAACTAAAACCCATGCAATGCACATTGCACTAATAATTAAGTAAGCAGTGACATCTTACCTTATAGTTATAAAAAAAAAAGAGAGAACAGAGATGCACTTCCGAAAATGGCTGTATTCAGTAATGTGGTGTTTAAGTATGTTCAAGATCGCGTAAAAACTTTTTTAGATCTTCTCATATATAGTTAAAAAAATTATCTTCACATTGCAGTGCGTCTAGAAAGTATGTGTGATATATTCCTTTTGTAAGCCTCTCCTGTAACAATGGATGAATCAATTGACATGCTGTGTTCACTGTTATTAGAATGAACGTTTGTTTGTTACTTTTTTATGTTACCTGAACCATGTAAACGTTACATTCCATTTGTGAACCAAATACAAAAAAATACAAAATTTCTTGTCCTTTTTTCCTTTCGATTTTGTAATAATGAACAAATTTATATAATAATGTCTTCTTCGACGTCCATTTTGAAGCGCGATGTAGGCATGAGACCGATATATCAAAACATAACTTAAAACGTTTTGTTACCAAAGTACCATATCATATCGATAAACCTAAGTACATAACCGTTATCAAATATCCTACCAATACTAACTACCTAACAACGTACGAAAACGAAACCGAAACGCATAACGCAAACTGTGGAACGATCTCCCAAAACGGCCGGCCACATACGCATGTCCTTCGTTAATATTCGTTGCTTCTCGTTCTTGCAACGATAGTATAAATTAGTATAGAAAGAGATGAAGCGAATATGGAGATCGTTGCAATGTTTTGGTAGTTATCGCACAACAATGGTCGAATTTTAAATGATTAAAATTGCCTAAATTTTAAGTTTTTGTAGTTGTGAGAGTCATCAAATTTTAAATGATCTTTTCGTCATTAGGCACAAGGCTTCGATTTGTATGGCCGTATTATATTTTGTTTATGTTTTGTATGGAGTTTCGATTTTTTTTCAAAACTCAACAATTACGCAATTGACCATGGTGGCGCGTGCCGTTATTTTAGATATTATCTATAAAATTATTAATTTTTGACGTTGCGTTCGTGCGTTTATTTGCAATATTTTTGTGCATTATTTTTATATATATTATAACTAGTTTTAATTCAGGCATTTATATGTACAACGACATTACTTTTGTATCTTACTTGTAAGATAGTATAGTGTTGTTTAAGTTGATTTAGAATCTCTAAATTTTTTTTGTAAAAAATCTTTCAAAATGTCACATAAGGTTAGTAAAATATGGAATTACTTTGATAAAAAAGTCAATTTCGTGTACCTTGCTGTTTTTAAATATTATCAACAAACGTCTTCCTATAAATCTACTACTGGGAAGTTCTAACTCGAGAAAGTTTTCTGCTAATCTTAAGCCTAGTTAAGTATGAAGAATAATCGCAAACTTAAATAATCAATAATAAATAAACTACTGTTACGAGCTTAAGGTTCGTGACTGTAAAAACTGCCGATTGAATTACCAAAATTGACACTTTAATTACTGAACACAAATTAAAACTTAAATTACACTAATAATTATTCACACTTAACACTTTATTTCACTCCGAAAGCTTCGCTCGTATCGCCAATTCAATACTGCTCCGGTAGCGGGTCTCAGCGGCTTTAAATACGCCTTTTCCACCGAAACATCCAGAATATTCCAGCAAATACCGGTCCCGATCGACTAAGTGCAGGAAGTTCGAGAGTGGACTTTTCTAGAAAGCTTAATTCTTCTATTCGTTACTAGATGTCGCTGTTGGGAGAGTTCCGGAAAGATCTTGACACTCCTATTTCTGATACGTGATACCAGATGGCGCTAGAGCCATCAACTGTGGCGCGCAACACTGTCCCCTCCTAAGACATGCTCGTCCCGAGCATTATCGGCCCCATAATAACGCGCCAGTCGATCCACATGAACGATCTTAGGAGTACCTCTTGCGCCTTTCTGTATCCGGTAGGTTACATCGTTGATCCTGGTCACAATCCGGTACGGGCCGTCCCCTTTAGCTGGAAACTTAGGAGATTTTCCTTTGCTGCGGACTGGATTGTGCAACCACACTAGTGAACATTCGTCGAACCCTTTGTTGTTCATTTTGCGGTCATACCGGGTTTTCATCTTTTCAGACATTTGCTGGCCCGATTGTCTGACGTGCTCATAAATGTCTTTCATTTTGTTCCATAAGTCATTTGCATAATCGGTTATACTGCGTGGGGCATCAGGTGGTATCCCGGTGATCAGGTCTGTAGGCAACCGTAATCCTCTTCCAAAGTTTGCGAAAGATGGTGTCACTGATGTACTTTCGTGAGCAGCGCTTCGATATGACAACAAAAAACGTCTACAACTTTTGCTAGGTACCTCTCCAATGTCTGATTAAATCGTTCTACCATTCCATCAGATTGCGGGTGATAAGAAGTCGTTCTTGTTTTATGAGTACCCATAACTTGGCTACTATCCTGGAATATTTGAGACTCAAAATTCATTCCTTCATCGCTGTGAATCTGTAAAGGTACTCCAAAACGACAGAAGACTTCATGAACTAGTTTATCTGCAAATGTTGAAGCTTCTTGATTTGGAATGGCGAAGACTTCTTACCACTTAGTGAAGTAATTCATCACAACCATGAAATACTTGTTACCACTTTCACTCTCCGGAAACGGCCCCGCCACGTCAATGCCTATTCTCTCCCATGGTGCACCATTATTGTACAACTTCAATGCACCTCTACTACAAGTCTGAGGTCCCTTTACAACCGCACAACTTGTACATTTGCGACCACCAGTCCTCGACATCGTTTCGACGGTGGACCCAGTAAAACCGTTCTCGGATCTTCAGTAGAGTTCGTTTAACTCCCAGATGGCATCCTGAACAATCATTATGGTACAGCTGTAGAACATCCTTGCGTCTGTGTCAACTATAAATTCCTTGCCTGTATCAGGGTACCGCAAAATAGGTGTTTTGCAAAGACGGTCCTTGAGCTCCTGAAATGCGATATCGCAACTTTCATTCCAGCAGAAATGTCACTTCACCTCGGTTAGCTTATGCAGAGGTTTGGCTAAATCTGCAAAGTTCTTCACAAATCGCCGATAATAGGAGCACAAACCCAAAAATGCTCTAACCTGCGTCTCATCTTTTGGAACCGTCCAATCCTTGACAGCGGTGATTTTCTCTGGATCCTTGCGGATACCTTTTTCCGATACTACATACCCCAAAAGGTTAACTTGCCGTTTGAATAGTGAACATTTCTTCGGACTCAACTTGAAGTTGGCACTCTGAATCTTCATGAACACGCGTTCCAGGTTTTGAATGTGTTCCTTAAACACACGGCCTACGATGATGATGTCATCGAAGTAGACCAAACAGGCATCGCCAATTAGCCCTGTAAGTACAAGTTCCATCAGCCTTTCAAACGTTGTTGGAGCATTGCACAATCCAAACGGCATTACTTTAAATTGCCACAGACCCTTTTCCGTCGAGAACGCGGTTTTCTCCTTGTCTATTTTTTTAGGTGCTATTGTGAAGCATGTCCAGCGTGTCATCAATTCTTGGCAAGGGATAGCTGTCCTTTGTAACGTCGTTCAGACGGGGGTAATCTTAACAAAACCGCATGCTGCCGTCCTTCTTCTTTACCAGCACCACAGGTGAACACCATGGACTAGATGAAGGTTCAATAACACCATCCTTCACCATTCCTTCAATCATGGTTTCCACTTCCTTTTCACGTGCTACCGGCAATCTTCTTGGCCGCTGACGGATAGGCAATTCTTCTTTCCTATGTCAGCATCGTTTGATGAGAATACTTGAGTAACAACTTCTTCGTCTTGACCATTTCGTTCGGGGTGAGAACGCTGCGACAGTCTTCTAAAAGTGTGGTCACTCTCGTTTGTGCATCCTTGCTTGGGGTCCCAGTCGATAGATATTGGCACCGACGCAACCAATCTACTTCCTCACAAGTACTAACCAGTGTGCCTTTTTCTGTAATCTGTTCCTGGTCACAAAGGTTCAGCACATACTCCTGAGATGTTGGCGGTTCTGACCAAGGTTCGAGCCACTTTCCACGGAAGGTCATTGTCTGACCTTTCCACGAGTACACAACGATGAGTTTGCCCAGGATTCCGAGGAAGACTAACCGGCACAATCGTTTCTGATCTCGACGGAAGAACAATCTTCTTAAGGCTGTACACGTTCCCTGGTAACGCCCCTTCCACGAAAAGTTCCTTAATTCTTCTATTCGTTACTAGATGGCGCTGTTGGGAGAGTTCCAGAAAGGTCTTGTCACTCCTATTTCTGATACTTGATACTAGATGGCGCTATTGCCATCAACTGTGGCGCGCAACACCACCATTACTTCTCTAACTCTAAGTAATACGTAAAATAAATGTTTCGCACTGGTTTTACAGTTTGCGGTTATGATTCGGTTGTCGTTTGCGCATTCAGTAGCAAGCAATTATCACTTATATATCGATGTCTGAAAACGGTTTTCAATAATGATATGAAAAGTCAATATCGGATATGTAACCGTTGTAGGAAAAACCTTAAAGCGTCCATGCTTAGCGCGATGTGAATTCGACTTAAGAATCTAGTCGCCAAACGTGGCCGGCTGCTGGCTGGTCGGCGGCGCTAAAACAGTTTGCTCTTGCTAAGTTAGCGACATGTGCGTCGTTTGAGATGACTATTTCTATGATGACTATGATGAATTTTTTCTATTGAAAAGAAATGTTTGCTGAGACATGCTATTGTTATAAGGATTTAGCGACTAGTGTTTTAGAAAATTTGGTGCCTTAATTCGTATGCCCATGTCAACCAGTTTCAAGTCGTTTGACGATACCGACCGAAATATCTAGACACGAACTCGAAAAGTGTTAAAGATTTAAAGATATATTAGACCAGGTTGAGATGATATCTCATTCTAAATGATTGAGCAGTTGCCTGAAATAGGAAAAATGGTGTTATTGTTACTTTGCAATGACATCAAATTTGTATAATCTTCTGCAAGAGCCAATTTTACATGCTATAATAAATAATAGATTAGAGTGGTGTTTGGAGATAAATGATGTTTTTTAAGAGCGTACTATAAGCTAGGTTTTGTCTCGACAACGTTACCTACTAATTTAGTACAAAAAGCTTCCCCGAAAGGTTACTCAACGGTAAGCTGTTTCTGGATATATACAATCCCTACAATAATGTTGACATTCTAGAACTATTAGTATTTAGACCAACTAGGTTCACAACATTGTTAATGCTTTGGGATATTTTATAAAACGACCATTGGATTGGTGTAAATTGATAGCTGGTTTTTAGACTCAGTTTGCCAATTATTAATATTACTTTCCTTTTAGTAATATGCCGTAACACGGAGGTGAGGCGTATAGCGACGTAATGAGATTACACGAATGCGTGGGTGCAACGGCAAAAAAAATACAAGATTTTGAGCAAAAAATTGTTACTTTTAATCCACTATGCGCCACCAATAACAGATAACTTTACTGAACAGGGAAATTTGTCATAATTGAAACTGTTGCCAACAGCAACTTTTTATTATTTTGATTATTTTATTTTAGTTTTTAAGGCTGGCGTCGCATCTGTTTATGGGCAGCGGGTGACACTTACTACCAGGCGAGTTGCGTGTTCGTTTGCCTCCTTTTTAATAAAAAATATGTCAGACTGAATCTGAATGACAGGGTAAGAAATTGTGTGACAAGAGAAAAATGCGCTTTGAAAGATGTTGCTGTGACTAGGATTAAGAAAGGAATGCTTCGGTAGTTTGGTCATGTAGAAAAAAATAACGAGGAAAGAGTGACAAAGTAAATTCATGTCGAAAAAGGGCGCCCTGGACAAATGTTTATCGATAAAGTTGGCGATATATTGAAGATGGGCCAGATTAAAGAGTACCCTTAGCGGACGAGCATATATGCGTTGGTATATATAGGAGTCAAAAGAGGTGTGTACCCACACTCTGGGCACAAACTAATAATAATAAATAGTGCCTCTGGGCGACAGGCATAATTGGTTTTTTTATGTATTGTCAGACTAGGATGTATGGTCATAGATAGATTTGCCATAAAATAAAAATAGTGTGTTCGAGTGTGTTACTGTCAGCCTGTCAGTATATTGCCAAACAAATACTGTACTGTATAGTGATGTTGATTTATTCAGATAAAGATCGATTCAAAAAAATCCAGGTCTACAAGATAGATTTCTCAAAAATCGATCTTTTCGATTTGCATTCAGATTCATACAAAGTACAAATTACAAACGTAACTTATGTTTTATTTATTTAACCTAAAAGTTGAAAGAAACTGAGCACACAGCAGTATTGCTAGTTTTTGAATAGAAAAACTGTCGTTCTTTACGAGTTTGGGTACATTATAATTAAAATAAATAATCTTATAGCTCCAATGAAAACAGAAAAGATTCGATCACGATTTTCTAGAGTGAAATATCGATTCACTTCTATATATGTATTACAATCGATATATAGTAAAACATTTTTTGGCACAAGGAATCGATTCATCGATTTATCGATCTCAGATCGACATGCCTAAAACACTGTCATTGTCAAGTGTCGCTGTCTTTTGCTCTATAGAGGAAAGTAATTGCTCTTTTGTCAACGTATTGATATCTCTCACGGAGAGTTTATATTTTCTGTAATTCATCATTTCTATTTAAACTTTTTGAAATTAATAAGATTTGTATTCCTAATCCACAAAATTTTATTTAAGCCCTAGTACCGTAAAACAGCAATATAGTGTTATAAATATGAGCAATAAGTCTGCTGAATTTTTCGTAAGTCCTATTAGTTTTAAAAATTTAAAATAAGTGAAACTTAAATTAAATCGTATAATTTCTACAATTTTTAAACCTTGCAGCATGTTATGAATTTTGTATATTTTCAGAATCCAGAAAATTTGCCCGTGGAAAAACTAACTCTCTCTGTTTCCAATGTAGGGGTAGTACAAGACATAAATGCTCTGGTAACTTTTTTATAACTTTAAATAAATTACATAAATTTTATGCGTTGAGTGTGGCTTTACGTGCTTTTAATATGCCATAATATTACATAAACAGTATAAATTATATTTTACATATTGATGATGATTATATATATAGATATAAATTGGAGATTGAAAATTTAATGTAAATTTACAATAAACAGTACTTGCTGGTTGGATCTGCAATAACAGTATAACATTAAGTAGTTAACAAAGCCTTACCTTTATTAACCACTTAATATTAAGCCAAAGCATTAAAAGATATTTGTTTATAACTTATAAAGTATCAATTTGAAACATTATCTATTATAAATTTATTTCAGACATACCATTTCACTACCTAATTAGCTGAATCATATTGAACTATAATATATTCAAATTACATTGATGAAGTTAGAAATTAGACAGAAAATTGTATTTTATTTTAAAAGTATTTTTTTGCAAAACAGGACTCATATTGGGTGGAAAACAGACAGTTAACACTTTATGAACGGCCACCTTCGGGTAGTGACATAGTCGTAGGTGCTGTTGATGCCTGGGTGACAAAGATGGAGATTTACTTAAAGAATCTTAAATGGCTGTTGGGCTTGGAGCATCATAGGTAGACATTATATGTACTATTTAAAATTTTCTTATTTCATGTTATTAAGTTGGATTGTGTAGTAGAGCTGTAAGAATACCCACAACCATAAGTCATCCCTTTGAGTATTGTAAGAGGCGACAGAGGGGAAGAAGCCAGGAGATGGGCATCTGATCTTCCGAATAATAAGAAAAAAACAGCTATAGAAATTATACCTCCTATGCGGCAATATATGCAGATTTTGCATAACAGGCTTGGAAGGCTATATATAGGTATATATAAGAGATTTCCTCCTATGTACACACTCATCACAATATCTCTGGAACCATAAGGCCCAGAGACTTGAAATTTGGCAGGAATATTCCTTTTGCCAAGTAAAAGTTAGCTAAGAATGGATTTTACGAAATTCAACCTGCAAAAGAGGGTTGTGGGGGTGTTAATTTAAAAAAATTACATTTTCAAACTATTACCCTTAAAGGTATACTATATAGGTAACCTGGCTATAATATTCCTTTTGGCATGTAAAAATTACCAAGAATGGATTTTATTAGATTCCACACAAACAAGACAAAGGGCAGTTTGAAGAAAAAATTAAACTTAATCTACGAAATTTGGAAAAATAATTATTTTTGTCATCTTGAGTTCAACTAAGTTTTACGAAGTTCCACTCACAAAAAGGATTGCGGGGTCATTATGATGAAAGTAAAAAAAATATTAATTATTATAGTTCAGGCTATAATGAATAAAAAAATGATGGATATTCTTTTAAAGGGTGACAAATGAGCAAACTGTCCACTTGATGGTAAGTGGATGCTGTGGCCCATAGACATCTTCTACGTATATCCTATATTAATATTCAAAATGCAGATGCATATACTTATAGGCTGAGAGGCATTCCATCTTAATCCTCAGAGGTGATGATGCATCTATTGCCTTCTTTATTTGAAGTTGGTTGGAGTACATATGCAACCTGCACCTACTGCAGTGGCACTTACCATCAGGTGGACTATTGGTTTTTCAGTTATAGAAAGTACACTAATACTCCTTCTTTTTTAAATTTAATGTCTTTTTTATTTAACATAACACCAAAAAGCAAAGTTTCATGTGTCCAACTGCTGGGCACAGGCTTCCTCTTTTATCTGAAATTGATTTTTTGTGCATGACTTATTTCAAAATTTTTAATCTCCTGCTTTAACATTTTTTTAATTCATGCACAGTCATATTGTTGGATGTAGGTAATCCTTGTTAAGAATTCACCAGCTTACTTGGACAATTTATCCATAATTAACGCACTTGCCATCCAAATTAGTGAAAGCAGAGTCAATTTCCTGAAGTGGAATTAAATAGTCCTTGTATCTTTGTAAAATATTCACCTGCTTACTTGGAAAAATTTTAACGAATGCATTAGGTATGCGAATTGGTGAAAGCGGAGTCAATATCCTGTAGTGGAATTAAACTGGTGCAGTGATTTTTAATACTTTCGTAATCATTGGCCAGTTTTATTAATTAATTAAGTGTAGTGGTTGTACAGTGTACAGGGAGAGAAACGCTGATATATTCTCCTTTACAATCTAGTATTTGACATATTATGTACTGCAATTTTAACAAATCACAAGAAAAAAATCTTCTGATACTTTCCAGATTCTGGAGTACAGTATTATATCATCCAAATTGTATGGACTCTTTAATTTCCTTTCTGCAAGAAGCCAGCCCACCTTACATGCCTCCACATGAAAGCAAGAATGTACAAAAACTTTATGAAGAAATCAGAAGACTGATACTTATAATTTTCAGTAGGCTTATCACTAATAAAGAGAGTAAGGTATGTTTTCATATGCATAGCTACTAATACACTTTTTATCTATACAAAATATATAAGTATAGATGAAGTGGCGACCTGTTAAGACTTGTAGTAAGTTGGTGGATGCAAGACCATGTATTGTGGAATTCCTTGAGCAGCAGTGGACTTGCAAAGGGCTTTAATAATGATGATAATTACTAAAAATGAAAAGCTTAGGTGTATATGTAATTTCACATGTGAAAAAGCATATCACATAATATATAGAATGTTGCATGGGCAAAAACACTATGTCAGTTAATCTTTTTATTTGCCAGTCACGTTGGATGAGCAAGGAATATATGGCAACAATGATCTACGACAGGTTCATATTCACAGTACCAGTGTTATGGGACATATGTTTGACATACGGTGTGGACAATTCTCAACATGTGTCAAGGTTATTGGATGCTGTTTTCAAAATTCAGCCACAGTATGAAAAAGATTCCGCAGCAGCTGTAACTTTTGTCAAAGAGGTGAGTTCCTAATATGTGTTCCGTTATTTCCGAGTTGTTTATTCTTGTTCTATTTCATTGCATTCTTCTAGTGTCACGCTGGTCCTATGTTGGTCGGGGCCTGGGACTTATAGCATAGTAAAAACAGATTAGTAGGATGACTCCTGCCCCGCGCGAGACTTAAATACTTACTTTTGCAGGGTTGTCACTGTCTTTTTGTTTAAAAGCTATGTCTCATTTAGTTTTATAAGTAGTTATAATATTTACAAACAATACATTCAGATATGTACCTATGCATCATATTTGTTAATCATTTCTGTAGTTTCCTCTCAAAATAGTTTCCTCTCAAAAAGTCAATGTTTGTCAAAGAAATTCCAGCTTTACATTACAACAAATGCCTAATAACTAAAATACGAGTAAATTAACAATGAGCTTATGGTGTCAGCTGAGATTTAATGTTTAAAATTAATTTGATGTGATGTGATACGATAATTAATGTACTTATGAGGTATGTATTTATTTCCAACTTAGCAAGTGTCGTTGTGTGCGTGCTGTAGCTCGTGCGTACGAGTCCGTACTGTCACGTTCCAGGCGCGCATACTAGCGGCGTTCGGTACATTGCTTACGAGTAGAAAATAGCCTACTATTCTGTTTTTACTATGCTTATGATATCCATGTTGATGTGGAATTTATAACAAAAAAGATTGTGCTAATTATGTTGCTTGCTTGTCTAGCATGCCATTATCCACTATCGCGGTCCCCTCGACCGGGCTTCCCTCGCCTGCGCTACGTTAAGTGGCGTGGTGCTTCCCTCACCCAACTCTCTCCCGTAGCGCAGTGGAGGGAACCCCGCCGCGAACCCCGCCATCTCCATCTAACCTAACCTGTCAGAGTCGGGATGCACTAAGTTCAGAGCTCGCTTCGCTCGATCTTACACTCAACCGAAATAAAAAGTTAATAAATAAACAAAAAAAACTTACATTAAAAAGGTATTTTTTAATGTAAGTTTTTTTGTGTAGATTATGAAAAAAATAACATCTTCGTTTGATTATTTGTCAAAAAGTTAGCAACAGCTATATGTGAGTGAGTGCATTTTCATGAACATTTAAAGCCCCGAAACCAATATAAGTTTTAATTTTTTTATTCCTGTAATTTTTTCGTAAATCCGCCATAAAAGCGAAGATTTAAAAAAAAACATTAATCGAAATCGGATGATTTTTCGATTTTCAAGAGCCAAAAAACGAGGGGACCACTGGGCTTGTGATTATTGTGTTTACTGCTCTTTGAACTATAAATTTTAAACTCTTTTAACTAACTTAACCCTAAAGAGATCACAGGTGTACAATTAGCGGCACAAAAGTCCAGCGGTGGCCGTTATTGCTCATAATTGGCTGGCCGTATTGCGCATTATTGCGTTTGATTGGCTGTGCGTATCCTTCGCACGCGCTGATTGCTCTTCAGTCGCATTCCGCCCCCCCCCCCGTACTGATAAGATATTCGCATCTATCCCCACCACGTATCGTTCAGCGCTAGAGTTACGTGCCGCGAGTTATAATGCCACCTTTAGAAGTTTTTTAGAATTTTTTGAATATTTTTAATAAAGTATGAAATCATTGTAAGAATCTATCCCCTAAGTACACGTTTTTTTAATTAAAATATTTTTCGCATATGTAACTAATCGACGTAAATGGAAATATGTTTTGTCATACAGAGTAAGTAACTCGGTGGCGATACAAATTTAAAATGATGGAAATTCATGAAAGGGTAACTATCAGTATAACTAGTACCAAACCAAAGATTACTTAGGTTCTACAATGAGTATATCATGCAGAGAAACTTCTCTCCATAGCTTGCTAAGCGAACTTAAGTTTTCTTACATTATCTGTCCGTGTATAATGGTAAAAAGTGTAGGAGGACTTCTTAGTGTGGGGTAATGCGTTTTTTAAATACATTAATAAATATTGTATTGCTTATGGTATGAACAGTTTTTAAATATAAGTTGTTAATACCATGTTTTTATTTATGCAATTTCGTGTATAGCCTGTACGGATAAAGAATGGGATTATATGTGACGGCTCATCGAGCCCGTATCGTCGGCATGCACAATACAAATAATGAAAACCCGCTAATAACGGTATGCCGTTATTATATTAATGAAAACGTTAGTTATATTATTCGGTTAATTGGAATAGAAATGGGAAATGTTTAAATATAATTTTTTTCTTTTTTTTTTATTTATAGAGACAAGTAGACACATTAATTTAAAGTAACATTTACGAGGACTGTACTAAAAGTATCGGGAATGAAATATTTCCACTGTTCCTGTCATATTAAAATCTTTTTAATTGAAAACTCCTTCGTTTTAAAAATCGAATACCATTTATTTATTTCAAAAAAGATTCTCGGTCTTGTCACAAGTTTTTGTCAAACTTGTTTAGTCATTGAGAAAATTCAAGAGCGATGATTTATTATGACTTTCGAAGTGGTTTAACACAAAAACAGTCTGTTGACCGGATGATTTCTGCATTTGGTGATGAAGCCCCAACTAAACTACAATTTATCGCTGATTTGCTGAATTTCAACGTGGACGTGTCAAGCTCAGTGATGATCCCGTCAAGGTCGTTCAAAAGCTGCAGTCACCCAAGAAAACGTTGATGCTGTGCGTAAGCTTATTGAGGAAGATTGACATGTGAAATACCGCGAAATTCAGGCAACTTTAGACATTGGCATGAGTCAAATACAAATAATCTTGCATGAACAATTAGGTGTAAAAAAGTTGTTTTCCCCGATGGATACCGCATTCGCTCTGTGAAGAGCAAAAAGCGGCTCGCGTTACTTGGTGCGTCAGAACTCTCGAAAGATTCCACGCAGGATCCTCAAATGATGTATACAACATCGTATCAGGTGACGAATCCTGGATATACGCGTACGAACCCGAAACAAAAACCAGTCACGAGTTTGGGTGTTCGAAAATGAGTTAAAGCCAACGAAAATTGTTCGTTCACGGAGTGTTGCAAAAAAAATGGTGGCCACGTTTGTCTCCAAAACCGGCCATGTTACGACTATTCCTCTTGAGGGACAAAGAACGGTTAATGCAGAATGGTATGCTAGCATTTGTTTGCCACAGGTCGTTTCTGAACTCCGTAAAGAGAACTGCAACCGCCGCATCATCCTCCATCACGACAATGCGAGTTCTCACACTGCGCACAGAACAAAAGAGTTTTTAGAGCAAGAAAACATAGAATTATTATTAGACCATCCGCCGTACAGCCCCGACCTAAGCCCTAATGATTTCTATACTTTCCCTAAAATAAAGAATGAATTGCGTGGATAGAGATTTTCATCACCTGAAAAAGCTGTGGACGCCTACAAAACGGCAATTTTGGAGACCCCAACTTCCGAATGGAATGGTTGCTTCAATGATTGGTTCCATCATATGGAAAAATGTGTCAAATTTCGCGGACAATACTTCGAAAAGCAATAAATACATTTTTAAATAGTAATGTTGTATCACTTCCTTGATTCCCGAAATTTTCAGTGCCGCCCTCGTATATCCAGTGCATTGGCTTCGCTGGGATAAAATTGAATTATTTACAAGTACAGATTAGTAAATTATTAACGAAGACTATGAAATAAAATGTATTTCTAAAATTGTATGTATTGTATTGTAATGTATTTCTTAAAATAAGTTTATATTAATTTAAATAACAGTTATTAATATATTTCAAACGGAAGGACAGGGAGGCAAGCAACTCTATAGACATTTATTATTTATTTTTATATTACCATTTTTAAAGTACAAGAAGAAGAAAATAAAATCATTGGAAAATTAATTTTTTTCGAGATTTCTTATATAAATACCCCCGTGGGCTTTAACCTTTTTTTGGTTTCATTATTTGACCAATTATTAAAAAGTTACAGCCCTGCAACAAAGAGACAGATAGACTTAGTAATAGGTTATATATAGGTTCCGTTGGGTATTGGCGGTGTAAGGATATCTACTACTCCATATCACCACTTAGGTGTCGTAAAAGGAGACAGAGGGAAACAAATCTGGAGATGGGCAGCAACATTCATCTAGTGTCTATCCGTTTGTTTATAATTAACGATTCGGACATAGTATGTCATCATCATCATTCATCATTACAGCCCTTCACAAGTCCACTGCTGAACATAGGCCTCCCCCAAGTAATGCCATAAAGCACGGTCCTGAACCACCTGCATCCATCGACTTCCTGCATGTCTTACCAAGTCGTCACTCCATCTAGTGGGGGTCGCCCTACACTACGCCTACCGGTACGAGGCTGCCACTCGAGAACCTTTCTACCCCATCGGTTATCGGTTCTTTGAGCTATATGGCCGGCCCATTGCCGTTTTTTGCCATTTCAGCTTACTAATCCGTTGGGCTATGTCGGTCACTGGTTTTACTGAGGATATCCTCATTTATGAGTCTATCACGCAGAGAAACTCCGAGCATAGCCCTCTCCATAGCTCGCTGAGCGACCTTGAGCGTCCTCATACGGCCAGCAGTGAAGGACCACGTCTCAGATCCGTAAGTCATCACTGGCAACACGCACTGGTTGTACACTTTAGTTTTCAGAGATTGAGGTATATCTGACGAAAAGATGTGTCGTAATTTCCCGAACGCTGCCCAGCCGAGTTGAACCCGTCGATTGACCTCTCGGTCGAAGTTGGACTTACCTAGTCGGACTATTTGTCCCAGGTAAACGTACTCGTCAACAACTTCGAGCATAGTGCTCCCAACAACTACTTTTGTTTTGTCCATGTTCATCTTAAGACCTATCCGTTGGGAGACACCATTGAGGTCATTGAGCATAGTGCTAAGGTCCTCCAGCGATTCCGCCATAAGGACTATATCGTCGGCAAATCGAAGGTGAGTGATGTACTCGCCATTGACGTTAATACCGTATCCTTTCCAGTCCAGTAGCTTGAAAACGTCTTCCAACTCAGCGGTGAACAGTTTTGGGGATATAACGTCACCCTGTCTTACACCTCTCTGCAGTTGGATAGGTTTCGAACTCTGGTTCTGTACTCGGATAGCCATCGTAGCCCTACTGTACAAACATTTCAGCACTTCGATATACCGACAGTCAACTTGGCACCGCTGAAGGGACTGTAGCACCGCCCAAATTTCGACGGAATCAAAGGCTTTCTCATAGTCCACATACGCCAGGCAAAGTGGCAGATTGTACTCTTCGGTCTTCTGTACAATCTGCCGCAGGGTGTGTATGTGGTCTATGGTACTGAAGCCTTTTCGGAAACCGGCTTGTTCGGAAGGCTGGAAGTCGTCGAGTCTGCGTGCGAGACGATTCGTAATGACTATCGCAAACAGCACGTAGACGCGGCTCAGAAGGGAAATCGGTCTGTAGTTCTTCAAGAGAGCGTTGTCGCCTTTCTTAAAGAACAAGACCACCACACTTCTGCTCCACGCCTCCGGAGTAGTGCCACCATGGAAGACGGAATTGAAGAGCTTCTGAAGGACTTCAAGTACCGGTGTTCCACTCGCTTTTAGAAGCTCCGCTGTAATTCCATCCTCGCCTGGGGCCCTGCCGTTTTTAAGGTGCTGGAGAGCCATTCTAATCTCGCTCAGACTGACGTCCGGGATATCATCGGAATAGTGTCGGATAAGACTTGCTCTTGGATCGTTACTCACACTTGCTTGTGGCTCCAACGATGATGTGTACAGCTGCTTATAGAACCTCTCAATCTCACTCAAAATCTCAGGTGTCACGGAAACGATGCTGCCACATTCAGTCTTCAGCTTTGACAGTTGGCTCTTTCTGGCAGACAGATCTCTGGCGAAGACTTTGGAGCCCTGGTTCTGCTCGATCGCTTCTTTAATACGAGCAGTATTAAAGTTGCGTAAGTCTCGCCGCATGCATTTGGAGATCTGTCTGTTTAGTTACCTGTATGCTGTCAAATCTGTTGACGATTGCAGCCCATCTCCTGTCTAACAGCCATGAGATTAAGAGTGTGTTCGGAGAGTTTTTGTGTTCTTCTGCGGTGGGTCTGGCAGAACTTAGCTCCGGCCGCATGGACAGTTTCCACGAGCTTGTCATTCATATCGTCCACTGCATTGCAATCTTCTAGGCACTGAAAGCGGTTACGCAACTCGAGCTGAAAGGTTTTGGGGATTCTGGATTAGAGCACGAGGGGGACGGAGCGTTGACTTCATTAGACGGGACCTCTCCAACTTAACGTTTAGGTTCACTGTGCCTCTAACCATTCGGTGATCGCTGCCAGTTTTCACCCTTGCGATCACTGAGACACACTATGTACCTTTAAATAATAATAAAAACATTGTATTCGCTATACAGTATTCGTTTTTTCAATCGTTGTCCGTTCTTAGGGTTCCGTACTCAAAGTGTGCCCCGTATCGTACCGTTACATCCTATTAAAGGTCACTACTGAGTAAGTCTCTCCCATAGATTGCCTCATATGGAGGATTTTTGCTATAGTTGCCACGCTTCACAAGCGGGTTGGCAACCGCAGTTTTTTTTTATTAGTTTAAGTTGTTATAAGAACGTACGAAAAACGCATATCGCAACATATTTTTTTGTAGTCTCTACCGGTGGGTGTGAGTATAGATAGCGACAGTGTGCGAGCGAGAGATAAATAGAGGCGACGCCATATTCAGTCCCAATCTTTAACCGCACGAGTAGTATGTTTGTTCGGGTCGAATTTAGTAATTGACTAACTTCCTGACGAGCTAAAGACTTGAAATGTTAAATGTAGCTTAGAATCGGATGACAGTGTAAGAATATTTAAAAAAAAAAAAGAAGTTTAATAATTTTCAGGACACTTTAAAAACATGCTTATTAAAAAAATACCGATTGACTTTTTTATTATTTGTTTCACTTTGCTTACTGAAATTGTAAATCGCAATCTTGAGCGCTGATTCAAACATCGTTAGGTGAAAACATCGTGAGAAAATCTGCATGTCATAGAACTTGATGATGACGAATGAGACTTGTGATGTCCTTGCAATTAGGGCTAACCTACTTAGTAACGAGAGGGAGACTGTGCCCAACAGGATGCTGCAAATGTACCTTTTGTTTTATATATAACATAATAATACCTATTCCTTTCCACATTTAAGGCCTTCAAATTCATAATCCTGCAAGTAAATAAGGACTTTGACAACGAAGAACCTCCAAACCTTCCTGAAACCTTCAAAGGATTCAGTGAGATTAAGAAACCTTCCAACAACAAGAGTCAAGATTCACTGACGTTTGATATTCTACGAGATCTAATAATACATTTATTAGACACGGCTATGACGTTACGAATATTTTTAGAGAACTATCCGAAAGGTGTACAGATTTTTAGAAAGACTAATTTTATTTTAAGGTGAGGAAATATGTGATTAAAAGCCATAATATGCTTTTAATATATTATATATTTTTATTCGCAGTGTTTTTTTTAAATATTTTTTATTCAGACCCAGGAAATTATATATTAATTTTACGTATTTTTAACTTCTCGCTAAGAAAAGTGAAAATTTTCAAAAATAGGGAAGTTATTGGTTTCATCCCAATTTTTGAAAATCGAGTTTTCATCAGATCTTGACGTTTTGAGATCCCAGGAAGCTATTCTGACTAATTTCACGTGGACATCCGTACGGATGTATGTATGTATATGTGTTTAAACCTTTCGTAACGTTTTAACGTCTTGCTCGATTGAGATGCGGTTTGCGTCGTTCTAAAGATCTCAATGTGGATCTCAATATGAACTGATTCGGACGAGTAGATTTTGAGAAATCTCAAAAATAAAAATTTTGAAAAACTGTTTTTTTTTTGGAATAACTTAAACTTCTTTACCGATCGATTTCAAAAACTAATCGGCTCTTAACCTCAAAAATGACGTCGAACGCCGTTTGGAAAATAAAAATCGGTTTTTTCGTTCGTGAAATATCGAAGGAGAAAGAAATTGAAAAAAACTTTTTTTAACATAACTTTGAGATTTCGCAACATAATTTGGTAAAATTTGGAGCACTTTGCATTTGAAATTAGCGGGAATTTCTAGGGATGGTCTGCAGGGTCAACCAATTTTTTTAATTATGTCTAGAAAGTTATTCCGTTGTGCCAGTGTTACAGAAAAACTTTCTTCACATCGTCATCAGTCGACGAATTTTAATAATTCTAATTATAATAAATCTTTTTTATATAGAGTAGATAGTCAAACGAGCATACGGTCCACTTGATGGTAATTGGTTTCTGTGGCCCATAGACATCTACATCTATCCTCGATTACGAATCAAAATGCAGATGCGATGTAGCCCGTGACTACTAAAATGGAATGCCTTGTTTCCTGTGAAATGTCTCCGGTTCTCTACACTCACCATACGTAATACAGCAGAATTAAGCAACTATTTTACGCTGTTATTCTGTGAGAATCTAACTATTTTATAGTCTATTATAATTATTAATTTACTACTCTCTTATATTCATAAAAAATTTGTCAGATTAAAATATATAATATTTATTTTCATTTAATTAATGTTAAAAAAAAATATTTGTTTACATTGTACTATACTTATTACCTACTCTCTGTGCAGCATTGATATTGTTTTTCAGTGCAGTCCAGCTATATGAATATGGGATACCGAAGTTGTATGAGAAGTTGGAAGAAGTTGGCGATAAATCAAGCAATGTGTACACGGAGGTTGAGGAATATATAGACTTGGCGAGGGCAGAACTGATTGATATTTTGAGGGAAATATTAGCCATATACAAGAATGCCATATTCAGTGGGGAGTAAGTTTTTCTTTTTTCGATTTTTCCGATGGTTTAGGGACATTTAAAAGAGGGCCTACACCTTTTTTAAGGGCCAGCAACGAACATGCAATTCCCAGTTTATCATAGTGGTGTAGTTTATCTTAGTCACTAAACAGTGAGTTACCTGCATGGCCGTTTGCTGCCTCCTATAAAAAGTATTAATATCGAATAATAATAGAAAAAATAAATAACAAGCTTATTGACCATTAGGGACGATCCTCACTATAATGTTATTCACAGTTCGTTCTTGGTACATTCTCGATTGAACTCGATTGATGGATTCGAGCGAAACTTAAATGTTACGGATGGTATCAACGCACATACATATTTTTTACTTAATAATATTTTATTAGACCGCGATCGGACCGAGAACTAACTGTGAACGGCATTATAGTGGGGATCGGCCCTTATGGTGACTTAAAAGAAACCGTGTGAGAAATATGAGTCCAGCTGTGTTATTTTGTGGGTTATTTATATAGAATGAAAATACATAAATATGTTGTTCTGTAATTTTATGTTCACAGTACGCAGTACATTGTTTACATATAGATATATAAGTTAACAGTGTAATGGCAGTGTAAGAATAACCTCTACCCCATATCGTTCCACGGGTATCGTAAAAGGCGACAGAGGGAAACTGAAAACAGGGAATGGGCAGCAGTATCTTTTTGATATCAACTCAAAATAATAAAAAAACTGCCACCGTTCGACGGGACTTCTTCCTGGTCAGCTTACAAAATTCAGTTCGAAGCTGTTCTGAAGGTGAACGGCTGGAATAAAAGTCAGGCCATGACTGCTCTCACACTAGGCCTGCGCGACCAGACCTTAACTGTTCTCGAAGCTCTCGGTAAGGGAGTGACTTATGAGCAGCTTCTTAAGGCAATGGAGGCGAGATACGGCGACGCTTACCTGGAACACGTCTTTCGTGCGCAGCTTAAAGATCGCGTGCAACGCATTAACGAAAACCTGCAGCAGTGGGCTCTTGAGTTGGAAAAGCTGGTGCGAAAAGCATATCAGTCTGTACCTGCGCTCATTGAAGGGAACCTGGTGCAGACATTCATCGACGGCATCCGCGACCTGGAAGTCAGAGCTGCTGTGAGGCTCAGGCACCACGTGACGCTCTAGGAAGCCTTGGCCCATGCACTGGAGTTTGAAGCCGTGCGGCAGGATCATCGTTCCCATTGCATTAGAGAGGTTGCAACAGCTACAGTTCGCGACCGCAATAATGGATACAGCCCTAGGTGCTATGGCTGTGGGCAAAGGGTCATCTTCGACCCAGCTTCCCTAAGCGATCTGTAAAAAGGGAAGGTGATCGAACTCGAAAGGGTACTGCCGCTTACAGCACCGCCCAGCAGCAGCAGGAATACGACTTGACTATCGCACACTGCAGCAGGAAATCGAATGGCAACGCAGATGCATTGTCAAGAAGACCTTATCCTGATAAGTGCAGGAATAGTTCTAGGCAAGAGAGTAAAGAAGTGGTATCCTCCATATGCTCAGGACCGACCACCTCAGCAACGAGTGGAAGGACAGTTTACAACATGCACAGCAGGAAGATCCGGACATCAAGCCGATTCTGGAATGGATGAAGGCCGATGCTCCCAAGCCCAAGTGGAGCGATATCTCAGCGATAAGCTCGACCACTAAAAGCTATTGGGCCTAAGTAATTGAGTTCTATGCCGTAAATGGGAAAATGTTCGGGGAGACAGCTGTCATTTGCAAATGGTTGTCCCTAAAGCTAAAATACCGGATGTTCTACAGCTGTACCATAATGATTGTTCAGGAGGCCATCTGGGAGTTAAACGAACTCTACTGAAGATCCGAGAACGGTTTTGTGGATCCACTGTCGAAACGATGTCGAGGACTGGTGTCGCAAATGTACAAGTTGTGCGGCTGTAAAGGGATCTCAGACTCGTAGTAGAGGTGCATTGAAGTTGCACAATGTTGGTGCACCATGGGAGATAATAGCCATTGACGTGGCGGGGCCGTTTTCGGAGAGTGAAAGCGGTAACAAGTATTTCATGGTTGTGATGGATTACTTCACTAAGTGGCCAGAAGTCTTCGCCATTCCAAATCAAGAAGCTTCAACAGTTGCAGATAAACTAGTTCATGAAGTCTTCTGTCGTTTTGGAGTACCTTTAGAGATTCACAGTGATCAAGGAAGGAATTTTGAGTCTCAAATATTCCAGGAAACTTGCCGAGCTATGGGTTTCTCGTAAAACAAGAACGACTTCTTATCACCCGCAATCTGATGGAATGGTAAAACGATTTAATCAGACATTGGAGAGGTACCTAGCAAAATTTGTAGACAATCGGCAACGAGATTGGGACAAGCACATACAAAAGTTGACGTCTGGTACCTGGCACTAGCGACATCTAGTGTCGGGGACCAGAGTGAGGAGGGCTTCCTAGAAAATGTCAATCTTGACTTTCCACCAACAGCGCCATCTAGTATCCAACAGAAGAATTAAGCTTTCTAGAAGCCCCACACTCGAACTTTCTGCACCTGTGTACCTACTGCGCCTAGTATTTGCTGGAATATTCTGGATGTTTCGGTGGAAAAAGGTGTATTTAAAGCCGCTGCAAGCCGCGATCGGGGCAGTATTGTATTTGGCGATACAAGCGAAGCTTAAGAGCGAAATAAAGTGAATCAGTGTGATTATTAGTGTCTTTTAAAATTTAATTGGTGTTCGGTAATAAAACTGTAAATTTTGGTAATTCAATCGGCAGTATTTATTGTCACGAACCTCAAGCTCGTAACAATAGATGGCTATAAGAGCAGTAGCTCAATGCATAAGTGGCCACAATTTTATGAGGAAAAGCAAATGAGTGATAATAACATGCATTCTTAACATACCAAACAATCTACTGTCTTATTTCCATCGATTATAATTCTCATCAAAGGTAGCATTTTCAATGACAATCAACAAATCCAAGTGTCAAACTTTAAAGGAGCGGCAGTGCAATTGGGTATGGCATTCAAATAAAACTAGGTTTTGCGGATTTTATCGCGTATATTTACTTATTTTATATTCCCGACATTTCGAGCACTTTAAAGCATCCATGGTCACGGGGGGCAGGGGGCGGTCCCAATGTCATAGTTAACCACGGCTACCTCCAGATTAAAATTATTATTTTTGGTCCGATCTATGCATTACGAAATTATAGTATCCTGAAATCTTGCAGTCCTATGCTTTGGTTGGGATTTAATTTTATTAATTATAGGATCCCAAGCATATGGTAGCTCAGATAATTAGCGCTCGCTGTAAATTTCATAGTACACGAGCAAACCGGTCTCGATCCCCGCCGGCTCCAATGAAATTGTTAATTGCAATTTTAAGTGCTGATTTACCACGTGCTCGGTGGTGAAGGAAAACATCGTGAGGAAACCTGCATGTCTGAGAAATAAGAAAAAAAATTTGGCAGACATGTGAAGTTCACCAACACGCATTAAGGCAGCGCGGCGGACACTTCCTTGCCCTAAAACCCTCTTAGAAATGAGCGGATGCCTGTGCCCGGGAGTGGGATGTATATAGGCTGTAACTTTAGGCAGTTGATGCATTATATTGCGGGTCAGAAAAATTATTATGTAATCTGTTATTGAATTGGTTCAAATTTGGGGCTGAGACTATGTTCTCTGGCAGTTTATTAAACTGTGATTACACGGTTACAAATGAAGTTCTTATGAGGGTTGTTGTTTGAAAAGCTGGTAACATAGTTTAAGATGTTGGCCCTTGAGTCATTCATTCATTACGAATGAAATTTTTGTCAAACTCCTCAACATTGTAATGTCCACTTAAGATCTTAAAGGTTTCGATTAGATCTCCTCGTTACCTGGGTTTCTTAATGTTGTAAGTTTTAAAACTTCGTTCAAACGTTCTTTATAAGACTGCCGTTTCAATAGCCGTGGTACTGTACACACGTACAGTACCACGGCTATTGACCTATGGACCACAAACTTCTCGGAGCGTCGATTCGTTCTTTAACGTAGATTTTTATTATCTTTTAGTTTGTCCTATGTAAAATATAAAATAAAGTAATCTACTCGATAAAATCCGTAAAAACTAGTTTTGTTTAAATGTACGCGTAAATATAAGAAATTATTAATATCGCACCACAAAAGTCTAAGTGAAATATCATTGTTATGCTGTTATTTCATATACAGACATATGAGTGCAATTAGCAAGGATTTCCATCTAAGTCTCTAAAGCACAAACACATCTTTTTTGTATAGAGTAATGGTGACAAACTGACTGTTGAGAAACAGATTGGTGAGACTGGGAAGAGCCAGCAAGAAACCCAGTGGGACTATTTTGTTTTTCAAATAATAGCTTACACATCATGTTTGCAATTAATAACACAAGACAAAAGTAAAAATAAACGCGATAAAATCCGTAAAAGTAGTTTTAATCATGTATAGTGTTCGCGTAAATATAAGAAATCATTATGTAACATAAGACAAATTAGAAATAGCTTGGTAGCGATCACCCTTCCCAGGAGTTACATATACAAAAATGCAGCTTCATTGTCATCGCTGAGGACTGAGATGAAATGCTTCGATACCAGTAAAACGGGTCTCCAGTTCTCTCTGCACTCACCATACGAAACACAGCAGCATTAAGCTGCTATTCTACGCTGGTATTCTGTTAGTGCGTGGTTCTTCCCCAGTCAAGCCGACATATTCGTGCTACGACTATAATATAGCTACATCATGGCTCTACCACGTATAATATGCATTTTGATTCTTAATCGAGAATAGATGTAGGCGTCTATAATTTACAGCATCCAATAACCATCGTATGGACTATGCGCTCATTTATCATCCTTGTTTAAAAAACAGTTTTATAAGTATTATCCTACAGGGGCAGTACAGCAAGCCATGTTGAAGATTTCCTCGCAGTGATGATGGACGCCCTCGCCGAAAAGCTGCTAATTCGGGACTACCACCTATGTTACCCGATCAATGAGGATCTGGAGATGCTGCGACAGGCATACCCCGATATGTATCCTTTGTTAAAAAAAATTATATACTATTTACTATTGTTTTATCAGTTACATTCCCCGGAGCGCGAACTCACCAACGCTTCAGTCAGTAATGGTAATTAATGCTATTTGACATAAATTTCATCTAAACACAAGTGTTTTCCTAAAATCAAAGACTTGATTAAACAGCACTTTTGCTCGTGCAAAACCTAGCAATGAATAAAATTAACATCTCTATTAATCAACTAAGCAATGTACAGATTTTTGGACCTGAATTTAATTTGCTAATGCTAAATAAAAAATCGCATTATAAAAATTAATTCGAATAATAGCTGTAAGATAAGGATGCTCAAAAGATGAAAAAACAAAAAAAAATATGTATTAGATTAATATGTAATATCCGATATCAATAAACGTAAGGCGTTGATTTTACAGACTGGCTATGAGTTTTAAGTTAAAAGTTTGGTGTATATTATTCAGCCCGTTGGCTTAATCAGTTTGTTATTCAAACGGCAATCAAGCTAACAGTACATCTGTTGGTAATTGGGTACTATATCCTTGACTGCCTAGTTGCTCAAGTGATCTTAAATGTGACTACTAATCATGATGTACCTACCAGGTCGGGACAAAAAAATTTAGGGATGCTTCGTTACGCGTTTTTGCCGATACGATACCGATGCACTTATAAATACTAATACGCTTGTTGAATTCAAAAATGAAGATAAAATAAATAAATAAGACACAAGTCAGGTTATTTTTTAATTAATATAAAATGAACAAATAACAGGACAAACTAAATAAAACCGTTTAAAACTATAGAAATATTGAGATTATTTAATAGTTTTAATAATTAAAATTAGCACTAATGGGATTTTTATTTCAAAAACAAAGTATTCTTAAGTTTTGCGGAGAAAAGTGATTTCACAAATCTGTTTGAATAAGACTTGCGGTGGAAAATAGTCTCTCAGATGCTACAGAACTCATTTGAAAACTAGAGTACTTCTGCGCCATTTTTTTCAGGTTTGGGTATAAGACGTTATTGCGCTAGAAAACGAACGGGTCTGCACCTCTCGATGTATTAGGAGACCTTGGGTGAGATACCTTCTTCTTTGAGACACGTGAAGGAGGAACAAGAAAACAAGACACAGCACAGCATAGTTAGTTCGTGCCTCGTTTGCAAGGGAATAGATTTTAAAGCGCGAATTTTTAAAAGTATCGTTGAATCGGGCATAAAATATCGCCAATGCCGATATATCGGCAAAATTGGAGTATCATCGATATATCGGTATCGGATTCATCCCTAAAAAAATATAAGGTATTCTGTCAAGAAATGCTAGTTTTGTTAAGACTGGCCGCCGAGACCGAAATCCCTACTATTAGTAAAATAGATTTTAAAACCTTTATAAAGTTAAACGAAGTTGCTCAACAAAATTTCTTAACAATGCCTGGTTAATCAATCTCAAATCCTGACACCAAGCACTGGATGGCTTTTTTGACTGTCTGGAAATAAATAGGGTGTAATATGTGAACGGAATAGAAGCCTATGGCACTGATATTTTACATAAAATAAAAACAAAAATTTTGAATTAAACATTTGAAAAGTTTTTTTGAACAATTTGCGAAATGATAAGGTAAAAGATGCCTACTAAATTTATTGTTTTATTGCAGTTCATAAAGTAGGGTGGATATGATTTCAATTTCGATAGATTTTAATTAATTTTATTTATTTAATTCAAAATTTTGGTTCCGTTTTGTAAAATATCACTGCCATAGGCTTCTCTCCGTTTACATGTTACACCCTATTTTTTCCAGACGGTAAAAAAGGTCATCCAGTACAAGGGCTGCTGAAAAAAATTCTTAAAAAAGTGTATATTCAATTTTTCATTGTTATATTTATTTTATCTTAATATATTCATCTATTTTCTTAACTTGAATACAGAGATACAGTTAAGACTGATTTTATTTTACAAGCTATATATTCAAATTTAGAAGAGCCTATACCCGAAGATGCACTAGGCAACAATACAGAGGCCTTAACGAACGGCCATATTGCAACCACAGATAATGTCGAACCAGGTCCTTCCACAGACAATGAAATACCCGATAACATAAAGGAGGAATCATTGATAAGTGAAGTGAAGGATATCTTTCCACATTACGGTGACGGATTTATACTGAAATGCTTGCAACACTACGGATTTAATACCGAGAGAGTTATTAATAGTCTTTTAGAAGGTACTTTGGCGGAACCCTTAAAAGGTATTTTTTTGTATATTTTACTAGAGTTAAATTAAGATCAGGGTACATCTGATGGTAACCGGGGTAAAAATACACTTTCACAGAATACTAGCGTCAAATAACATTATTTGACGCTGGTATTCTGTTCTGCCATATATGTGGGCTGGTACTGCAAAATGCCACCTAGCAGTTTTGGACTCAATGGAAAGGCGTGCGAAGAGGCTTATTGGTGACCCAAATTTGGTTAAAACCAATCTTACCAGCCTCCAACATAGACGTAAAGTAACCATCCTTTCGGTTTTCTACAAGATGTATTTCGGAGAGTGTTCGTAGGAATTGCATAATTTTATTCCTCCCTCTCCCTTCCACCAACGGACAACCAGACGTTCGGCCAGTCTGCACTCTTTCGTTGTTAACTTACTACGCATTCGAACCAAATGGTTTGCTGCGTCGTTCATCATGCGTACAACAAAGGAGTGGAATAAGTTGCCAGCATCTGCCTTTCCATTCGATTACAATGTGGGTGTCTTCAAGGCAAGAGTGAATAGGTTTTGGTTAAGTCAGTGCGTTTTTCCATCTTAGGCTACATCACCACTTACCATCAGGTGGGATTGTAGTTGCGCTGGCTTAGAATAATAAAAAAATGCAACTTAAAACTGCTTTGTTTCGTATGATGAATGTAGAGAACCAGAGACCCTTATTACTCTGGTAATGAGGCGTTCCATCTTAGTTTTTAGGATCAACAAGGAATGTGCATTTTGATTCTTAATTGAGAAATGCTTACCATCGGGTGGACTGTGTGCTTGTTTGTCACCCTTAGGGCGCTTATACAAGCTAAGAAAAGTCGCCGAATCTATGCAAGAATATGTGTCATTTCTACACACGAACTGTGTACAATGATGCGGCGCTGATAAAGAAAAAAATCTTGTCCGCGTTAGACAAGACGAGCTATGTATGGTTGCGGTGAAGGGAGGGGCGGAGTAGGTGAGGTGTTTCAATTATTTGAGTATTTTTGTACATGCATGGACGTGTTTACATGCAAGCACCCAGTTTATTACGCAGGATTCGGGATGGAATCAAATAATACCACTGGGTTGCTTATAAGCTTAGTGGAAGCACGACCCGTATCGTAGGAAAACCCTTTGAAATGTATAAAGAAAAACGATGCTCTTTTGAAGCATGGGGAGAATATATATTTACTATCATAAACAGCGGTTTTTAATTACAAACAAACTTGACTAGTGCACCATACCCTACACACGACTGATCGAAAACAATCTCATCATTTACAGGTCTCTATTAATCTTGTCTGACGCAGACACGACTAATTTTCATGGCTACTCGTAGATCCGACAAAATTCTAGTCGTATACACGATGAATTGGTCCTATCTGCCGCAGACGCGGTGAAATTTCTTAACGTATACAAGCGCCTTTATTCTACAAAAAGAAAACTGGCTACGGTTGGGCTCTGTAGACGTAAAGACGTAAATATGGTTCAGTCCAATAGCAATTAACGGGAGTTCAAAATTTTTTTTGTTGTTTTACAATTTATAAAGGTAATTAAATTCGCATTTTTGGTTCACTGTTTTCCATTTACAGGAATAGACCAGTCGCTTCCGATAATCCCGGAAGACCCGGTGGATAAAAAGTTCCTAGAAACGGGCATACAGAGGCTCAACGTATTCGATGGAGACGAGTTCGACATCATGACCCGCGACGACGTGGACCTGAGCAAGATCCACGTGGGCAAGAAGCGGGGCAAGTACAAGAACCTCAAGGAGATGCTGGACGACAAAACCGAGGTTAAGAGTCGGATTGACATCTATAGCAAATATAAGTGAGTTTCTTTTTTCTTTGTAATTGACTCGTACTATTGTACTTTTGCCATGTCATCACCATCATCATCATTACAGCCCTTCACAAGTCCAGTGCTGAACATAGGCTTCCCCTAAGGATACCATCAAAGCACAGTCCTAAGCAACCTTAACCTAAATTACAACTTAACCTAAATTTACAAAAAATCATAATTGTAAAAAATTACCATTTACAAGTTTTGACATAAAAAATGAAATGAATGATTTTTATTCAATATAAATTATTGCTTAATACTTATTGAAAGTATTTTTTATTTATTTACACAGAATACTTAATATAACAAGAAAGAATATGTCATAAGAGACAGGCAAATAACAGCACACATAAGCTAACTTAATACTTTCAAAAAGAACAGAAGTTGTGAAACGATATTTTTACATAGTAGTGCCATGCTTAACATATATTGTGGTTGTTGCACAAATGTATGACCCATTAGTACCGCTACAATATTGCTTAAACTTGCAATGTACTCAGTGGCGAAGCCTCTATACAAGCCCAGAAGCCCGGTTTGCCTCATTAAGATGAATCAATCAATTATATCAAGTAATAAAAGAACTCGGAAACTGATTCAAACTATTTCAAATTTCCCGCGCACTCTGTTCGAAATCGTAGCCTTACGAATAAAGCTGTCATATATATAGGGAGAGTTGAATTGAGTGATTGGTTTTCTCCCTCGCACGCTTGGGCTTTTTACCGGGCTTTCGAGAAGACGATCGCTCCCTTTCTAACCTGTGGCAAAATGTTCTCTAATGAAATATAACTACGAAATGTTTATATAGCAATTACTATTGAGCCACAAGCCTGGCTTTGCCCTGAAGTTGTTTAGGAGTGCGTTAGCGACCAGCGAATGGGGTGCGGGCCATTCGTATGCAAGTTCACTTCACATGTCAATGTTTATGTTTGTTTTTGTTGTGTTTGTTAAAAAATTATACTTTTTCAAAGATTTTCAGTGAAAATGGGAGGATAATAGTGTTCTATAGTGTGTAGTAGTGCTAATCGGTGAGGAAAAGGTAAAATCTTTAAAAATGAAATTTAATATTGAATAAACATTTATTCATACTTTAAATATGGTTTTTTTTGGTTATTGAGTTTAAAAATATTATTTTGTACGGTTTATTATGAATTGAATATCATTTTATACGGTTTATTATAAATTGAAAATGTATAATTATATAATAAATAGTCATTATTTTATGGTAAAAAATTAGCAAAGCTTTATCTTCTCATTATAGCTATCTAATTCCTGTCGTAATCTGTTCTTTTATGCATATAACTTAAACAAAATAATTTCGAGGTTTCACATCTGCCAGGCGTCCCTTTTTTTAACTTTGTACATAGTTTGTTTGTACTTTGTTCATGCTTTTCTTTTGTTCATGTATTGTATTGTTTGTAAATATCTCAAGCAAACCCAAACGGCTCTTTTCAAAACCACCGAAGGTGTGCAATTGCATATGTCATACAATCTATCTAGCGGTAGTACGCTTTCTGTGTGCTTTTTTAAACTCGTCCTTGACAGCACTGAATATGAAACTAAAGAGTGGAGACAGCTCAAGATTGGTGTATTTTTATTAAACTGCTAAAAACTTCAAAACCATATCTTGGGCTTGCCCTAGTTTGGAGCCCTAGCTTCGCCCCTGACTGTACCTCTACCATGTTAAAGCTTGTGTTCACTGTGTGCTCTTTTGTGATCTTTATTGTGTAAAAATGTACCTCAATGTGCATTTACGGACTTCCTTCCACGTTTTTTTTTCCTTTTACTTAATTCTTAATTTCATTTATACCTCCCCTATTCGCAATTCAATGCAAACAATGGTTCTTTACGCAAAAAGGTCCGGAAGAAATCACTTCCAGAGATTTGTACCTTCTATATAATTTATTTCACTTTATTTGCATTTTAATGTGTATTGGTACATTAATTGATTGATATGTTGATTTTGAACATTACAGTCTGGTGTGCGAAGACGAAGCGATGTACTCCGACGAGTATGATGATACGTACGACTCTGACGGCGTGGTGCCTGCGGCTGACTCCGCTGATGACCCAAGGAGACCCTTCGTTACGCCCCGGGTGCTTGCCAACACACGACACGAGGTGAGGAGCTTCTTCATTAGCACGTCCACAGTCTTAGTGATGGGCACGATGTTTTTCTTCATCACTGAGCTTGTGTTTTTTATAGTATTAGTGTGATAAACAAGCACACAGTCCACCTGATGGTAAGTGGATGCTATGGCCCATAGACATCTACATCTGTCCTTGAATCGAATCAAAATGCAGATGCACTGTCACTGTCCCAAGTAAAAAGGGCCTCCGGTTCTCTATACTTATCATACGAAACACAGCAGGGTTGAGCTGGTATTTTACGCTGGTATTCTGTAAGAGCGTGGCCCTTTCTCGGCCGAGCTGACCCACTCGTGCTACAAACATAATATAGCTGCAGCGATACTCTACAACATGTGGTGAATTAGCACTTACTACAGTAAATAGTACCCTTAGTGGCGGTTTTGTTTCTTGTTTTTGTTAGTAGTTTGTTCAAGAGTAGTGTGATTGTTTCTAAAGTTAATCTTTAGATGATTTTATTAAATCATTACGCGGCAGAGCATTCTCAGTATTCCTGAATCAGAATTATTTAGCTTAGATCCGCGTAATGAAATAAAATTATGTGACTTCACCAAGTTTGAAGAGCACTTCCCGCTCTCCCTCAATTGTGTGCTCTATCTCTGTCACCACTAATCCCAACATCACTACACTAGGAAAGACCTTCGATAATACGACACGTGTTTCGCTTCTAAACGAGGCATTCTCTGGTGAAATAGAGTATATTTAATCAATCAACACGCACGTGCATCCACCAGCTTAAAATAAATGAAGTGTCTATTGAAATCCGGGAGGGGTGAGGTATTACGGATCGGCGGGAGGGGTTGGGTGGCCTTTTCTATACGTACGTTCGTACGTAGCACTAGTATGTAGTCTATGCTAACACAATACAGCTTCATATTAACCCTTCAATCCCCATAAAAATCCCATGCAGTCGTAAGCGCCTGGCAAATCTCGAGCTGTCGCAAGCGACCGCACCCACCCGCAGCTCTTAAAACCATTAAAACTTATATTTAGAGACTACTTTTCTATGAAGAAGTTCGGCATTATAAAATCTATACACAATTCTCTATCCTGTAATTTAAACAAAAGTCAGTTTTTACTTCGTTACAAAAAGATTTTATTGTATTTTAATAACAAAACACAAAACATACCAAACATATGTCGGCAGCGTGAAAATCACAATTATTTCAATATATATTACTCGAAATTTTATAATAAAACACTATACTAAAACACTAGAAAAATCCAAAAATCCCTACAATAACATTCACGCGAAAATGACGTACGAAATGAACGTAGATTATAAATAAATATCCGTAGGATAACTAACTTTTCATTGCACTAGAGGATAGAAAATTTCATATTAATTCTATAATGCCAAACTTCTTCATAGAAAAGTAGTCTCTATATATGAGTTTTTATGGGTTAAAGTGCTGTGGGTGGGTGCGGTCATATTTGACCTCTTGAATTTTGACGGAATATCAAAGTGGTCACATAATAAATAAATATGAATATTTATTAGATGTGTTTTAGCTTACTGCGTAGTGGCGGTGTAAGAACACCCACTAACAAGTATTGGGTGTTGTAGGAGCCGACAGAGGAATAAAAACCAGATACGCAGCAGCATCTTGAGAACAGCTAAATAAAAATTGAATTCTGTGGTTGCTAAATCGTTTTGCAAGTTGCACAATCGGCCTTTTTATAGGAAATGGTGAGAGATGACGAAGATGGTATGAACGTAGAGCTCCTTTAGTTGTGGCCTTAATTTGAAACGCTTCTCTAAATTTATGAACGTAGAGCTCCTTTAGTTGTGGCCTTAATTGGAAACGCTTCTCTAAATTTATGAACGTAGAGCTCCTTTAGTTGTGGCCTTAACTTGAAACGCTTCTCTAAATTTATGAACGTACTTGCCTTTGAAACGCTTCTCTAATGAATCTCTTTTTGCAGTCCTTTATTTGTGGCCTTAATTTGAAACGCTTCTCTAAATTTAAAAACCTTTTTTGGCTAATGAATACAAATCGCCAAGACAATTTTTTTCATCTCGGAGAGGTGAAGAGGGACAAAAATGGCAGAAACCTATATATCTATGGAAATCTATGTGGGGAGCCTATGTTCAGCTGTGGACTTGCGATAGCACTACAGACTGTAACGGTGTTTTAGTTTGATTTTTTTGTACATCGTACACAACACACCTGAAGTTACTGCACAATGCGACGCGAAACGTTAGTCGTACACCTATCGGGCGCACATATTACAGGTATGCCTTTCTCTCTTGATACCTGCGTAAGGTAACTGTCTACAATCGCGCTGAATCTCAGGTTAGATACGCAGTCAGGGCTAGCGCATTTTAGGCAGGACATTTGCAGCTACGTATGTCCGAGATGGCTTAATATTGCCTATTATGTGAGTCTCTCATGGAAGGCATGATGGGAACTAAAATTAACTTAAAAATACAACCCTGTACTAATCGTTTACTATTGGGGTTACATCCCGATTTAACCTTATTTTAAACAATAGAATAAATTACTATCCATGGAAATAGAGATAAGGAGAACAATCTCCCATAGCAGAATAGTTGAGAATGTGTCCATCTGTAAGCAGTACAGTAACAGTTCAAAAACTCTCCACAACAGCGCTCGAGTAGCTATAGAGTATGAAAAATTGCCGTAAAATACGTTGAGTGTGATTTGGAAAATAAAGATTTTGAAAACAATAAAATAATTATTGTAAAAAGAATTATGGTGACAGTCTGTGCAATAGAAAAATTATAAAAAGTTTTTTAAAATTTAGACTAACTACAGCGGCGCCACGTTTATTTAGCACTTTTCTACGGACACTTTTTTATACAGTTTGTTCTCCTTATCTCTACACTCCATATAACTATCCCCCCTATGAAGCAAAATATGACTGACCTATTTTCAGGAGCGGACTTTTGATAGCGTTTAACGGTAAGCAATAAAGAAAAGTGTTGCTATATAATTCTCTTTGTGAACAGTCGGAAGAGTCTGAAGAAGAAGAGGAGACTAAGCAGAACGAGGCGGAGAAAGCCAATGCGAGTGCGAACAGGAATAGAATGGATTTCTGCACGAATCCCGAGGAAATTCGGGCTCGGAGAGAAGCCAACTTCCACGCGAGAAGGGGAAAAGGGTTCCGACCACCACCACCTCGGTAATAACTTAATTTTTTTTAACGTTATCTGTTACTATTTTAGTTACTATTTTTTACGTTATCTGCGATTGGTTAGATTTTTTTATATTTACAACACATACAAAAACCCTGTGGTTCCCGTTAAGTGCGTTATCCGAATCAGTATTCAAACATATAGAAATAACTTTACTTCAATAACTTTAATTCACAAATTTACACCGTTAAATATTTAATATTATTTAAAATAAAATCATTTGCAAAATGTATGTTTTTTTACAAATAAATAGATTTTAACCCAATAAATGGTTTAAATCATTTATTGGGTTTTTCTATCAAGAATTTGGCGGTATTTTCATGCCCGTGCTTTGAAAATCGGTCTAAAGGGCATTATTAATTAATATTTTCTGCGTTCATTCTATATTTGTTGTACAATAAAGAAAAACCAATTTATATTTTAACCGACTTCAAAAAAAGAGGAGGTGTTTAATTCGATTGTACTTATTTTTTATGTGTTACTTCAGAACTTTTTTCTAGGTGAACCGATTTTAATTTCTTTATTTAATTTGAAAGCTGATGCTTCTCGTGTAATCCCGTATAAATGTGATGAAGATTTGATCCGTAGTGTTTAGGTTATCCTCAATAATCGTATTCAATTGACTTCGACTGCATGACAATGATCTCAGTTTATTTATATTGAACCTCTAAAATTTACTTACTTTTTATAATTACAGCAACACAGACGTTACGGGTAAACCAAAGGGTCAAGGTCAAGATAAGGAGGTCCTAGTAAACAGGGACAAGAAGGAGAAGCACAAATCTTCACGAGCCAACCACAATAGAAGACAAGGGGCCCAGTGGAAACGAAGTCAGGGTATGATGCCCTCTTAGAACGAAGTTATGAGCTGCCGTTTTTAGTGTTGTCAGGGTTAAGTTAATTTATATTTGGTATGTGTGTAATTTGATGTTAACTTTAAATTACACAAAATACAAATTCGAGGCTATAACGTGGTAGAGCCATGCTGCAATTATATTAGTAGTATAGTTGTAGCACGAATGGGTCGGCTCGACCGGGGAAGGACCACGCTCTCACAGAATACCAGCGTGAAATAGTAGCTTAATGCTGCTGTATTTCGTATGGTGAGTGTAGAGAACCGGAGACCCTTTTTACTGGAAATGAGGCATTCCATCTCAGTCCTCACGGGTGACAACGCATCTGCATTTTGATTTGTAATGGAAGATAGATGTAGATGTCTATGGGCCGCAGCAACCGCTTACCATCAGGTGGACTGTGTGCTCGTTTGTCAGCCTATCCTATAAAAAAAAAAAAAAGTGTTGCCTAATATTTATAAAAACTATCATTAAAATTTGTTAAAAAATTTCTTTGCAAACCTTGTTGAATTTGTTAATAAATTTACTCTTGAAACTAGAAACTTATACCTGTTATAAGGTCAAGTCATTGTTGCCCTTTACGACTCCGTCGTGAGTCTTACTTGTGTGTGTAGATACACACATATTATTTTTGTTTGTGAGCTCGAGAGTGAAAAGTTATTACCGAGTAGTGTAAGCAAAGGAAAGTAAACCACTTTTTCGAAATAGTATATGAGTGAAAAAAGAGCACACAGTCCACCTGATGGTAAGTGGATGCTGCGGCCCGCAGACATCTACATCTTTTTTTTATCGTGAGGAAATCCTCATGGATACCTTCTGTTGCGAGGGTTACAGAAAGGTTATGCCGGACTCTTACCGGCCAAAACCCCACAGTCGTCACCATCAGCGTATATATGAGGGATCTCGGGATCTCCGTTCAGAACACAACCGGGGCTCTCCCCTCTCTCGCTTTGCTATATTGAAAGCACGTCCCGAGGGCAGTTCTTTTCGCCCCCAGCATCTTCGCAGTGTTATTAAGATGTCTCGGGACCGCTTCCGAGACATCGTCCTCCTCGGGGGTTACATCTCTAGGCATTCGATCCCCGCCCCAAGCGTCTGCAACCCCAGGGGCCCCGTTTCTTGTAAGGGAACACCGTCTATAAAAGGAGGGCCGTGACGAACACCGTGGCGACGTCGTCTTCGAACAGAATCCACCCTCTTCCGATCCCGCTCAGCAGCCTCGATAACGGATTCACAGAAAGTGGCTACGGCCCAGACATCTTCATCTATCATCGAGTGCTGTTTTTGTTTTTTTTTAAACTCAATTATTACGCGGGGCCTGATTTTGATGATTCTTACGTCAATGGATTTGTCATAATTTTGCGAGTGTCACTGAACACTAATCAAAATTCAATATGGCAACAACCAGATGCCAAAAAATTAAAGTTGTCGAACTACGTCAAGTGGAGTATCGTTGAATAGGTCTTTGAAAATCATCTTTAAGTGTATCTAGGCATTTTTCAGCAGGATTCGAACACAGACGAGTTTTTTTAATTATTGTTTTTTTGTTACATGCAATATAGTGGTCAGTTGTGGTATTGTTAGTTGTCGACGGTCAAAGGCTATCGATCGCTTAAGTTTAATTATAAATCACCGTTGGTATTTCCTTGTTTAAATTCATATTTATTTTTCGTCTATATTATAAAACTAAGTACCCATGTTTGTTAAGGTGTGTATAAAATGTATAGTCTTTTGTAGATTTGAACATAATAATATATTTATTTATAAATATACATTTAAATACATTTTTGTTAATATTATCGATAGTATAGATAGACTACACCAGTAATAGAAAACCTTTTTACACATTGAATTAAGCTCATTTACCTACATATTATGTTAAATGATTTTTAAACGATTTTAATGCGGCTGTGACAGATATATGTCGGGTAAAAATTTATAAGTAAAATGGCATTAATATATTTAACTAATAATTAGTAATTGAATGATTTATACTGTCAAATTATAGTTGTTACAATTTGTGCGCAAATACAATTTGTGTTGTACCATTGGTGCGCTAACCTTGGCTACACCATCGATGGTATATGATCACTACAGGATATTAAGGGCCGATCCTCACCGTTCACAGTTTGTTCTCGGTCCGATCTCGGTGTGATTTATTATAATGGATTCGACCGAAACTTGATTGTTACCGGATAGTATGAATGCACACATATATTTTTTACTTGATAATATTTGATCAGACCGAGATCAAACCGAGAACGAACTGTGAACGGCATTGTGAGGATTGGTCCTAATTGTTATCTAATAGGTATTTATTATAACTATGTCGCAACTTTATTTTACAGAATAAATAAAAGTTTTAAGTAATTGTGTAACTTTATTTTTCACTTTCACCTTTCAGCGATTAGAATAATTGCTTTTTTTTTCACGGGACAAATTTGATACTCGAAATTTGTATTATATTAATATATTATTATGAATATCGTATAGAGCCGTGCCAGCTCAGGAGCAAAGCGCTTGCCATAATTTTTTCAGTACGCAAGCAACCCGGGTTCGATCTCGCCGCCATTAATGAATTTGTTACTTGCAATTCAAGTGTTGAATCGACGAATGTGTCTTAAATATTTTTAAGACCAGTGTTACCAACTTGACGGGTTTCCCGCTAGATTTGACGGGTCAGCGAGGTTAGCAACGGGAAAAAATTGTGATTAACGGCTAACGGATTTTTTAACGGGGTGGTTATAGGTATTACAAAACGGATGTATGTATATACTTTGGTAGATTGGATTCTGAAAAATAATCCATGTGTGTCAAGAATCGATATCAAATCAATTCATTCTTAATATTTAGGGGGGAATGAAAACTCGAAAATCCCTACTTGACGGGTTTTGGCTGGGATTATAGTGTTCTCTACAACGGGAGCTACGAGGGCGGCACTGAAAATTTCGGGAATCAAGGAAGTGACACAACATTATACTATTTAAAAATGTATTTATTGCTTTTCGAAGTATTCTCCGCGAAATTTGACACATTTTTCCAAACGATGGAACCAATCATTGAAGCAACATTCCATTCGGAAGTTGTGGTCTCCAAAATGGCCGTTTTGTAGGCGTCCACAGCTTCTTCAGGTGATGAAAATCTCTGTTCACGCAATTTATTCTTTATAAATTGCGTGGAAAAGTATAGAAATCATTAGGGCTTAGGTCGGGGCTGTACGGCGGATGGTCTAATAATTCTATGTTTTCTTGCTCTAAAAACTCTTTTGTTCTGTATGCGGTGTAAGAACTCGCATTGTCATGATGGAGGATGACGCGGCGGTTGCAGTTCTCTTTACGGAGTTCAGAAACGATCTGTGGCAAACAAATGCTAGCAAACCATTCTGCATTAACCGTTCTTTATCCCTCGAGAGGAATAGTCGTAACATGGCCGGTTTTGTAGACAAACGTGGCCACCATTTTTTTTTGCAACAGTCCGTGAACAAACAATTTTTGTTGGCTTTAACTCATTTTCGAACACCCAAACTCGAGACTGGTTTTTTGTTTCGGGTTCGTACGCGTATATCCAGGATTCGTCACCTGATACGATGTTGTATACAGCATTTGAAGACCCTGCGTGGAATCTTTCGAGAGTTCTGATGCACCAAGTAACGCGAGCCGCTTTTTACTCTTCACAGAGCGAATGCGGTATCCATCTCAAAATAACTTTGTTATACCTAATTGTTCATGCAAGATTATTTGTATTTGACTCATGCCAATGTCTCTAAAGTTGCCTGAATTTCACTGTATGTCACATGTCGATCTTCCTCAATCAGCTTACGCACAGCATCAACGTTTTCTTGGGTGACTGCAGTTTTTGGACGACCTTGACGGGGATCATCACTGAGCTTGACACGTCCAAGTTGAAATTCAGCAAACCAGCGATAAATTGTGGTTTTGGATGGGGCTTCATCACCAAATGCAGAAATCATCCGGTCAACACACTGTTTTTGTGTGTTAAACCACTTCGAAAGTCATAATAAATCATCGCTCTTGAATTTTCTCGAGTGAATTCCATTTTCTCAACAACTAAACAAGTTTGACAAAACCTTTGACAAGACCGAGAATCTTTTTTTAATAAATAAATGGTATTCGATTTTTAAAACCAAGGAGTTTTCAATTAAAAAGATTTTAATATGGCAGGAACAGTGGAAATATTCCATTCCCGATACTTTTAGTGCAGCCTAGGTAGGTAAAGGGAATAAAAATGATAAGTTTTAGGTGAGGTAAAATGTTCCGCAGACCGAATCATGGTTACGGGGGCTGGTATCAACGGAGTCTAGCCGCTGAGTAGGTAATGCAGGATTATAGTACCTACACTAGTGAATGCAAAAGCACAGGTGCACTCAATTACGTCACTTTAATAGTAGATGAGACGGCAATCCGACACGACCGGATTTCCGAAGAGATCGGGTACAGGACCATCCAGTTTACGTGTCCGACTATTCCATCGACTCCAGGCTGCCACTAATTTTTTTTAATAGAAAAACCCATTAACCAACGCAGGAAATAGAGTAAATGGCGCCCTACACTCTATTGTGAAGCGTCAGAATGTGTCAAAAAAGGCACGTATGGCAATTCACAATACTTTCCCTACTTTAACGTATGGTAGTGAAAGTTGCGTGTGGCAGAAGAAGCACGAGAGTAGAATAAACGCAGTAGAAATGCGGTCGTTAAGGAGTATGTTAGGGCTGAATCTGAATGACAGGGTGAGAAATTGTCCCCTGGGGTAATAAGAGCAAGAGTGGGGGGCCTTGGTGTGTGTGGTTTGCAAGATGATGTTGTGACCAGGATTAAGAAAGGAATGCTTCGGTGGTTTGGTCATGTGGAAAGAACTGAATCGAGGAAAGAGTGACAAAAAAGAAAAGTTTGTTTGTATTTGTAAGATAATGTTGTGACCGGGAAGTGACGTCCTGCTAGGGTCACGAAAATTTATCGACCCAATTAGCAATTTACTGAAAACGGGCCAAATAAGGAGTACCCTTAACCGACGAACATGTAGGTGTATGGATGTGAAGGAGGCGAGAGAGGTCTGTCAGGATCGTGCCAAATGGAAGTCTGTAGTCTTTGCCTACCCCTCTGGGTGACAGGCGTGAGTTTTTATATATGTATGTATTTTATATAAAACCCATTAACTAATTTTCCCCCGAAATTCAAACCTGGGAACACATGAGCAACAGTAACGGTTAATAAGAGCACTAGCTCTAGTGGCAGTCTTAGGTAAGAAAGGTTCTCCACTCAGAGAAGGCTACAGATATGTTGTTACTCCTGAGAGCTAAGATGGAATGGCTCCAGGCTGTACTATGCTGAATAATTATACCAATAAAACTGAAACTCAGTGCGTACACTAGCACTTGGCGATAGAATTTGATAAGAAGATGGAACCTAAACGGACTCCAAGACGAAACCACTCTGCCACCTAGTTTTACTGCTTAAAGCCCATTCAACTTCTAGATCTACATCAATAAGCTATGTCTTCTACTAGCGACCCGCCCTGGATTCCCTTTCTATCTTTTTTTTAAATTTTTTTTAAGCGTTACCCCTACACTAGGATTTTCTTCTGTATCGTGGGGGCAGTTTACAAACATTAATTGCACAAGGACAAACATCCAGACCCGGAACAGTTATTTGTAGGCGATACAAATAGTTGTTCCGTGCGGGATTCGAACCCGCGATCCCCAGCACAGCCATTCATTGCTAAGCCACTGCGCCACGGAGTTGCCCTGGCATCTCCCGGGTAGAATCGATTAAGTAGGCCTTATTTAGATTTGAGATAATCAAAAACCATTTACTTTATCAATCTAACGTTTTATCAACAACAAAAAACAAAGCTTATCGGAGAAAATGTAGCCTAGATTACTTCTGTAGTTGTTCTTTAATCTGTTCGTGAAGTTTCGTTACAAGCGGTTGAGCCATTCAGACAGTTAGCCTGGATTAGATAGATAAAAATTAAATAAAAATGTTATTCATGTTTTAACGGCATTCGAATATAAGACGATATCAATTTTATTATTATGTATATAGATTTATGGAATATATTGTGATTTTTTTTAAAGAGCGCACTAGATCTACTTCGGTTATTATTTCTCCTCGGTTGCAGCACGTAAGGTTCCACATCCACGCCCTCCCAGAATACTAGCACCGCTGCATGATGTTAATGTTTCGTATGGCGAACGACAAGAACTGGAAACCTTTCAATTTTCAAGACTGACAACACATCTGGATTTGGTTCTTAAACTATGATAGATACAGTATGTGTCCCACGGCACCCACTTCATTATATGGGTTGTGTACTCGGTTGTCACAGTTGCTTTTATAACAAAGCAATACTAGCATAAAATCACTAAAATACCAGGTAGAAGTATGCAGAGTCGAGAATATTAGCTGTCGCGTGCTAGACTCGCACAGAACAAAACCTCATGGTGTTTCACCTTCGCCGCACAATGGCAAGGTCACGGAAACGATTTTGACACATTCGCCACCACACCAGTGCCGGCCGCCCTCATGACACCGCCACCGCTGGAGAGGACTACTCCTCTATCTCCTTCTCAAGCATGGTGCACAAGGACACAAGCGCGTCTTCCTTCGCGGCCTTTAACTTCACGCGCGCACCAGACGTTATGTGTCCGATGCGTGAAGACTATAGGGTCAAGAAAAACGAGCACTCAGAAGCACTTGCATTGCTGACGGCGGTTGGTGGTGGATCCGCTTCAATAGCTCCGCTGCCAACTAAGATTCGGCTGCGGAGGGTAGGGAGAGCGGCTCTTGCAATACCGTCACATCTCTTGCCTCGCGACCCCACCGAAACGCAGGATAGGGCGAGTAGCGCCTAATCATACCAACACTCTTCCTCCTTGACTCCACTTGGGCTGCGGCCTTTGCGGGGACACTCCTAACGCCACAACCCACCAAAGCATATCCCAAGTGGGCCCGTCAAATGTGGCCACCTCGAGCCGGCCCTTCACCTAGCCATGCGGGTTCCTCTCAGTTCACAGTGGGTGACCAAGCCACTACCGTTGCCGTGCCACGTTACTAAGCCTCCCCGTCACGACAGGATGGGAATTCGTTCGGAGGAGGAGAGTCATGCTGCATCTATATGGCTGCACCACGAAGGGCTCGACCGGGGTAGGATCATGCTGTCACAGAATACCAGCAGAAAACAGCAGAATATTGTTTTATCGTATGGTTATTGTAGAGAACCGAAGACCCTTTTTACCGGAAACGAAGCACTCCATCTTAGTCCTTAAGGGTAATAAACCATCTGCATTTTTATTTTTAATCGAGGATAGACTGGTGTAGATGTTAGGGTGACAAACGAGCACACAGAGTGGATGCTGTGGCCCATAGACATCTACATTAAACCTCGGTTAAGAATTAAAATGCAGATGCGTTTTCACCCCTGAGGACTAAGATGGAAAGTACCAGCGTGGCTCTACTACGTATGAAATAATAAATAAAATAAATATATAATATTAAAATTGTTACATATGAATACGTATATATACATAGTGTATATCGCCTTACCGTCATATGTCGGTGTATGGATAGGAGTTCATCACTAGAGGAGAGGATCACTACCTTGTATGGTCCCGGGTAAGAGATGATGGAGGAAAACAAATTAGAAGATGGGCAGCAGCCTCTTCCTAAAAGCAACTTGAAAAAAAAAACTGCGGTTGGCAAGCCGCTTTCCAAGCGTGACAACTCACAGGTATGGCCAATATCCCCCTTGTGAGATATTCTATGGGGGAGGCCTATATTCAGCAGTGGACTTTAACAGGCTATAATGAGAAAAATGAGTTCACCCATACCTGTCACTTTCTATTGTCATTTAGTGAAAAGAAAGAGCAACTTTTAGCATTTGTTAAATTGACGTCGAGTTTTATAAGTAACCGCTTTATGTTTTATATGTAAAACAGGTTATGCACATTATTCACATGCACATCATTCACACGACAGTTTCTGGTTTAATTTTGCAAATATTACTCGTCGACCCGTCGTGTTGCGTGCCGCGTATCACAACAGCGTTGGCGGCAAGAATAGTGCGCACGCGCGTGCTCAGAATTATAATAACTCATCTTTGATACGCCCCGACTTTCTTACGATGCTACCATAGTGAAAAGGGAAGAGGTTTTAACAAAGTTATATAAACTCATTTTAAAGTAAAACGTATGTATTCAGGTGATCTGACGGTCTTATATACCTAGGCTGCACTAAAAGTATCGGGAATGGAATATTTCCACTGTTCCTGTCATATCAAAATCTTTTTAATTGAAAACTCCTTGGTTTTAAAAATCGAATACCATTTATTTATTTAAAAAAAGATTCTCGGTCTTGTCACAAGGTTTTGTTAAACTTGTTTAGTCGTTGAGAAAATGGAATTGATTCGAGAAAATCCAAAAGCGATGATTTATTATGACTTTCGAAGTGGTTTAACACAAAAACAGTGTGCTGACCGGATGATTTCTGTATTTGGTGATGAAGCCCCATCCAAAACCACAATTTATCGCTGGTTTGCTGAATTTCAACGTGGACGTGTCAAGCTCAGTGATGATCCCCGTCAAGGTCGTCCAAAAACTGCAGTCACCCAAGAAAACGTTGATGCTGTGCGTAAGCTGATTGAGGAAGATCGACATGTGACATACCGCGAAATTCAGGCAACTTTAGACATTGGCATGAGTCAAATACAAAATAATCTTGCATGAACAATCAGGTGTAAAAAAGTTGTTTTCCCGATGGATACCGCATTCGCTCTATGAAGAGCAAAAAGCGGCTCGCGTTACTTGGTGCGTCAGAACTCTCGAAAGATTCCACGCAGGATCCTCAAATGCTGTATACAACATCGTATCAGGTGACGAATCCTGTAAATACGCGTACGAACCCGAAACAAAAAACCAGTCACGAGTTTGGGTGTTCGAAAATGAGTTAAAGCCAACAAAAATTGTTCGTTAGGATGTTGCAAAAAAAATAGTGGCCACGTTTCTCTTCAAAACCGGCCATGTTACGACTATTCCTCTTGAGGGACAAAGAACGGTTAATGCAGAATGGTATGCATTTGTTTGCCACAGGTTGTTTCTGAACTCCGTAAAGAGAACTGCAACCGCCGCATCATCCTCCATCACGACAATGCGAGTTCTCACACCGCACACAGAATAAAAGAGTTTTTAGAGCAAGAAAACATATAATTATTAGACCATCCGCCGTACAGCCCCGACCTAAGCCTTAATGATTTCTATACTTTCCCACGCAATTTATAAAGAATAAATTGCGTGGACAGAGATTTTCATCACCTGAAGAAGCTGTGGACGCCTACAAAACGGCCATTTTGGAGACCACAACTTCCGAATGGAATGGTTGCTTCAATGATTGGTTCCATCGTTTGGAAAAATGTGTCAAATTTCGCGGAGAATACTTCGAAAAGCAATAAATACATTTTTAAATAGTAATGTTGTGTCACTTCCTTGATTCCCGAAATTTTCAGTGCCGCCCTCGTAGATTATAGAGTCGATTACTTGGAAGAACTTTTTGAAAGAATCTTCGATTGATGGCGGAAAGGGTTGATATGTATTTGAGAGGGGTACTGCTCCTTAAGTCGAGTGTGATCGGGTGACTTTAAAGAAAACTTGGTTTTTTCAACTTTCAAATAGTAAAAGGTCAAAAGAAAGGGCGCTTCTGTATCGACGCCATTGTGACAGTCGACATTATAGTAAATATTTTAGTCGATTTTAGTATTGTGAATTAGTTTTATTAATTTGATTTTTCGAAGTGTTCCTAATTATTTTCAAAGCTTGTTTGCTATTGTTTTCTTAATATATTAGTTATAGAATACGACGTAGTGTTTTTGTCTCTGCCCTCCTACTAGTTTTAGTTTTATATGGCGCCAAAGCTTAAAGTGACCATGTTACGCTCACGTACCTTAGTACTACGGAACAGTAGGCCTATAAAATTCAAGATTTTCAGCACAAGAGAACCTGCGCTTTGAAACAAGTGCGTTTGAAATAAGTCTAACGTGTCCGCAGTCTTACTTCAAAGGACCGCCAGAGCTCGTAAAGGCGTCATGAAATGCCATAACTATATTTATATGTCGTCATAGAGCGTTCATACGATGGCGTACATGTTTCTTTTGCAGATGCAGCTACAGTCGCAATTTTGTAGGAAAATCAAGGATAATGAGAAAGCTTGATTGCCAAAAGTTTGGATTTCTATCTTCTCTTTATCTGTCCTTAACACTCCGCTACTGGACTGTTATGACTTATGGCTTTATAATAGTCTCTCTCTAATTACTACGCTTTTTAAGATTAGCGATCGGAGTGTATCAGATAAATGCAAAAGGCCTATAAGCAAAGGTTATGACTAATATCTACGTTTTAGTACTATATCATACGTCTGGCGTATTCGAGAACATTCTCCATTACTGGTCTAGGTATTTTACAAGGTCGGTACGAGATGTTTGTACCGTAACATGTCGGTAGCGGTAATATTTCTGGCATTTCCCGTAGTTGCCGGTAAGGACACTCACGGCCCACGGGACGCTAATTTTTTTCGAAGAACGAAGGCATTCCATCTCTTTGCTTAAGTTAGCAAAAAATATTTTCATAATTCAATTCATATAAGATTACAAAACACTAAAAATAAAAAACTGCGGTTGCCAACTCGTCTGCCAAGTGTAGCGACTATGGCAAGTATACCCCCTATGAGGCGATCTATGGGGGAGGCCGTTGTTCAGCAGTGGACTTTAATAGGCTGTAACGGTAGCGTTAAGATTACAAAAAGAAACGCAACAGCCAACAACAGGATCCTATTCGGATGCAGTATGTAGAGCTAGTACCATTCACACTGAGGTTTTCCGTGTTCCATCTTAGTTTTCAAAGATTGTTGTTCAAGTTGATGTTGGTTGTATTCGAACGATTGTTGGTTAATTGAGTATGTGCTCATTTGTCATTCTTGTTTTAAATAAAATTGACAATTCACTTTTTAAGCTCCATTTTCCTAAGATTACGGTGTTGCCATATAGCATTCGTAACACAGCGGCCGCAAAAAGACGGCCGTCTTTACGGTAACGACACGTGGAAAGTTCTATCACGCAAGCAAAACAAGGCTTTGTAAGTTATAAATAATTTAATAAAAAGTACCTACACTGAGAGTAGTCGTTTAGTAGCCGTGGTAGCTCAGATGGTTAGCGCTCGCTTTAAATTTCACAGTACGCGAGCAAACCGGGTTCGATACCCCTCGCCGGCACCAATGAAATTGTTAATTTTAAGTGCTGATATACCACGTGCTCGGCGGTGAAGGAAAACATCGTTAAAATATTACGAAGTTCGCCAACACGCATTGGGGCAACGCGGCGGACATTTCCTTGCCCTAAAACTCTCTCAGAAATGAGAGGAGGCCTGTGCCCAGCAGTGGGACGTATATAGGCTGCAACTTTAACTTTTAACACAGAGGGTCAACTCCTAGACAACTATATAATAATAACTGCATGTCGATCGTATAATCTATTTAGGTAAGTATCTAGGACAATCCTTCAAAATTCTAGTGATTGGCAACACTACGCTAAGCGCATACCGATGCGTCGAATATTATTTATGAGATATTGCCATTGTCTCAAAGAAATTGCCGCTTGCAATACACGTTTAATCAATCATATTGTTGACGTAATGTCTGTATTTGTTGCGCTGTATTTAAATTACTTGAACAAACCGCAATAAAGTAGCGCGACAGAATACGCACACTAGTAGAGCTTACTGGGTATGCGCTTGCTGTAAATTGTATACATTATAGTAAAACAATACTAAGTCAGCGCTTATTTATTCATATTTATTATTTATTGATATTAAATTACTTCTAACACATGCTTTAAATCTATAAATTAATATGTACTACCAATTATATGAGAACACATCATTCTAAAACAATAGCAGTGTTTTTAATTTTCCTATTATAAGAGTAGTCGGAACAAAAATAAGTTTTACGAACAAAAGATTGTTAATAGTTTTTGTAACATACCTAAATAAAAGTTAAGTTTAGCATAAAGTTAGTGAATAATTAATTTTCTAAATACCTAGTCGTTACATTTTTTCATAAAAAGTGTGAGCCCGTCACAACCAATGTCCAGTGTTGCTACGTTTTTACACATACATTGTATACGCATGATATACGTGTTATTGGAGAATGCTACATTCTACATTTTTACATTTACATTCTTAACTACAATCCCACTTAATGGTAAGTGGTGTTTTAGCCTAAGGTGGTGAAGCGCACTGACTTAACAACAGCATATTCCCCTCTTGAGACATCAGATTATAATCGGATGGAGAGCATTGTAATCGGATGCTGGCCACTTATTACACTCCTTTGCTGTACGCACAACGAACGATGTAGAAAATATACGCAAGCAACTCGAGTTCGATTCCTGCCCGTACCACTGAAATTTATTTATTTAGTTCATTGCAATTTTTTACGTGGTAGAGCCACGCTGCAGCTATATTAGTTGTACGAATGTGTCGGCTCAACCGGTGTACGCTCTCACAGAATACCGGCGTAAAATAGCAGCTAAAGGCTGTTGTGTTTCGTATGGTGAATGTAGAGAACCGGAGACCCTTTTTTCCTGGATACGGGGCATTCCATCTTAGTCCTCAGGGATGACGACGCATCTGCAATTTCAAGGATAAATGTACTTACACATTATGTATGGGTCACAGCTTATATTTACAATCAAGTGGACTTTGCGTTCGTTTGTCACCCTTATTCTATGAAAAAGTTGAGAGCTAATCCACCGTCTGTGAAGGAAACATCATGAGAAAACTTGCATGTCAGAGAAATTAAATATTTCGAAGATATGTGAAGGTTAAATCATCGAACTTTGACTGACGCCTACATAACCCTCTTAGAAACAAGAGGAAGCCTTTGCCCAGCTGTGGGACGTACTTACATAGACCAAGTTTTAACTTTACACTGTTATAACTTGTTAATAGGCTAATAATGTCCTCCAGACCGAATTTCGGCCACGGCGGTTTGCCTCAACGGAGGCTAGCCATCGGCGCAGGACAAGATTTTAGTGCCCAAGTGTATGCGCAAGCACGGGTGCACTCTCTCTTCCCTCACTCTCATAATCCGATGGGACGGTAAACCGACACGACCGGAGAGAGATCAGGCGCAGGACCAACGGCTTTACGTGCTTTCCGAGGCACGGGGGTGAGACACCGCCAACTTCCTGACTCCGGGCAACTTCCGAGAATTTCTTGACGGAAAAACTCAATGATTAATTTTTTGGCCCGACCCGGGATTCGAACCCAGGACCTCATGATTAGCAATCATACTATTACAACCACTAGTCCAACGAGGCAGTCATATCAGTAATAGGCTAATATCTGATAGTGCAAGACATGCTTTTAGCGATCAAAAAGTGGCGCCTATTGATTTACAACTGAGTAATTTAATCCCAAAAACTTGGAACTCTACTTTAGTATATATCTTATTATATCCCTTTGATTACGCTTTTTGGCCAATCAAAAGCCTAAAATCCTTACAAAAATGAGAAGAGGCTTGCGCCCAGGCGTGGGACGTAAATTTACTTTTTCTTTACTTTACAAATTTTTAACAGGATACGAGTAACAACAGTAACTATAAGAATGTCTTTAGTTTATTGTATTATATGTATATTTTAATTTTTCTTCCGTAACGTACCGTCGCCGCAAGTTAGTTAACGGTTTTTTCGTTTCTTTACTAACGACGATATCAGTCTTCTAGGAGGTCGATGTGATTCTCCAAAATAATTTCATTACATTCTATGCACACAGAATATCTAAATTCGTTTTATTTGTTAAAGTCAATTCAGAAGTTTTTTTTTTTTTTTTAACATAAATCGTCTAATTTACGATTATTTGTTATAGTGGAAGTTGATTATTGTACAATTGTTACGTTTTTTTTTTTAAATTAAACACTCGCTATTTGTTTGGACCGTGTGGTGGCGGCGTTGAAATGGCCCCAACCAAATCGGGACAATGAACTTTAAACATTGGTATTAGTAGATATGTATCTAACTATTGCTATAGATGTAAACGAACACACAGTACACCTGATGGTAAATAGATACCGTGACTCATAGACATCTACATCTATCCGTGATGAAGAATCAAAATGCAGATATGCGTTGCACCCCTGAAGACTAAGATGGAATTTCTTTTCCTCCGGTTTTCTACACTCACGACTTCTTATACATCGTATACTACAGCTGCGTTGATCTATTTACGTGAGTGTGGTTTTCTCCCGGTCGAGTCAATCTACTACTTCAGCTACAACCACAATATAGCTGCAACATAGCTCTATCACGTAAAATAATAAAATTATAATAAATGTATTAAATTCTTCTTAAGTGTCTGCTTAACCTGCCCGCAGCACTAAGCAACGAGCAACATTAGTATCCCACAGATAGCTATATTATGTAATCATTCGCTAGACCTTCCCGGCTGCCGGGGAAGCATATTTCATGTATCGTATACATCTTGTATACGATACATGAAATATGTGGCATGTGTTTCCACTTACCAGATTCTAGCGTCGGCGCGGGTACGGCGATGACTCCCACCGGTGCCGTCGCCGGTGCCGGGACAGCAATCTTCCCGCTCTCGCCTAAAATATTTTTGGGGTCCATTTTCAACTTTTCAAATAATATGTTCCTTCTATGTATCTTATTTTTAAGATTGGATGAATTCAAAATTTTATTTCTCGGCGTTGATTAAAATATTTACGTCTTAAATGTAAGAGATATAAAAAAAGATATTCTGTGAACTGACGTCTGCGTTACTACTACCCAAATACCGTAAGTAGATCGGCCCAGTGGAAAAACGGAGCGCCGGCGCCGGCGCCGGGGCTCCGTTTTTCCATGCCGGCACCGTGCCGGCGAATGGAAAAGCGCCCTTTGGCTTTCGAAAATGCTCAACCTAAATCCTAGTGACCATTGGTAGATTTAATTATATACCTGTCTATATAATCAAAGATTGGCAGTATCAGCTTTGCACTTAGCAACTCGCCCGCTACTGAGCTCGCCCTAAACTGATAGGGACTGTAGGTATGCAATTCTTTCTACTTCGTATGACAGTAAGGACCCAGACACAAAAAGCACCGGCTAACCGTGCGTCTTCTCTTAGCCTAAACTTTGTGATTATTAACGAACTAAAACTCCATTGTGTGTTAATATTACAAGGTTTATTACTTCTTCAGGCATTACATTACCGATAACATACTTATGAATGATATAATGTCTTGATCAATATTAAAAGTAAAAAATCTACTTTCATTATTTAAGGTGTGGGGATTGTCTTGATATCTTGATATTGTAGAAACTGGACCAAGGAATAAAGTGAGTAATTAAATCGATCTGCATTCAACAGAGAAGAATTTGGTATTTAATTAAATTCACAATTATTTACTGCATCAATAATAAATAATTAAAAAAGGAAGTATTTAATGAGCAGTCTTAAAAAAATCCTGCCCCGTGACCCCCGTCTCCTATGACTATGGGTGCTGTAAAACGCTCCCGGGCATTATATCATTTTAAAATAAACGAGATAAAATTAATTTTACCAATCTTTTACCTTTAAAAACTGATTTAAAAATGCCCGAGGTCGAGGCAAGCCGGACGCTAGTACTACATTGTATTGTGGCCTCGACAGAGACAATGTAATGGTTAATAGCTTATGTCTCGGTAATCCGTAACTGTTTAAACATTTTTATACGCTTGCGTAGCTTTTCAAGGAACAATATTAATAATAATAATTGTCGTAAGTATACTCAATGGGAAATAAATTACACCAGACACTGTAGGACTGTACAGTGCGAAATATCGATATTATCTCTCATATTCACGTAATATTGGCCTAGTAGCTAGAGTATTTGCGTGCAACACGCTGTTGTACCGGTAAATAAATTTATGACCCGTGGCACTTTCTGGAAGTCGAAAAAGTCGAATGACAGAATGAAATGTAAGAGAGATTTTATGGTCGCCTACGGATCGCAAAATTTACAAGAGTGTATACCAGATCTGAAATATGCAAGGCTTCTGATACAGTGGTGGTGCGTCTGGCGCTGCTAGTCCGATGTCAAGCATGTTGATAACAGTATAATATTATCTGTGACGACACTGTCATCATGGCATAATAGTATAAAACAACACGCACAACAATGAGGGCATCCACGACTGTTCTGCTACCAGGGTGGCGGCACTTTGGAAAGAGGTGAAATATTTGACAGATTTCATAGAGGAAGGAGATTATAAATTAATAAACCAAACTACGGAAATTCTTTTAAGTAGAAAAATAAAAAAGGGGTAAAATGTGCAAAAAATAAAAAGCAAATCACTGAGGCACTCTTTTATGTATTAATATAAGTCTAGAAACCGATAAACTTTTATTTAAAATTGACTTTCCAGTTAAATGACATTGTGTCTTCACTTAAATTTTATTTTATTTTTTATATTTATTTTATTTAATCTTCACTTAAATACTAACTTGCGACATTTGGTGAGCGGAAGATTATACGCCCTCATTGACGCTTCAATTTACAAAATAGCTCGTTATCATAGTTTCTTTTGAAACAACGTACGTATAAGGAGGAAAGTCCTTACAACCATGCAGAGTGTTGGCCGCTCCCCGGGCTCTCTGTTTTTCTTCTACGGAAAAATCGTTAAGCTATTGGAGAGGTATATGTTGAGTACTGGATTGCTTACAGGCTTAAAGGTCATTTGGTGAACATGTGGCTTCTCCATAAATTCCCTCATTGGGTATATCTCCAATTTGGACAATCCAGTATTAGACTTATTGCTCACTTGTCCCTGCTCCAATGGTAAGAAGAAGATAGTAAGAGTGAAGTAGAGTAAACGAGAGAGTTATGTTGTTATCTAAAGGAAAACACAAAATTTTTGTAGCATATCCTATGGCCGTCCTCCACGGGTCAAAACTGGATGATGGATTCTCTTACGTCGTCACCACACTATATGTTAAAGAATGAAGATCAAAGATAGGTTCAGATGCAATCTCATAGATCGGTGAAAATGTTATTACAAGACATAAAAGTAAATATTTCTTACTACCAGCACTCTGATCAGTGACATGTGAGTTGGGGTGCTAACAGTTAGGGTGCATCTTCTCTTTGCGTAAACTCTGTGATAACGAATGCACCGCACAGAGTAGACATAGATTAGCATTTCGGTCAATCAGCTGAAATGCACAAAATATCGATATGTAAAAATCATCCCATCTCTCGCACCGCCCGGGGCGCTCCGCTTGCGCACCAGCCGCCACAATTTCGCCCGTATACTGCGCCGCTCGCTTATTAAATCCTTCCGTCCCGCCCTAATGCGCCCCATTACAAGCAATATAATAAAACGCCTTGCCCTGAACTAAACCTTCGTTGTAGCCTCTTATTAAATTGACATTAACGTCTCATGTTCAGAGTATGACTGACCGCTACTACTAACCATAAATTTAAAGAAATACTTCATTCATTTTAATTGTATAGAGAACTTATTGATTTCTGCGCTATTAAAACTGTTTTTTTTTGTTCTTGGTTATTAATTCCCCTTCCTGCCATCGGCCTTCGCAAGGATAGCATGCACTTCTTGGAAGTTTTGATTATACTTACGCACACATAACTTTTCCCCTGATTATAAAAATCACTATTTAATATATTAACAACAAGCGATACACCCAGGTTTCGTACGGGTTATTTCTGGATCTTAACAACACCGGGTCACCGTCGCCATCTACTGGGTCCAACTGTGAATCTAAACTATCCAGAGATCCACTCAAACATATACAAAATTTTTCATCAAAGTTGATCCAGTCATTTACAAGTTTTTACGTGACTTACGGATAGCAATAGAGTTTTATATGCATATAGATATTAGTAATTATGATACTTATTAGTAATTATAATATTAGGTAGTAATTATAATATAATAAACATACCTATCAAAATCCCCAGCTGAACTTAAGCCTCCCATAGATTATCTTATGCCTGCTACACATCATCATCATCATCATGACCATTACAGCTTTTCACAAGTCCACTGCTGAACATAGGCCTCCCCCCAGTAATGCCACAAAGCACCTGAGCCACCTGCATCCCTCGACTTCCTGCATATCTTACCAGGGCGTGACTGCCTTTAGTGGGGGGGTCGCCCTACACTACGCCTACCGGTACGAGGCTGCCACTCGAGCACCTTTCTTCCCCATCAGTTATCGGTTCTTCGAGCTATCTGGCCGGCCCATTGCCACTTCAGCTTACTAATCCGTTGGGCTATGTCGGTCACTCTGGTTTTACTGCGGATATCCTCATTTCTGAGTCTATCACGCAGAGAAACTCCGAGCATAGCCCTCTCCATAGCTCGCTGAGCGACCTTGAGCGTCCTCTTACGGCCAGCAGTGTAGGACCACGTCTCAAATCCGTAAGTCATCACTGCCAACACGGACTGGTTGTACAATCTAGTTTTTAGAGATTGAGGTATACCTGACGAGAAGATATGTCGTAATTTCCCGAACGCTGCCCAGCCGAGTTGAATCCGTCGATTGACCTCTCGGTCGAAGTTGGACTTGCCTAGTCGGACTATTTGTCCCAGGTAAACGTACTCGTCAACAACTTCGAGCATAGTGCTCCCAACAACTACCGGCATAGGTGTGACATGGACATTAAACATAATCTTTGTTTTGTCCATGTTCATCTTAAGACCTATCCGTTGGGAGGCACTATTGAGGTCATTGAGCATAGTGCTTAAGTCCTCCAGCGATTCTGCTATAAGGACTATATCGTCGGCAAATCGAAGGTGAGTGATGTACCCGCCATTGATGTTAATACCGTATCCTTTCCAGTCCAGTAGCTAGAAAACGTCTTCCAATGCAGCGGTGAAGAGTTTCGGGGATATAACGACACCCTGTCTTACACCTCTCTGCAGTTGGATAGGTTTCGAGCTCTGGTTCTGTACTCGGATAGCCATCGTAGCCCTACTGTACAAACACTCCAGCACTTCGATATACCGACAGTCAACTTGGCACCGCTGAAGGGACTGTAGCACCGCCCAAATTTCGACGGAATCAAAGGCTTTCTCATAGTCCACATACGCCAGGCAAAGTGGCAGATTGTACTCTTCGGTCTTCTGTACAATCTGCCGCAGGGTGTGTATGTGGTCTATGGTACTGAAGCCTTTTCGGAAACCGGCTTGTTCGGGAGGCTGGAAGTCGTCGAGTCTGCGTGTGAGACGATTCGTAATGACTCTCGAAAACAGCACGTAGACGTGGCTCAGAAGGGAAATCGGTCTGTAGTTCTTCAAGAGAGCGTTGTCGCCTTTCTTAAAGAACAAGACCACCGCACTTCTGCTCCACGCCTCTTGAGTAGTGCCACCGTGGAGGACGGAATTGAAGAGCTTCTGAAGGACTTCAAGTACCGGTGTTCCAACCGCTTTCAGAAGCTCCACTGTAATTCCATCCTCGCCTGGGGCCCTGCCGTTTTTAAGGTGCTGGAGAGCCATTCTAATCTCGCTTAGACTGACGTCCGGGATATCACCGGAATAGTGTTGAATAAGACTTACTCTTGGATCGTTACTCACACTTGCTTGTGGCTCCAACGATGATGTGTACAGCTGCCCATAGAACCTCTCAATCTCACTCAAAATCTCAGGTGTCCCGGAAACGATGCTGCCACACTCAGTCTTCAGCTTTGACAGTTGGCTCTTACTGGCAGACAGATCTCTAGCAAAGACTTTGGAGCCCTGGTTCCGCTCGATCGCTTCTTTAATACGAGCAGTATTAAAGTTGCGTAAGTCTCGCCGCATGCATTTGGAGATCTGTCTGTTCAGTTGCCTGTATGCTGTCAAATCTGTTGACGATTGCAGCCTCATCTCCCGTCTAACAGCCATGAGATTAAGAGTGTGTTCGGAGAGTTTTTCTGTTCTTCTGCGGTGGGTCTTGCAGAACTTAGCTCCGGCCGCATGGACAGTTTCCACGAGCTTGTCATTCATATCGTCCACTGCATTGCAATCTTCTAGGCACTGAAAGCGGTTACGTAACTCGAGCTGAAAGTTTTCGGGATTCTGGATTAGAGCACGAGGGGGACGGAGCGTTGACTTCATTAGACGAGACCTCTCCAACTTAAGGTTACGTTCAGTGTGCATCTAACCATTCGGTGATCGCTGCCAGTTTTCACCCTTGCGATCACTGAGACATCACTGAACAGTTGGCGTCTGTTCGTCATAATGAAGTCAATCTCATTTTTTGTCGAACCGTCGGGGCTCGACCAGGTCCACTTCCTGCGGGGCCGCTTCTGGAAGAAAAAAATCATCATAAAGAGTCCCTCTTTTTCCATAAAGTCGGCCAGCTGCTGGCCCCTTCGATTCCGTTGCCTTACTCCAAATTTCCCTAACTTAGCTCACCGTTTTCTATTGTGCCTAGTTTTGCGTTAAAGTCTCCCATCAATACCGTGTAGTGGGTTTTGGAGGAATGCATGGCTTTGGAAATATCCTCATACATTTCCTCCACCTCCTCATCGGGATGTGCGAGGTTGGTGCGTAAACCTGTATGACCTTCAGCGAATACCGTTTGATAATTCTGAGTATCAGGTACGCGACCCTCGTCGACACACTCCCAATCTTTACAACGTTGTTGACGAGAGACTTGTGGACGATAAATCCGACACATCCTTGGGACTGATGGTCGCCCTCCCGGTGATAGAACAAGTTGCCGGATTCGAGAATCACCGTGTCCTCCCCCTCTCTTCGGACCTCGGATAATCCTATAATATTCCAGCGCAACTTGTCTATCTCTTCTTCCAGCTCCAGGATCTTCTCGTCAGACCTCAGGGTGCGTGCGTTAAATGTTGCCAGGTCGAGTCGTCGTAGGTGGCAACCGAACCTCCACCGGAGATTCTTAGCACCCCCTGCCCCGCCGTTACCATGGTCGCCACCGTAGCCAGGAATAGCGGGGCCGCCGCCTCAGTTTTTTGTCGTACAGTTGCTGTTATCAGGAAGATGCTGCTGCCCATCTCCTGCCTGTTTCCCTCTGTCGCCTTTTACGACACCCACGGGAAGATATGGGGTAGTGGATATTCTTAACCGCCACTACACGGCACGGCCTGCTACACACGTAACCATAATATATCGTAACGATTAATCTATGCAAACTGAATTGCGCAGATTTATCGATCGTGTGTATGCCAAATCGTTGCAGATTATCGTTCATCGGCGGCAGTTGCAATTTCTATTAGATAAATCGTGGTCGATTGCGTTTGCACAATTTTATCGTCGCGTGTGGTATTTTTTATTTATTTTTTATTTTATAGAATAAGGGTGACAAACGAGTACACACTACACCTGATGGTAAGTGAATGCTGTGGCCCATAAACATCTACATTTATCCTTGATTAAGAATCAAAACGCAGATGCGTTGTCACTCCTGAGGAATAAGATGGAATGGCCCGTTTCCAGTAAAAAAGGGTCTCCGGATCTTTACCCTCACCATATGAAGTACAGCAGTATTAAGCTGCTATTGGTATTCTGTGAGAGTGTGGTCTTTCCTTGGTCCACCTGACCCATTCGTGCTACAACCGTAATATAGCTGCAGCGTGGCTCTGACTGACGATTAAACGCCGAAATCGATGGCGTGTCTCAACACGGGATACGCTAGGGGCGTTCTATCTGAAATCTCTGCAATATATTGTTACGTGTGCAGCGGTCATTATAAAGCAGACATTTGCAATGGTTTGCCACACTTGGGAGGCGCGTTGACAAATGCAGTTTTATTTTCTGGTTATTACTAGGAAGGTTTTGTTGCTCATCTCCTGGATTGGTCGCTCTGCCAACCCGCTTGCCAATCGTGGCAATTATGGCAAAAGCTTGAACCGTTCAATTTCGTGTTTTCTCATAAAACAAAAATAATATCGTGTTTTTAAAATATGATCTCAAGGTTCCCAAAAAAACAATAGGCCAATAATAATATAATATTTGATATAAGTTTACACAGTATCATTATGAAGTACGAGTGTCTAAAAGTAGCAGCAGTTTTTTATAATTTTTAGTCGTTATTAGGAATATGCTGCTCTCCTGCTTCAGTTTCCCTATGTCGCCTCTTAGAACACACACGGGACCCACGGGACGTTATGGGTGAATTAGGACAGTATTAAATTGACGTCTTCCTGTCTGTACATGAGTTAAATGATAAGCCAAAAAGGACTGTGTGTCATCAGTCACGCCAACTTGACGCCAAAAAGGTTTATTTTATCTGTGCCTGTCAAAAGGAAACGCTTTGGCGGGGCGATATACTCAATCTTATCTGTTGTTTTTCTAATGAAGACAATTTTTTAGATTACGAGTGTTTATACTTAAATGGGGTTGATTATTCTTATTTCGATTTTTGTTCTCAAACTATTTTCTTAATTATGATTAATAACAAGAAATTTGTGTGGTTTTAAGACCCACTTAGAAGGATATTTCTCGTGGTAGAGCCACGTTGGACCTTAGGTTAGAAGGGGGAGGATTACGCTCACACCTTTGATTATATACACAGGTGTATAATCAAAGGCTCACATAGGATTAGCGTGAATTTTTTTTAAAATAATGCTTGAGAGTGACAACTCATTAGTGCCATACTTCGTTAATAGAGTTTTACCTATTGACTATGGGCTTCAGTAGACGTTTACAGCCAGTTGGGATGTTGGTTCATTTGACACTAATTTTATATAAAAAAAATGTATACTTAATTATATTAATATTATTCGCCACGCAGAATATTTTGTGGAAAAAAAGTTTTTGGATGAAGCTGACCAGTTTTAATTAATTTAGTAATTACGATTATTATAATATATAAAAATTAATTTTTGTTTGTTGGTATTTTATGCGCTGCCATACCGTTCATCAGATCGTGGTAAAACGTGGTCATTAGATTGCTTGTACTTCCGCGATGAATGTAGACATAGTTGGACCCGATAGATGGCGTTGTTGTAGAATTCATATTCATTCAGATATCACTCGTGCGAAGACGGGTAGATCACTAGTTATTAAATAAAAGTACGAATGTTCCAATTTTAAATGTCCCTTCACATCCTTAACGACTTAAATTAAAATGTTATTTCATTGAAAAACTGATCTAAGTACTAGTATTGGAAACATAATTGCGCGATGATTTTTACGATTTCAAATATGGTATATTTGTGTAACAAATTTCAGCACGGTCCTTCAATTAGTTTTGAGATATTAAGAAAGAAGTGGTCAGAATATATTTAATAATAAAAAAATACCATAGAACATTTTATAGCATTACTTTTTGAGTGGCCTTTTTACAATTTAAAAAGTCTAGTGTGGAAGAAAGGTTTTTGGGGAAGAAAACTTTTCGAGGGACAGCTGGCAGCCTCGTACCTATTAATAAGCTAAATGTAGGGCGGTGTCCCACAAAATGAAGTGACAACTCAGTAAGAGATGCTAGAAGTAGATGGATGCAAGTGGCTCAGGTGCTTTGTGATATTCCTTGGAGGCCTATGCTCAGCAGTAATGTGGTGATGGTCTTGCAATGACGGCGATAATGATATTTTTTATAGCATTGGGTGACAAATAAGTACACCGTTTACCTGATCGTAACCGCATGCTATGGCCTATGGCCCATAGACATCTACATTTATCCTCAATTAAGAATCAAAATGCAGTTGCGCTGTCACCCCTGAGGACTACGATGGAATGCCTTGATTCCAGTAAAACTGGTCTCCGGTTCTCTACACTAACCATACGAAGCTCAGCAGCATTACGCTGCTATTTTACGCTGGTATTCCGTGAGAGCGTGGTCCTGCCCCGGTCGAGCCGACCCATTCGTGCTACAACTATGATGTGGTTGCAGCGTGGCTCTACCACCTTTAAAACTAACCTATAACGTGATTATTATACATTGAAGTACAGTGTAACTTAGTATATATTACTTCAATGTTATTATACAGGTTATTTCTATAACGGGTGCCAAGTAGATCGTTTAGACACGGAAGTACGACGCTATATTATTATCCAAGGCAGTAATTCTCGCGGCGTGACTGACATACTAAGTACCTAATAAGAGCTATATTCACAATATTTTATTAGGGTTCCTTAACGTAAGTACATTATTTAGGTTAGGCTTACATATATTTTAGGTGGTAGATCCATGCTGCAGTTATATTAGTAGTATAGTTGTAGCACGAATGGGTCGGCTCGACCGGGGAAGAACCACGCTCTGACAGAATACCAGCATGAAATAGTAGCTTAATTCTGCTGTATTTCGTATGGAGAGTGTAGAGAACCGGAGACACTTTTTAGTGCAAACGAAGCATTCTATCCTCACGGGTGACAACGCATCTGCATTTTGATTTGTAATGGAGGATAGATGTAGATGTCTACGGGCCGCAGCAACCACTTACCATCAGGTGGACTGCGTGCTCGTTTGTCACCCTATTCTATAAAAAAAACACATCTTTTTAAAGATTTAATTAAGTTTATTTAAGCTAGTTTTAATGAATAAATGATTTATAATATGTAAATAATATAATCTAAGTATGGTGAAGTTAGAATTCGTTTTTAATTAATTCTACTTAAACAATTGCCCGTTCACATATTTGTTATTCATACCTTATTAAATTGTAATATGTATATGTATATTTTTATTATACTGTGTTTATCTATATTTCTTTGTATCTCATATCTTTAATACTTATTATAAAAGCACTAAAAGGCATAAATAAAAACTATTTTTATAGATTTTTTTAAAGAAGAGAGGGCAAAGGAGCATGCGGCTCACCTGATGTTAAGTGACTACCGCCGCCCATGATCAACCGCAACACCAGGGGAATTGCGGGTGCGTTGCCGGCCCTTTAGAAAGAAGTAAGCTATTTTCTTGAAGGTCCCCAGGTCGTATCGGTCAGGAAAAATCGCCGGTGGCAAACTATTCCACAGAGAGGTCGTACGCGGAAGAAAACTCCTTGTGAAACGTACAGTGGTGGACCGCCAAGCATCCAAATGGTGTGGATGGTATCGGGACGTTTGCCGCGTAGTGCGTTCACGAAATTTGGCGGCTGGGATTAATCCGAACAATTCCTCAGAGCACTCCCCATGGTGTATGCGAAAGAAAATGCAAAGAGATGCAACATCTCTTCGCAGCGCCAGTGAATCGAGCCGATCAGAAAGCACTCGGTCGTCAACGATTCGAGCCGCACTGTGCTGGATGCGGAAAAGTGGAAAGAGCTGGTACTGGGGAGCTCCAGCCCAGAGATGGGAACAGTATTCGATGTGCGGCTGAACCTTGTAAAGTTGCAGGCGGTGAGCCGGCATGAAATACTGTCCCGCTCTGCTGAGCACGCCAAGCTTTTTAGATGCCAATTTGGCCTTCTCTTCCAATTGGAATTTTGACACGCCACTCGATATGTCGACGCCGAGGATTCCGATACTGGCTGAGGCAATAAGGGGAGTACCTTGAAACTGAGGAGATACGATAAAGGGGTTCTTTTTAGCGGTTAACACGCAAACTTGTGTCTTCTGAGTGTTAAACTGGACTAGATTCAGTCTCTCAATCCGAGACTCTGTTTAGCAAGACTCTACTTCAGACACAAGTTTGTCCCGGTACTCGGAGACGTTTTCCCGAGAAATATTGGCACGGCCGGTGTACAGAGCATCACCAGTGGTGTCATCTGCATAGCAATGAATATTACGGGTTTGCAACATATCATTGATATGCAGAAGAAACAGCGTTGGCGATAGCACACAGCCTTGTGGAACACCAGCATTAATAGGCTTGTAATCGGAGCTTGCACCGTCTACAACAACCTTGATGCTCCGATCTGTAAGAAAGCTGGTGATCCAATTACACAATTTCTCGGGAAGCCCATAGGAAGGGAGCTTCGAAAGAAGTGCTTTGTACCAAACCCGATCGAAGGCCTTCGCCATGTCCAAACTAACGGCCAATGCCTCCCCCTTGGACTCTACTGCCTCCGCCCATCTATGAGTTAGGTAGACCAGAAGATCACCAGCTGATCGACCACGGCGAAAACCGTATTGGCGATCACTAATCAGCTGGTGATCCTCAAGGTACCTCATGAGCTGGCAGTTTAAAATGGACTCCATTGTTTTGGAGAACAAGTAGTTGGACGAGTCTGAGCGGTCGCCTTTTTTAGGGATCGGGTGGACGAAAGCCGTCTTCCATGATTTTGGGACTACGCCTAGGGAGTAGGAGTACCGGAAAAGACGCGTTAAAACCGGCGCCAACTCTGGAGCACACATCCTCAGCACAATTGGGGGGATTCCGTCAGGCCCATTCGACTTGTGGATGTCCAGGGAGAGGAGTGCTTTACGAACCGAGCGCTGTGTGAACTGCACTTCCGGCATGGCAGCACTCACACCGCGGGATGGTCGGCGGCGTACTCCCCCCGTCATCGAGAGTCAAGTTGGACGCAAAGAAAGAGCCTAGCAGATAGGCAGATCGGCTTCTCCTTTGCGGTATGGGCCAGTGAGTCGTCCTCCCTGTGCAGAGGTGGAAGAGATGATTGACAGAAATTCCCCTGGATAGCCTTGGCAAGAGACCAGAAAGCACGGGCCCCAGAAGGAAGGAGAACTAGTTTCTCGTCAATTCTGCCTATGTGCTCTGACTTTGCCTTGGCAATGACTCTTTTGAAGGACTTGGAGGCGGAATTATACTTCTTTTTAGAGCGCTGGTGTTTACACCTCGGGACGTTGATGCGTCAGCCCAGGCACTCCTGCTTATAGCATGATGCTATTTTACAGGAGCGACCAAACCATGGCTGAGATTTGCCTCCGATGAGCATCACAGAGGAAGGAATAAAAAGTTCCATACCCTGAAGTACCACATCAGCGACAGAATCCGCAACAACGTTGGGATCATCCAGCGAGAAGCAAAACCTCCCCCAAGGGTAGGATGCAAAGAAAGACCGCATCCTATCCCAATCGGCTGACCTATAGTGACAAACACGGCGGCAGCATGCAGAATGCAACTGCGATTTCAGCGTGAGGACAAGACAAAGGTCCGAGGAGCCTAAAGGAGAGTCGACGGAAATCTGATATCTGTCGTTAAAAAATGGTACAGGTTATCAATTAATACAGTTAAAATTAACTACGATTGATTAATCTGCGGATCGCGTTGATACAGGAGTTTCGGTGATTTTGATGCTTTAAGCAGCTTTTGCAGCTGCATGGATTCAGGGTCCATGCTCGAGTCAACTTTACAGGCTGATTTTATTATAAACGTGAAGGCATATTATACGTGGTAGAGCCACGCTGCAGCTATATTATGGTCGTAGCACGAATGGGTCGGCTCGACCGGGGAAGGACTACGTTCTCACAGAATATCAGCGTAAAATAGCAGCTTAATACTGCTGTGTTTCGTATGGTGAGTGTAGAGATCCGGGGACCCGTTTTTTACTGGAAGCGAGGCATTCCATCTTAGTCCTCACGGGTGACAACGCGTCTGCGTTTTGATTCTAAATCGAGGATAAATGTAGATGTCTATGGGCCACAGCATACACTTACCTTCAGGTGGACTGTATTGTCACCCTTATTCTATAAAAAAAACGTGCACAAAGTCTATCTAATTTTAAGTGAGTGTCTATCTTACCTACCTTTCCTCGGTTAAAAATCAATATGCAAATGCGTTGTGACACCCTGAAGACTAATATGGAATACTTAGCTTGTTATCGTTACCAGTAATACAGGCTCACCGGTTCTCTACACTTACCATACGAAACTAATCAGTTATGTACTGTTATTTAACGAGCATCGATCCTCTCTGCAATGGATGAGGTCCATGTATGGACTTTAACGGGCTAAAACTAGAACTTAGTGGTACGATCGTGAGGGTTGTTTTGCGAGGGTGGCATCTGATTTTGATTTTTTGGAGGATGATGTGAGAGGGAGGTGGATGTGTGCTGTTTGTATTTATAAACTTTTAAATAATACTTATAACTTTATTCAATATAGGTTAGGAATAATACAACCTATTGAAAGTCACTCTTATGGTTTTAATTTACCACTGGTTTGGAAGGTGTAACTGTCCTTAAAATGACAAGCATGTGATCCAGTGGAACATTTGTTTTGAAAAAGTTTACAATATATTATGTTACGCAATTAAAATTAGAAAACAAATTAAAATAGCTTGGAAATCACCTCATTCACAGGGGTCATTATCATCAACACATTATGACCTTTTAAATAAATTAATGATGAAGAAAAATTAAATAAAAAAATCCTCTTATGTAAAATTTCATATTTTAACCGTACTAACACAACCCTAGCCCTAATATAGCTGTGTTCAGCGAGTCTGTTAAATACCATTTACATACCGTACGGAAACTCGTTTTTTTTTTTTGGATTTCGTTATGTCTAAATTAAAATGTGGAAATAATAAACACGCCGTTATCTTTACTAGCAAAGGTATAAAACGAAGTAATTATCAACACTTAACTTCTTAAATTTTTAGTCAAAACCTAACAAAAGTAATAGAAGATTGCCTCTAGGCTAAATATCATTTTTGCTACGCTTATGAGACGTGTTGTTTTTAGTTGTTATTAGGAAGTATGAAAGTATGAAATGTAAAAAGACGCTTTATATGTTGTATGACTAGGAATTAATATAGTTGTTCCTTCTTTATTTCCCTCTGTTGCCTCTTACGACACAAAGGAATGGAAATGGGATAGCGGTGGTGGACATTTAGACGCACACTACGCGCTCCAAATGTATATATATCTTTTGTTATGAAATAAGGGGTATGTTCCGAAATACAACGCAGTGTACTGTCCAATGCAAATGACGTATCATTTGACACTTTATTGTACTAGCGTGCCGCCGCCATATTGTGTCGGATATCCGGCCATAATAAAACAATTTTTAATTGTGTGTTTGCCGAATGAAGCATGCCAGAATTTGTTTCTATTTATTCAAATACAAAAAATTATAGAATAATTGATGGTATATCCATTAGGAGGATATAATGAATTTTGGAGCACAAAATGACAAAATAATCGCCAACACTTTTCCAAATGGCGCAAAAGTATGACGTCATATACTGTCCAATGTTTTGGAACGAATCACCAGTATAGCGTCGATTCATGACGTCATTTGCATTGGACAGTACACTGCGTTGTATTTCGGAACATACCCAAGGTTGACAAACGAGGGCACAGTCCACTCGATGGTAAGTGAATGATCTGCCCCATAGATATCTACATTTATCCAAAATTGAGAATCAAAATGCAGATGCGTTGTCACCACTGACACTGACCAAGCTGACCCTTTCGTGCTACAAGCATGATATAGCTGCAGCGTGACTCTATCACGTATAAATATCTATAGCCTATACATGTAAATTAAATTAATTGATGTGTTGTAAATTGTTTTCAAAAGTAAGCTTGCAGTATAAAACTGTGAAATAACTAGTTTCTTTTAAGCTCAGTGGGTTATATGAATATCTATTTAAGACATAATTAGCATTTTTTTAAATTTCGTCTGTCTATACAGGCTAATAATCTTAACATATATATATTTAGAACAACTTTGACCTTTGTTTTGATTCGTAATCGTGGAAAGATGTAGAAGTATATGGGCCACAGCAACTAGTTACCATCAGGTGGACTGTGTGGTTATTTGTCACCTTTAAAAAAAAAACATTCTATTGGTGTTGCTTCACAACGCGCAAGATAAGGACCTACTTGAAGTGAATTTATTAAAATGAGACTGCGTCCCGCTTTCTTTGGGTAGCAATAAAGTAGGTTGTATCTTAGAAGCGATCTCGCTAAATAAACGCAACAATTTATTTTGAATGATAAAGAAAGACGGTGTACCTTGTAGTGCTTATTAAAATTCTTTCTAGTCCTTTAAATACCTTCCGAGGGATCTGTTGGAGTTTGGTACTGAGGTATTCGACGTCCCAATGTTATAGTTAACCATGGCTAGTCGTAGAAACAAAATTATTATAGTTCCTGTAATTTAATGTGGCTATGATGATTATTTTTATGTAATAGCAAGCAAACGATAATCAGCGTCACACATGAACATCTGCTGCACCAGGGAATTGCAGGTGTGTTGCTGAACTTTTCGAAAGGAAAAGCCTTTGTTCTTGAAGATCCTTAAATTGCATCAAACCGGAAAAACCGCTGACGACAGTAAATTTAAGAGCCCAACACAATATACATAATAACAGTAAATCGCACGGTAGTGCACCGCAAACCACTCTCAACATGATGAGGATGGAATTTCGTGTTCTATTCTGTTCTGTTTGAATTTCGTGTGAAATTCAGCAGCTAGACTGATTTCTCTGTTAAGTAATTTAAAATCTGTTATTTTAATAGTTGCTTAATTTACTAATGAAGAATCCTCGACTTTTTCTACCACCACGTTGGCGCCATTTAAAAGGAGGTGTAATATTTGACAGATCTCATAACGGGGAAGTTATTTTCTCAAATAATGTAAATTTTAATCCTATACCTTTAAACGAGCAATTCTTGTATATATATATATATATATATATATATATATATATATATATATATATATATATATATATATATATATATATATATCGGAATCGCGGAAACGGCTCCAACGATTTTCATAAAATTTTGTGTGCAGGGAGTTTCGGGGGCAATAAATCGATCTAGCTAGGATTTATTTTTAGAAAATGTCTTTTTGTCCATGTTTTTAGGCAAATGAAAAACTGCTACAATATCGTTAGAATAAGAACGTAAATTTTGACAATTTATTAATGATTACAAATAACTTGATTGGTATATTGGGCGGTCACAAAATCGTAATACCATGGTTCGAGCCCAGGTCGACCGACTTTTTTAAATTTTTTTTTCAAGTTCCTTTCTTTTTTGAGAAAATCAATTTTTTCGAGCCCTTTTTTTAATATTTTTTAAAAACACGAAAATTTAAATTAAACTAATTGCACTCATGATTTTTTATTCAAATAACCAGTTCAGTTTTTTCTATTATGTCGCTAAGATCAAAAAATATTATTCGTATTTCATAAGTATGTAATTTGTATCTAAATATAATTTCCAAAACACACGAATTAAAAAAAAACCGAGCGAAAAATACCGAGCAAAGCTCGGTCAACCGGGTACTGTGTCTTTATTACCATTAGTTAATTTTTATATTAATTAGATTAAAAACAAATAAACTAAATCACAGATATTCATAAATATAGGAGAAACTAAATTGTTAAAAATGTGCAAAAATTAAGGAACAAACCACTGAAGCATTGATTTGTATAATATTATAATACTGTAGATACTGATAAACTTTTATTTCTCCTCTTTTTGAAGTAGGTAAAAAAAGACAATTTATTTGCATTCTTTAGTATGTTATGAATTATGATAGTCGTCTATTTATGATTGTTTTCAAATTTCTGACAGTAGAACTATTTAGGTTTGTTAATATCTCAGAACATTATTAGTCGTTTATCTGAGATGTTAATCCCGTAATCAGTCATAGATTGCTTACTATAAAAGCTAACACAGTCAACAAATAGCAGTAATACGCGACTTGGGATACACGGCCTCTACAACTTTACCACCTGTGTATGTACTGCGCGGCAACGAGTCACTGTCAGTGTCACTGACCGGTTCTTATATTAAAAAAAAGTATTATAAATTAATTTAAGACATTCGATATATACCGGCGATCGTTGCTTGCACAAAGCAAATATGCCGCCGGATGTCGTCCTTACCAGCTAACAGCTACTAGTGATGGAAAAATTAAAATAAATTGTGGCCTTTAAAATGTCCATAAATTATTTTATTGATTACTTAATTTTTTAAATTTCATTTTTTACACTTATATAATAATATAATACAGTTAAATTATATTTTCTCGCCGTTTTTGACGAAAATACACAATTATAGAATCAGGGTAACCTGACATTTGCCCACATTTAAAAAGGCTTAGCAAGTCCAGTCTTAGATAAGATTACTTATGCATTCTCTAAGGGTTCAGTATAATAAAACATAGATGAGACATTTTATCTTAATTTTCAGAAGTGAAACCACCTTTCTTTGTTTGATTTTGGCTGCAGGCGTCCATGGTAGTGGGTGTGTTCGTTTGTCACTTAGGCAAATTGAAAAGACATTGGTTACAGAAGGCTTGGAATACAACTATGTCATGATAAGTGTATAATGTTCATCACAGGAAATATCATCATGATCATTATAACAGCCCATCATACATACATTGCAGGACATAGACCTCCCTCATAGGTGGCCACGAAGCATGGTCCTGAGCCACCTGCACTCAGCGTTCCCCTGCATGTCTTTGAAAACGTAGTAGGAGGCAGCTCCTTATTGACTCAGCGTCATAAAATTTAATATTTACAAAGTATTCAAATAGTGGCAGAGCCACGCTGCAGCTATATTATGGTTGTAGCACGAATGGGCCGGCTCGACCGGGGAAGGACTACGTTCTTACAAAATACCAGAGCTTAATGCTCTGTTTAAAGACCACTCAACCCTTCCCGCCAATCCGACTTACGTCACCTCGCCGGGATTTCAATAGACACTTCATTTATTCTAAACTGGTGGACGCACGTGAGTGTTGATTGATGAAATATACTCTGATTCACCTGAGGATGCCTCGTCTGAAGGCGAAACACGTGTCGTGTTATCGACGGTCTTTCCTAGTGTAGTATTGCACGCAATTGAGGGACGATAAGTGCTCTTCAAACTAGGTGAAGTCACATCATTAAATTCATTACGCGGATCTGTGCTAAATAATTCCGATTCAAGAATACTGAGAATGCTCTGCCGCGTAATGATTTAATAAAATCGTCTAAAGATTAACTTCAGAAACAATCACACTACTCGTAAACAAACTACTAACAAAAACAGGAAACAAAACCGCCACTAAGGGTACTATTTATTGTAGTAAGTGCTAATTCACCACATGTTGTAGAGTATCGCTGCAGCTAAGTCGTAGTTGACCTAAGCGCTTATTACATTATACAATTTTTAGAAAATCTAATTAGGAAGTAGGAAGGTGTAATCGTAGTTAGAAAAGTTAGGATCCAATTTAGCCAAATTGGAGGACCCTATCGCTCGTTCGTATCGTAACGTTGCGATTACACTGTCCTAAATTGTAAACAATTTAGGAAGTAGAGCGATAGGGTCCTCCAATTTGGCTAAATCGGATCCTTACTGTTCTAACTACGATTACACCTTCCTACTTCCTAATTAGATTTTCTAAAAATTGTATAATGTAATAAGCGCTTTAGCGGTCAGCCGCCGTAGAGTCTACATCACCTGAAGATGTCTCGTGTAGAGGCGAAACACGTGTCGTATTATCGTTGACGGTGTGTCTTTCCTCGAATAGTGGTGTTGGTAGTAGTGGTGTTGGGGGTAGTGGTGATGGGAGTAGTGGTGCTGGGATTAGTGGTGACGGGATTAGTACACGCAATTGAGGGAGGGCGGGAGGTGCTAGATCTAGGTAAGACACATCATTTTATTTAATTTAGCGGATGGTTGCAAAGTTGCAAACTTTGCAACCATCCTATAATATATAAAAATTTAATACTATTAAATATTAATATCTTTATTATAATGGATTTCCGCAAAGTAACGCCTGATTCTATCATTTAACATCCTATAATATACAAAAAACCTTGTAATTAGTTATTATAAGGATTTCTTTTTAGACTTAACTCTAGTTTTTTTTTTTATTTAAATTTAATCGATTTTTCACATCACTAACATACACGTCCCGGCGATCGGCGGACCGTTGTAATAAATTTAAGCTGTTATCGCACGGACATTTATTGCAATTTCATTAGGAGCCGCTTCGATCACATATAATCGTAAGCGCCTGTGGCCATTTTGTTTTTTCATCAATTAAATGCTAGGTATGCTAGGTATTGCATATAATACACACAAAAACCGTAGCGTGTGTATATAACTGTAGTCATACGTCACCTTAATTTGGTGTTAATTAATGTCGAATGTTAAGGGGAAATATAACCTCATATGGCTTAGCAAGATCCTCCGTTATGCCGAAAGTATTGCAGCGTTAATTTTGAAATAAATATATGGTAAAGTTGAGGATTAATGTTAATGACTATGTTAGACGAAAACTAGATTCCGTAAAATTTTCTCGATAGAAAAAAAATCCAACGTTACCTCCAAACTGAACAATAAACCGCTGTTATTCATAAAATACTTTAAATAAGAATGAAACTTTGCATACTAACTGAACTAACTATAAAGCAGTGCTTATGTTATTTACTTTTTTTTAAGTACCAATATTTTCACTGTAAAAAGAAATTACCTAAACTATCGGCGTCTTGAAGCTTGATTCCTGTCGCCCCGACCCCGTTAGCCCGTTACCCGTTAGTATCGCTTAGGCTTTTGAAGGGAGAAGTTGTGTCGCTTACGATCAGAATAAACATTACGCAACAGGACGACGTAAAATTAAAATGGGAAATAACCGTGATAAAAATAAGAAGCGACTGGGTTGGCGTTAAGAAACAGGCATAAATATGATAAACCTAATGAAATAAGTATATAACGACCTACAGTATTACTTACAGTATTAGTGATTATAAACATGTCGGTAGCATACGACGCGCGGGGGAGCGGGGGCGAAATTAGAATTTGAGCTGACTTACTCTATCCCCTTAAGTAATTATGAAGGAAGAAGCGCTTATATGGAAAATAAGTATTTTGAAAATATTTCGCTAATATCGTAGTTTTTTGATATTTGGTTAAGTAGACATGACTAGTTAACAGTTAACACTAGTATTTAAATAAACGAAGAGTATTTAAGTGAATTTTGTAAGAGTCATATCACTACTCTGTACACACAGAAATCTAAATAATTATTTTATTTGTGTACGCTAGGTCGGTAATATTTTATATATGGTAGAACCACGCTGCTGCTGCTATATTGTGGTAGTATCACGAATGGGTCTGCTCGATGGCAGCTTAATACTGCTGTGTTTCGTATGGTGAGTGTAGAGATCCGAAGACCGTTTTGCACTGAAAACGAGACATCTCATGTTAGTTCTATATATATATACTCTATATATATATATATATATATATATATATATACTCTTGTCATGAAGATACTCTAATGTGATTGAATGAAAGACTGGCCAATTGCTATACTTCTTTGCTGTTCTTAGCGCGCTAACGTTTATATCACATACGGTTGAACGGTGTCTCTTTGTCCAATCACTGTGGACCTGTGCAATAATTATAATTATGTGCCAATAGGCAGGGACGGTAAGTTGCAGGAAGTTGTAATATATTTATTCGAGAAACAAGAAAGAAGATGAAGTGAAGATGGCCCAAAAAATATTAGTTAAAATATATGCATTACCCTTAGTTCAGACACGGCGGATACCGCGCGGACGCAAACCGCGCGGGTCAACCGCGCGGATCTTATTATAATGGCATAGTACTAGAACGTTCATACTACACCGCGCGGACCATGCAACCGCGCGGTAGCCGCAACTCGACCGCAAGAAAATGAATTCGCGCGTTCGCCGCGCGGACGTAATTCTATGACAATCCCTGGGCGTGTTCAGTTGCTCCGTGGAATCCGCGCGTATCGCACGTATGACAATGGAGCGCTTTGACACCGAACTATTCATTGACGAAGTTGAAAAAAGACCAGCAATATGGGACATCCAGTGTGAAGATTATTCTAATAAAATTGCCAAAAATAAGGCTTGGCAGGACCTGGTAGAGATTTTTGGTATAAACGAGGATTCATTGGAAAAGAAAAAACTTTTTGGTTAGTAGGTACTTTATTTAAACATTTCTCCTAGTAGTTACTTTACATTGTTTGTGATTGTGTTTACATAATATAGATACCTACCAATGTAATATACATATTTATAAGTTTATATTTTAGTATCTTGCCATTCTACACGACCCTCATTCACAAAGTAATTAGCATATCTATCTCTAATGTTCAAAGATGAAGGTGTACCTCTTCCTGCATGTAATTTATTAAGACTACTCATTGGCGCAGTGTACAAAGTGTCTTTATACCGTACACCATCTCTTGTCCTAACAAAATTGTGTAACACGCAACATGCCTTTATTATGTCTTCGGCAAAGTCTATGTTAACGTTTATAGGCCTATGAAAAATACGCCACTTGTTTGCTAAAATACCAAAGCTGCATTCAATATTACGTCGAGCCCTAGATAACCTATAGTTAAAAATCCTTTTTTTCGTATGATAACCCTTTACCCGCATAGGGTCGCATTAAGTTTTCCGATAAACCAAACGCTTCATCGCCAACTATAACGTATGGTAATGGTAAAGGATCTGCGTTAGATATTGGTTTAGGTTTTGGTATGTGTAATGATTTTTCTATTAATCTTTTATAAAATATTGAATTTTTAAATATTGCAGAATCACTACTTTTTCCATATGATCCAATGTCAACAAAAGTAAAACAGTAATTAGCGTCACAAAGTGCCAAAAGTACTATAGAAAAATAGTTTTTATAATTATAATATAAAGATCCAGAATCATCAGGCATTATAACCCTTATATGTTTGCCATCTATGGCGCCTATGCAATTGGGGAAATTTGCATATCTTTCAAAATCTATAGCTATTCTCTCCCACACATCTTCACTCGGTTCGGGCATGACTTTTTTTGCGAGTATTTTCCACAAAGCTTTACTTACTTCACGGACAATTCCTGTGGTTGTAGATTTGCCAAGACGAAAGTTGTAACGAAGTTCTCCAAAGGAACAACCAATAGCCAGATATCTGAAACAAAAAAAATACCAGCACATATTATGAAAACCTTAACATTTTTCTTAACGATAAATTTCTTATTCAGGTGTAACATTGCAAAAAAAATGGAAGAACATACGTGATGCCTACAACAAGGAATTCAAAAAAGGCAAGTCAGCTCCTTCTGGTTCAGGTGCATGTAAAGGTTCAAAATACATGTATTTTGACCGGCTTTCCTTTCTTCAGAAGACGGTAGAAAATAAAGAAACAACTAGTAACATAGAAGAAGCGAAAAATGAGCATAATGAAGACAGTGACAAAGACCAAAATAATTTTGTGAATGCACGTGAAATACGCTCCCCTCCCCCCAAAAAAAAGAAAAAAAAGTAAAAGTGCACCAGAAGATCGATTGGCTAACATATTAGAGGAGAGCATTCAGTCACGAGATAAATTACAAAGAGAATTACAAGAAAATATTTCTAACCAAGATGATGATAAGCTTTTTTGTTTATCTTTGTACAAAGAATTAAAAAAAGTTCCAGAAAACAAGCGTTTGGCTACTAAAATTGAATTACTTCAAGTAATAGAGAAGGGACAGAAATTACCATTGCCATTTCGCATTACAACAAACCAGCAAAACATGCATAATACAGCATATTTAAATAGCCAACCATATTCAAATCCACAAGGATATTTTACTGGATACTCTACAATTGTACCAGCGGGATCTCCATCGCCTTCATCATACACTACTGATGACTCACAGTCTTCTATTGTAGAAAATATATATTCTGATATTATGTGAAAATAAATACCCAATATATATTCTAATATAACATAAATATAAATATATATTCTTATATTACATAAATATATATTCTGATAATTATTAAATAAAAATAAATACCTTACCTTAAAGTGATCACGAGTTTTTCTTCTGGTGATACGCTTGACCTCATATGGGTATTAGAAGATGTAATTTGTTCACTGATTATTTCCAATAATTCGTCAAATGACTTTATTGACATTCTTAAATAGTTAAAAAATTCGGAATCATAATTCCTTAACTTTGCATATAAAGACACAAACTGACCATGAGTGAACCGATCTTGTAAAATTGGATGCACCCAATACTGCCGTTTCCTTTTTTTTTTTGTGGAGTAGGAGTAAGTACACACATATTGCCTCTTCAACTTCCATGATTGAACTGAAAGGCTGTCACCCTACCTCGCAGTCCTCGCACCGCACAATAACCGCGCTTGTCTGAACACTTCACTATTCTCGCGGATCGGACCCGCGCGGTTTGCGTCCGCACGGTTTCCGCCGAGTCTGACCGTGCTCTTAGAAACACTTAAACACTTTTAACATAAAACATCAATGTAAAAACACACCCGTCTCATAATTAAAATTAATATATACAACTATATATACTATAAAATCAACTAAAAATTTAAATGTGGGTTATCTTAAATCTATCAAAATGAAAATCAACTATAAAATAATAACCAACTACTAAATAAAATAAATTTAAACTTTGTGATCATGTTTGAAAGCATCTTATCAAAATTAAAAATAAATTAGTTTCTTTTTCTACATTTTTTATTAATGTCTTTCATAGGTGGGCTATCTAAGGAATACTGAAAATTAACTTTGAGATCAATCAAAATATACTTAGATATTTTAGAACAAATTAGACGCAACTGTCTTTATTGCGTGTGTACACTCCTAAAAATAACTGAAAAGAATCTCAAAAGTGAATTTACGTAATAGCATAATCAGAACTTTAATTGCACTCTCGATATATGAATTGCTCCTCGTCGTCTTTGGTTAAACTCACACAGACTTCATGATTTTTGACATTGACGCATATTGTCAAGTCTATCCACCTTGCATCCATGATAATACCAACCATGTGGTCGTGGTTTCTTAATGTTCGCGTTGGTACGCCATATGTTTCAGCAGCTTTTCGCTGTGACAATTGGCAGACAATTACTAGCTGAAGGGCGGATTTCAACTGTGTTTATGTGCATTCCCCGCGCCGTTTTTAGTATGTAGAAGGTTCATTTTAATCTGTGATAAAAATAGAATAAAACAAAGAAAAATTTAGTACTTAATTAGTAGTAGTTAATTTTAAAAAAAATTGCTTACTTCGAATTTAATACATTCTTATTCAATCTCAACAATAAGTCGAACTCAAAAAAACCAAACACAAGCACAAAAATATACTCACACTACATTTCAATATTCCTACAGGCCCGGGCTATATATTTGGGAATTAGGCTATGGGTCATGATAAATTTATAGATGATAATAACCCCTGGGAAGGGTGATCGCTACCAAGCTATTTCTAATTTGTCTTGTGTTGTTGATTGTAAACATGATTGTAAGCTATTATTTGAAAAAAAAAATAGTCCCGCTGGGTTTCTTGCTGGTTCTTCCCAGGACAGAGGTTTTTTTTGCGAACCAGTGGTAAATTAAAAAAGTGACCTTCAATAAGTATTTTTATAATCTACATTGAATAAAAAAGTTTCTATTTCTATTTCTATTAAGAAATTACACCCGCGTGATTTCCTACATAAAATAAAAACATTCACCGGTAATTCGCTGATAAATAGATTTATTTGTTAATTTTCAAAAGGATTTAGATAATGGAGGTTAATAAACGTGCATCGTCTAGACATTATCAAACAAACTATCATCTGTCTTTAAAATGGCAACGTGCCAGTAGTATTTATTGGTAGATCAATTTCATAATATTAAATTAATGTAAAATAAAAATAAAAAATGTAAAATATCAGTGCCGTAGGTTTCTATTTCGTTCATCTGTTACGCCCTATTTTTCCAGACGTTAAAAAATCATTCAGTATGTTGTACTTCTGTTACTATCTTAGAGCGGTAGTTCAGTGGATAGCCGTTGTGTGTAAATTTCCCAGTTCGCGGGCAATCTGGGTTTGAAATTGTCAATTGCAATTATAAGTGCTGATTTACCACGTGCTCGGCGGTGAAGAAAAACATCGCGAAATATATTTCTATGTTAACTCGAATACTAAGTGGTGCGGTGGCCTAAAATACTCTTATTCTTTAACCCTGTCGGAAATCAGAGGAGGCTACCGATGCGTTGTCTCCTCTGAGATGCCTTACAACCTGTTATTATACCGGCTGTCTATACAACACGTAACATAATTAACGCACTTTGAGAAAGTAGTTTGTTCAGAATCGTTTACTGAATCGATTCCTATCATTTTTAATATAGGTAATTTTTTATCCCAAAAATAATTAAAACTACGTAAATTACAGTCACACTAAATCTGTACAGTCAAAACAAACTGAAATGGACCGTAACTTAAGGCAATAAAACTTTTAAGAGTGCAGTTTTATTTGTATTATACTAATTCTGTCATTCAATAAAAATTAAAAAAATGAACTTTATTTCAAGCGCGTTAAAGTCTTTGCGTTCGTAGATTTGTACTGTGACCACATCATTCTTCCGGAATTAGTATAACTAATTTGATAAATAATCAGTGCATAAAATGTTTTACTAAAAATTCAGTGTATGTAAATTATGATTATAACTTAAGGAGATAGAGTAAGTCAGCTCAAATTCTAATTTCGCCCCCACTTCCCCGCGCGTCGTATGCTATGTACCGACATGTTTGTAATCACTAATACTGTAAGTAGAAAGGTCGTTAGACACTTATTTCATTAGGTTTATCATATTTATGCCTGTTTCTTAACGCCAAGCCAGTCGCATCTTATTTTTATTACGGTTATTTCCCATTTTAATTTTACGTCGTCCTGTTGCGTAATGTATATTCTGATCGTAAGCGACACAACCTCCCCGTTCAAAGGCCGAAGTGAAGTGACCAGCGTTGCCAGATGCCTTGTACCTTTTATCTGTATTAGAAACTACCAAAATCTGTATTAAATCTGTATGCTATTTAAACTTAAAATCTGAATAAAATCTATATAATTAAATAAACCAAAATAGATAATTGATCATTATCATCATTGTTTCTTTTAAAAAACAAGGAATAACTACTAACGGGATAAGGTTTGACTATCGTTTTTAAATAAAAATATACACTAAAACTTTTATATAGCAAAATTGAGGTGATTAATTTAAACAAACAAGATATTCAAACTCAAACATATGCAACAAAGGAACTAATAATTACTTTATTTTCAGTCATATATATGTTATATACTGGTGACCTTTTTTACCGTCTGGAAAAAAATATAGGGTGTAACATGTGAAAGGAGTAGAATCCTATTGCACTGATATATTACAAAAAATAGATACAAAAATTTTGAATTAAATAAATTAATTAACTAAAATCTATCGAATTTCAAATCATACATGTCCATCCTACTTTACGAACGGCAATTAAACAATAAATTTAGTAGGCATGTTTGACCTTGTCACTTAACAATTGGCAGAGTCACAGCTCAATGGCAAAGGGCAAAGCAATTGATCAAAAAAACAAACGTTTAATTCAAAGTTTTAGTTTTTATTCCATAGGCTTCTACGCCGTTCACATGTTACACCCTACTTTTTTCCAGACGGTAAAAAAGGTCATCCACTAAACATTTTTATAATACACAATGCTGCCGTACTAACTAATTAAGTAGTGAAAAAAATAAATTAACTATAAAGAATTGAATCATGCAATGATGTGTGTAACGCGGTATCTAGTCATATTTTGCTTTGTTCTGTGTGTATATGCATTTGTTATGGTAGTCCAATCAATAGAATTAGAAAACTCTGTATAAAAATCTGTATCCTGTGATAATCTGTATTACACACCGAAAATCTGTATATATGGCAACACTGAGTGACCGTGCGGCAGGAATCACGCTTCAAAAGGCCGATAGTTTAGGTAATTTCTTTTTAACAGTGAAAATAATGGTATTTTAATTTTGTTCAGTTTTGGAGGTAGCTTTGGATTTTTTTCTATGGAGAAAATTTTACGGAATCGTGTTTTCGTCTAACAAAGTCCTTAATATTAATCCTCAACTTTACCATATATTTATTTCAAAATTAATGCTGCAATATTTTCGGCATTACGAAGGATCTTGCTAAGCCATTTGAGATTATATTTCCCCTTAATATACTAGGTGGGTTGTCTGAGGGTGTGCGTTAATTACGTTACATATCCCTTCAGAACAGAAGACAGCAGTGCAAGCATTGTTTGGTTTCATTAGCTTGTAAAATTTTATAAAATTGCTATGAACTATTTTAAATGTTACTTTTACTTAGTCCTAGAGTACGTTGTTGCGATGATTAATTATAAGTGATGTGCAGCGACGTAGGATGCGTTTAAAGCGCTTAAATTTTTTTTAATGAAAGAGTTGGCAAACGACCTCCCGACGGATTTAAAAAAAACAAGTGCAAGTAGAGCACAATAAGTGTTTGTATTGTCTACAAATACTTATCTTGTTCCCGATCAGAGCGTAAGACTATGTTCAATTTATGTGTGTAAAATACCGGAGAAAATACTGTTGCATTTTAAGAAAAATATTAAACACTTTTTAATAATATTAATTGAAAGAAGTTGACAGGTGATCGTCGACACGTGTATATAATAAATACTTCGTAGAATCATTTACATTACATACATGCAGAAGTTCACGCCTGTTTCCCTCCATTATTATGTATTTAAAACTGTATCACACCTGCTCCAATTATAGCTCTCACAAATTCCAAACATCATTTTAATACTCGCCTGACCTACAAAATAATATGTGATCATTACAAATGATAAATACATGCTGTGCTAACGCCACCAAAATATGCTTACTAAAGACATTTTGTATTTGAACTTTGGATAAAAACGTCCGAAAAAATTCTTATGAATGTGTATATTTTTAACTGATTTCAAAAAAAGGAGGAGGTTCTCAATTCAACTGTATTTTAATGTCTGTATTTGACATTCCCTCTGCTATTACAGGTCCAAACAGTTTACAAAATCATTTTGAAGTGAACGGCTGTCCCATTTCAAAACCTAGTAAGGTCTTAAAACTAAATTTTATAGGGAAGCACTTAAACGTAAAATAGGTTAGCCACTGAAAAGTACTTATGTTAAGTAACAATTATGCTGTTGTTTGTATAAAATACTAAGTAATGAATATACAGAATGGGTCCCACATATATGCAATAAATGAAACCATATACTTGTTATCGCCTTTGCTGACGATATACAAAAAATGAACGTAATCGGTCCAGTAATTAGGTCAAAAAGTAGAGTTTTAATTTTAAGCAAATTTGAACACTCTATAGAATTGGGTCACTAAGTCAATGATTCAATGAACTTGAATCCTTGAACATTAAAAAGCGACGTTGCCACGCAGTGCAAACTATTGGTATTGCGACATATCGGCAGCGGTGTCTTTTGTCGGCGTGCCACCCGCGTGCAACGTTGTCACTCTTCCAAGGGGTCAAGGTACGTTGTCTAAACAGAGTGTTCACTTTTACTGAATTTATTTTAATATTTATTTTGTTTGAAAATTTCACTTTTTTATTTTACGGGTTTTAATTTAATATTTAATTTTTCTACACTTCTACGGACTAGTATTACTTGTGGTTTCATTTATTGCATATATGTGGGACCCATTCTGTATAGTAGGTACTATCAACGTTTTAATATATGTGTACATTACAAAATTTAAAGCCCTCACTAACTTTGATAGTTGACACGAAATGGTTAGGTTCATGTAACAGTAACCAGTAACCAGTTTCATAACATAGTAAGAGCACTCACTAGGTTTTGTTATAGTTTTCCGGAACAATGTACGTAGTATAACTCGTTGACTAAATTCCTAAAGCCATGTAAATAAAATCATTATTAATTAAATTGAAAAGTTTATTAATTTACAAAAAAGGGCTATTCAGGTTTCGACATTTGCCAAATCGACATACGAATCATTGACGGATAATTTATTCCAAAATGATTTTCTCGATTCAGGCATCAAAAATACCAATTTATTAAAAATTTCTTCTTTTTTATTTTGTTTTATGCCTCTTGGGGCAGCAATACTTTTAGAAGGTAATCATAGATCAGTGCAATTACATTTTTTCACTAGAGTCCAATACATGTGAGAGTTCATCAAATCCGAAAAAGAAAGAATGTCAAAACAATTCTGACTTAAATAAATATTATATTAAAGTAAATATGTAATAAGAAATACCTCGTCTTATAAAAAAGGTTTCTTGAACCAGCGTTAAAATTTAAAATACGACTTGCAGAACAGAGTTTAAATTAAACTCTTTTCGCAGTTCATAAAGACTCTTATGGCTATAGAAGCCACTTATGGCTTAAAAAAGAGAGCGGCACGTCTTTATCTACAATTGATTTCTATAGGTTTTATATTTCTCCTTGGTTGCATCACTGTGTCTTTGAAATCCTGAAATTCATATATATTCCTTTGCCTCCTCATTTTCATTTCGATATTGCCATGAACAGCATCAGCGGACTTGTGAGTGTGGCCTGTTAGATATCTAATAATTACCGATTTTTGATTATTCAAAGAGTTATTGACTAATGTTGTAATAATTGCAGTGTAAAGGATCTAATTTTGTTTTGGGCTATACAGTAATTATACAATTATCAGCCCATATGTACAAGTGCTGCATGTCATTATAAGTCTGTAGGGAAGCATATATTATGGCGTTCATAATATCACTCGCCTCCCTTGAGCTTAAACTTCATGCCAAAGGACACATGTGGCAAAATCGCTTGACTTCTTTTCAATTGGAGCAAATGTTAAATTAAAAGTAACCATACGACTCATTAAATCATCTTTTGTAAATCCATTGATAAATATTTAACTCCATTTGAATGTTTGTTTGTTCCATCTAATCTTTGTGGTTTTAAAACAGAGTTTCATATTTCGTTCTTATTTCTTCACACTGTAATTCTTCAGTTCTTGTTCATACGTCATCTTTATATATATTAATATGTGTCACGTTGTTTGTCCGCGATGGACTTCTAAACTACTTAACCGATTTTGATCAAATTTGCACACCGTGTGCAGTGTGGTTCAACTTGAGAGATAGGATAGTTTTTTGCCCATGAGTGACCCACAATTTTTTTTTGCGAATGTAAGGATTTTTAATAGGGCATGACAAATTGTCGGCGAAAAGGGCAGAACAACGTCTGCCTGACAAGCTAGTAAGTTATTAAACAGAACTACTTAAAACAAGAAAAAAAAAAAAGAGTAAAGAGCTACTCACTAGCGTATATATTGTTGCGCGCCTAAATTAACGTCTGGTACCTGACACTAGCGCCATCTAGTGTCATGGACCAGAGCGAGGAGGGCTTCCTAGAAAATGTCAATCTTGAACTTTCCACCAACAGCGCCATCTAGTATCGAACAGAAGAATTAAGCTTTCTAGAAGACTAGTCTTTCTAGAACACTCGAAATTTCTGCGCCTGGTCGGTCGGCACCCGTATTTTCTGGAATATTCGGGATGTTTCGGTGAAAAGGTGTATTTAAAGCCACTGCAAGCAGCGATCGGGGCAGTATTGAATTCGGCGATACAAGCGAAGCTTCGGAGCGAAATAAAGTGAACTAAAGGTGATTAGTGTGATTAATTATTAGTGTTCTTTTAAGTTTTAATTGGTTTTCGGTAATTAAGGTGTTAATTTTGGTAATTCAATCGGCAGTTTTTATTGTCACGAACCCTAAGCTCGTAACAAATTGGTGTCAGAAGTGTACAAGTTGTGCGGCTGTAAAGGGACCTCAGACTCGTAGTAGAGGTGCATTGAAGTTGTACAATAATGGTGCACCATGGGAGAGAATAGGCATTGACGTGGCGGAGCCGTTTCCGGAGAGTGAAAGCGGTAACAAGTATTTCATGGTTGTGATGGATTACTTCACTAAGTGGCCAGAAGTCTACACCATTCCAAATCAAGAAGCTTCAACAGTTGCAGATAAACTAGTTCATGAATTCTTCTGTCGTTTTGGAGATCTTATAGAGATTCACGGCGATCAAGGAAGGAATTTTGAGTCTCAAATATTCCAGGAAACTTGCCGAGTTATGGGTACTCATAAAACAAGAACGACTTCTTATCATCCGCAATCTGATGCAATGGTAGAACGATTTAATCAGACATTGGAGAGGTACCTAGCAAAAGTTGTAGACAATCGGCAACGAGATTGGGACAAGCACATACAACCGTTTGTGTTGTCATATCGAAGTGCTGTTCACGAAAGTACATCAGTGACACCAGCTTTTGCAAACTTTGGAAGAGAATTACGGCTGCCTGCAGACCTGATCACCGGGATACCACCTGATGCCCCACGCAGTATAACCGATTATGCAAATGACTTGCGGAACAAAATGAATGAAATTTGTGAGCACGTCGGACAATCGGGCCAGGAAATGTCCGAAAAGATGAAAACCCGGTATGACCGCAAAATGAACAACAAAGGGTTCGACGAAGGTTCACTAGTGTGGTTGCACAATCCAGTCTGCAGCAAAAGGAAATCTCCTAAGCTTCAAGCTAAATGGGACGGCCCGTACCGGATTGTGACCAGGATCAACGATGTAACCTACCGGATACAGAAAGGCGCAAGAAGGACTCCTAAGATCGTCCATGTGGATCACCTGACTCGTTATTATGGGGCCGATAATGCTCGGGATGAGCATGTCTTAGGAGAGGGCAGTGTTGCGCGCCTAAGTTAACGTCTGGTACTTCGCACTAGCGCCATATAGTGTCAGGGGCCAGAGCGAGGAGGGCCTCCTAGAAAATGTCAATCTTGAGCTTCCACCGACAGCGCCATCTAGTATCGACCAGAAGAATTAAGCTTTCTAGAAGCCTCACACTCGAACTTTCTGCGCCTGGTCGGTCGGCGCCCGTATTTACTACAATATTCTGGATGTTGCGGTGGAAAAGGTATATTTAAAGCCGCTGCAAGCCGTGATCGGGGCAGTATTGAATTCGGCGATACAAGCGAAGCTTCGGAGCGAAATAAAGTGAACTAAAGGTGATTAGTGTGGTTAATTATTAGTGTTTTTTTTTTAAGTTTTAATTGGTGTTCGGTAATTAAAGTGTTAATTTTGGTAATTCAATCGGCAGGTTTTATTGTTACGAACCCTAAGCTCATAATAACAATATGTTATGTATGTTTGCGTTGTAGTGTTGTAACCGTTTTTCGTGTTTATTATGTATATATACTCTTGGGTCAGTAATGAAAATCAGTTAATATTTTTTCTCTTAATCAAGCTTTTTAAGCCATAACATTATATTTATTTTTATTTTTACTTATGTTATTAATGCACTTTTTCAGGGTTCCGTAGCTTAAATATGTAATAGTACTACGTATAGAGGTTGTACTCCTTTGATGTTGACTGCTTGCCGGCGTTTTATAGCCTACATATCTATTATTAATTGGATAAATCGCGCACGAAAGCTAAATAAAACTTTATCGCTGCGCGCTAGTGTCCATATTACTTTGCATCTTTTCCCCCTCTACGTTAAGGCAGACTTTCCGCCGTTACTAAGGGATGTCAATAAAGAGTAAAAAAAAACGTTGCGAAATATTAATTAAGTTACTTAGGTGAAGTACCTATTCTGACTATGATCGACTGACCATATTTTCACACCCATATGAGTTCTGCGATGCCCAATGCATGCAACTTGCAAGGTCATTCGTCGGGAATAGCGATGTTTGGCTCAGAAGAAATAGGTGTAAACAAAAAATAACCCCAAAATATGATTTCTAACAGAAATGTGATCGTATTCTACTTAGTTAAAATTTAAACAAACTTTTAATTTCATGTATTTTAGTGTTATTTTTACTAAAAATATTTTAATTACAAAAGACAAGCATAGGTATGAAGTAGATACTTGGATAGTGAAGTAAATTTCAATCGAGCTTCGTATATATATATATATATATATATATATATATATATATATATATATATATATATATATAGTCACAGTAGGAAGGTAGACAGAGAATGTTTGTCGCAGCATTCTCTATCTACGAGTATGAACCAATTTTTACCATTACAATTAATCAAATAGGTAATATACATGCCTAATATATGTCTATAATTTTTAAATTACGTTAAATCTTTTTCAACTATTTTATCCTACAATTAAATATACTAAACACTAAACAAAAACCATCTCAACAAGTATTTACAAAAAAACTATTTACGTAAACAACGTTAAAAACCTTAACATTCAATCGCCTACAACAAGGAAATCCTTATAGTTTCGCCATGTCTGTCTGTTCGTCCTTCCGCGATTTTACTCAGAGAGCTGCTACGACTGCTACAAATCTGTAATTTGACACAGTTATAGAAATTAATCGCGCCTAAAAAACTGTGAAATAAAACAAAAACAATCTGTAAAAAACAATTTTATTTTGGGTACCTACCATACAGGTAAATGGAAGATGATATATTTTTTACCCGTCTATCCCGTGTATCGTTTGTCCCGGGGTATCGTTGAACAGGTCTTTCAAAAACACTGGGGGTGTGAAAGAACATCTTTTCGATTAAGGACTCCGTTTGCGAAATAGTTAGCTTTAAATTGTTATTTTTCATCAGATTCATGTGTCCTCCCCCCACCCCACCCCACATCTACCAACTAACCGCTATGTTTGAAAATGTGAAAAGTATACACGTTAGTAGTATATATAATGAAGTTAAAAAGAAATTTATCCAATCAGCTAACCACCAACTTATAAAAAATCCAAGTTGCAGGATTAGTAAAAATTTCGTTACAACTCCATTACTAATCTCCATAGAAAATGACCTAAAACTAGCTGCATTACAACTTTGTAATATTATTGTGAACATTAAGAAATAAACACATAATGGACAAAACGAAACATGTTATTCCCATTGGGATGAATTAGGGATGTTCGATGATCATCGATGTTAAAATCAAAACATCGATGTTTTAACATCGATGTTGCCACATGTCAAACTTCGAAACATCGGTGTCAATGAACCAATAAGATATTAATAAGAACTTGAGAACAATGCGAACCCGCGAAATCAATACCAACTAAATATTTCATCTTCTATTAAAGGGTTAAAAATTTTGTATAAATCAGGATTCCTAAACGCATCGATCACCTAAAAATATCATAATTGTGTGTCAAACTCACTATCAAGTGTGAACTGTAGTGTCACAGTTGTCACTGCTTTTGCTTTGTTATTCTGTGGTGTCGTTGTCGGTTGTCACCTAATAACTATTCTACGTAAATTGATATTCAAATTAATTGTTTTTCCCTTGCTGTCCATACCCAGATAATTTTGAAACAATATGTATCTACACAATTCAATTATATTGAGTTGAGCTGTTTTTTGAGCTAAAATAACAAATGAGCTACATATTTGTTAACTTTTTTTTATTATTGTTTGACACAAAATTTTTATTACATTGATAATAAATCATAAACAGCGCTACTAATTTTGTATTCATCTAATTTTAACTTATTAAATAGGTACATATGCAATAACATCGAAAGTGGTCAACATCGATGTTTTGAGTAGGATAAAGATCGAATCGAACATCGATGTTAAGCTATCGATACCAATTACAAACATTGATGTTTCTGCAACATCGATCATCCCCAGATTAAATCAAGGATATAGTTTATATCCTACACCTTGATTTCAAAAAACTGCTCTATAATGAATGGATATAATTAAATCATATCGAGAGAGAAAACAAGGTACTATCGATTACTTATCGACCTATCTTACAAGTTTTAAAAGTGTTACTTAACTGTGCGCCTTAAAATACTACAGTGACATCTCTCGACAGGTTTGCAACATGTCTTGTTATTAACATATTGTAACTGAAGTGTTTATTTTTGTTATGATAACAATAATTCAAATTTACGAAATACTGAAATAAGAAACGTAATTTTCGTCCAAATGCTTAATATTAACAGCATTTCAATCGTCATTTAAAAAAAATATTTTTATTAAGCTTAAGTAAGTTAAATTACATAAGTGTTTGTAGTTGAGAAGAAAGTGGTCATCATTACTTTTTGAATGTATGTTGCTCAGCGAAAAGAGTCAATGTGTGAACTACTTATTCACGTAACCTAAGGACTCATCAAGAAAATTTCTATGGATTTCATTTGAACGTGTAAAGAAGGAAAAATACTTCCACTTCAAATCACAGTCACAAGTTGACAAATTACCTACGCCTGTGACATCTGCGTTTGCATCTGAAATCTGCAGTCCTGCTCTCAACAGAATCGAATTATGAATTAATCAAATTTAACTCAACTCAAGGTAATTAGTACTCTTGAAAGCGAAACTATTGCACAATGGATGGTAGTGCAATGTTAACTTATTAGAATGGTAGTTTTCAGCTTTCCACCGCTAGAAAGCGCTACAAGCGCAAGTGACGATAATTCATTATCTTGATAAGTTTTCCCTACATCTATATTTTGATTCTAAATCAAGGATAGACATAGCTGTCTGTTGGTCTAAACTTAGACTTTAATGGTCTAAGGGTCTGAAGCATCAATTTACTATCACGTGCTCGTTTGTTTGTTACCCTTATTACTGAAAAAAACTGAATCTCCAAAAACTTAAGAGGATAGAGTAAGTCAGTTCAAATTCTAATTTCGTCCCCACTTCCCCGCGCGTCGTATGCTATGTACCGACATGTTTGTAATCACTAATACTGTAAGTAGAAAGGTCGTTAGATACTTATTTCATTAGGTTTAACAGGAACGGTGCGACAGGAATCAAGCTCAAGATAGTTTAGGTAATTCCTTTTTAACGTGAAAATAATGGTATTTTTAAAAAAGTTAATAACATAACCACTGCTTTATAGTTAGTTCAGTTAGTATGCAAAGTTTCATGATCTTATTTAAAGTATTTTATGAATAACAGCGGTTTATTGTTCAGTTTGGAGGTAACTTTGGATTTTTTTTCTATCGAGAAAATTTTACGGAAACGTGTTTTCGTCTAACATAATCATTAACATTAATCCTCAACTTTACCATATATTTATTTCAAAATTAATGCTGCAATATTTTCGGCATAACGAAGGATCTTGCTAAGCCATTTGACATTATATTTCCCCTTAATTTATGGGTGATCTTTTTGGATTTTTTTTATTAAAAAGGTGGTCTAAGTGCGACCCAAAAGGTCCACGCGACAAACTTCCCAGTGGAACGAATAAAAAAATATCATATTATGTTTTAATAATTAATACAATTTTTCATTCGGCACAAAAAATTACTCGACCGATTTTGCTCAAAATTTAATGAGGTCTAAGTTACGTAATTATGCGTTAAATGAAACTGGTCCCATGTCAATATCACTCCTTGTTCTCGAGATACACGAGGCGAAAATTGATTCCGGGCATACATACATACATACGTACATGTGCACTGATATGCACACACGGACAACCCATAAAAACCATACTATTCAACTCTAAAAACATTGAAACGTGGAGATATGTTAAAATTTCCAATTTGCAAAATCGGACTTTTTCAGACATGTTATTGCATTATCTAGTAGTATAGTACTGAGAAAATTGCTGGCACAAGCTTATGTTTTGACTATTTTCGTGAGGAAAAAAAAAGTATTTCGTTGTGTTATTCTTAGTGAAAATTGGTAATTATGTAATAAAAATGAGTGGCAGGAGATCTACTATTTGGACTTATTTTTGAGAACCTAACGACCAATAGAAAGTGGAATGTACTAATGTAATGTAATGTTTCTTGGTTTGAAATTGGAAATAAATCTACAGTGCCTCAAAAACTAACGCTATACTAATAGATTTAACCCATAAATAAAATACACTTTCAACAGTAAAATTATAAAAAACATGGTTACTCAATTCGTACATTTAAATACAGTGGACACTTTGAGTATGGTCTTTAAGACAGAGATTGTACATAAGAAAAATACGTCCAGTAGTATAAACTGTCATCAAAAGCTGCCTACAGTGCCGTCTAAGAAAAGCCAAGCCTGCATCACCGTCTACAGGAAACCTGCCGTCCGCGCGTCTCGCTCATCACGCACGTCCGTTCACATACACCGGACTGGACTACTTCGGGCCAATAGAAGTCACAGTGGGACGACATCGTGAAAAACGCTATGGCGCGTTATTTACCTGCATGACGTCACGAGCAATACATATAGAGGTGGCCCACTCGTTAAGCGCCGACTCAGCCGTATCCGCGCTTAGACGTTTTATGAGCAGAAGAGGATGCCCAAAAGAAATCTGGAGTGACAACGCTACGTGTTTCAAGGCAGCCGACAAGGAGCTGGCCGAAGCAGCACTCGCAGCCCTCGAGAACGAAACCACATGTCGACAAATTGTGTGGAAGTACATACCACCATCAGCACCATTCATGGGCGGCGCCTGGGAGCGAATGGTTCGCTCCGTGAAAGAAGCCCTACGCGTCACCCTCAACGAACGCTATCCCAGTGACGAGACACTGGTGACCCTGCTCGCCGAGGTCGAAAACACGGTCAATTCAAGACCTCTTACACACGTCTCAGTTGACCCAGGAGACCCGGAAGCCATCACGCCGAATCACATCCTCATCGGTCCCAACTCACATGTACCTACACCGGGACACTTCAGCAAGAGCGACGTGACGGCCCGCCAGCAGTGGAAGCGAGCTCAAGTCCTAGCCGACGTATTTTGGCGAAGATGGGTGAAGGAATACCTGCCCCTACTCCAACACCGGCGGGAGCCCAGCAGCATAGGCGCATTACCGAAGATTGAAGACCTGGTCATCATTTGTGACTCCAATCTACCGCGCAACATCTGGCCCAGGGGAAAAATAAGCAACGTGTATCCCGGCGTCGACGGAGAGGTACGAGTAGTGGACGTAACCACTAGCAGTGGGCATGTACTACGCAGACCAACAAAGAAGATCGTCGTGCTACCAGAGGGATCGCAGCGTGGCGACGGCGGGAGAATATGCACGACGCAAGCGACGAGATACCTGCTTAGTGTAACCAGCACTGGTTGAGCAACTCAGGGGCGGTGGGCGGAGCCACTGGGGTCGCGACCAGCGAGGTTCGACAACTAGCGAGGGTGCATACAACAACACAGAAAAACAGCCGTAGTCTTGGTTATTGTATTTAATTTTGTTAAACATGTATAACTTATATTAATATAAGATTTAGAATAAGATAGTAAAAAAACAAGAATGATGTTGTAACTATGCAATAACTCTCCCAATAAAGGCATCGAATAAATAACGAGAGTTATCATAGATTTTAAAATGTAAATTGTACTCTTATAGTTAATTTACCTTTGTTGCATATCACCTTTATTGTATATTACCTTTCTTACATATTACCATTCATATAAATTACCTTTCTTAGGATAATTGTAACATTATCAGGGCATGTTATCGTGACGCGGCCGCGGAGTTAATGAAGCTACGCGTAGGGCGCCACGACGTTTTATATTTATAGTGCTGAGGTGCGGGGCAGGGTTCTCAGCTTAAAAATTGTAAATTACAAGGTTTAAAACCTTTTAGAGTATAAGATAATTATTGTGTACATAATAGTATAAGAAATAGATGTAAAAATATTATATAATTAAATATGTTTGTTAATAAATAAAAATTGTAAAGAAATAAAGAAAGGCGCGGGGGTGAGGCAAGGGTCCGCTGGCCAGCAGTGGCCGAATCATATAAAAGACGGACCGGCCGGTAGGGTCCGTCGTCGCTCTCCAGCCACTGAAAAGGCACTACAAGAAGAGAAAAGTACAAGTTCCTCCTCACCGCCGCTTGCCTCCTATATAAGCAAGAACAACGCGTTTTATTCATTTTTCGAACGGCGTTACGGCGATCCGTAACATTAATGGTCCTTCGAAGAGCCGAATTAAGAAGCAAACCGCAAGAACGAAAAAATATTATTTTGAAGAAAAATGGTGATTACTCGTAGTAACAGCGGAGAATCATCGAAGCGTCGTAAGGATGAACAGACAACCCAGGGGGCCACGGAAGAGACCTCCGGGGGCGACTCAGCCGCAAGTGGCTCATCAAACACCACTAGCGAAACCACAACGGGCAGCGATACAACTGCTACCTCTGCGACCGACAAAACAACTGCAACGGAAGAACCCAGCAAGAGAGTGATCAAAGATCGCAGCGCACATTAAAGCCGGGCGAGACTAGGTCACGCCGCTCCGTAGTCTCATGCAAGAGACTCCTCGCGGAGTTAGAGGCGAAAGAGCGGTTAGCCGAACTCAAGCTCGAGCAGGCCCGATTGCAAGCAAGAACGGAATTGCAAGAAATACACGTGCAGCGACTACAAGCAGAAGCCGGATCAACCGACGACGAAGAGGAAGAAATAGAAGACGACTTAGCATCAGTGCGCATTAGTACATGGTTGCAAGAAAAACCCACATCACAACCCGCGCCGCAACCCGTGTCAAAACCCACGCCGCAACCTGCACCACAACCCACGTCGCACTTCGCATCGCAACCCGCTCCGCAGTCTGCAACACAACCCGCGCCGCAACCCACGTCGTACTTCGCGTCGCAACCAGCACCGCAGATCGCACCACCCGTACTTCAACAGTATGCACCACAATACGTTCCACAACATACCGCACCACAGAAAGAAGACTACGGACAGGCGCAGCAACAAATCGACGTCGCTACCTTAGCCGCTGCTCTATCACAAGCAGTACGAAGCACAAGGGAGCCGCCGAAATATTTGCAAGAGCTGCCCACATTCAATGGTAGCAGCAAAGAATGGCTCAGCTTCAAAACAACGTACGAAGAATCTTCAAAGTACTTCACGATGAACGAAAACATAGCGAGAATACGCCGAAGCTTAAAAGGGATAGCAAAAGAGGCCGCAAGCTGCCTACTTATAAGCCAATCAGACCCCAGAATAATAATAGAAGCTTTGGAAAGGAGATTCGGACGACCAGAAGCATTAATTCACTTAGAAATAGAGAAGCTGAAGCTGCTGAACGAAGTTACGGACAATCCCAGGGAGTTATGCATATTCGCCAATCGCATAGCAAACGTAGTGGGCACCGTGGAAGCACTCAAGAAAGCACACTATCTGCATAATCCGGAGATGACGCGAGTTATCACAGACAAACTCACGCCCATATTGAAAAGCAAATGGTACGACTATGCAGCCAGGAAGAAAGAAGATATCCCAGAGCTTAACAAAATATCAATCTTCTTAAACGAAGAAGCGGATAAATGCAGCGCGTATGCCTTGCCGGAATTCATCACGGAGGACAACGAACCGAGAGAGCGAAGGCCGAGAAAAATAGAACGCGCCTTCACCACAAGCAAGAAACAATATGAAGAACGCTGCCCTCAATGCAAACAAGAACACAAACTGCCCGATTGCAAGTCATACGCCGCTCTGTCCACAAATGACAAATGGGAAGTAGCGAAGAAGTATAATATCTGCTATCGCTGTCTGCGAGGCAAACATCGCCGATTGCTGTGTAAAGCTCCACCGTGCGGAAAAGGCGGATGCATGATGAAACACCATAAATTGCTGCATCACGACAGAAAAGCAGAAACTGAAAAAGAACCCGCTATGGAAACTGCAACATCGGCAAGGGAGGTCATCACAACGACTCAACCATACAAACACCGCCGCGCCTACTTAAAGATTGCGCCCGTAACAATAAAGGGGCCGCTAAGCTGCGTCGAAACATACGCATAATTGGATGAAGGAAGCACGGTCACCTTAGTCGACGCCTAGATCGCTGACGTCATCGGCGCCGACGGCCCAGCCCACGCAATGTGGATACAAGGGGTTGGCTCGGAGGTGAAGCATGAGAAGCTGCGGCAGACTACATCAAAGGGAAGAGGCACAGCCAATAGAAGAAGAAATAAAAAATTATTTCAAATTAGAATCACTGTGCATCGAGCCAAGAAGACCTAAAGAAGATCCCGAGTAGCGAGCTATGCAAATATTGAGGGAGACCGGCAGGAGGTCGGCGGACGGCAGATTCGAGACAGGGTTGCTGTGGAAAGAAAAGGATTTCCAAATACCAAATAATTACAAAGACGCGGAAAGACGTCTGCACACTTTAGAGAAGAGGCTCGACCCTTCGCCGAAGAACGCATACAGAACCTCTTCAACTCGGGTTACGCAGAGCGCGCACCCATGCCACCGCCACAAGGAAAGACATGGTATCTGCCACACTTCCCAGTCATCAACCCTGCGAAACCTAACAAGCCACCGAGATTGGTACACGACGCCGCCGCGAAGACAGCAGGAATATGTCTCAACGATATGCTTCACTCGGGGCCGGACTTATTACAATCATTCCCCGGAGTAATCATGAGGTTCCGACAGTATCCGTATGCAGTGAGCGCCGACATAAAAGAAATGTTTATGCAGATCAAAGTGCGCAAAGAAGATAGAGACGTTTTACGTTTCTTGTGGAGAGGCAAGCGGCGGGAGGGCCAACCGGAGGAATATAGGATGACATCGATCATCTTTGGAGCGACATCATCACCATGCACAGCATTATACATCAAAAATAAAAATGCTGAAGAACATTCAGAGGCATACCCCGAAGCTGCGGTCGCCATAAAAAGAAATCACTATATGGACGACTACTTGCAGAGCTTCCACTCTATCACGGAAGCTCAGCAAACTGTAAAAGCAGTCGATCACGTCCACAAACAAGCGGGATTCGTACTCAGCGGGGTGGACATCGAACGAAGAAAAAACAATAGAAGAGATAACGACAGAGCATAAACAAAACGACGCGACCGTGCGCCTGGGCGGAAAAGAAACTGAGAAGACGCTCGGCCTGCTCTGGCATGTACAAAGCGATCATATTGGATTTAATACAAACAATATGAAGATGCCGATCGACGTAAAAGAGAAACAACGCTTGCCAACTAAACGTGAAGCGCTGAGCATAATAATGGCATTATTTGACCCGCTGGGGTTAATATCACCAGTGACTACCCCAGCGAAGAGAATATTCCAAGACACATGGCGTTACAAGGTGGAATGGGACGACCCTCTGCCAATAGAGTTAAAAGAAAAATGGGAAGACTGGATTACTTCACTTCACACCCTAGAACAACTGAGAATACCGCGATGCTACGATTACAACCCAGTGTCAACGCGGCAACTACACACATTCGTCGACGCAAGCGAGGAGGCCTACGCAGCCGCCGTGTATTGGAGAACGGAGCGAGCAGACGGCAGCGTTAACATATCATTGGCCGCCGCCAAGAGCCGCGTGACACCACTGAAACCAGTCTCCATACCACGGCTCGAGTTACAAGCAGCACTACTGGGAGCTCGTCTTGCGCAGACCGTGATCAGTGAGCACGATGACGATATAGCGGGCAAGACATACTGGTGCGACTCTCGCACTGCACTAGTGTGGATAAGGTCGGAGCCCCGCGCGTACAAAGCTTTCGTCGCTCATCGCCTGGCGGAGATAGAAGATACGACCAAAAAGAACGAATGGCGTTGGCTACCGTCCAAAGAAAACGTGGCAGACGACGCGACCCGAACCACGCCAGAAAGGTTCGACGAGTCGCACCGGTGGTTCCGAGGGCCCCCGTTTCTACAACGCCCACCGGCCGAATGACCGCAGGAAGAGAAAACGACACAATACGACACCGGAGAAGAACGAGAAATATGTAACATCACAGTTAAAAATGAAGACTCACCAACAGCACATCTGCCACAAATAGAAAGATTTTCAAAATGGATTCGCCTCATAAGGGCGACAGCTAGAGTCCTCCTATTCATCGACATGTGCAGACCAAACAAGCACGTGGTGAAGGCTGGGCGTAAACGCAACAAAGCAAGACAAGATAGCGACCCTGGCTGGCAAAGAACAAACCGACGCAACAGCCCCACCAAGGAGAAAAGGGCAACACCTACTGTCTCATCGCTTGTAGGAATACCAGCCGCTTATCATATAAGAGCCGAACAACTGGGTACAAGCCAGTCAGCGGGAAAGCTTCACGAAGGAGCTCAAGAGGATCGCCAACAGAAGTGTTCCAGGAGGCGACGACAAACTAGGCCACCTGAGCACATACGTCGACGAAGAAGGGACCCTACGCCTCAGAGGTCGAATAAAAGCCGCATCAGAAGTAGAGGAGGACACGTACGACCCTCCCATACTAGACGGGAAGCACGCATACACTCGTCTGTACACAGTACACGTACACGAGAGGTTGCATCACGGAGGAGTGGAAACAGTCGTGAACGAATTAAGACAGAGACAGTACATAAGAAAAATACGTCCAGTAGTAAAAACTGTCATCAAAAGCTGCCTACAGTGCCGTCTAAGAAAAGCCAAGCCTGCATCACCGTCTACAGGAAACCTGCCGTCCGCGCGTCTCGCTCATCACGCACGTCCGTTCACATACACCGGACTGGACTACTTCGGGCCAATAGAAGTCACAGTGGGACGACATCGTGAAAAACGCTATGGCGCGTTATTTACCTGCATGACGTCACGAGCAATACATATAGAGGTGGCCCACTCGTTAAGCGCCGACTCAGCCGTATCAGCGCTTAGGCGTTTTATGAGCAGAAGAGGATGCCCAAAAGAAATCTGGAGTGACAACGCTACGTGTTTCAAGGCAGCCGACAAGGAGCTGGCCGAAGCAGCACTCGCAGCCCTCGAGAACGAAACCACATATCGACAAATTGTGTGGAAGTACATACCACCATCAGCACCATTCATGGGCGGCGCCTGGGAGCGAATGGTTCGCTCCGTGAAAGAAGCCCTACGCGTCACCCTCAACGAACGCTATCCCAGTGACGAGACACTGGTGACCCTGCTCGCCGAGGTCGAAAACAACACAGAAAAACAGCCGTAGTCTTGGTTATTGTATTTAATTTTGTTAAACATGTATAACTTATATTAATATAAGATTTAGAATAAGATAGTAAAAAAAAAAAGAATGATGTTGTAACTATGCAATAACTCTCCCAATAAAGGCATCGAATAAATAACGAGAGTTAGCATAGATTTTAAAATGTAAATTGTACTCTTATAGTTAATTTACCTTTGTTGCATATCACCTTTATTGTATATTACCTTTCTTACATATTACCATTCATATAAATTACCTTTCTTAGGATAATTGTAACATTATCAGGGCATGTTATCGTGACGCGGCCGCGGAGTTAATGAAGCTACGCGTAGTAGTAGTACCACGTAGTAGTACCACGACGTTTTATATTTATAGTGCTGAGGTGCGGGTCAGGGTTCTCAGCTTAAAAATTGTAAATTACAAGGTTTAAAACCTTTTAGAGTATAAGATAATTATTATGTACATAATAGTATAAGAAATAGATGTAAAAATATTATATAATTAAATATGTTTGTTAATAAATAAAAATTTTAAAGAAATAAAGAAAGGCGCGGGGGGTGAGGCAAGGGTCCGCTGGCAGCAGTGGCCGAATCATATAAAAGACGGACCGGCCGGTAGGGTCCGTTTTAAAAAAAAAAAAAAAAGTGGGTCTCGTCGCTCTCCAGCCACTGAAAAGGCACTACAAGAAGAGAAAAGTACAAGTTCCTCCTCACCGCCGCTTGCCTCCTATATAAGCAAGAACAACGCGTTTTATTCATTTTTCGAACGGCGTTACGGCGATCCGTAACAAAATATTTTTTTTATATATATATATATATATATATATATATATATATAAGAAAATAAATTCCTACGTTGAACAAATTACTTGTCGAATTGCGATATGAAATAAATTTTAAAGGTGTGTGTACTACACTATGGAAAATGTTAAAACGACTAGGATATAAATACAAAAAGTGTAAATCAAAACGAAAAAATTTAGTGAAACGAACAGATATATCTGCCTGGCGATTTAATTACTTGAATAAAATTGAAAGAATACCGAGAAGATAGGCGGACTATAGTCTACTTAGATGAAACTTTTATGCATTATTCTTATGGGGTCCCAAATTTGGCGGTCAGTTTCTGAAGAAGGTGTATTGGTCAGAGGATTCAGGTACATACACAGATTCAGGAACTACATACTGCTTTATTAATAATGAGTTACTGTCAAGTCACAAACTAAATCATCAGACTACCATAACGACTGTTTTACCAAACCTGCCACGTAATTGTGTGATTGTGATGGACAATGTACCATATCACACTGTTTAAACATATAAAAGCCCTAATATGGCAAGCCTCAAAGTAGATATGGTAGAGTGGCTTCAAAACGAGGGACTGTTGTTTTCATCAAATTTACCAAAAATGTTTTATATGAATTAATAAAAAAATAAACCAAAGCCCATGTATAAAGCTGAAAAATTAATCAAATCACATGGTCATAATTTTTTGCAACTGTCCCCATATCATGCGCATTTAAATCCAATTGAGGTAATGATGATCAAAAGTAATCACTTATAAAAGAATTGTTTGGCCCAATAAGCAATCACCTTTGGAATAAAGAGTGCTCACATGTTACAAAAATTGAAGATGAGTACATAGTGAAAGATAAAATAGTAGTTGAAGGAAGTGATCGCTTTTTATTGTGGGTTAGCAGTGCCACTGACGAAAGTGATAGTGGCAATGAGCATCCAAGTAACATTGAAGAAAATATGATCCCTTTACACCTTATTGATCACAATTATATAAAGTATTTCTTTTAACCCTGTCTTAATTTAACCTGAATGTCCCCATAGATATATGAATTGTTTCAGAGAGTACACTATGACACTTAAAAAGTCACAAAGTATAGTCATCAGCACCTCCGTAGTAACAGTTGAATTTCGAAATTAATGCCCTTACTCATACGAAATAAAGACGTTTTTAGGGCTTAACTGTTAGCGCTAATTGCGTTCGACTGTACATGCCAAGTTTGAACCCGCAACCTCGTGCTTGAGATGCATGCATACATGCTCTTATATCCCGTTCCATAATACCTGTCCCTACATTTCGGGAACGCCATTCGCATTGAAACATGCAACACTGTAAATTACAGGGCTACCAATCGGATCACGCGTCAAGTTACGATGAACGGACTATAATAACTAGTACCACGTATCTCTACTCTCTATATGGAAGTATGTATATAAAATAACTGAACGAGTTAAGCAGATCAGTGAGATAAAGTAGCAATAGCTCGGATATACTCGTATTGCTCGAAGAACTGACGACTGATGAGGATGTAAGGAGCTCGACTGGTCGCCTCGTGGGCACTGCCAAGTGCAGCGGTAGTATACTAAATGGACTAACAACCTGATGAAATGCAGGAAGCCGGTAGATGCATGTGGCTCAGGACCGTGCTTTGTGATAATCTATGGAAGGGGTCTACTTTAGCAGTAGACTTGTTATGGCCTGCAATGATGATGAGTTTTTCCTTGATTGTTGCATCGTATATTAAGAAAAGGGGGTTTGAATTCTCATTTGCTGTACCGAATTAAATACCGTAATATAATATCAAACTTTTCAATTAGGGTCCTTTCAACTCTGAATAAGACTTGAAAACAAAAACTTTGAATTTTAAAATGAAGACACTACAAAAGTGATTTCGACGTGATGAAAAAAGACTTCCACACATTTAACCTAATTCAAGTTATGAATAGCCCTTAATAGTTGTATAGGACTAATTCGTATCGGTGGGACATCGAAGTCTATTATGCGATTCCCCTTTGTATCGTCCTCGCTCAAGCTTAAGTAATATACAGAATGTTAGTGTAAACACCGTTGTCCTTGAAACCAGTGGTTTGGTTTCACTTATAGAACGTAAATTAAATAAAAAATAACAACATTTTTTTTTTGTAAAATCTCAATTTTTCCTTAATTCCTCAATTTTTGCCTGTCATAAGTCAGGATGAAAGTACGAAGGAAAAGTTACATCACGGGTTATGTGTACCTATTGTGTTTTTATGTTGAATGTTGTGTAGGTAGCTAGCGCGGGCGGTGATTTTTACAGTGATTACGTCACTCGGACGCATAGGGTATCCATGAATTTACGGACGGTGTCGGACAGAAACGTTTTAAATTTTATGAAAGAAAATAGCGTTTTTTTTAAATTCATTGAATTTACGTTCTATAAATGAAACCAAACCACTGATTTCAAGGACAACGGTGTTTACACTAACGCCCTGTATTTGTTTAAAAAAAGTAAAGTTTTTTTATTTTGACATAAAAATATTAGGATTAATCTCATTGAATCCATAGACTCAAATTATTGTAAAACTGAGTTCTAGGAACCAGTGGCTTCTCCCATAACATTGCACTAAATCAGAGTACATTATAAGTTATTAAACAGAACTACTTAAAACAAGAAAACAAAAAGTTAAGAGCTACTCACTAGCGTATATATGTTACGTATGTTTGCGTTGTAGTGTTGTAACCGTTTGTCATGTATATACTCTTAGGTCAGTAATGAAAATCAGTTAATATTTTTTCTCTTAATCAAGTTTTTAAGCCGTAACATTATATTTATTTTTACTTATGTTATTAATACACTTTTTTAGGGTTCCGTAGTTTAACAACAGAATAAATAATAGTACTACGTACAAAAGTACTACTCACTCCTTTGATATTGACTGCTTGCCGACGTTTTATAGCCTGCATATCTGTTATTAATTAGATAAATCGCGCACGAAAGCTAAATAAAACTTTATCGTTGCGCGCGTGTCCATATTGACTTCGCATTTCATGACATCAGGGATGTCAATAAAGAGTAAAAAATACATTTCCAAATGTTAATTGGGTTACTTAGGTGAAGTACCTATTCTGACTATGATCGACTGACCATATTTTCGCACCTATATGAGTTCTGCGATGCCCAATGCATGCAACTTGCAAAACCATTCGTCGGGAATCGCGATGCTTGGCTCGGAAGAAATACGTGTAAATAAAAATAACCCTGAAATACGATTCCTAACAGAAATGTGATCGTATTCTACTTAGTTAAAATTTAAACAAAGTTTTAATTTCATGTATTTTAGTGTTATTTATTTTTACTTAAAATATTTTAATTACAAAAGACAAGTACAGGTATATAAGTAGATACTTGGATAGTTAAGTAAATTTCAACCGAGTTTTGTAATAAAGTACTTAAGTATTACTTCTTATCGATTAAGGAGTCCGTTTGCGAAATATTTAGCTTTATATTGTTGTTTTTCATTAGATTAATGTGTCCCCCCTCTACCACCTAACTGCTGTGTTTGGAAAATGTGAAAGTATACACGATAGTAGTACATATAATGAAGTTAAAAGGAAATTTGAACGCAATATATATTTATATACTTATAAAATGCACTTGGATTAGTAAAAATTTCGTTACAACTCCATTCTTAATAGAAAATGACTTAAAACTAGGCATGTCGATCTAAAATCGATTCTTTGGAGTAAAATAATCGATTATTTAGCTCGATTCGGAGCACCGCATCGATTCACTGAATCTATACAAAAACCTCTCGAATCGGACTGATTCATCCGATTCAAGAACTAGCGATAAAATACCCAACTGGGTGGGGTAAGATACCGCAGTTTTTTAATTGTTGCTGGGGGACGCAAAAATAGCCGGTCGTACTTAGTTGATATTTTGAACGCAATACATATTTGAATAAAATAAATATTTATGAAAGCATTCAAGAATATCGAAAAGTTGTCATTTCATTTTCATTTCTAAAATTCTAATTCTAATCTTACCTGTGGTATGTTGGTCTAACTTAATCTGTGCTGTGAACAAAGACTTCATAATACATACTAGAATATAATATTATAGTTGTGAACCTGTTTGAACTGTGAGCTTGTGAATTTATTTATTATCAAAAATGTACATACTGTGAGCTGTAAGTTCTGTACTTAGAGTACTTTTTAAATACCTAGATATTGTAAATAAGTATTATATGTTGAAATTCATAGAGGTTTATAGTAAGGAAATAACCAGTATTTTGTTCGTGTAGCATTCATTTCAATTTGATAAATAGTGAGTTATTAGATTGAAACCGATTTATCGAGAAATGTACGTTGCAGTTTGCACTTTTGTTATTGTTGTTGTTTTTAGCCTAAAATATTAAATAAAAGTGATACATGGAATCACTTTGTAAAAATCGAGGGGCGTATGTGCGAACCACGGAGCTAATATAATTGCTCCATGGTGCGAACCTCTCTTAACACAAGCGTTTCAAGCTTACCAGGAGTGGTTAAAAGGAATATTAGTAATGTTAATTAATAAGATTACTAATATTTCATTTAAAAATATATTAAAGTTCAATTAAAGAAAAAGTCGTAAATTCTTGAAATTTCATGTATTAAATGTCGCGATTAATCGAAAATCGATCTTTAAATCCTCGATTCAATCGATAATCGATTCTAATATCTTCGATCAAATCAAATCGATTCAGAGATCGACGTTTTAAAGAGTGAATCGACATGCCTACTTAAAACTAACTGCATTACAACTCTCTTACTCTTTCAGAAAGAGTAATAGAATTGTATATAATATAATAATTAATTTCTTTATGTTCATGAAAATAAGTAGAAAGAGTCTTTCTACTTATTTTCATGAACATAAAGAAATTAATAATTTAATATTTTATGGACAAAACAGAACACATGTTACCTTCTAAGTGTTGCCAGATGCCTCGAACCTTTTATCTGTATTAGAAACTGCTAAAATCTGTATTAAATCTGTATGCTACTTAAACTTAAAATCTGTATAATCTAATAAACCAAAATAGAATGATTGATCATCTTCTTTTGAAAAACAAGGAATAACTACTAACGTGATAAGCTGATAAGGTTTGATTATGGTTATTAAATGATTTTTTTTATAGAATAAAGGTGACAAAGGAGCACATAGTCCACCGATGGTAAGCGGATACTGTGACCCATAGATATCTACATTTATACTTACCTTCCATCATAGTCCTCTGGCGTGACAACGTATCTGCGTTGTCACGCCAGAGGACTATGATGGAATGCCTCATTTCCAGTAAAAAAAATGGTCTCCGGATTCCTACACTCACCATACGAAACACAGCAGTATTAAGCTGGTATTTTACTTTTACGCTACTGTGAAAGCGTGGTCCTTCCCTGGTCGAGCTGACTCATTCGTGCTGCAACCATAGTATAGCTGCAGCGTGGCTCTACCACGTATAAAATATACACTACACACTAAATTTTTTATACAGCAAAATTGAAAACATTAATTTATGCAACCGACATATTAAAACTCTAAACATTTACGACAAATGAACATATAATTACTTTATTATTTTCAGTCATATATATTTTATATATACATATTTTATAATACACTTTTAATTCTGCCATACTAACTAACTACGTTGTGAAAAAATAAAATTAACCATAAAGAATAGAATCATGCAGTGAAGTGTGTAAAGTGGTATCTAGTCACTTATTTTGCTTCGTTCTGTTTTAAGTTGAATATTACGGTAATCCAATCAATAGAGTTAGAAAACTCTGTATAAAAATCTGTATCCAGTGCTAATCTGTATTACACATCGAAAATCTGTATAAATATGGGGAAATCTGTATATATGGCAACTGAACACTGCCTTCCAAATACAATGAATCAAGGACATAGTCTAAGCTACTCCTTGACTTCAAAAATTGTCTACGCACTATAATAGTGACGGAGTCTAATGCAAGTAATTATCAAGATCAAATATTATTAACCTAACGACCTATCTTACAAGTTTTAAAACTATTACCTAACCGTGCGACTTAAAATACTACAGCGACATCTATCAACAGGTTTGCAACATGTCTTGTTATTAACATAATGTAACGAAGTGTTTATTTTTGTTATCACAGTAAATTAATTCAAATTTACGAAATACTGAAATACGAAATGTAATTTTCGTCCAAATGCTTAATATGAACAGTATTTCAATCGGCATTTAAAAAATATTTTTTATTAAGCTTAAGGGGAAACATAACCTCAAATGGCTTAGCAAGATCCTCCGTTATGCCGAAAGTATTGCAGCATTAATTTTGAAATAAATATATGGTAGAGTTGAGGATTAATGTTAAGGTTTATGTTAGACGAAAACACGATTCCGTAAAATTTTCTCGATAGAAAAAAAATCCAAAGTTACCTCCAAACTGAACAATAAACCGCTGTTATTCATAAAATACTTTAAATAAGATCATGAAACTTTGCATACTAACTGAACTAACCATAAAGCAGTGCTTATGTTATTTACTTTTTTTAAAATATCATTATTTTCACTGTAAAAAGAAATTACCTAAACTATCGGCGCGTAAGCTTGGTTCCTTGGTTACTGAAAAAAAAACTGAATCTCCAAAAATTTAATTTATGAGTGATCTTTATGGATTTTTTATTAAAAAAGCGGTCTGAGTGCGACCCGAAAGGTCCACACAACTAACTTCCCAGTGGAAAGAATAAAAAGTATCATATTTTGACTTGTGTGACATTCGACCGATTTTGCTCAAAATTTAATGAGGTCTAAGATCTAAGTTACGTAATTATGCGTTAAATAAAACTGGTCCCATATCAATATCACTCCTTGTTCTCGAGATACACGAGGCGAAAATTGAATCCGAACATACATACATACATACATACGTGTGTACACACGGACATCCTCTTAAAACCATACAATTCGACTCTAAGGACCTTGAAACGTGGAGATATGTTAAAATTTCCAATTTGCAAAATCGCACCCATTACAATAACTTCCCACTGGGAAATTAATTAAATAAATGCATGAGTATAGTATACATCATAAAATTGGAAAATTAATATTGATTTTACAAATTTATAAAAAATCGATCTATTCCCGCCGCTTGGAATTTTCAGAGGGAGATGACTGATGAATGAGGGCAGGCCAAAATAAACCCTAAGCACAAAACATATAAAATATTTTTAAATGCTGATTAGCATACTGTTAATACCAAGCATTTGTTACATTTAGATAGGACAAAAATACAAATTTAATAAAGTTTTTTTTTTCACTTCGTAAATAATTGATCAAACACACTATAATTTTTAATCTCGCCAATAAGTCTATATACATATCTAAACTATCAAATTAGGTTATCAAATATTTTGTACTAATTTATAAATTAATAATTTATAAATGGTTCTTGAGAAAATCGCTTAACGCTAATCGCAAACATATAACACGATAGTTACAATCTGACAAATTTATGAAAAAATAACGTACCTTATAGTAGAATTGTACCAATGTTTGAATTGTGCTAGCTTGCTTATTTATACTCTATAGCATGGAGTATTGCTATACTAGACTCCATACTCTATTATATTATATATATTATATTATATATATTAGGTAAGAGTAAGATCTATAGATAAGATTTTTGTAAATAACGTTTCGTAAATATAGAAAATTGCGCAATCAACACTGCTGAATATTTGTAAAGTAAAAGTAGGCCTTTAAATTGCAAAAAAAACTTAATTTCGATGACAAATACATATATGTGTTTTTTACTTTTTATATTATTTGATAATAGCCTACCTACTCATAACCTGTTATAATGAGGGAGGAAGCTTACGTTCACTAGATGTCGCTAGTTGGATCTAAAGTTAACTTATTTGTCACTCAGATTGTCACCATTGAACTAAATTGTACTAGCGTAAGTACATATTACCTACTCCTACTTCAATGATTGTCACACAGTATTATCTGGCGTCATCATCATTGAAAAGTTGCGATTGATTTATAAGTTTTACAGATCAATTTCTAGTGTATGTGTATACATAAAACGATGCCTGAGTGCTGTATTCTTTAATTTTTTTACACATTTTTAACTCTTTAATTCTTCTACATAGCGGAATATCCGTAATTTGGTTTATCTATTTCTAATCCAATTAATATTAAATATCACTAATATTTTTGAAAGAAACATTAATCTCTACACTTTTCTAACATATTAACTTCCCCTGCTATGAAATATGTTAAATATTTCATTTCACCGATGTCACTCCACAGAGTACTTTGAATAATCCGAAAGTTCACTTATAAGTGGCGCTGCCCTGGTGCCTGGTGGCAGAAACAGTCGTGGAGCCCTCTCGGCTATCTCTCGGCACTGCCTACTTGTAACTACAATTTATTGAACAGAAATATTATTATTTTACATTTTATTTTTAATATATTATATTTTAATTGTGATTACAAATTGTAAAATGTATTATTAGTACATAGAGCCCTTGAACTAAATTAAATTAATGTTAGTATTTTATAATCTACCTGGCGCGTTGCAACCGCAGAAGAAATAATTGCGGAAATATCGTTTGAAGTTTGGAAGAGTAATATTATTTGATTGGGCACGATAACACACGCATTGAACTTGAATGTTGATATGTAACTTTCAAATAATAATATGTAGGTACGATACGCGCGCCACCTACAGTAATTGTACTATGCCTATAACCTTTGCGCAAATGCAAGCAATAAGTTGCCAAAGTTTTACCGTAATTTGATGAATGCCATACCGCAGCGCTAAAATACTACAAACTAATATAAATTTTTAGATACTAGACGAATTTATTTATTAATTTATTTAAAAAGGTAACAAAACAATCACTTCGCTACAATATTTTATCAATGACAAAACATGTTGTAATCGTGTCAATAGATGTCGCTGTAGTATTTTGAGTCACGCTATAAAGTGGTAGTTTTAATACTCGTAACACATTGCCATGTACGTTTCTAGGCTGCCTATAATCGTCACGCTTGGCAGGACTCCTATACGGAGTTAGTACTTTTTTTAAATCGAGAAGTAGTACGGCTACTGTCTTGATTCTTATACTTACTTAATATAAAATAAATATAAATTTGTCAATCGTATTAAGAAAAATACGCTAAGCTAATACTTATACTTCTACGTTAAGTTAGATTTTGAAATGGTCTGATATAACAGAATTATATTACGTTGTCTTGTGGTGTGTAGCCAACCAAACCAAATATTATAGATTTGGATTATTTTTGAGGAAAAAAATTAACACGTTAACCAGAGGGCGAATCGAACCCATACCACTCGGCACATTGCAGTGATATGACTTCTTTCTCAATGCACTACTGCCACCAAAAACTTTTATGAGATGATTATGATAGTAGATACAAATTATAAAAAAATACGAAAATATTTTCGAATCAAAAACTAATGTTTTCCTTTTCCATAGCGGGAATCAAACCTAAAATACTCGGTGTTCTAATGCAATGAACCACTCACCACTGTTACTAATAACAAAGATTTGTAAATATAAAAAGAAAACGATTTTTGTGCACGTATTTAATCTAATATTAATCTTTATTGATCATTGTTTAAAAAATGTCTCTATTGGGGATCGTACCTACGATACTGCCATAATATTTATTATACATGCGCGACTCTACTGTCTCCCGCGCATGCGCGAAGACAGAATAGTGCACATTTTTTGTTTGGAATAGCTTTTTATAGTACATAGTACATAATTATAACCCAATGCCTGCATTACCTTTACCTATGTAGTGGTGATTATGATTATTCATAACTTATTTCACGAAGTTTGAGCTGTAAATTAAAAAAAAAAACTGTGCATGTAATTTTTTACAGACGTTTTATCATTCTTGTTTTATTTTGTATTTTACATAAGTAGGTTAAATAAAAGTATACTAATGCAGCACCGACGGTGAAACGTTGCAAGAAAACGTGTCGTTTTTATTTTTCATACCGTACTAAAATTCTCCACAACGTCGATAAAGAAGATTCATTTCAATCCTATAACATTCATACGTTGAAAGTGGCACAAAGGTTGTGCAACGCATGCCGGACACAGCCAGTGTATAATAATATAGTATATAAATTTACATAATAAATAAATATTATATAATGATATATTATATTTAATAATATAAGGTGCGTTGGGGTAATACCGGACGATTTTCGACTAGTTAAAAGAGTCGGACAAAAACTTTATTTTCTCGACATCAGATCAGATATACGTCAGATTTCTGAAACATGGCGCAAATCGTTAATGGTTACATCTAATTTAGCTATAAGAAGCTTTTACTTTTCAAAACTCAACAGTTTCTGCTTAAAACGTGTGCGAAGACAAGGCATAATTTTTTATATGCATGATGAAGAATTGGCCATCAAGGGGAAAGACCGGACGTCGCTAAAAACCGCAAATAAAAGTGATAGGGAAAGACCGGACGGACGAAAAAAATACAAAAATTACCTTGTTTTATAAAATACTGTGCAGCACACGCACATGTACTTCTCGGAGCGACTGGCTGAAACTTGGGGTCGGGGCAGAATAAAATGGAGTCTTGTACCATATTACTAGCTTTGAAATATATAGCATAATTCACCGGGAATTTGAATTTTACGGTCTTACCCCATTACCGATCCTACCCCAATGCACTATATTTCATATATATATATATATATATATATATATATATATATATATATATATATATATATATATATAGATATAACAGGATTATATTACGTTGTCTTGTGGTGTGGGCGTGGTTGTCATTCTATTTATTATTTGTTAACCATATAGCCAACCAAACCAAATATAGATTTGGATTATTTTTGAGGAAAGAAATTAAATATAGGAGCCGTGGTAGCTCAGTGGTTAACGCTCGCTGTAAATATAACAGAACGCGAGTAACCCGGGTTCGATCCCCGCCGGCACCAATGAAATTGTTAATTGCAATTTTAAGTGCTGATTTACCACGTGCTCGGCGGTGAAGGAAAACATCGTGAGGAAACCTGCATGTCTGAGGAATAAGGAAAAAAAATATTTCGAATACATGTGAAGTTCGTCAACACTCATTTGGTCAGCGCGGCGGACACTTCCTTGCCCTAAACCCTCTCAGAAATGAGGGGAGGCCTGAGCCCAGCTGTGGGACGTATATAGGCTGTAACTTTACTTTTTACTTTTTATATATATATATATATATATATATATATATATATATATATATATATATATATATATATATATATACGTAAGGGTAATATGGTCATCCGGTTAATATGGTCACTTCCTTATAACCATCGATCACTAATCTTAGTTCTTTATTAGTGACCGTTACTTATAACATAAAAACTACAGCCTTGTTTGCATGAATCACTTTGTAATACGATAATAGCTCTTCTTCGGTCAATAAAATAATAAAGGGTCAAAAGGGCGATGCTTTATCGACGCCATTTTGACAGTTGACATTATAGTAAATATTTTAGGGGATTTTAGTATGGTGTAATGAGGTTAGTTTTCTTAAGTAGATTTTTCGAAGTGTCCCTAATTATTGCCAAAGCTTGTTCGCTATTCTTTTATTATACGATTTTGTGATTTTGTCTCTGTCCTCCTCTTAGTTTTTGTTTTATAGGGCGGCAAACTTAAGGTGACCGTATTACCCACTCGTGCCTTATAATTAGCAATCGGCGCAGGACATGATTATAGTGCCCAAGTGTATGCGCAAGCAGTCTATTCCCTCACTCTCATAGACCGATGGGACGATAAGCCGACACGACCAGAGTAAAATCGGGCGCAGGAACACAACGGCTTTATGTGATTTCCGGGGCGAGGGGTTGAGCCACCACTAACTTTCCTGACTCCGAGCAGCTACTGAGAATTTCTTAACGGAAAAACGCAATAACCAATATTTTTTGCCCGACTCGGGATTCGAACCTGGGACCTCGTGATCAGCACAGTCAACTACTACAACCAGTAAACCAACGGGGCAGTCGTTGGTCGTCTTGTATTTCCACAATTGACATTGAATAAAACTAATTTTTGGGATTTTATCTCGTTTATTTTAACTAATTTTACTTATTTTTATTTCCAGACGTTCGAATTGTTTTATATCAACCATAGTTGTGGTATTTGACGTCCCGAAGCCATAGTTAGCCTGGGCTACTTTCAGCTTATAAATATTAGTTTTTGGTCTGATCTATGCAGAACCAGCTTATATTATATTGAAGTTGAAGCCGTCTAACCGTCTTCTCTATTGAAATTTGGAGGTTTTTTTTATTAGTGTCGCGAATCATCTTCGGTTCCTTACCAAGTTATACTTTTGCAAGGATTTGTGGTCTATAAAATCTGATGTAATGGCTGGAACGATCTTGATCATGTTAACAGTCTGCAGACTTCCCGGAGCGTTAGTGTTTCAAGTCAGCTATACGTTCTTTCCACGAAAGACATCCACCAAGGAAAGACCACATTCACAAACTTGCTTATACGCTCCTGCGTCTTGTGGATATTACATTTGACGGATGGTAAAACTTTACTAATCTTCTCCGGCGGCTTCGAGGTGTAGCCAATCTTGTCTGGGACTCTTCTGACATATAGTAGTGCAACAGGCAAAACTTGACTGTGTCCGGCTTCACTTGGTCATTGTGATACAGGCGCAGGACCCGAAGCTTTTTGTGGTGCCATAGATACTTTTTTGACCTGTTGAATCTCGGTAGCTAGGTGTTTTCTGTCACATATCCCTTGTGCTCTCTGAAACAAAGATTGTCCCTCGATAATCAACTATGATTGGTGGTGTTGACATTCACAGTATGACCAATGGTGTTCCGTTCAGGATTTCGGATGACTAAAACATCTAGGAAAGCCAAAAAATTAATTTCCTCTTCCTCCAATTCACGGAGGATTTTAAGTAGAAAGTCCTTTTGATTTACAGCAGCAATAGGTCCGGTGAATCCAAGATGATCCTCCCCTTTATGGCCATGCGCAATAAATAGCAGGTTGAGTAGTATGCAGGACGCGCAATAAAAATTCAAATTGACCAATCGAGAATATTTCTGTATCAACATTAATTTCGGTTGTAATTCCAGACTAGAAATCAGAATTCAGTAAACATCACATATCTCTTTGGCCACCACAAAAAGTGATGAAACATAAAAAATTAAGATTTCCCATCATTACTAGAGAATTAACCTTTGCCGTTCTTTTTTGTTTTTTATTTTCAGAAAAATTTAAGTATTCAAAATTATAGTATCTCAGTCCAATTACGCGCCATTAAATCGGTTCAAAAATGTCACCTATGTACAAAAGCTTCCGCGGTAACCTATTTAGCTGGAAACCTCTTTGGATCTACAGATATTTTCCTCACAAAAACTAAAGACCTCGGCTGTATCAAATTGTACCCATAATCGTAAACGTTTCGTTTTCCACTACACGGAACGAGGACGATTCGGAAACAAAAAATTGTTATAATGGTGATGGTGTAAAAAATTGTAGCATTATATCTGACTACGTGGCATCACATAAAAATTTAAAATTACATACAAAAAAATGTATGTCTATTCTTTATTTTTCCTACTTATTTATTACTAGCTTTTAACCCGCGGCTTCGCTCGCGTGTGCTTCAATTAAGAAACATTATTTAATACGACTCCATGCCAAAATTAGAAAATTGGATCACTTGTAAAGTCATCTCGGTATCTGTGTCTATATTAGATGTACATGATAAAGTTTTGGCAATATAATATGCTACAGAAATCTATTAGTGAGTTTATCAGAATTGCATTAGGTAATAGTTTAGTTAATTTACGACGGGCTGTTTTCCGCAACTCCACATCGTATCTCGTAACATCATACCTAATAATTAATACAGAACATATTTTTTAGCAATATCTTTTTATTTCGGGGATATCTTGTCATGTGTCTTTATGAAAGTTAAATTACCCTATTATCAGAAATGCGTTATTTACATTTACTCATATTTAAAGTTGATGTAGTTTTACACATTGTTTTTGTACATTTTCTTTTGGCGAAATAATGTTGAATTTAATGTTTTCATTATAACACTACATAGTGTTTATTTGTTATATTTCACCAATGGTCCCATTGAATATTGATTGCCACCATAAAATAGATGCCGGTATATTTTTATGTTCGAGTGGACATCAACATGTGAGTGTAACTATATTCAAGAACGAGAGTAGAAATATACAGAAGATGGGTAGCAACGCCTTTCTGATTACAGCTCAAAATAATAAGAATCTATGGGGGAATCGAAATCATGAAAGGGAGTAGAAATGTATTAGCAATGTAGAGGAGACGGAAAACAAACCTTGTCCCGCGGTTATCGTAATAGGCGACAGAGGGAAACTAAAATTGCAGCATCTTCCTAATAACTCCCAAGCGTGGCTACTGCAGATATCCGGAATATTTGACAAACAATGGAAGCAGCCTATGACCAGCAGTAGACAGCCCTATTAAGGGGAAATATAATCTCAAATGGCTTAGCAAGATCCTTCGTTATGCCGAAAATATTGCAGCATTAATTTTGAAATAAATATATGGTAAAGTTGAGGATTAATGTTCAGTATTATGTTAGACGAAAACACGATTTCGTAAAATTTTCTCGATAGAAAAAAAAAATCCAAAGTTACCTCCAAAATAAACAATAAACCGCTGTTATTCATAAAATACTTTAAATAAGATCATGAAACTTTGCATACTAACTGAACTAACTATAAAGCAGTGGTTATGTTATTTACTTTTTTTTTAAATACCATTATTTTCACGTTAAAAAGAAATTACCTAAACTATCGGCCTTTTGAAGCGTGATTCCTGTCCTGCCGCACGGTCATTTCCACAGAGTACCTTTTAAACTGAAACTGGTCACTTCGCTTCGGCCTTTGAACGGGGAGGTTGTGTCGCTTACGATCAGAATATACATTACGCAACAGGACGACGTAAAAATAAAATGGGAAATAATCGTAATAAAAATGAGAAGCGACTGGCTTGGCGTTAAGAAACAGGCATAAATATGATAAACCTAATGAAATAAGTGTTTTTTTGTATTACAACATCTAACAGCATACGACGCGCGGGCAAGTGGGGACGAAATTAGAATTTGAGCTGACTTACTCTATCCCCTTAAAAGTAAAAAAGTAGCAGCCTACAAACCCGCATCCCACTGCTGCGTGTGCGTAGTAGTGGGATGTAGGTACGAGATTACGAGACAATAAATAGTTGACTCCAACGGGGCATAACGAACTTCACATATACCTAAAAGTAATTTCCGATTTTTTTAACTTCTCAGATATGCAGGTTTCCTCGCGATATTTTTCTTTGCCACCGAGAGTTGATTGGAGGAGGGTTCGTTGGGGGTTTCAAGATCTTTAAGTTAAATAAAATAAAATGTGTTATTTGCTTTCATTGACATTTGTAGTACTTTTTGCAAGATCCCGTTCATTTACTCATATCAGCTATGAAACCGGGACTGTCACAAAAATGTTAATGTCTGAAAATATGGAGGCTATCTTAATATACGACAATCTGTTTTATAAGTCTCATTAAAAGTAAAAAAATAAAGAAGCAGCTTACATACGTCTTACTACTGAGTACTGGGCTGCTAATTAACCGTGTGCATAATGGCTTTTCACATGCTCACTAATTATTTTTAAAACTACTCAGACATCAAGATTTCGCCGCGAAGTTAATGGGTGCGTTTGGCAGAAAAAAGCGTTGCTAGCGCTTATAAGCGCTAAAATAGTTTTCGGCCAGGACACGATTGCTACTTCAGTAGCGCTGACACAATCCGCCATTTTGCTTATTTAATTTGTTTGTTTTGAAGTAGAGTTTATAAGTTGTTTTGTGCAATATTAGTTTTAAGTAATATAATGACATGAATAAATATATACATGCTATTAAAAACTCATGATTGGTAAGTTTTTAATATGAATACTTTACAAACATATATTTAAATTAGGTTAGATTCCCCGCTTAAAACTAACATCGTGTCCTGGAGGAAAATAGCTACTTACGATTTGACAGCGCTTACCGCTTACGAACGCCATTTTGCTTACAAGCGCTTGCTAGCGCTTTTTTCTGCCAAACGCACCCATTCTTTACCACTTCACTGAGTGATTTGTCGTAATTGTAATAATTAATCATCCCAACAAGGACGATCGGTCTGGATATTTTAAGTTTGACAATTTTTGATGCTGCAGGAATAAGTGTATTCAATAGAATTCTCTTTAATTTGATCAGATACTTGTTATAATTTTTTAGCAGTAAGTAGATGGCGCTATTGTGAGATTTAAACTATGGAAACCAAAACTGTACCCTTTAGTACTCAGCGACAATAATTTGAGGTGCGAATGGTGTGGCCCAATCACACAACAAAGCCGCTAACATTTATATGAAACATTAATTAGGCATAAAATGATGTAGATTCTATTAAATTTTTGCTTCTGTCAAGGCATATTAGCGCTGCTTGCGGTGTGTAATGAAATTATTTTACGATATAACAATATTATGAAGAAATAGCAATGTTGTGTTTAGTTGTTAATATCGCCAAACGATCTTTATTCATTAATTTGGTCAAACTATACAAACATAATATAACTATATAACGATATAGTCAACAAACAGTGTTAAATTTAATGAAATCCCTAAACACAATTTTACTCAATCACGGACTACTTTATGATATTATTCATTAGATACGAAGATCTGGCCAATACAAATATAAAGATATCTTTATTTAAACCATAATTGTCGAGTTTTGCAATAATTGCAGTTTTTATCAGATTATTTTTAGATTAAAAATTAATAAGTACTAAAACTTTTTTATGTATTTTTATTTATAAATAATATTAATTATTTAAAATCACATATATAATTTAAAATAGAAATTAACATCTAAAGAAAGGAAAATACTTAAGCTTCCTTTTTTGAAGTTCCGTAATCGGCTAAAAAGTAGCCTATAAGTTGCCCCCGATCCCTAATTACCTACACGCAAAATTTCAGGGAAATCTGTCATGTAGTTTTTGCATACAGACTGACAAAAACTATAAAAATCATTAATTTGGCTTTAGTGCCCTTTATTTAGTCCCCTAGACTTGGTTTTTACAGACAATATTAGAATTACAGACACGACTTTTCTACAGAATTATTATATGTATAGATTATTAAAGAAAATATAGATTCTTTGTCACAATAGCGAATTAAGTAGAATGATCTTTATCAGTAAAAAAACTGGTTGTCTGTAAAGTCGGTTTACGGACGATAGTTTAACGTGACAACGTCATAACAAAACATTGATGAAATGATTGCATACTTTTATGAATAAAATTGAATTATTTTTATTGAATTTTCACTATTTTATATGGTTACAAAGGAGTGAAATGAAATCTACATTGGCTCCGATTGTGCATTTCGCTCGTTCGTGCCGCGCTCTCGCTACGATCGTGCTCGGTTTGGCTGGAGCGAATGCAGTCGGCGTTCGTCGATTTATTAGACGTTGTCAAGTCAAAAAAAAATTTCGGTATCTGTCACTGTCATTTTGCTGCTATTCGATATTGGTATTGCGATGCGCGGTAGGTACAGTAGTTAGTTATTTAGAAATTGCCACAAAGTTAGTTAGTTTACTAAAATGGAAATGAGCGTAATACAATAAATCTATGGTTACACGGGTAGTCTGTGCCCAGTAATAATACAGACGCTACCGGTACCTATACTAAAAATTATGTAAAGAGCAACTATAGTCCGAAATTTCTAATTCCATGGACGGTCGCTAGCTAGTATTAGCAGCAATTACACTTTACACAATTTTGATATCCATTCAGTTCAGAGAGAGTTATAGATAATATTAAATTATAGGCTTCAGATTATAGATATTTAAAAAAAGACTTTTAGATCGCTAGGTGTAAAGAAGCCTCGGTCGGCAATTCGCCACACAAGGTTAATTATTTTTTTTTCTTGTAGCCTAACTTTTGATAAGTTTTGATGACACATAATAACATCGAAATACTCATCAGTCGAGTATTTTGAAACGGGGCCTTCTTTGCTACTTTTTATTAATCGATTGATAACATTAAAGTAATAAAAACATTTATAGGTATTGTAGTTAGCCTGCGTTACAAGAGATAGTTAATTCCGGTTATTACTCTTTTAAAAGCGTTTAAAAATTTCATTTATTTTATTCCTGAATCCTTTAATTTACTTACAAGAAAAGCTTGTTACTTCACATTTGGAATTAATACTTTTTACGTGTGCAATATTTAATTTTCCTTATTTTCGTACTTGTTGCATTATTCTTGGCCTTGTCGTTTAAACCGTAGTGAAAGTAGAATACGTACGTGTAATTACTCTAAGAGTGAAACATATTATATTATCATATATGGTAATCCATCAAATAATGTCATCATATCAAGAGCAATTTCTTATTTGCTCTAGTATAATATAAATATTAAGGGCTGACTTTTCAATCGGATAAAAGTTGATTAAAAACATAAAATTTATAATTATTGTACGAATAATTTTATACGTGGTAGAGCCATGCTGCAGTTATATTAGTAGTATAGTTGTAGCACGAATGGATCGGCTCGACCGGGGAAGGACCACGCTCTCACAGAATACCAGCGTGAAATAGTAGCTTAATGCTGCTGTATTTCGTATGGTGAGTGTAGAGAACCGGTGACCCTTTTTACTGGAAACGAGGCATTCCATCTTAGTCCTCACGGGTGACAACGCATCTGCATTTTGATTCGTAATCGAGGATAGATGTAGATGACTATGGGCCACAGCAACCACTTACCATCAGGTGGACTGTGTGCTCGTTTGTCACCCTATCCTATAAAAAAAAAAAGAATAAAATAGTACAATTGTTTATTTTCAGGTTAATAACCTAAAAATTAACAATTTTCAGGTTATTAATAGGTTAACTATTTTTTAGGTTATTATACTAATTTTATTTGATGGATAACTTTCATCTTATAACTGAAAAATCGGTCCTCAGAAGGTAATTTTAACTTTAATTTGATTTTAACAAGTGTAGCAGTAGTATAGTAGCTAAGTAGTATACGGAGGATATATTCAAATCCGTGGAATTTTATGCCGTGATGAAGAATGATGAAGCGAGATAAGGTATGACAATATTACAACATAAATTTAATACATGAATAAAACGACATTCCATTAAAATAAAACAAATCAAAGCACGTGTCAGAGTAAATCTGAATTAATGAAATCAAACTGAGCTTGATCTTGATATTCAAGATATTAAAAGCCCATATCTCGAGCATTAATTTACTCACAGGAGCGCCTAATGATTCGTAATTACGTCCGACGTAATGGACGCCGGTGATGGCGGGATGGTCCGCCCCAAGGCTCGCAACCTCCATTTTGAGTTCTTTTTTTTAGAACGCAGTACAGTTGACTCAGACTATGCTCTCAGTTCGATCAAGCTCTCACTAGTGAATTATTTTATATTGAATACTCAAAGAATAAGTATTTGTTTTATTAAAAACACAATGTTTTAAAATTAATCTCCCGTTAAGAGCTTTAATCTATAATAGTTTTTTTAAGTAACTCTTTATAAAGGAAAGTTTTTATTGAAGGAATAACACCTATCTGAAAAAAACTTTAAAAATTTAAATAGGTAGATAGGTGTAAGCATATGTAACCTTTTTTCTAACGCCGCGCGAAGGTTTTTACACGTGGTAGAGCCACGCTCCAACTATATTAAGGTTGTAGCCTTTGATTATATACTTGTCAAAGGTTGTATAACATGAATGGGTCGCCTTAAACAGGTAGGCACTAGGCAGCATAAGGTTAGAGAGTGTAGAGAAACGGAGATCCTTTTTACTCAAAACGTCTGCAGTTTGATTCTTCTTAATTGGGGATAAAAATGAAGATTGTCTATAAATCACAGCATTCATTTACCATTAGCCGGATTTTGCTCGTTTATTAGGGGAGTTGGGGGAATTGGGAGTCACTTAAGGAAAACTCGTTATCATAATCACTAATAATCAGTCTTATAATTTGTTCACTTTTATTTATCTTTAAAAACTATTTAGGTATCGAGTTACTTAAGTATGTTTAGTTATAATTACCATAAACGTAATTATAATTAAAAAACCAAAAAGTTGTTTTGCCTCCAATTACCCACATGTAAGGGGAATGAAAGTCAGTCTATGGGGGATAAGAGTCAAAATTATAAATAAAAAAGTAACAAAGCTCTTTAAACAAACAAGAATTAACAAAATTAAAAGTTAGAAATGATTACCCAATGGAATCATAACAAAGAATAGAATGTAAATCGAGTTAAATGCAAAAATCACAGCGATAGCGACTTGGATCATCACATTCTGTACATGCCTCATGGGCCCATCCAGGACAGAGACGCAACGGTATCAGATTTCTCTCGGTTTTCCCTCTTCGAGGCATATCGTGCACACAGACTGATCACGCTCTTTCTGAGTGTTTTTCTGGATGTTTAGCGGGATTTAAATATTTTCTACTCGTAAGTCACTACCACTCTCATCATACGGAATCCGTTCATCAGCCGAAATAATACTTAAATAAGTTCTTTTTTACTTCTTTTATCTTCTTAATGACTTTGCCTCTTGTATGCTTTTCTTTTTTCTTTCGTTTCTTAGCTTTTTCTTTAAAAACTGTTATCAAAGGTGTGGCAGTAAGAATTCCTGATTGTCGTGTTCTTTTTCCTTTGCATTTACCTTTTCCAATGCAAGGCAGAGGTGTTAGTTGTGAAAGTTTGCTAGCTAGAGGTTCACTGTAGGATTCATTGTTCTCTTGATTTATACTATCATTTGGTTTATAATTTGTAATATCATCACTTGTGGAAGGTTGGGGTCCTATAACGACTAACTGCTTGTTGATGCTGTTGCTTCTGAAATGTTAGTTGAATGTTTATCTGAAACTTCATTAACTCTTAAGTCTGTTATGGTGGCAGAAATATTTTCAACACAGAGAACATCAGAGGATTTAGTCACATCGGTTTTATTAAATCCTGTAATTCTCTACAGCTTCAGCTTTTCGAATGCTTATTCGTGGATTTCTCTTAAGAAATCCTTAGATCCAGTCCCTGCCAGCCATTCTTGCATCTCTATTAAAATTATGAGATAGCATTAAATTTTCAGCACATTGAAATGTTATTTTTCTTAGTTGATTTGCCGTTAAACCATGAAACATATTACTTAATTGTGTTTTACAATTAAGTAATATGTTCTGTAAGTATATTTTATTGCTCTTCGTTAAAAACGGCATACCTTCCTAATTTTGGAAGTTTAAATTCATATTTCTTTATCCCTCTTTGTAATGTGCTGAAACGAATACCATTTTTCTCGGCAACTTTGTGCATTGACACGCCTTGTCTAATGCGTACAGCAGCTGCCTGCAAGTCGCTTACAGTCCAACCCGCTTTAGAGGTCTTTCTAGTCCAGTTCCTTGGCATCTGAAATTAACAAAAATGTTTTATCGTAATGAAAAACGATGCGGGGAATGAGGGTCAACTAACTCTCATTACCCCAATGACGGTTTGTTTGCTAGATTTGAATTATTAAATAAAAACACCAGAAAATATAATAAATTGCATTAATAAACATAAGTTTAGTCCCAGTACTACACTTTAAGATTATTTTATACGCAAAAGTAACAAATATAGATACTCACGTTTTCAATCGAATTTTCTAAAATTTTACAACGGTTCCTCCTCAGTGACACATGTGTCGCTACCGGTGACGCGAGCGTGACTGGCGGGCCGGCATATTGGCCAGTAAAAGAGGGGTGCGGAGCTACATCCCATGCGACAGAGCTATATTCTGTAAATCTTTAGTTTCAATTAATTTTGAACTGACCCGCATTGCCCACTGACTACCATTCCCCCTGGCTCCCCTACTCCCATTCTATAAAAAAATCTCGGATCCCTAATCGGAATCCCCAGATGTTAACGAACTTCGTATTTAATTAGATATATATTTCCGTGTCCCACTCTAATAACTTGGTGCTTGTTGTAGATTATAACAAAGAATTGTTAAACTCATTTCAGCCTACAGGTCTTGTAAGAGTTGAATAAGTTAGAAAATAGAGAACCTTCGATCGAAACGAAACATTGCGTATTTTAGCTACGAATCCGTCTGTCATGTCATGTCATCATGGCAAATATTTACAACTGAAAAACGATCAAGACTTCTGAGTCTTTTTATGTTAGAAGGATATATTTCTCGAAATACTTAGACAAGAACGTGTACAAAAAACATAAGCAGAGACGTGAGAGACCCCCAATGACCATGGGTACAGCAAATTACTCAAAACATCAGGAATTAAAAATAATTAAACAAAATAAAATCTATACCTAATACAAAGTAGTAAGTATAGGTACTTAAATCTTTTAAAATGTGTAAAATTCTGTTTGACAGGCATCCGCTAAAATCTGTCACTATTAAAAATGAGATTCCATTGTCGCCAAAGTTTGTTACCAAAATTTGCTAGTAATACTGTCTCAACTCATAAACAGTGATTTAAAAATATAATTTAGGTTAAGTATTGTTGAAAATATTTTTGCCATCAAACAGTTGCCTGTTTCACAAAACAACAATCTATCCTGAGATGAATGTTCACTTAGGAAAATAAATAGGGTTTTCAGGTAAAGTTCTTACTTAATTTAAATTTAACACTTCTCTCTTAACTTTGAATACCATCGAAATACAATCAACAGAGTTAAGCTCAGTAGTAAATAATGCCTAATCCGTAAATTAAAAAAAAAAACTCCGCTAAGACGAATGCGGAGCGAATAAAACGCGCTCCCCCTTCCCCCCACACCTCAACCATTACTCCATTTGCGCCTTTATAATGCGTCCAGCGCGGTCGCCGATAATTTTGATGTTTTTTGTAGGTTCAACTTGATTATGTCGCGGCTGATTGCGGCTAGAGTTGCCAAATGGTCGGGATTTGTCTGGATTCTCCCGACATTTTAAATCTCTAGACTCCCGACAAGACCCAAAATCTCCATACAAACACCTTCTCTTCATATCACAGCTGCCTTTAATTTAATACACGCTGAGTTAGTAACTTGACTAAACTTTAAAGGTAATTGTTTAAATTTACTAATTAGAATACCACTTAAAGATCCAATTTGGTGGAGTCGGTAAAGTCCAATATCAAATACAAGTGACAACCTAAAAATTAAGTGTACTCGTACTTAAATTAGAAGTTCTTTTTTGTAGTCTATTCATTTAAAAAATAAACTTTTTATTTTACATTTTTATTTTTAATATTTATTTTTCCCGGCAACCCCAAAAATCCGACATTTTCAAATTTTGTCCAGATATTTTGCTCTTCTAACCTGGAATACCTATTGTGTCCGATACGTACGTCTACAGATCTGTTCCACGTGAACTAACGTGAAACACGGAAATTGTATCCGTTATTAGTTACCTTTACGCATTGATTTATATAACACTAGATCAGTAATAACCGCGCCAAAGCGTTGCCACTGCACATATGGCCACAGCCATATGCCTAGCTAACGTGAGTTCATTGTTCAATGTGAGGCCGACAGAGTTGAACCGCGACAAAAATGGGTAAATGCGTAGTGAAAGAATGCTATTCAAGGTCACAAAAACGTAAAAAATCAAGCGGAATCACTTTCAACACATAATTTTTAGTTCTTGTTTTCATATAAACGTAAAAAACCTCAAATAATTAAATAAAATTATCGAATATTGCCGTTTAGGTTCAATGTTGCCACTTTTCCGCATTTGTGATTATCCTACATTAATGGGAGACTATATAATTAATGGAGTAAGTTAATTTGTTATCTCTGATTTTAAATATTTTGGAAATTATAATAAAAACTACGTTTTAACTTTCATACAAAATAATTAATTATTCTTATTTTAGTTTATTCATGAATTATCTATTAAATATATTTTATTACCCATTTTGTATTAATAATTTTATATTATTTATAATTCATATAAATTTTATATTAATTATATTTTATTAGATACTTATTTTATATTGTTTGATTTATTAGTACCATAAAATTACGTTTTATTTCATCATTATGTTTACTTCCATTCATCTGATAAACTTTGTATCCCTTTTTTTCTAAGGGGACGTAATAAAGATTTTAAAATAAAATATGCTTTTTTTAATATAAAAACAATTAACTGCAGCTTAAAAAACCTCATTTTTATTGCGTATATTAGGTAAAATTTCATATAGTAAGCCACACCAACCCGCCATTGCATGTTTGTGTGTCTATCTTTATCTAATCTTACGACGACGATATTGTTTTCGCAACTTGTGGAAGTGAGATAGATATATGTTTACTTAAAATTGTTATTAGTTTCAAAGCTACGTCGTCGCGTTTGGATAGTGGTTACACTTTTTTCGACGCGCGGTAATGTGATTTGCTCCTCTAGTGTTGTATAACTCAATGCCTTTACGTCGCACGTTTGTCTTGATCTTAGCGTCGTGTCTTGATATTCTTTCAGATTTTAATTAATGTATTGAGTGCCATTCCACCCAGGATTGTATTTTTTTAATTTTTATAAGGCAGTGCTTGAGTTTTTTTTTTAAGAATAAGGGTGACAAACGAGCACACAGTCCACCTGGTGGTAAGTGGATGATGTGACATCTACATTCATCCTCGATTAAGAATCAAAACGTATGCGTTAGAGCCCAACGGATTAGTAAGCTGAAGTGGCAATGGGCTGGCCATACAGTTCGAAGAACCGACAAATGATGGGGAAGAAAGGTTCTCGAGGAGCTCGTGCGGCAGGGTAGTGTAGCGCGACCCCCCACTAGATGGAGTCAGATGGTGAGATATGCAGGAAGTCGATGGATGCAGTGGCTCAGGACCGTGCTTTGTGGCATCACTTGGGGGGGGGGGGGGTTTGGAGGGCCTCCTACCGATCATAAATCATTTATTTGCCTGATTTATAGTGGGTACACCAGATGTGTTAAATTAAGTAATAGCACAAGACATATTACACCCTCATTACGGGCATGCAAAATTATAGTTAATTTACAACAATTATTTAAATAAAATTACAATTTATAAGAACTATTTGAATTACAATTTTTACAATCTTTTAAAATTCAAATATTTGAATTACAATGGTTACAATTATTCAAATTATTGAATTATTATAATATACTAAGTCATAGGAAATAAAAGGAAGAGCCGGTATCTCAGTGGGCAACAAATCGGCATGTGCATTTATTCAAAAAATCTTTAATAGTGTAGAAACTCTCCTAAGACGGAACTCTACTAAGAAAGAGACCCTACTAAGAACTCTATCACTAGAAACTCTACTAAGCCTAGATGGAGTGACGGTATGGCAGAGGAATTTCTTTGGAGGAAGCCTATGTTCAGCGGTGGACTTGTAAGGGGTTGTAATGATGATGATGATGATGATGTGTGAGTTCGTATTAGGACCGCTATAACGACTTAAAGTAGGACGATGGTAACTGAAAGACCTATTTTCCAATCAGACTTATAGGCAATAGTATTAAATAAAGTAGTAATAAAGTAAAAATTCAATAAAATAAAAAGTCTTCTATTTTTCTATCACTGTCCTAAGCTATCGCGAGATAGTTGATAGGGTGAAGGGGTGAGGGGGGGGACACATGACTCTAATAAAAATACTAATTTAATGCTAAATATTTCGCAAACGGATCTCTGAATTGAAAAAATGTTCATACCCGCAATATTTTTGAAAGACCTATCCAACGACACCCCACACAATGGTATAGAAGGGTAAAAAGAACATCCTCCTTATACCGAAAATAAATATGTTTTCCATAATTTTATTTCACAATTTTGTTGGCATGATTAATATTTATAACTATGCCAAATTACAAATTTGTAGCACCTAGGGTCTCAGAGTAAAACCGCGGACGAGCGGACGGACATGGCGAAACTATATTAAGGGTTTCTTGCTGTTTAACTCCAGAACCTTATAAAAAAGATGGTAATAAGAGAGTCGCGGTTTCTGATCAGACAATTTCTAGACAGTTATCTCGTTTGTCATTTTAATATTAAAATAATAGTGCCTAAATAGCTGTTTAGTTATAAAGTGATCTCGCAAGTACTTTTTCTCTGGATACCGAAATATCTTTGTAAGACTTTTATAACCGATTTTCACTTTAGAACCTTATAAATAAAAACTAGTTTAAACACGAGTACAAGAGAGAGATACTCGTATGACTCGTACCTTGCTATTTAGTCAGATATCGATGGACAGAAACTCACCAAGATGATTCCGTCGATAAAAAATGTGCTGACCTCACTAACTCTAACCGTGGTTTTATGGAGTATGAGACGCTCTGGAATGGACGTCAGAAAATTTAAGTGTTCATTAGGATTTTAACTTTTTATAACTTTATGCATTACTAATATGAATCTGGTAATACCAGTAAATTAGTGCTTGTTTATCGATTTTTCAATTGGATAAAAAATTCGACTTTAAGGTTTAAAAATATGAATACAACACACAAAACAAACAATAAAAAAGGTAAAGTATATTTATTAGTTGAACTTGGACCTAGAGGTCAATCTTCACAACAAAATAAATAATGACGTCACGTACAAGAGGAGATAGAGGCCTGTGTTCAACAGTAGATTTGTGAAGGGCTATACTGATGATGATGATGATGAAGTATAATTAAAATGCAAGAATTCTACAGCTACATAGGTATAGATAGTACACACAATTCATATTATATTTAAATATCTAGGATCCTATTTCTCCATCTGCTGTCGAACCCTTTATTACGAGGATTGTGATATAAAAAAAATTTCTATTTAGTATGTACTTCTGATTGATAGACTTAAATTTTGTATCTTTTTCATCGAACTATGAGAGTGAGGAAATAGAGAATGCACCTGTGCTTGGGCTATGCTCATATCCTCGTGTACTATATCTTGGCTTTTGCAGATGGCCGTAGTCTCCGTTGAGGCTACTACCGAATTCCGTCTGGAGGACATAATTAAATATATTCATTTGTTTATACCTATAAAAACATAGGCCAATCCAGTACGCAGCCTAGTCTTTGATGAGATACTACATCAAAAGAAAAAAACGGGTATTCATTAGACGTCATTGAAAGCTCATTCCCATTTTTTTCGAAGCTATCGGCTTTTTTAGTTTTGTTTTAAAACCTCGTAATTAATCCTGTCCAGGTATTATCTGTGGTATTGCGAGTGCGCCCATTATGGACGCGCCATTGAACTTCATTGTATTGAGTTAATTAATTTTATTTCATTAGGTACTTGACTAGAGGTCTAATGAATAGGATTAAGATGATTTTATTCCTTATGTATAAGTTTGAATTATGTGCCATCGCTGATATTTAAAAATACCTTTTATATTTATTTTATTCTGCATTTTGAACTTGCATGATGTTCAGAATAGAACAAGGGAGATAAAATAAAGATAAAATTACAGTAGGTACAATTCGGTTGCGAGCCCGTTAAGATATTTATTTACTTTTGGACTAGTCGTAATGAACGTACAATATTTTATACTTGAATTGAAGCAAAAGCATAGACTATTTTATGCAATTATTATAAACTAATTATCTATAGATTGACTCGTGCAAATAATATTTTCGCTTGTGCAAGTAAAAATTGGGATTATCGTTTATTTAAAATAACTTTTTGGTAAGTATCAAAATTCTTTACAATATATTGATATGTCACAGTGCGAAGTTTTTGAAAGATTTTGACGAATGCTTAACCTAGTAGACGTACGACGAATGACAAGAATCAAGAATGAATCGAAGAATATTATATAAATAACTACGTTTATATGAACACAATAACTTGAAGTTTGCATCACGATCAGGTCGCTTGTTTCATATTTTCTACTATAAGTTTATATAGGTACGCAAACATTTATTACACAAGATCATACGATATTTTCGTATCAAAATCCAGTTATAAACATAAAATCGATGAAAATCAATTCGTTTATAGTTATGTTCCTGATACGCGAATTATGTATTACTTTTCAATTTGCAGTTACTTTTATGATATTGTGTACTGCTAATAATTAGAGATGGGCCGAATATTCGTTTTATATCCGATATTCGGCGTATTCGGCAGGTTTACTGCATATTCGTATTCGGCCGAATATTCGGCTAAATGACCGAATATTCGTTAAAGTGGTACTCAAAATATCCACTATATGGAAATGTACGAATTGAGTAATGCCATGTCTTTCATCATTTTACTGTTAAAAGTATATTTATTTATGGGTTAAATCTACTTGTATAACGATATGTTTTTGAGGCACTGTAGATTTATTTAAAACTATAGCAAATGGAAAGCTTGATAAAATTTTGTTTGGAATCAAACAAAGAAACATTACATTACAGTCGTCAGTTTCTCTAAAATTGGTCCAAATAGTAGATCTCCTGCCACACATTTTCATCACATACTTATTAATTTTCACAGTACTCTATTATCTATCTAGTATCTCAATACTGGATGATGCAATAACACGTCAGGTGTGGCGGGGGAGCAAGGGGAAGGCTCTGGCGGTAATCCCGCGCGCTTTACGGTAACAAGTTTCGAAATAAATTGGCTAGGAACCTCGGTAATCCTGCCAAATAATGGTCGGCCGAATATTCGGTTCGGTAAAAATTTTACCGAACGTTCGGCCGAATATTCGTATTCGGTGAAATCCTTATTCGGCCCATCGCTAGTAATAATAATGCTCGTTGAAAAGGAACCAAACAAACGTTAACTAAGAAACAGAAGGGAGGAATCGAGGCTTCTCTCGATTCGGCTTCCTATAGTCCCTACGTTGGGTTCGGGAACAACGTATGTGATCTCCGCAACGGAGTAACACACAAGGGCGATAACCTCTTCCTTTTCAGAAAATAGGTTCAGGCGGGGATTACGGGTCTTCCGAAGTCGTCCCGGTCCCAACGCCTTAATTCTTCAATGTGGACTGTATTATTTTGAGGGAAGAATTCCTTGGGAATAAAACAGCAATTATCTTCAAACCGTTCCGTGAGAGAGTAATTACTTTTCCCTATCACTTCCCTACACTTTTTCTTTCTTCTTCTTATTGACTGCTGGTCTTGCACTTTTCCCGAAGTTTCTCCGAACTTCCCCGAACTTCCCCGAAGGATTCCCGAACTTTCCCGAAGGATTCCCGAACGAATTGCAAGTTTTTTTTTTGCGCCCGAAGCAAATATGAGCAACCCTCCGGAAAGCGGGGGAGGGAGGCGGTGAATGCTCATAGCATACCACGCAGCCGGCTGCGTGGTTATGTGGAGACTTTTACCCACTAAACACCGCCTTTTAGGAATTGGCTTAACGATCTGCCTAGAGATCTCTAAGCCGTATACGAACGCGACCCTCCTTGGCAGAAAGGAGGGCGCAAGCGGTGAAAAGCCGCTTAGAAGGGTGCCTTACTGAGGCAGATTAAGGGATGTGTTATGTAGGCTCGGCCTGAGCCGCCAGGAGGCAGTTCAGGTCAGCCGAAAGCTGACCGTACCAGAACGTAGAGCGCGCTCTAACTGTAGAGCGGGCTCTACGTTCTGGTAGGGCCCTTTCTGGCACTCTACCCACTTCTTTGGTCGACTCCCGAGTAATCTGCGCCTTTAAGGCTACTGGTGCTGATGGTGTCGGGATAGAGGTAACAGCCTGAGGAGGCTGCGGCTTTTTCCTGCTCCTCTCCCGCCTCCTCTTCTTAGAGGGTTGCCGTTCTGTGGCAGGGTTGGCGGGAGGCTGTAGAGTCACCCCGGTGGTTGCCCTTATCTCAGTAGGTTCCACCGTTTCTTTAGGTGTTACGGGTGGGGGGGGGGGGCTGATTGCCTGCCCTTCCCAGTGATGGTAACCCGTCTTGCTGGATGGTAACAGCTTTCGGGCGACTCTGGGGGATCCTTTTAGGGTCCTCCGGGAGTAGCCCCGGTAAGGTAATCCCCTGCCTCCTAGGTTTCCTCCTCAGGACTGGGCAGCGGCGGTCGTTTGCCGTGTGGTTCTTTCCACAGTTGGCACATTTGGGTTCCTCTTCCCTACCCCTAGGGCATAGGCTCGCAATGTGCTCCCTGGCACAGCGCACACATCTCACTGGCCTGAAGCAGTTTGCGGATGCATGTCCAAAGGCCTGGCAGCGGTGGCATTGTGCCGGCCCTGCTTTCCTTTGCCAGGCCTCGATGACAACCCCTCTCATAAAGAGGAGTTCGTCGATGTTGTATAGATTCTGGAGCTGCTCCAGGCTCAGGTGGTCTAGTTGGGCAAAGTAGATGCAGCCAGGTACGTGGTGGAATTGCCTTAACATATTTGATAGGGAAGCCTTTTGCCCTTATGGCCTCCTCTATTGCCTTGGTGTCCGTGCCCATAGGTAGACCCCGGATGCCCACTTTAGTGGGCTTGTCCTCCTCCGGGGTATAGCAGTACCAGGACAGCGTTGGTGTTTCCTTGGTCAGCTCCACCATATAGCGCTGTACCGTACGGAACTCGTTGGCGCTTTGTGGCGTGAACCGCACGCCTTTCCCGAACGGACGGGCATTCAAAGGGTGGCCCAACATTCTGTTGAGCTCCTTAAAATGCCTCGTCCAGTCCGGTAGGCACTCAGCTACTATAGGTGGATATCTCGTTTTATCCTGGTCGGCAGGCTTGTCTGTAGGCACTGCCGCCGGTTGTGGACGTGGTACTGCTGGTGCAGCTACCATATGGGCATAGCTGGTAGATGGTCGTTGACCATCATCCTGCGGGAGCCCGGACGGATTAGTAGTTGCCACCGGCGATGATCTGCCGGCGGATGCTGCCAGGGTTGCATAGGTAGTCGACCCCCAGCTGTAGGATTCTTCGCCCCCCTGCTCGTACTGAGCCGAGTCTCGGCTACGTCGGTCTGGTGATATAGAGCGAGGGGGGGGGTTGTGGTGGAGAAGGCGACTTCGGTGGTGATCTAAGCACCTTCTTCGTTGTCACCACCTGATGGTATCTTTCATCTTCGGATGAGGATGGAGCTTCGTCTGATGACAACTGGGAGCCTACCCGTTGCCTCTTCTCAAATAGTGAGGCTTCGGTCTCTGGCGGCGTGTGGCGTCTGGCCGTTTTCTTAGCCCGCTGTTGTTGGGGCGACGGTTCCTGCCTAATCGTGTGCTCAGACACGGCTGGCGTGAGCGCGACGCCCGTTGCGGGCTCCTTCCGCGGCGAGACGGGTTTCCGCATAGGGATATGGGAGAACGCTGGCACCGTTCTGGTGCGCTCCGGGTTCATCATATCCCTAATTGCAAGAGGTCTCTCTAACACCCCTTTCTTATCCGGCGGTATTTTGGATTTGGGGGTGGTTCCCCCCTTGTCCCTACCTGACATATTACTGCCCTAACACGTCAGTCGTAATCTTAAAAGGCCCTATCTAAATATGGAGATAAAAGTCTATGGCTTTCGACACTTGGGGCACTGCCTACCCCTGTGGCGGCGCTGTCGTCGCGCCGCAAGCGAAACATACCGAAGCCTAAATCACGCTATCAACATTCCGAATCATAAACAGCATATATAGAACATCTCCGAACTATCACACGGAGTGTCGGCCGCTCCCCGGGCAGAACACCTTGCCCGGCGGGAGATCTCCCCCTTTCCTACTACGGCCACAGTGGTGACCCCGACGTGATCTGGAAACGCAACCAAACACCTTCGGAAACTACAACTTCAAGCCTTCGTCATTATCCTCAACAACCCCTACCATTCACTACTGAGAATCGTCTTTTGCAGTCTTCAGTTCCTGCAAGAAAGTCCAACTTGTCTTCATCTCGACTCACCGCAGATTTATAAGGCAGACTTCTGGCACTTGCTCCGGCACATCGTTCTCACCGGCATCACTTGCCAGTGCGTAGTACGGCATGCATTACACATCGGCATATCATTCGCACCGGTGTCACTTGCCCTTACGCACACAGCATGCATTCCCCACCGGCATTAAGGACGCACCGGCAATTTGACTGCACTATCGACCTCTGGTCTGAGCAGGGGGGTGATGTGGCGGCGCTGTCGTCGCGCCGCAAGCGAAACATACCGAAGCCTAAATCACGCTATCAACATTCCGAATCATAAACAGCATATATAGAACATCTCCGAACTATCACACGGAGTGTCGGCCGCTCCCCGGGCAGAACACCTTGCCCGGCGGGAGATCTCCCCTTTTCCTTTCACGGCCACACCCCTATTGTACACCAAAAGGGTTGGGGGAAGTGCAACTGTGGCACTTTATGTCGCAACTAGGCACAGGATGCTCGGAGCGCATAAAGTGCCCAAGAATCACCTAGGGGCCGGTGACCTCGACGCCTCACGGAATCACGGGACTCAACGTTCGGCGGAGTATGTCGTACCGGCGGTCATTTACAGCCACTGCTAACTGCAAACAACGCACACCTAGGAGATCCTTATGATATGAATTGCAAGAAAACTCGTTTACTGAGCTACCCCAGAGCTATACGCGAAAGTGAGCCGCGCCATTTGTGCGCTTGCGCAACTCAATTACATCAATTTGTACTATCACTCTCTCACGGTTTACTCAATAACTTTATTTGTATAAGACATACATTTATACAATTTACTTATAAAGATAGCACAAAAAATATCTATACTACGATATACATTACATTTTTATATCACAAAAAACCTTTTATTTATTTAACAAAATATGCTTATTTTACTCACATGTTCAAAGTTGGAATTTCCTAAATATTTAACATAGAAAGTTAAAACAATGTTTTCCACTTGAAATTATACATATCTTAACCAATACAATAGTTTAATTTACATTTTCTCTATACATTTCACTATTAAAACACTTTTAAATTTCTTATACAAAACATCATTATTTCACTTATTCACAGGAATTTTCACATAAAAATAACACAGAATTCACCTCTTTTACACGTACAATCAATCTAAAATGTTTTACAAGTCATTTTTACATAAATTGCTGAAATTGGAAATATTTAAATTTCTACATATTTGGCCTCCTAAGTACGTGGCTAGCGTGCGTCTATGAACTCACACTATTTGAACAACTAACTTTTGCACGGCTATCGACTATCAGTAAAAATGGAAAGTCTAATATCAACAATACTAGGTGAATAAATGATTCTACTCAATTCTCAAACGCCGAAAACTACCTCTAATCAGATTCTTATCAGTTATCATGTTTCTTATCAAACAATATAAGTGAATGTTTTCCTAAATCAATCATAGAAAATAGGCATTTGTTTTCATACAAAACATATCAAACTCATATAAGACAATACTTATGCAATTAATTTCCATTAATTCTACTTATGCACAGCGATCATCTCGACCGGGGAACAAATCCGGTAACATAATTTATATCTTAAAATTCCCTATATGAATTTATTAAGAGATATTACTAAGAAAACGATAAACTATTCCGGCCTGGGAGTCGAACCCAAAACTAAGCATTTTCTTATCGGAATATTGTTGCTTGATAATTTGCTTTTTAGAAGCTATACGTAATCGGTTAACTAATAAATTGAAATATTCTTATAGGCGCGTCGCCAACATTCGTTTAGAAAGTATTGGGATGGTATTACATACTCAAATTAAGAAAGAAAAGAAGAGGGAGCGCTACGTGCACTTTTAATTGACGCAAAAACCAAACCATAACCATCTCTGTGATAACCATGCTCGACTTATTGTAAGAACTAGGAACACAAAAGTACTTACGTACACATATGTACCTAAAATTATTTGCAAATAACAATATGGTTTTAGGTACATATGTAATATGTGTGCGTTCGGCAGTAAATTTTGACGGGAGACAGAAAAAAGAAAGATGTGTGCGTGAGTGCGTGTTAGGAAGTCGATCATGGTTTCATCACCGGAAGTAAACTGCGCTCCGTCTATTTTTCTTTATTAATCTGAGCTCACATTGTGGGTTCTAAATTTAAAATCAACATAATATTATCTACATTCTAAATATGTGGGCTTGAACCCTAAAGCTTATCCTTATCATAATGAAATTCCACCTATAGTGCCTTTTAATTGGCTCCATCACCCATAAACTATAGCTCATTAAGAGCATTACGATTTAAAAGTTTCGCGTCCATTTATCTGTTGTGGCTAATGGAGTCCGAATAAATTAATTCGAAGCAACTTTGAGGTGGTTGTTAAACGGTTTGAACTGCGAGTGCGAACTAAAATCAATTTACTCGAAAGGTTTAGGATTGATTAATCCTTCATACGTCATTAATAATTCTTTCTTTTCGTTTCTTTCCTACTATAAGTAATGAGTTGATCGCTACCATACATTTCTAAATGTTTCATACTTAATTGTATAAAATATCATTTTGTAAATTAATGTTTAAAAAATAGTTTCTTGCTGGCTTTTTCCAGAAAAAAGGTTTTTTTCTGGACCAGCGGTTAAACTTAAATGACTTTCAAGAAGTGTTCGTAGGATTATACACACACACACACATACACGCACACGCACATGCACACGCACACGCGCACGCGCACGCACGCACGCACGCACGCACGCACGCACGCACGCACGCACGCACGCACGCACGCACGCACGCACGCACGCACGCACGCACGCACGCACGCAGGCACGCACGCTCGCACTCACGCACGCACGCACGCACGCACGCACGCACGCACGCACGCACGCACGCACGCACGCACGCACGCACGCACGCGCACGCGCACGCGCACGCGCACGCACACGCACACGCACACGCACACGCACACGCACACGCACACGCACACGCACGCACGCACGCACGCACGCGCACACGCACACGCACGCACGCAGGCACGCACGTACGCACGCACGCACGAACGCACGCACGCACGCACGCACGCACGCACGCACGCACGCACGCACGCACGCACACACACACACACACACATATATATATATATATATATATATATATATATAGGGTTGCCACCTCTTTTTTTAACAAATATAGTATTTTTATAGTACTTTCGAGAAATTCCGAAGAAAAAAAAGTACACATTTAATTTTAATCTTTATGTCTGTATGTACTCAATACAAATTATATGAATATATTTTGCCATATATATTTGTTTTTACTCTTTGCTCTAGCCATCAATGATCGAACTACCTTACCTTCTACGTTACTTTTACAATAATTATGGGAGTCTGAGCAATTTAGATAATAGATAGATAAAAAAAATAATATATGCTCTTTTTATTTCTTCTTTCATGATGGAAAAAATTCTTACCGTAAAATATACTCGTTTCAGTCTTTCAAATACAGTTAATATAACACAGCGACAGTTGAATTAGGGATAAAATATAGTATTTTTGTACGATATTATTTTTCTATAATATATAGTATAATTGACTGAAATATGGTACAGGTGGCAACTGTACTCGTAATCTATGTCTCGCAAAACCTCTAAAATGGCTGGACAGATTTTGATGAAGTTTTTTGTGTGTTTGAGAGGGTCCTTGGATGGTTTAGCAGGTTAACGACTGCACCCGGCCGGGGCCGCTGTTGTCGAGATTCAGAAAACACCCGTGCGAAGCCGGTGCGCATCGCGAGTGCTGAATAAAAATTATTCTATTCTTTTCTATCATCATGATTTTTATCCCCAAAATATCCATTGCTGGGCTTTCTCATTGAAGAGCTGATTTGCAGAAAGATTGACGATTGCAGTACCAGATGTCTCGCACCTTTGACAATGCTCCCCTTCGCCAGTCCGGGTAAATATTAAAAACAAAGTCTTTTGTAAAATGACATTGTGTAAGTTTCCACCGCCATTTTTACGCCATTTCCACTTCTACGCCAACTATCCATCGGAATTTCTTTCGGAATCAATTAAAAATTTCTGACATATCCCATAGTCTCTTTACAATACCCACGGGACTAAAGGGGGTGAAGAACTTTCTTAAACCGCCACTATTATAGACGGATTCATACGTATTTTGTCCTATACTTGTTGGTTTAATTGTTTTTCTCTTCATGGGCGTCGCCAACATTTTATTCCAGGATGCTTCCCTTTCAGCTTCCTAGCTTACGCCTCATTCTCTCTTTTTCTCTCTCATACTCATAGATTTCCTTACTATAAATTGATTTGTTTGTTAAACGACGATCCGGTGAACTAATAGTGTCAAAAATATATTTGCAAAAGAACATCGATTTATCAAGGCTAATTCGTGAAACTACGTGGTAGAGCCGTGGTAGCTCAGATGGTTAGCGCTCGCTGTAAATTTCACAATATGCGAGCAAACCGGGTTCGATCCCCGCCGGCACCAATGAAATTGTTAATTGCAAATTTAAGTGCTGATTTACCACGTGCCCGGCGGTGAAGGAAAACATCGTGAGGAAACCTGCATGTCTGAGAAATAAGAAAAAAAATATTTCGAAGACGTGTGAAGTTCGCCAACACGCATTGGGGCAGCGCGGCGGACTATTCCTTGTCCTAAAACCCTCTCAGAAATAAGAGGAGGCCTGTGCCCAGCAGTGGGACGTATATAGGCTGTAACTTTACTTTACTTTACTTTTACGTGGTAGAGCCACGTTGCAGCTATATTCTTGTTTTTTTTTTTATATAGAATAAGGGTAACAAGCGAGCACACAGTCCACCTGATGGTAAGTGGATACTGTAGTCCATAGACATCTATATTTAACCTCGATTAAAAATCTAAATGCAGATGCGTTGTTACTCCTAAGGAATAAGGTAAAACGGTTCTCCGGTTCTCTACACTCACCATACGAAATACAGCAGCATTAAACTGCTATTTTAGGCTAGTATTCTGTAAGAGCATGGTCCTTTCACGATCGAGCCGACCCATTCGTTTTTTTTTTTGCGCCCGAAGCAAATATGCTCAACCACTAGTACTACTAAGAAATTGTGTAATAAGAGAAGAGTGTGGTTTGCAAGATGATGTTGTGACGAGGATTAAGAAAGGAATGCTTCGGTGGTTTGGTCATGTGGAAAGAATGAATGAGGAAAGAGTGACAAAGAAAATTTATGGTGCAGAAGTGAATGGCAGAGTCAGAAAAGGACGTCCTAGGCGAAAATCTATCGACCAAATTGGCGATTTATTGAAAACGGGCCAAATTAGGAGTACCCTTAACCGACGAGCATGTATGCGTAGGTGTATGGATGTGAAGGAGGCAAGAGAGGTGTGTCAGGATCGTGCCAAATGGAAGTCTGTAGTCTCTGCCTACCCCTCTAGGTGACAGGCGTGAGTGTTTATGTTATATTATTATAATGAATCTTTTTTAATATTGTATAAAGCAACAATCGCTAGAAAAATACAAATAGAACAAGCAATTTCAATTTCATTACAATATTCTTTCGCAGCTCACCGTACGTTCTACTTTAATATGCTAAGGGCGGCCCAGATGTGATCTATCCTACGCTACTAACACAGTAACAGTCTAATAACTAGGGTAGTACCACGTTCTCACAGAATACGAACGCAAAATACCAGCTTAACGCTGCTGTGTCTCCTATGCTAAGTATAGATAACCGGAGAGTATTTTTACTGAAAACGAAGCATTCCATCTCAGTCCTCAAGGGTGACAACGCATCTGCATTTTTATTCTTAATCGATGATAAATTTAGATGTCTATAGGCCACAGTATCCACTTATCCATCAGGTGGACTGTGTGCTGAAACTAAACGGTATGAAACCAGTAAAGTAAGTTTCAAAAGCATCGCTTTTGTAGTTTTTGGTTATTGCTTCGCACACATCTATTATTGCTGTGTATCAATTCATATTTGGCATGTCTGTTATGAACGGTTGCCATCAATAAAAAAGAAGTTATGTGTACAATTTCATCAAATGCTCTCCACCCGTCTGTTCTCGCTTCTCGGAACATTATTTCGTTTTTTCGATCGACGGACAGACGGCAATTTGCTTTCGGAGCGGCGAGGTGTGTCGAATCGATTCACCCGACTTCGCGGTGCCGCTGCCATCTTTTATTACATAAATGAAGATTTATTTTTACACTCGGACGCTAGCCTTTCACAGATTAAAATTGTAGCTGTTGTGATTCCATGAGCAAATTGCTCTAATTACGACTTTGCTTCCGATAAAGAAATTGAGAGGTGAAATCGTGTATTTTATATATCCATTTTTACTTGTATTTGTAAAAAGCAAAACATGTTTGACTGCTTGCGAGTTCTTGGACAAGGCACTGGTGGGAAATTAGCGCTTTGGTTGTTACTCCTTGTCTACTCATGTAACACAGCTGCACAATGCTGAATCGGATGCCGGTATCCATGCGGTGTAATTACATAAATATGTAGAGCCACGCTGCAGCTATATTATGGTTCTAGGACGAAAGGGTCGGCTCGACCGGGGTAGGACCACGTTCTCAAAGAATACCAACGTAAAATAGCAGCTTAATGCTATTTTACGTTGTAAAGTTAAATTTTAAGTTAAGTTAAAAGTTTAAGTTAAGTAAAGTTTACGTTAAGTTAAAGGTAAAGTTTCGTATGGTGAGGAACATAAAAACTTTTTATGTTTTTTAACTTTTTAATGGTAACAAGGCATTCCATCTTAGGCCTCAGGGATGACAACACATTTACATTCTTAATCAAGGAAAGATGTAGATGTCTATGGACCATAGCATCCACTTACCATCAGGTGGACTGTGTTGTCGTTTGTTTTATTCTATAAAAAACTTGTATATGGATCACAGCAAAAAGGAAATTTTTTGCACCACCCCTTCCCGGTTCGCCCTCAATACAACCTCTACGAAGGTGTCTTATTGTAAAACTCAGCCCTAATTTTGGTTTTTATTGTTTATTGCGAATCTAAGTTAAGCTATTTTGATATAATAAACACAACTATAAAAGGCCTCGATAAAAATTTACTTTTAAACTACTCACCTACAACTTTGTGTCAAAGAACCACAGCCGCCTAAATCTCACTAAGGATCAAAATGCAATTGCATTGTTGTCCCAGAGGTTAGACCTTATCCGGCCTAGACCATACTTCCAAGATGGAATGCCTCTTTGTTATAAAAAAGAATCCTTAGTTCACGTCGGTCACCATACAAACCATAACAGCACGGTCTTGATATTTTACGCTGGTGTTTTGTTTTAAGCTATTGCATAGCTTCTATCGCGGGCCTTGAGCGCGGGGACCGAATCCAGAAATTCCGTAACGAAAAAAACCTCACGCTCCCCACTCCGACGGGCACGGAGGTGTGGCGTTGAAAGCCGTGCATCGTCTAACGTCGTTTCAGTTCGACAGACTTCGGTACTCGGCAGACTTCGGCACGGTGTTTGTGTGCGTGCGACTAGACGTATGCGTGTACACTAGCTGCTAACTCAATGATAAAAATTCCTGAATAACCCACATGTATTGTAAGATATTAAAAATATTTTAAACAATATTAACTTCTCATTTATTCAATAAGAGAAAAAAAATTGTTTACTTATCGGTCACCACGCTCAAAAAAGTGTAACTTGATTTAATATCAAAGACTTAACTGTATAAATAAAATAAATAAGTAATTATAATTGCATAAGTTGATAAAAAACGCTATGCAATAGCTTTACCGCGGCAGTCACCGAGTGCCACACGTATTTTTTTTCACGCTGATGTTCATTTGCGGTCCTCAATCAGTTTTTTGCTTCAGTTATATCCCATTATTACTACATTTTCATTTTACAACAAAAAAAATTGTGCTACTTTGCCTTTGAGGAATGAATACCAGTTTCTCTGCATTGAAAGAAAGGCAACAAACGGTTTCGCTTGCAACAATGAAACAATCATTAACTTCCCTCATGAACGTAATTCATAACAATAGTCCGCCCGATCGTCCGTGTGCCACCATCACGAGCTCGCTTGGTATGATGCGCCAACGGGCAATAACCGACCGGATATATATGTGATATGGCTTCTAGGTTAGGCGAATACCCGGTATTCGGTCCGAAACAGCTATCCATTTCATCTCTAGTTATGATACGCTTCAGCGTGGGTCTACCACGTAAAAACATTAGGGTTTACAGTCGTTAGCGTACATAAAAGGGGCTGCGTGGCTGTGCCCACTTCAGAATTGTTTGGTGGCCCACCTTAACACCTGTTAATAAGCTACAACCAAAGAATTTTATACGTGGTAGAGCCACGCTGCAGCTTTAATATTATGGTTGTAGGTACGAATGGGTCGGCTCGACCAGGGAAGAACCACACTCTCACAGAATACCAGCGTAAAATAGCAGCTTAATACTGCTACGTTTCGTATGGTGATTGTAGAGATCCGGAGATCCTTTCACTGGAAACGAGGCATTCCATCTTAGTCGTCAGGGGTGACAACGCGTCTGTGTTTTGATTCTTAATCGAGGATAAATGTAGATGTCTATGCAAAGATTTAAATATTAAATAAATCTTCGTGTCTATGGGCCACAGCATCCCCTTACCATCAGGTGGACTGTGTGATCGTTTGTCATCTTGATTCTATACTATAAAAAAATCGACATACAAAATTCCACTTGACTAATTTTATTGCATACATTGCATTTGCTTTTGCTTCATCGTCCATCACTTTTCTGGAGGTCAGGCATTCTCTGGATAATCTTAAATATGCCAATGTTGACTGTTAACTTATTTGTCACAATATTATTTTTAATTATTTAAAGTACACCCTTCCCATAAAGTTTTCTCCTTTTTTATTACCTTTTTGTAGGTCGTCTGAAGTAAATTGCTATGTAGCAAGAAGACCGCCCTTGTTTTCTCTCTTTGTTTTTTTTTATTATCTTTGTTATTATTTATATCGGTGTGATCTAAGTTTTTTGCTTTGTACTGTTTTTCGTGGTCGAACCACGCTGCTGCTATTTTATGGTTGTAGCACGAACGAAGTCCGCTCTACCGGTAAAGTGCCTTTTCGAATATTAAGAACGTTAAATAGCAGAATATGGTGAGTTTAGAGAATCGGTGAATCTTTGGACCGATAACGAAGCAATTTATACCCGATGGTTTGGTTTACGCTTAAAATAGCAGCTTAATATTGCTGTGTTTCGTATGGTGAGTGTAGAGATCCGGAGACCCTTTTTTACTGAAAACGAGGCATTCCATCTTAGTCCTTGGGGGTGACAATGCATTTGCGTTTTAATTTTTAATCGAGGATAAATGTAGATGTCTATGTGCCACACCATCCACTTACCATCAGGTAGACTGCTCGTTTGTTACCCTTATTCTATAAAAAAACATTCTATCTTCATCCTCAGGAGTGACAACGCACTTGCATTTTGCTTCTTGATTGAGGTGGATTGTGATTGTTAATTGAGTGTGATTGTTGATTGAGGTGTATATTGACCACCGCATTCACCAATATACCATGAGGGGACTTGGTGCTCGTTAACATCCTTATTTTATAAAAGAAGTTAATCATTATTCCTCTTAACAACTGATTCTTCTAAGCGGATTGGGCGTAAGAAAAACACAAAAAGAACACAAATAACATTCACCTAATATAAAGTAAAGTAAAGTAAGTTACAGCCTATATACGTCCCACCGCTCATTAGAGGCACAGGCCTCCCCTCATTTCTGAGAGTGTTTTAGGGCAAGGAAGTGTCCGCCACGCTGCCCCAATGCGTGTTTTAAATATTTTTTCTTATTCCTCAGACATGCAGGTTTCTTCACGATGTTTTCCTTCACCACCGAGCACGTGGTAAATCAGCACTTAAAATTGCAATTAACAATTTCATTGGTGCCGGTGGAGATCGAACCCGGGTTACTCGCGTTCTTTTATATTTACAGCGAGCGTTAACCACCTGAGCTACCACGGCTCCATATATAAATTATAGTAATATAAAGTAAAAAACTTTTATATTACAGAAGTATTTTGGTATGACAACTATTTCCTTTCTCGATCTGTGGCGAACAATGCCCGCCATTAATGACCTCCGAGGAAAATAATAAAATTAGGGTCGTTCTGAAGCAACGGTTTCTAGGAATGTCCTCACCTCGGGCAATGATAAAAAGTCCACTAATCTGTATGCGGGCAACACTTAATAGAGCCTACGTGTATAGTGGACGATATAAGTATTCGATCAGAAAGGCCCTTATAACCAGAGTAAAGAGTCTAAAATATGTAATTTTATCTTTGTTCTTTGTTAGAGACGTTCGTGATGGCGCCTTAGAGGCGTGTTTCAGTGTTAATGTAGTCGGGGCTTAATAATTACTTCTCTGATGTTAGCAAATGATGTATGCGATATCTTGCTTAAATAACATACGTTACTGCTGTACACTGAGTTGTGGTAAACGGTTGTTATACAAAGCGTGTAATGTATATCAATATTTTGTTTTTAAAAAGAATTTCGACTATTGTGTGACTTCAAATGAATTTCGTAATTGCTGCGGTTATTCTGTAATGATAGGTTTACTGGTGAATTTGCTCCGTGTTTATAATTTATTATCATTATATGGGATACGCAGTAAATTTATATCAGGCAGATAAGTAGCCATCTTTTTATGACCCTAACACTTAGTATGGGGCTTTGGATTAAAACTCAATGGTCGTGACGTAGCATGGGTATCTACCGCGGGACAATTACAGCAAACATCCCTCTCCACATTTTCGCAATTGTATCAATATCCATAAGAATTAAGCAAATATTGTTTTCTTGGGTTATTATCACCATCGTTTGATGATTTTTTCGCGCTGTTGCTAACTCATTGATTTTTGGGAGTGAAAGTCTTCTTCCGAATCACAAATATACACCATGCAGGAGTGTTCAAACGGGATTGTGAATGTGGCTTAACATATGACAAACTGAAAGATCAATAAAAAGAAAAAAACACACCGCGTAAAATTTGAAAAATTGAGGCTCCGGGAAGTCTACAGTTGTTGGCGACGCGCCTATAAGAATATTTCAGTTTGTTAAGTCAACCAATGACGAATAGCTTCTAAAAGACAAATTGTCCAATAGCAATGTTCTAATAAGAAAATGCTTAGTTAAATTTTAAAGAATGTCGAATTAATGATATGAAGGTCTTGGGTTCGACTCCCAGGCCGGACTAGTTTATTTGTTTCCTAAGTAATATCGCTTAATAAATTCGTAAGGAATTTAAGATATAAATTATGTTACCGGATTGTTTCCCCGGTTGAAATCATCTTTCTAATGATGTAAATTCAAAGGAATATTAAAGTGAAGTTAGAGATCGGATTTGTTCCCCGGTCGAGATGATCACTTTGTGCATAAATAGAATTAACGGAAATTAATCGCATAAGTATTGTCTTATATAAGTTTGATATGTTTTGTACGAAAACAAATGCCTATTTGCCATGATTGATTTATGAGAACATTCACTTATATTGTTATCTGATAAGAAACATGATATCTGATAAGAATCTGATTAGAAATAGTTTCCTACAGTTTGAAAATTGTGTAGAAGCATTTATTCACCCAATATTGTTAAAATTGGTGTATATCAGACTTTCATTTTTTCTGATAGCCAAGAGCCGTGCAAAAGTTAGTTGTTCAAATAGTGTGAGTTCATAGACGCACGCTAGCCACGTACTTAGGAGGCCAAATATGTAAAAATTTAAATATTTGTAATTTCAGCAATTTATGTAAAAATGACTTGTAAAACATTTCAGGTTGATTGTACGTGCTAAAAAGGTGAATTCTGTGTTATTTTTATGTGAAAATTCCTGTGTATAAGTGAAATAATGATAGTTTTGTATAAGAAATTTAAAAGTGTTTTAATAGTGAAATAAATAGAGAAAATGTAAATTAAACTATTCTATTAGTTAACATATGTATAATTTCAAGTGGAAAACATTGTTTTAACTTTCTATGTTAAATATTTAAGAAATTTCGACTTTGAACTTGTGAGTAAAATAGGCATATTTTGTTAAATAAATAATAGGTTTTTCGTGATATAAAAATGTAATGTATATTGTAGTGTAGATATTGTTTTGTGCTATCTATACACGTAAATTATGTTGATGTATATATTGCAATTCATTCGGGAATCGTTCGGAAAAGTTCGGGAATCGTTCGGGAAAAAAGTTCGAGAAAAGTGAAAAACCAGCAGTCAATAAGAAGAAGAAAGAAAAAGTGTAGGGAAGTGATAGGGAAAAGTAATTACTCTCTCACGGAACGGTTTGAAGATAATTGCTGTTTTATTCCCAAGTAATTTATTCCTCAAGATTATACAGTCCACATCGAAGAATTAAGGCGTTGGGACCGGGACGACTTCGGAAGACCCGTAATCCCCGTCTGAACCTACTCGCTGAAAAGGAAGAGGTCATCGCCCTTGTGTGTTACTCCGTTACGGAGATCACATACGTTGTTCCCGAACCCAACGTAGGCGTTATAGGAGGCCGGATCGAGAGAAGCCTCGATTCCTCCCTTCTGTTTCTTAATCGAACGTTTAATCCCCGTTGGTCCTTTTCAATTGGTCCTTCGCGGCCGCATCAAGAGGACCCCCTAACCTTGCTTCCTTTTCAACAGTATAGAACACAACAGAAATGAATAGAATAGTCTGTGAACCGTACAGGATAGCCTCTACAATTACATCAGATTTGATAAATCACAAACCCAAGGCTGATTCGAGAGGCTGTCGAAATCAAAAAACATCCTGATTTCAATAGAGAAGATGGCTGAGAGTTATCCACTTTCTAAGCGTACCACTGCAAGACTTCAAGACACACTATAAGTTCTTTAATATTAAAAACCAAAATGCAGATGTGTTGTCACCCTTGATGAATAAGATGGAATGCTTACTCCTATACAAAACAGCAGCATTATGCTGCAGTTTCAAGCTAATATTCTATCTAAATGGATAGAATAAACGATTAAATGAGAGAAACATGAGTGCGTTTAAAAACATGCGTGCCCACGTGAAATCTGCATTTTGATTCGTAATCAAGGATGGATGTAGATGTCTATTGGCCACAGCAACTTCACTTAAACATCACTTACTATCATACCATCAAGTTAGAAATGCCAGATCAAAAGACCAAAATATCTGGCGAAAATTTAAAAATGTCGTAATTTTGAGGTAGGTAGTTGTCGGGGGAAATAAATATTAAATATAAAATAAAAAGTAAATTTTTTAAACTAATAGGCTACAAACAGACTTAACATGTCTGACACAACTAATTTAAGTACATTTAATTTTTAGGTTGCCACATGTATTTGCCATTCGACTTTACTGCGTCCAGCAATTTGAAATTATTCAAAGTTCAGTCTAATTACATAATTCAGCTTTTATTAAATCAAAGGCAGCTGTGAAGTGAAGAAAAGCTTTTTGTCTGTAGATTTTGAGTTTTGTCTGAAGTCTGGAAATCATTTATAATGTTGAGAGAATTCCGACGAATCCCGACCATCTGGCAACCCTACATCAAGTAGTATGTGAGCTCGTATGCCACCTTATGCTATAAAAATCAAAGTCTAAGAATGAACAATAAAAAAAACACTAAGAATAAACCTATTGAGGGTAAAGGTGGGTGGTGATGGTGGGAGGACCATCTCTGTGTATGAAAAAGTGCCCGTCAAGAAGCATCCAATTAGGGTGTCGCTTCGGTAGCAAGAGGGCAAATATGAGTTAGCACCAAAAATCATTTATTAAGATAATTACAAAAGTGAAAATAATTTAATTGAATAAATAATAATTCGTATCACATATCGTTATATCGACATATCGTTCCATGACGGCTCCATGGCGCAGTGGTTTAGAAATGAGTTACGAATACAGCGCTAAGGGCCGCGGGTTCGAATCCCGCACGAAACAAGTATTTATATAGTCTACAAGTAATTGTTTCGGGTCTGGATGTTTGTCCCTGTGAAGTTTATGTTTGTAAACTGCCCCCACGATACAGGAGAAAATCCTAGCGTGGAGGTAACGTTTAAAAAAAAACTTAAATATATATATATATATATATATATATATATATATATATATATATATATATATCATATTTTTATTTTTAAATTTCGCCCACTTTTACAAATTTTCACTTTAACAAATTTTTACCATTATTATTCAATTGTTTTTTGAAGCTTTAGAACTGTAAAGACTATAAAATCACGGAAAAAGTATTATCAAAAACTTACAAAAATGAAATCACTCTCCCCATTATCTTAGCACTTTAAAAACAGAATAGAAACAGAATTAGAAACTTTTTATTCAATATGGATAATAATTATAAATAATACTTAATGAAACTCACATTTTTTCATTACTACTGGTTCGAAAAAAAAACCCTCTGTCCTGGGAAGAACCATCAAGAAACTCAGCGGGACTATTTTTTTTAAATAAGAGCTTACAATAGAAATCTATTTACTAAAATACTTTGGTCTATGAAAATAGTTGACGTTTTATAAACTGCAATATTCTCAACTACACAAGTCACCAGATATATTAATTTTTTTACCTTTCCCCTCTATAAATGAACCGTATAATACGGTTAAGACAAGTGCTGGGAATATAGGTAATTACTTACAATAATTTTCAATAAAACTCAATGAAACTATATTGTAATGGAAACTTATTAATATTCAACAGTCATTTTACAGGCACTAAAACACGTTATTTATTTATATATTCTATATAAATCCTCCGAATGCGCCATTAAAATCGATTAAATTATGTTGAAACTGCATTCGTACTGAAATGTCAATGAGCGACCGCGATATCTCAAAGCTCGGAAATAAACTTTGTTAAGTCCATTTACGGAGAGCGAAGATACGTGATCGCTCTATGCGTTATAGTCTAGGAGCTAGATAAATAATGTAATACTTCTTTTTATTGTTAAAAATCAATCATTGTTAAATTTAATTTTAATTCCTTTGGCTTCTACTTTTGAAAGTTCTGGCATAATGTTAACAAATACAACGTGTACGAAAACAGTCGTTTAGTTATGCATGTCTTCAAAATTAGTAAAACTGAGTAATATATTCCCAAATTGTTAGATATGTAGTAAATATTATAATAATTATAAGCTAGAGATGGGCCGAATATTCGTTTTATATTCGGTATTCGGCTAAATCACCGAACATTCGGCTTCATAGTGTCCAATGTATTGAAATGTACGAATTGAGTAATGCAATGTTTTTTACTGTTGAAAGTATATTTTATTTATGGGAAAATCTACTTACTCTAGAGTGCCTCAAATGCATAAATCTATACATTTATGTTTTTGGGGAACTGTAGATTTATTTCCGATCATGGCAAATAGAAACTTGGTAAAATGTTTTTGGAATCAAACAAAGAAACATTACATTACATTAGTACATTTCACTTTACTCTGGTCGTCAGTTTCTCTAAAATAAGTCTAAATAGTAAATCTTCTGCCGCTCGTTTTTATCATATTATTATCAATTTTTACTAAGAATAAAACAACGAAATATTTTTTTTATCACAAAAATAGTCAAAACATAAGCATGTGCCAGCAATTTGCTCTGTACTAAATGAAGCATTAACATGTCAGGTGTGGCGGGGAAGTGAGGGGCAGGGTCTGGCGCTAATCCCGCGCGTTTTTCCGGTAACAAGTTTCGACATAAATTGGTTGGGTACCGAGGTGACCCTGCCGAATAATGTTCGGCCAAATATTTTCGGTTCGGTAAAAATTTTACCGAACATTCGGCCGAATGTTCGTATTCGGTGAAATCCATATTCGGCCCATCCCTAATTATAACTACGCGTAATTTAAAAAAAAACCGGTTATCGTAATTATTTATTGTAAATATTTAATTGGGAACCTTCAGAGGCTTAGAATCGATGAAAATTTGTCAGCTATATTATTGCAGAACAGAATCATAGTTAAGTTTTTAAATGACACGTTAAACTTTCGAGCTAAAAGCTTTTAGGTAGTATTCTAAAAGAACAACTTCAATATTGTTTTATTTGGCAACACTATACAGCCTAAGAGTACGCTTTTTATAGAATAAGAGTAGCAGACGAGCACACAGTCCACCTGATGGTAAATGGGTGCTGTGACCCATAGACATCTACATCTATCCTCGATTAAGAATTGAGATCAAAGATATTTATCATCTCATACGAATTTACATAAATTCATTTAATTGAGAAATACATTAAAAACATAATACATATTGAGTGAAGAATTAAAAAAAAAAAGAATCGAAGAACTAAAATGTAGACATGTTGCCACTCCCGAGAACTAAGATGGAATGCCTCGTTTCCAGTTAAAAGAGTATTCTGTTCTCTACACTCATCATACGAAACACAGCAGCATTAAGCTGCTATTTTACGCTGGTATTCTGTGAGAGCGTGGTTCTACCCCGGTCGGGCCGACCAATTCGTGCTACAACTTTGTCAACTTTGTCATTCTTAAAAAAAGTAAATTTACAGCCTGTATACGTCCCACGGCTGGTGCAGTCCTCTTCATATTTCTGAAACGGTTTTTAGTGCAAGAAATTGTCCGTCGAGCTGCCCCATAGCGTTGGTGAAATTCACATGTCTTCAAAATATTATTTTTCTTATTTCTCAGACATGCAGGTTTCCTCAGGATCTTTTAAAATATGCGTAATTCTATAAAAATAACTAATTGCTCCCTAGTACCGGACTACACAGTAAAAATCAATCATCTACAACTTGGGTTAAAATTATTAATTTAATAAACTTATTCTATCACAGTCATATGTATATATGTCCTAGACTACACGGCATATAAAACATCTCGCTATAATCGAATTGATTCGTTAATTACTTACCTTTATCTCGGGCCACCATTAGCCGGGCCCGCTCGTCCCACGCGTTCCTTAATTGCTATCAATTGGAATTACGATCAGCCCGTACGGAATACTATTGAAAACTCGATCTTAGAATCGATTTAATCTGTTTTTTATGATCGCTAGAAAGCTCGGCTGGAGTTGCGAGAGGCGGAGGTAAACATCGCTGCGCTGTGGGATATTTTGGTTACAAATTCTCATACACGGCAATGATGATGATGATAGCTACCAAATGATAGCTTCTGCTACTTCAGCACATTCAAAGTCTCTAATTTACATAATATATTAGGTATATATTGCTTTCCTATAGATTGAGATCCATGCTCGACTCAATTAAGGAATCACCGGTCTTACGCATGATCTCAGATATCATGCGTCCACTATACACTTTTAATAAAAAAGTATACAGTGGAACTACCCTCTACAGAAGGCTGACTGAATGCCCAGGTCATCCGTGAGGTCGATAACCTTATATAGTATACCGATGGGTGAAAAATGGGCCTCGACGTAGGATTTCGAATTTATGGTTAACGCCCCAAATTCAAATTTAGTATGAATTTGGATAGATTCACCTCTATCTTCCAGGCAGAAGTCTTCACCATACTTCAGTGTGCGGAAATCAATCTACAAAAACACTACGTCAAGAATATAATTTATATAAACACTGACAGTCAAGCAGCGCTAACGCTGAGGTCAAACTTGGTGAACTCGAAGCTAGTTGGAGACTACCTGAACCGTCTAAACGCCCTGGGATATAACAACAGGGTCACGCGGGTACTATAGGTAATGACCTTGCCGACAGGCTCGCAGAGAGAGCTCAAAGAGTACACAATTTGGTTCCGAGCCATTTTGTGGAATCTCAAAAAGCTTGATTGACCCATGATACTCTTTATCCCAATAAATCACTTAAAATCTGATCTGACACACCAGGCTTAAAACATTCTAAATCCAGGCTTTTGATCATAAATTCGCTTCAGAAGCCCTAGGATTAATTAAAAACCTTTGATTATATACCTGTCTATATAATCAAAGTTAAAAATAAATTGCGTATTTGACAAAAGCCCTGTCTGGAGTCTGGACACTGTCACTTAAAAATTACACATCACTTTCTCTTAAAAATCACATGTCCATCCTGGGACTAAGACACTCAAGGATTAGCCATTTCTGTTTCTTTACGGAAGAAACGCCTCTACACATCCAAACAGATTACGGACCCTTAATACGCATACGCAACACTACTATTCGTAGTGCGTATTGTTACATCCCTATTTACACTGTCACATCACTATTTGTTAAAGTAAAATGCTGATTTGCAATTATTGCTGGTTTATTCAAATACAATATTAAAAATCAGCAATAATTTTGCTATAAATACGCAAGACTTTCCTAAATTCGTTCAGTTGGTTATTCTTCAGCTAAACTGCTCCCCAGCTACGGACCTGGTTCTTGCCTGCCGGCTGGCTATCAGTGAAAGCTAAGAATACACTCCGGGTCTACTCTGCCCTTCGCCAGGGCTATCGCGCTGTTATAATCCAAGTTGCGTATAAGTTTTATGTAATAGTAGAAATTCTGTGTCGGAACTTGTGTATGAGTAAAACTTTTAATTAATATTTAATAGTTGTCGAAATTTCAGTACTGTTTTTTTTTATAAGTGCTGGATTGGACAATCTAACAGAACGTACTCCACCCAGAAGAAGTGAAATTACTCAGAGCTAAGCAACTCTTTCTTTTTATTGAGATTAGCGGCGGTTAGCTGAATATGCCATGCGCGATCACAATAGATCTTTTAGGTCGCAGTGATACTGGTCTTTCTCTTTAGACCTGCACAGCTGCTCGCACATAATAATAATGTACATAACATCGATATATATATATATATATATATATATACTAGATTTGGCATTCCGAACACTTACTATGTTCAACTGAACTGTAATGCAATTCGTACACCTGTTATTGTGGCTTCGATATTCATGCAATGCGGAGCGGCGCTAATAATAATTTTATATTAAATTAGCACATATGCAAAATAAACGAAAATTAAAAAAATGTACTCGATTAACAATACAATCTAAATAAACAATAATTATTCATTATGACAATTTTTGCGCGTTTATATCAACTGCGCATGCGCGACTCTACTGTTTCCCGCGCATGTGCGGATACAGAGTAGTGCACGTTTTTTGTTTGGAATAGCTTCTAGTACATACAACTCAATGGTACATAATACGAGGCGGCACTGAAAATTTCGGGTATCAAGGAAGTGACACAACATTACTATTTAAAAATGTGTTTATTGCTTTTCGAAGTATTCTCCGCGAAATTTGACACATTTTTCCATACGATGGAACCAATCATTGAAGCAACCATTCCATTCGGAAGTTGGGGTCTCCAAAATGGCTGTTTTGTAGGCGTCCACAGCTTCTTCAGGTGATGAAAATCTCTGTCCACACAATTTATTCTTTATTTTAGGGAAAGTATAGAAATCATTAGGGCTTAGGTCGGGGCTGTACGGCGGATGGTCTAATAATTCTATGTTTTCTTGCTCTAAAAACTCTTTTGTTATGTGTGCGGTGTGAGAACTCGCATTGTCGTGATGGAGGATGATGCGGCGGTTGCAGTTCTCTTTACGGAGTTCAGAAACGACCTGTGGCAAACAAATGCTAGCATACCATTCTGCATTAAGCGTGCTTTGTCCCTCAAGAGGAGTAGTCGTAACATGGCCGGTTTTGGAGACAAACGTGGCCACCATTTTTTTGCAACACTTCGTGAACGAACAATTTTTGTGGGCTTTAACTCATTTTCGAACACCCAAACTCGTGACTGGTTTTTTGTTTTGGGTTCGTACGCGTATATCCAGTATTAATCACTTGATAAGATGTATACAGTATTTGAGAATCCTGCGTGGAATCTTTCGAGAGTTCTGACACACCAAGTAACGCGAGCCGCTTTTTGCTCTTCACAGAGCGAATGCGGTATCCATCGGGAAAACAACTTTTTTTACACCTAATTGTTCATGCAAGATTATTTGTATTTGACTCATGCTAATGTCTAAAGTTGCTTGAATTTCGCGGTATGTCACATGTCGATCTCCCTCAATCAGCTTACGCACAGCATCAACGTTTTCTTGGGTTCAGTTTTTGGACGATCTTGACGGGGATCATCACTGAGCTTGACACATCCACGTTGAAATTCAGAAAACCAGCGATAAATTGTGGTTTTGGATGGGGCTTCATCACCAAATGCAGAAATCATCCGGTCAATACACTGTTTTTGTGTTAAACTACTTCGAAAGTCATAATAAATCATCGCTCTTGAATTTTCTCGAGTCAATTCCATTTTCTCAATGACTAAACAAGTTTGACAAAACCTTGTGACAAGACCGTGAATTATTAGGATTTTTTATAGAATACTATAATACACAATGGAATGGCTGTCAACCTTATTTGTAGGAGGATTGGCGTCGCCGGGAGTACACATACAAGCAATTACGTCGTATTATCAGTTATCACTACTACAAACGCATTTTAGACTTTTTATTAATGTTTTTGACACATAAATATTTCTTTATTTTTTATTTCTAATATTCACAAAATATAAATAGAGTAGACTTACTGGTTGTAGAATATGTCTCCTTTATTTAAATTCCATTTCCCGTTGTGCATTTTTTAAATCATTTGCATGCAGCGACGCTTGACGAAAATTGGAAACGATTGATTTTGTTGACATTTTTATGTGTGAATTGACATGTTAGTGACATCTTAGTGGCTACACTGGCTGCGCCCACTCCCCCGTTCTATTATGTATGTATTTGTTCTATGAGATTTTTCCATAATTAAAACGTTTGTCAGGCGGGCTTGGCATTCGCAGTTTTTTATAATTTTGAATTATTACCAGGAAGATGCTGCATCTCATATCCTGTTTCAGTTTCCCACTGGCTCCTCTTACGGCATCTACGGGATGTTAAGGAGTAGACTTATTCTTACATCGCCAAAACACGATTATTTTTCTATACACAACGTATTTTTTAAAGTTATTTTTTCCCCACTTCAATCTCAATCTCATCTAAATAGTTATATTAAAAACTTCATCTCTTATTTTACCATAATTTTGGGTAAAAATTATCTCCAAATTTATATGGGGCCATTCCTTAAGAACAACCTATCTAATATATAAAAAAAATTGATTTTGTTTTTTTATAGGATAGGATGACTAACGAGCACACAGTCCACCTGATGGTAAGTGGTTGCTGTGACCCGTAGACATCTACATCTATCCTCGATTACAAATCAAAATGCAGATGCGTTGTCACTCGTGAGTACTAAGATGGAATGCCTCGTTTCTAGTAAAAAAGGGTCTCCGGTTCTCCAAACGCACCATACGAAACACAGCAGCATTAAGCTACTATTTTACGCTGGTATTCTGTGAGAGCGTGGTTCTTCCCCGGTCGAGTCAACCTATTCGTGTTACAACAATACTACTAATATAACTGCAGCGTGGTTCTACCACGTATAATTGTTATTACGTATTTGATACGCTACCATACCGTTCATCTGATTGAGGTAAAACTTTATCAACAATATGTTGAAAAATTATCTTCAAAATCAGTTCAAAATTGACGTAGAGAATAGAGATATAGGTTATCGGCCCATTGCCACTTCAACTTCCTGACTCGATGGGCTATGTCAGTTATCCCTGACTTTAACCCGCACAAAAATTCTGAACACAGTCCTTTCCATCGCACGCTGAGAGACTTTGCTACCTCATAGAACCTGCAGTGAGTGAGTGAGTTCTATGAGGTAGCAAAGTTGCTAATAATCTTATCGTTTCCGTGACAGCATATCAAAGGCCACTATTGAACTTTGGCTTCCCCCATAGATTGGCTCATAGGGGGAATATTTGGCATAGTTGCCACGCTTGGCAAGCGGGTTGGCAACCACAGTTTGTTTTTGTTATCTCCTGATTAGTTTCCCCCTGTCGCCTCTTACGACACCCACGGGATCATATGAGGTAATGGATATTCTTACACCGCCACTACACGGTCTATAGTCTTACAAAACTTAATTTAAAACATTTCCAAACAAAATTACGAATTATTTAAAAAGAAAACAAGAAAATAACGACGATAAAGGCCCAACAATATCTTTACCGGTTGCGTTCTCATGCAAGTACGCAACAACCAGTTTCTGTTGATCTCTCACATGCCCTTCAAGTCTCAGGGTCATTAATGGAATTACACATGTGGATGAGGAAGGTATGGTTGATATTATAATGGTGGTTTGCTAATAGCGGCTCACAATTACACGCAATTAAGCTATCATTAAGAGGTATTTCTTGAAGGCAGCAATTTGTCACGCACGCCGCAGTGGCTAGAGCGGTGAATAGAAGGGGGACGGGGGAGAGGCGTGCATCGGATGTAAGTCTTAATTAAAATCCTATGATAGGCAGTTGGGTAAATTGCTTTTTGAAGTGCCGCTTTTCCGTAACGATTTCTGACAAAAGTAAAATGTTTGGTGTTTTTTTATAGTATGAGGGTGACGAACGACCATATAGTCCACCTGATAGCAAGTGGTTCCTGTGGCTCATATACATCTACATCTATCCTCGATTACAATTCAAAATGCAGATGCGTAAAAAGGGTGTCCCGTTCTCTACACTCAACATACGAAACACAGGAACGTTAAGCTGCTATTTTACGTTGGTATTCTGCGAGAGCTTAGCCCTTCCCCGGTTGAGCCGACCCATTCGTGCTACAATATACTACTAATATGACTGCAGTATGGCTCTACCACGTAACGTGCCTTACATTGATAGCACAATAAAATTAATATGTACTTATTTTAGTCATACATAATTTATAAATATCCGAAGGAAATATAAAATAAAGCAGATGACGAACTTCAAACAATTAATCTACACATATTGACGTTTTTATATTAAAAGGTAACAAGCGAAAGTGCAGACTGGATATAGATATAGACTTTCAAGTCGATTTCTTCTATTCTCGACTTTTTAAAGTAAACTTTAATAGCAGTATGGAACTATGGTTGATGTCATTTTATTTTTTTTTACTTTGACACACGTGAGACGTGGTATAACCACGCTGCAGCTATATTGTGATCGAAGCACGAATCAGTCGGCTCAACCGGTGAAGGACTACGCTCTTACAGAACACCAACGTAAAATAGCAGCTTACTGTTGCTGAGTTTCGTATGGTGACTGTAGAGAATTGGAGATCCTTTTAACTGGAAATAAGGCATTCCATCTTAGCTCTCAGAGGTGACTATGTATCTGCATTTAGATTCTTAACTGAGGATACTCGTAAATGTAGATGTCTATGGGCCACAGAAACCACTTAACATCAGGTGGACTGTGTGCTAATTTATCACCCATATTCTATAAAAAGAACATAACACATATTCCGTCTTTATTTAGGACTATACATCATACATATTTTACAGTATATTGATGTGTAAAGTAGCAGATGCCTGGAAGATTTAATCGGCTTAACCTAAATGAGTCGAGGCGACAAATGGGACAATATATCTTGGTGGCTCAACGGAAAAGCTCGTTGGTGAACAAGCCACACTTGCGGCTTGCTAGCGTCATATGCGATTTGGCACGCAGCATCAACAAACTAAAACTGTTTGAGTTGCAAGCTCAATGCTTGCAAGTGTTTTAGAACGACGAACGACGAGTAAAACCGTAACCTTTACCGCAAGCTTACTCGCCCGTCGATCAGGGCCTTTATGGTCGCAACCTACAGTTAGTTCAACAGTTCATTCCGACTGTTCAGTTCAAATTAAAACTGTTGATATTTTTTAAAATATCGGATATTCGATATATCGATAGCTGAACTTATATGTAAAACTCCGATATTAAAATATTTATAATGATAGATATATCGAAAATCCATTATTTTTATTCAGTTAGAACCTTTAAACACACATATTTCTATGGAAATTGCTACGAGACTATATTGCAATGACATCATAGTTGTATAGACATATGATCTATCTTATATATGTATTTTTTAAACAATAAACTTTTTAACTCCGAATGGAAATTCGATCGAGTTAGAGTTCGAGTCTCGATCGAGTTTAGTACACTGCTAAAAGTAGCAAATTTGAATTAAACCATGTAGTAATTTGCAGTTAATTTAAATTTCAGTCCATTTGATGGTAAGTGGACGCCGTGGCTCGTAGACATCTACATTTATTCTCGCTTAAGAATGAAAATGCAGATGCGTTTTCACCCCTGAGAACTAGAATGGAATGCCTCGTTTTCTTTTAAACGTTCTCTACCCTCACCATACGAAATGTTTGTACAGCTGTATTACGCTGCTATTTTACGCTGGTATTCTGTGAGAGCATGGCTCTACCCCGGTCGAGTCAACTTATTCGTGCTACAACCAATCATAATATAGCTGCAGCGTTGCTCTACTAAAACTGTAAAAAAGAAGAATATGATATTTGACTTAATTAATGAATAATAAAAATGAAGGAAAGCACAAATGAAAAAAAAACACGAATATTCTAACTTATAACTTCGGTACCTGTCTATTCGTAAATAAATTTTAATTTTTGCGTTCATTTCAGGTCGGGCATTAAAACAGTCCACCCCATTACCCCAATAAAAATCAGACGCCTTTTTATAGATCTATTAGGATGTTATTATGCATTTTCTGTAATTTTTTGTGATTATTTGAGAGGTGTCCATGATTGCTAGGTTCATGACCGCCGGCAGGAAGCGATAATAGAGACCAAAGCACCCCATGTCATGCCACATTTGTTATACACACGCTACTTTAAGCTGCGTCTTTTGATTGCCAATTAACTTACTTAGTCGAGCACCTCAGAAATATATTTAGAAAAATAAAATTAATTAATTAATTTTTTTTGAAACATTCAGGTTGAACTCAAGCTTAACAATTGTCTAATTTTTATCCTTTCATATTTTTTTAAAAAAGTTACCCCCGCATTGGATTTGCTCCTGTATTGTCGAGGCAGTTTACCTCTAAAGCCTATCTAGAATCTACTGATGTACATAGGTCTGCTATGCGTGAGCTATATTATTGTTGTAACACTAATTGTTCAAATCAACCGAGGAAAGACCACGTTTACAGAATACTAGCGTAAAATAACCGTCCAATTCTGCTGTGTTTCGTAGGGTGAGTGTAGAGAACCGGAGACTCTTATAACTTAAAGGAAATTAAAGGGTAATTTTAAAATAGCATTCCATCATAAAGGGTGACAAGTTGACAACGTATCAGCATTTTGAATTATATTGGAGGCCTCGGAGGCTTATCGCGGATCTCTGGGCCTCAGTACCCACTTACCATTAGGTGAACCGAGTGCTTGTTTACCCTTATTCTAAAAAAGCAGCGTCAAAGGTGCGCATGGTCTGGCAATGCGATCGTCAACCCACTTGTCAGGTGTGATAATTAAGGCATATTCTACTTACAACAAGAGAGGTCCATGTCCAATAGTGGAATTTTACGAGAACTCCAGGGTTAATTAGAGTATTTTACATGTTCTCGGATTACATTTGATTTCTTGAACACAATCAGTATGTTCCAAACTGTTTTCATTCTTTGTCGAGCACAGAATAAATTATCACTTAAAAGTTGGAAATAAAACTTTCTGTTGAGTGATAACTCGTACGTGTTGTTTTTTTTTTGCGCCCGAAGCAAATATGGGCAACCCTCCGGAAAGCGGGGGAGGGAGGCGGTGAATGCCTATAGAATACCACGCAGCCGGCTGCTTGGTTATGTGGAGACTTTTACCCACTAAACACCGCCTTTTAGGGACTGGCTTAACGGTCTAACTAGAGATCTCTAAGACGTATACGAACGTGACCCTCCTTGGCAGAAAGGAGGGTGCAAGCGGCGAAAAGTAAAAGAAAAGTGAGTAGTATATATAGGAGCGGGGCAAGCACAGAGCCATGAGGGACACCGGCTTTGATTTGGCGAGTAGAGGATAGCGTGCCTTTGTGTCTAAAGCGAAAGGTACGATCCTTCAGATAGGAGGCTACAAGGCGAACGAGACGGTCAGGGAGGCCTAAGTCGTACAATTTGTAGATAATGCCCTCGTGCCAGACTCTGTCGAATGCCTTGACAATGTCGAAAAAGACCGCGATGGTTTTTTGCCGACGAGGATAAAAACCGCTGAGGATATATTCTACTATGCGGTGAACTTTCTGGGGGCACGAGTGTTTAGCTCGAAACCCAAATTGTTGTGGGATTTCAAGAGGGTCACCATCTGTGGGAAACAAATGGCGCCTCATGCGCACGAGAATGACTCGTTCGAAAAGTTTGCAAATGGCCTTGAGGAGGCTGATGGGACGGTGATTGGAGGGTAGGTGGTGAGGTTTGCCTGGCTTGGGAACGCCAATGACAGTTGCCTCTTTCCAAGAGGTGGGAAAGTAGCTGAATTCGAAGCAGGCGTTGAAGATTATGGCCAATAAGGCGATCACGAGATCGAGATGCCATCCGCACCCGGTGCTTTTTTGGGCTTAAGTCCTTTGATGGTAGATGAAATCTCATCTTTAGAAACAGTGAGAGGGTCAGAGGCGGTGGGGGGCGAGTTTCGGCGACGGACCTCGTCCTCTACTAGTTGGATGTGTATGGGGTCAATGGGTTGTGGGCTGGGAGAGCATTGAGCGGCGACGCTGTCGGCGAAGCACTCAGCCTTTTCTTCGTCCTCGAAGGCAATAGAGCCGTCAGGACGAGACGGAGGGGGAGTATGCGTTATAGCGTCTATCCGGAGGGCTCTCGCCATCTGGTAGTACGCTGTGTGGGAGGGAGAGATTTTCTCCATGAGATTGCCCCTTTCGAGGTCTCTGTAATCTTGGAGGCGGTAACGGAGTTTGCTTTGAAGGCGGTGGGCCGCGAGTCTATATTCGGGAGTGGGATAGCGTACAGCTCTACGGAGGGCAGCTTTTTTGGCTTTTAGCAGGTTGCTAATATCTAAGAGAAGACTAGTTTTAGCAACCGGGATGACCTTTTCATTCTCTTTAAGAGAGAATGTTATAAGTAAGGTGAGATTTTCGACCGCGGTGTCTATTTTCCCCGTACTGTCGAGGACGTCGGAAGAAAGGGTTATGGGAGGGTCCGGAGAGTCTATAGCCGAGACTAGAGACTTTTTGAAGCCCTTTCAGTTGGTGTAGGTTTTGGAAGCGGGAGTTGGAGATGGCTGATGGCCAAGAAGGAGGGATACAGGACGGTGGTCGGATCCTTGATCATCGAGAGACTCGATTGCTCTAAGGTTTAGGGAGACTCCTTTAACTAGAGTAAAGTCTAGCACGTCAGGAGCGTAGTTAATATTGTCGGGATAGTGGGTGATAGCGAGGGGGGCTGTAGACAGTCAGGTCGAGAGACTGAGTGATATTGAGCAACACCCTGCCACTACTAGTAGTAGTGCGGCAGGTTCATTCAGTATGCTTGGAGTTAAAATCTCCAAACATAATGACTGAGTCGCCTAATGCAAGGATGGCTTCGAAATCTTTCTTAACAGTGAGGGTTCCGCTAGGGATATAGCAAGAGGCTATAATGATAGACTGGTGTCCAGTCATGGCTAATCTAGTGATAGTGGTTTCCATACTGGTAAGCGTCGGAGTGGGGATGTGGTAGCAATGAAGGGAATTTTTGTAATAAATGGCAGTATATTATGTAGTATGGCAGGTGGTCTGTCATTACGGAGAAGTGAATAATTTTTAATAGAGAGGCCTTTAGGGGCCTTAGGGCTGAGGTGGGTCTCCTGAAGGAGGAGGAGGTCGGCTTCGCGATCTCGAAGAAATAGCCTAAGCTCTGGGAGGTTATTTCGCAAACCGCGGATATTGAACGAAACAAGCGACAAACCCTTTGGTTTGATACGACCGTGCGATATTGCGGGAGCAGAGGGCTCCGGCATAATGTTTTTAGTTTTTACAACGAACTGAGTACATTGATGTGCTCAGAAAGAGCAAGGAGACGGTCCTGTGGTAACTGAGCAGTGCGCAGCTTACGCGCAAGGATAGAGATTTCCCCTATATTGATCTTATTAATAGTGTTATACACTAGGCTTAGATCGTCAGCTACAGGGTCTGCCTGTTTTTGTGGGGCGGCGGACGGCTGCGGGATGTAGGTTGCCTTTGGGAACCAAGGGTTTATAGGGAGCGGCGCAGGCTGGGGGAGAGCGGAAGGCTCATAAGGGGCCGAGGAGGGCCCTGAGGTGGAAGACAGGGGCCCTGAGGGGGCCTATAGATGCCCTGTGGGGGCTGAGATGAGCCCTGAGGGGACTGTGGTAGGGGCTGGCCCTGGCGGGGCATGCGGCTTCCAAGAGCCGGGAAAGTTCGGTCATTGACCTGGGGTGGAGCTTTGCGGCTCAGAAGTGGGCGAAGAGCGCGAGGGCAGCCTCTAAAGTTGGCCGGGTGGCCTGTTTGTCCGCATAGGACACATTCGGGTTTCGTCACAGTCGGGGATTCGGAGTTTTTGGGCCGAGGGCACTCTTTCGAGTGATGAGGTTCTAGGCACTTAACACACCTGGGTGGGGCTGAGCAGTTGGCTGCCGCGTGCCTGTAGAGTTGGCAGCGGTAGCACTGCGCTGCGAAACTGCGCCGGTATGGGGCTTCGACCTTTACAAGCGACAGGCCGCACACAGTGCGTACCTCGCGGAAGATGGCCTTCGCGTCCGGCACATTGGTGAGACCGAGGAGGGCGAGGTTAAATCTCTCGCCCTTGCTGCTGTGCATTTTGTGCACAGCCTCTATGGGGAAGCCTTGGGACTTAAGGTCTTCCAGAATGTCCTCGTTTGCGAGTTCATAAGGAACTCCGCGGAGGACCGCCTTAACCTTCCTTTCTTCGGCGAGAGCGTATGTGTGATAAGACACTCTCTCGGCCGTGAAGAGACGGGTTATATTCCGGAAGTATTCTATAGACGCCAGCATGATTTTGATGGCCTCGCCGACATTGGTGGCTTGGTCATATTTGAAACCCTTATCGTAGAGGGTTTTGGATAACTGTGTAAATTTCGCCTTGTCTCTGAGAAAGACAGGGGGCGGGGCTTGGCTTTTAGCCAATTTGGGAGCGCAGCGGGTTGCTGGCTTGGCGGTGGTGTCTTTCGACTGAGTGGCGGCAGCGTTTGGGGCTGCGGAAGTAGGGGCAACGATGGGGGCTGCGGAGGTTGAGGCAGCGGTGGAGGGTGTGCGGGCGGCAGTCGCGGCCGTCGGGGCGGGGGGAGTGCGGGAGGTCGCGGCGCGCTTCGGGTCATGCTTGTATTTCACTAGCGTGAATTGGGCTGAGTCTGTGATCGTTCCTTCGGAGTCATCCGAGCCGGTGGAGCTGAGGGCGGTCCTCTTTCGGGAGGAGGAGGTAACGGACATGGTATCCGAGTGCTCCATATCGGAGTCGGGGGACGCGGGTGAGTCGGTCTGCGGTGCAGCCGCTTGGGTCGTGGGGAAAGCCGCGACGGCGGGCGGGGGGACACATGTCTTAGGGGCAATGGGAGAAAAAGCGTTGACGAGAGCGATCTCGTTGATTTGGATGGGTAGGCCTGTGGCTTGGACGAATTGGGCGACCATGGCCATAAGTTGGCACTCGAAATTGCTCATGTCTATGGCAGACATGATGCTAGACATGATTTGGACAGAGGGGGTGACGATTTTAGTCTAAGAATCTAGAGGTCCCTGCTCTGAGAAGAACAGGGCCTTGGGTGGCAGATGGGGAGGACTGACGCTCTATTCCCAGAAGCTGGGGTCCCTATGTTCTGACAAGAACAAGAGCTCGCTCTGAGAAGAGCAAGAACGATCTTCCAAGAACAGTAAAAAACAACAACATAACAGTATAACAATAAACAATAACAGAACAATTAAAAGTAAAGCAAAAAACAAAACAATAAAAGCAAAGCGCGCTCGAACCTCCCCGCCGGAGCGAGGGGGCAAGAACGATGCAAAACGCAAGAACTCATCGACAGCGTCTGCTCAGCCGGTGTAAGCCGGGGAGAGCGGGGCGCGCGGGCGTGCGTATTGTCAGGGTACTAAAGAAGGCAAGACCCTCAGCATCCGCAACCTTGGTTTGACTTCGATTATTATATAAATATAATTCAATCGACTTGCTTAGGTCACCTAAGGGCCAACATTTTCTTGCTACATTCATTTTTCTTGACTTACAAATTTAATTTTTTTCTACTACGTATTCCTAGGTACTAAAACTCCTTTCCTACCTACAGGTAGGTCTGGGTTGGTACTCTTAGCTATTTCCGCCGCCAAAATGTGTGATCCTTTCCTGGTCAAGCTGATAATCCTTAGTTACAAATAATAATGATTTATATTCACCTTCACACTCTAAACCTCAAATAAAGTGGTTGATTCAACGAGATCAGAGTTCCAAATAGGAGCAACAGAATTCAGAACAGGATTTTTAAATTAGATTTATACGTGGTAGAGCTATGCTGCAGTTATATTAGTAGTATAGGTGTAGCAGGAATGGGTTGGCTCGACCGGGGAAGGACCACGCTCTCACAGAATACCAGCGTAAAATAGTAGCTTAATGCTGCTGTGTTTCGTATTCTTCGTATCTTTTTATTAGAAATTCCATCTTAGTCCTCACGGGTGACAACTGACAACGCATCTGCATTTTGATTTGTAATCGAGGATAGATGTAGATGTCCATGGGCCGCAGCAACCACTTACCATCATGTGGACTGTGTGTTCGTTTGTCACCCTATCCTATGTAAAAAAAAAAGATTTTTGAGCATGTTGAGACGGATATTTCATTAAGTAATGAACTTCCTTATTATGAGGCGAAAGAAGCGCGTTCCTCATCCAACATCCACTTTTATTCTTAAAAAAAATATATCTTTTCAAAATAAAAACAAACACCTTAACGTATCGAACGTGCTGCGCCGTTCACCTCGGGTGGGCATCGGGCCGGTGTAAAATTAACCCACGCGGCTTGCACATCAAAGGGGCCGCCGCTTTTGTACTCGCCGCACCATTGTCTCCCACATGTTGTTTTAATACTCTTAATTTCGTGTTGTCATGTTAAAAGTTTATTACCCAAAGAAACGGCTTTGCAATTACCAACTTTATTCACATATAATAAAATGAAATATTGCATTCCTTGTTTCAAAACGACAACCCTTTGGATGTGAACATAAATTTGCTGCAGTAACCTTTAGTACGTAAGTAATAACGGCTATAACCGATTGTATTAATTCACACTTTTTACGAGCAACTAAGAAGCCAAATATCTTAATAGCGGAAGAGTGTTAAAAGGGATGTAAAAATGATCTGAGGACTGTCCCTTTGATACGCTGGAGGATCGTATACATATATATACCTACCCAGGTTTCCTTTCAAGTCGTTTTACGTACGACCCTACTACTGCCTGCTGTGAACTACTACAATATTTCTCCCTAAATGTACCGTACAATATCCCTCGTCGTCCAACAAGCCAACAAAATAACTTTTACACACTCTTCAATGCAGAACTAACATGGGGTCATATGCCCCAGTACCGCGAATGTGTCACATTTATAATTTCATTCTGCGGTGTGGTGCCTACTGCCGATATTTTTCATGATACTTTCCCTAAATACAGGAAAAATGTAATAATATCACTATATGCATGATTTGTGAATGATTTAATTATAATCTAATATCATTGTTTCTTACAGCTGCCGCTTGGTTATATGAATTATTTTTATTGTATCAGTTGTATACTTAAATATTATTTTTATGACATATAAGCTATTGTAACATTGCTGCCTTAATTTTTATGGTATGTATTTTGTAATGCTGTGTAACCTATAAGAGTGCACACATCAGTCCCTAGATTAAGCCTATTTTCAATAAAAATGTAATAATGTGTACAATGCTGGTGTCCTATGACTATGAATTATGAATAAATTAATAAACTTCAAAATTAAAGGGATAAATAAAAAAGCTTTTTTTTTAAATCAGCCATGTTTACCAGTAGTGGCATGTGCCTGAGATTCTTTTGAACTCATGCAAGACTCATAGAACCAACACACAAGACTTTGACATCATCATAATCTGCTTTTAACGGTCCACAGCTGGACACGTAGAATTCCGCTGTAGAGATAAGATGCCATAATCGTCACGCCTCGCAGCAGTATTTGATTTTATACATGGTAGAGCCACGCTTCTTTTATATAACGTTTGTAGTTGTAGCACTTATAGGTCAGGGGTGAGGACCACGCTCTCACAAAATAGCAGCTTAATACTGCTGTGTTTCATATGGTGAATCTAGAGAACAGTCTCTGGATCTTACTGGAAAAGAGGCATTCCATCTTAGTCCTCAGGGGTGACGACGCATCATTTTGATTCTTAATCGAGGATTAATGCAGCTGTCTATGAGCCACAACATCCACTTACCATCAGGTGGACTGTGTGCTCGTTTGTCACTCACTTTATAAAAAAAGCTATAGGTGCATCATCGTGTTTGCATATGTTATGATCTGTTGGATGCTTTGAAATATTTACTGGATTTGCCTTAGCTGCTTCTTAACACACTCATGAGTTAGAAGAACGCATCATGTTTTTCTACTCTACCGTCATACGGCCTCAGGCACAAAAAATATTTTTTATAGAATTACAGTGACATGCGAGCAAACAGTCCACATGCCGCGTGGATGCTGTGATATATATCTACATTTAGTTGTAACCCTTGATTCTTAAGGACTAAGATGGAATGCCTTGTTTTCAGTGAAAAGGTTCTCCAGTTTTCTACCCTCACCATACGAAAAACAGCAGCATTAAGCTGCTAATTCACGCTAGTATTCTGTAAGAGCGTGATCATTCCCCGGTCGCGGTGGCCCGTTCGTGCTACAACCAGCTGCAGCAAGCCACTACTACTCTTTATACATGTGCTTCTACCACGTTCTAAAAATAGTTCTACGAAACGCCGGCACGAACTACAGATTCAATTCTAGGTATTTTCATAAAATAAATAAAGAAACTGTTTTACCTACACATTCTTCACTAATTACTGTGTTCAAAGAAAAAGAAAGATTCAATAAACAAAAGAAAACAAAACACATTTGTTCCAGTTATGACTTAACTATTTCCACCCTTTACCTTAAACATTGTGCAAATTGTGTTAAGCATAATATGATATACAAAAATCATTTCTACGCTGTGAACCCAAGCCATAATTTTAAACATACCCCGAAATGCTTTACCAAAAGCCGAAGTTATAATATTGTATTCAATATTATAACTTTTTATTTGAGTAGCAAGTAAATGTGAAGTTTAACAAAGCTGTAAAGTGAATTGTGCTATAAAAAGGTGTTCTAAATAGCTATCCTATGTGAATTGAAAGTTGTTAATAATTTACCGAAATTTTTATTTTCAAGTTAATTTGAGGAATTACCTGCTGGTCAATGTTAGTTTTTTTTCCTTACAAAAAACGTTACCGCCACACTTGGAATTTCTCCTGTATCGTGGAAGCAGTTTACATGCATAAATTGCACAAGGACAAACATCCAGACCCGGAACAATTACTTATTGGCCATATAAGTACCTGTTCCGTGCGGGACTCGTACCCGCGGCCCTCATCGCCGTAACTCATTGCTAAAGCCACCGAGCCGCCATATTCATACATTTATTTCTTACAGCCAATCACGAGCTTGCTGTTGAACTCCATATTTCCATATTTGATTAGATATTTACCATAGTTGCCTAGCTTGGTAGGCAGATCCACAATGGTAGTTTTTTATCAAATTATTATTGACTGAAGATGTTTTTTATAGAAAAGGGGGCAAACGAGCATGCGGCTCACCTGATGTTAAGTGACTACCGCCGCCCATGATCAAGCGCAACACCAGGGGAATTGCAGGTGCGTTGCCGGCCCTTTATAAAGGAGTAAGCTCTTTTCTTGAAGGTCTTCTTGAAGGAATTCTTGAAGGATGTCTTAACGGTATGTTAATTTGCTTTAGCTTTATTTGATCCAGTATGCTTAGGTTTGGATTCACGTAATTTTATCAATTAAAATATCACAATTTAGATATACATATAGATAGTTAGAATTCAGTCATTTTTTTTTGCTTTACATCTTTGGTCGTAATCCGTGGTTTTTGGTGAGGATTTAATATACTTAGGTTAAAGTTAAGCGCAATAAAATCAGCAAAATCAATTTTATTCAGTGTAGTTTTCAAATAATTATAAGAAATTACTACTGTAAACCATAGACCTTCGCGTAACGAATTCAGGGGAGATCCGTTGTGCAGAATAAGAATACGTATAGGAAACGCTTTTTGCGCAATTGCGCATCTTGGCTGAGAAAAAAGAGGAGATATCCTCTCCCGGAAATCGGCCACCGAAGTGCGACTGGCCAAGGATGAAAACCTGTGAGCCATTATAAGCTGCCGATAATTGAAGGGTTTGAGTTTCAATCTGTGGTTAGCGAAGCGTGAGGGTTTTAATCTACTGTAAAGAAGTGCACCATAGAGTTTCGAAACGTGATAATTAAAAAAAAACTCGTCCTTGCCTCCGTGAAGCAGACAATCGTAGGTTTTCCCACGAAAAAGGCTTAAAAACCACATTTGTTGATTGGAACAGAAAGGGTTGTTCAGATGTTCAACTAATATAAAACGTTGTTACACAGAGCCCACAGGCACAGGTCTATTCTCATTTCGAGAGGGTTATGGAGGAGTTATTCCGCCGCGCGGCTTCAGTGCGTGTTAACGGATTTCACAGGTCTTCGCAATATTTTAATTCCCAGATTTACAGGTTTTTTCACGCTATTTTTCTTCTTTGCTAGACAAGTGGTAAATCGGTTCTTAACCTCTCGAACCCCAAGCGGTCTCATGAGACCGCGTCCATATTCCGTCAAATCTCTAAAGGTCTCATGAGGTCGCACACACACAGCACTTTAACCCGTAGAAACTTATATATAGAGACTATTTTTCTATGAAGAAGTTGGGCATTATATAATCAATATGAAATTTTCTATCCTCTAGTGCAATAAAAAAAACTGTTATGATTTCTTAAATAATGATTTCTTAAATTTACGCGAACACTACACATTGAATAAAACTATTATTTACGGATTTTATCGCGTTTAATTACTTTAATTACTTTAAAAACTGTTATTTTATATATATTTATTTATAATCTTCGTTCATTTCGTACGCAATTTTCGTATCAAATTTATTGTTTTGATTTTTGAATTTTTCTAGTGTTTTATTATTGTTTTAGGATAGTGTTTTATTATCAAATTGTAATGAAAGTTTTGTGTGAATATACTTTATCTTTTTACGTAAATAATTTCCATAATATATTGAAATAATTGTGATTTTCACGCTGTCGACATTCTCTTGATATGTTTTTATTTGTTACATATATACAATAAAATCTTTTTGTAATGAAGTAAACACTGACTTTTGTTAAGACCACAGGATAGAGAATTTTGTATAGATTTTATATTGCTAAATTTCTTTATAGAAAAGTAGTCTATAAATATAAGTTTTAATGGTCTTAAGTGCTGTGGGTGGGTGCGGTCACCGAGCGCATACGACTGCATAGGATTTTTATGGCGCTTGAAGGGTCATCAATCATTTGATTATTTCATTCATGCCAGTGAGGATCGAACCCGGGATTCCGAGGGTCTGCCGCCGCAGGTGTTCTCGCGTATTGTGAAATTTGCAGCGAATGCTTCGCCTTGCTTTAGGTTTGAGTCGAGGTTGCTAATCAACCAAGTGCAAATGCATAGCCCCTATTTATACTTACATAATTGCTTAACCCACCTACAAGACATTGGTTTCCGAACGAGAAACTCGCCTCACACCAACCCAGCGAAGGATGACCTGCTACGCGGCCGCCACATTACCACTTTCTAGTTCTTCAGTTGTCGACAGTAGCCAGTTTTAGGAACTTCTTTTTTATATACAGTTTATATATTTTATTTATATTATACATGGTATGTTTAATTCAGAAAGTATATAATATTTACTTATACATTTTATTTTTTATTTTTTGTAGTTGAAGGGCGTCAAGCGAGCACAACGAGTCCATTTGATGGTAAGTGAAAGCTCTGACCTCTGATCCATAGTAATCTACATTTATACTCCATTAGGATGAAAAATAAAAAAAAATTAAATAAAATTTTATATACGTTGTCACCCCTGAAGAATAACTTTACGTTCACCATACGAAAAAGCAGCATTAAGCTGCTATTTTACGCTGTTATTCTGTGAGAGCGTGTTCATACCCAGTTCAAGCCGACCTATTCATGCTACAATAATAATTAACCTATAGCTGTAGTGTGACTCTACCTCGTAAATTTTTTTTTTTGAATTGAATTTCATAGTTTTACACAAGAAACCACAACCTTAAGTGAATGCTGTGGCTCTTAAATATGGGATCTCTCGGAATGTAGTAACTTGCCAAAATCATCGTCGATTGCAAAATGACTCCCTGTCCTTTCACATCGCATTATCTATATTATATATATATATATATATATATATATATATATATATATATATATTCCCACAGACGGCGACCCTCTTGTCATCCCACGACAATTCGGGTTTCGAGCCAAACACTCGTGCTCCCAGCAAGTTCACCGCATAGTGGAATATATCCTCTTCGGTTTTTATCCTCGTCGTCAAAAAAAAATCGCGGTCTTCTTCGACATTGCCAAGGCATTCGACAGAGTCTGGCACGAGGGCCTTATCTACAAATTGTACGACTTAGGCCTCCCAGATCGCCTCGTTCGCCTTCTAGCCTCCTATCTGAAGGATCGTACCGTTCGCTTTAGACACGAAGGCACGCTATCCTCTATTCGTCAAATCAAAGCCGGTGTCCCTCAAGGCTCTGTGCTTGCCCCCCTCCTATATATATTATTCACCAACGATATCCCTATCCCGTCGAATGGTGTTAAACTAGCCCTCTTCGCAGATGACACAGCCCTTTACTCTAAAGGCAACTCACTGCCACAGATTCGGAACAAGATCCAAAAGTCAGTAAGCGACTTAGGAGCTTGGTTCCAAAAATGGCGTATCGACGTAAACTCAGAGAAGAGCTCCGCCGTTTGCTTCGAATATAAACGACGCCGTCTCACCACCACTCCGCCAATCAGGATGTTAGAAACCCCTGACCCATGGCAAACTACAGCCAAATATTTAGGCGTCACCCTTGATGCAAGGCTCACTTTCGAACCCCATATCAAGAAGGTTACTCGCACCGCACGATTTTACATGGGTAGGCTCAACAGCATGTTGGGCAGACACAGTAAAATGTCCCTCCGCAACAATCGAACCCTATATAAGGTCTGCATACGACCTGTCATGACCTACGCGGCCCCCATTTTCGCTCATGCTAAGCCCAAAGCTATAAATGAACTTCAAATAGTTCAAAATCTATTCTGTCGTAGGGCCACTAACTCGCCCTATTATGTCCGTAATGCCGACCTACACCGAGATTTAGAGCTCCCAACAATCCAGCAGTTCCTTAAATCACTCTCTGAGAGATTTTTCAAAGCCTCAGAGTCCCACCCAAATCATTTCATTCGTGAGACAGCTGCCTATGCAGCCCCTATCCACACTCGCTATAGTGTGCGCAGAACGAGAAACTCTCTCTCGGACCCCCCCCAACAAGCTTTCGGCTGACCTGAACTGCCTCCTCCTACATAACACATCACTTAATCTGTCTTAGTTAGGCACTTTTCTAAGCGGCTTTTCGCCGCTTGCGCCCTCCTTTCTGCCAAGGAGGGTCGCGTTCGTATACGGCTTAGAGATCTCTAGTTAGACCGTTAAGCCAGTCCCTAAAAGGTGGGGTTTAGTAGGTAAAAGTCTCCACATACCCACGCAGCTAGTTGCGTGGTATGCCATGAGCATTCCCCACCTCCCTCCCCCACTTTCCGGAGGGTTGCCCATATTTGCTTCGGGCGCAAAAAAAAAAACTAGCGTACGTACGTACTTCCATTTGCACGATCCCGGCACAACTCTCTTGCTTCTTTCACATTCACATCCATATATCAATACACATATTATAGATGTTCGTTGGTTAATGGTACCTTAATTTTACCCATCTCTTATATTATGTAAATTTGGTCGATAAACTTCTATGTACAGCAAAAATTTGTCACTCTGTCTGCGACGCTGTATATCATCGGAACTTTCAATACCGGTTAAAGTTTGTCACCAGTTGTTCACTTGTATTCAAATTAAAGGCTTCTGTCAAACATGCTTCCGAATGAATAATGTATGCTTCGTGTTCTTCACTGTTGAAGCGCCGGGGCGTGCTGACGCCGCGGGTCGTCCAGACCCCGGACCCCGGACTCAGTAACAATGCACAACGTCATGAAATGAAACGCGGTTGAACATGACTTCTGTGGAGAGGTATTATTTTATAAAAAAAAAGAATTTAAAAATTATATATGAACGAATATTATACGTAAGCAATTATAATGACATATTGTATCTTACTTTTACTTATTGTGTAAACATTGACTGTTGTGTAAACAATATTGTGTTGCACGGGGCTTTGTAATGGCGAAAAAAATAGATTATTGTGATAAACCTAAATTATAAAACGAAGAAACGTGAAATTGGTATAAGAAACGAATTTACTCCTTTTTAAAAGGTCGAGAACGCACCAGCAATTCTTCTGGTGTTGCAGTTACTCATGGGCTGCGGGTAAGCTGTATGCTTTTATAAGAAATACAAATAGATAAAATATTTTTTATTGTGGACTGTGTGCTCGTTTGCCGTCCTTATTCTTTAAGAAAAAAAACAACCAGCGACGTACAGCAGCGTTACAGGTGCAAAACGTCTGATACTGAAATTGTCAATCCACATGCCAAACGCAACGGTTAAAATACAGTACAATGATAGAACCAACTGAAGGACTTTTGAGGGTTGACGAAGAAGGAGAAAATAAGCGAGTCGTAACTCAATAGCTTGACCCTTTCAGGATTTTAAACATATTTTAAGGAATTTAAAAATCAATAATAACTTTATTACGTGGCGGTGAAAGAATATCCAACAAAAATTATCGTCCCGTAGGTGTCGTAAGAGATGAACAAACCAGGAGAATGGCAGCAGCATCTTCTCAATAACAACTAAAAAATAATAAATCCGCGGTTGCCAACCCGCTTTTAAGCGTGGTTATTATGGCAAATGTCCCCCTAATAAGTGAATCTATTAAAGTCTGAGAATGTTCACGTTCAGCTTTGGACTTTGATAGGGTGTAATGGTAATGGTAATACCATAATGGTTTATTAGTTTATTAAACTAGAAAAAACTAACTATTTAATCTTGATTTCAACTATAATTTAAAGTATGATGTATTAATGAATGAAACGCAGCTAGCCTCCTTGGCACCATACTGCGGGGAAATGTACAGTATGATAATTTAAGTTTTTAGTTTCAGTTTTTTTCATTGTTGTTATAAATATTGTACATATATATTTATGTGAATAAATGATACAAAAATAAATAAATATTTTAAGTCTAATAACGTCTCCATACAGGTCGAAATGCGCGTGCACAGCGGGAGATGACATTAACACCTCACATCGTCACGCCGCTCTACATGTAGTACAAATATCTTTGTAACCACAACATAGACGCTAACAAATAAATATTTTTCAGAGGAAGACATAGAAGATTGGTTTTTGTTGAATCGAGATTTCTTTCAGCTGCTGATTTAAAATTGATAAACATCCACAAGTACCGACTAATGAAAATAAGTCCTTACATGTATGAGATTGCCACTCGAGAACAATCTCCTCCATCGGTTGTCCGTTCTTCGAGTAACATATAACCGATCCATTGCTACTTTAGTGGGGCTTTCTGTTACTACTGTTCTACTGCGGATGTCCTCATTACAAAGTCTACTACGCAGAGAAACTCCGAGGACAGCCCTCTTCTTTCGAGGACAGGTTGTTGAACGACTTTGAGCATACTCAGACGGTCAGCTGTGAAGGATCGTCTTGGTTCCACATATATTATCACTGGCAACACGCACTGGTTGTACACTCTTGTTTTCAAGAGTAGCAATTACGGAATTACATTTCTCCAATGGAAGAGGCACACCGAGGCCGATAAAAAGAAAGTAGGTACTTAAATAAAATTAATTGAAGTTTACAATAGATTCGTATAAGTAATTTCAAAATAAATAGCGACTTCTTCGAAGTGTAAACCTTTAAAAAAAAGCTACGCACGGACGTAATTATTATAAAACAAGTTAGGGCATATAATTAAATATCCGCACGTCGCCAGTCATTTAAAAGATGTTATCTTTTACCAGCGACAAGTTATTAAGGACTTTGCCGACAATTGCCTCCCATTAGTAAAATATTGTATACATAAGCTTAATTGGCTGAAACGTAATTATAAAGGTACGGAAAATAATAAATAATTACCTCCAAGTAGAAAATAACATATATTTATAACTTAACTTTTTGAGTAAGTCACAAGTTTAATCGTCCCATATCGTCGCTGTAGAATGATAACCTCGTATGTCCAGAGATCTAAAAATTACAAGCTTTACAGGAAACGCAAAACAAAATAGTTCATTTCATCAATGTTTAAGATATTGTGTTATTAGCTTTTGTCTTATGTATTGAGTGACAAAAAGCACTTATTTATATTATTAACATATAAGAGGTGTTCTATTTTTATATGTACAAAATTGCGAGGTTTTCAAAAGTAAAGACACTGCTGTAGACTAAAAATATAATGTTTAATTGATACAGCATTGACAAGTTTTAGTAAGAAAGCAATATAGAAAGATTTTCTTTTACAGATATTAGTCGAACCATAAGCTTAACCTAAAATTATATTAAACCTAATCATAACTGAAACGAAGTCCGTTTTCATCCACATACCACAATAATATTATAATACCTATGAGAAAATGGCAAAAACAAATTTAAATATAAATGCGGCAAGCTATTATAGAATATGAATCCCGAGGAATCACACATTTTAATTCCTGAAGATGGTTGTATTTTACAGTAGTTGGTATGGGTAACTTTGAATAATACAACTATTGAAAACAATCACTAGAATTTGGTTGATGTACTGGGTTTTTCAACAAGAACTTTGTTTTCTAAAACAAAATAAAACAAAGAGTTTAGATGAAGATGATTCAAATTTTTATTGTATTACAAAGAGAAAAGTTTGGCAATTATGAATGAAAAATGATATCTGGCAAATGTCCACCACAACCACGCTGACAGATGTCGATTCTTTCATCAAAGTTTTTAATCACACAAAATGGCGGGTCTATTTCGTTAATCACGTCACGGATTTTGAGTTTTAAGGCCGCGATCCATTCGATTGGCTCCGTATAGACTTTGTCCTTAACATAGCCCCACAAAAAATAATCCAGTGGTGTTAAATCACACGATTTGGCTGGCCATTTAACAGCTGAATTTCGTGAAATTATGCGATCGGGATATTTGGTTTGCAATAAATTGATAGTTTCGTTGGCTGTGTGACATGTGGCACCGTCCTGTTGAAACCACATGTTTGTGATATCGATGTCATCAATAATAGGCCAAAATTGAGATGTTAACATCTCGCGATAGTGTGATCCATTGACCGTTACCGCATTTCCAGCCTCATCTTCGAAAAAAACGGCCCAATCACGCCTCCGGACCACATAGCGTACCATACAGTGACACGTTGAGCATGCAAAGGCTTCTCAATAATCGCTTTAGGATTTTCAGAAGCCCAAATGCGGCAATTTTGCTTTATGACGTACCCAGACAAGTGAAAATGGGCTTCGTTTGAAAAAATGATTTTTTAAGAAAAACCAGCGGGCTGTTCCTGAATGAATTGAGCGAATCTACGGCGATGTGAATGGTCGGTCAGCTTCAATTTCTGCACCAGTTGAACCTTGTAAGGCTTCAAAGCCAAATCCTTACGCAAAATTCGCCATGGAGGAATTGACAAATTTGGATCTTCTTCAACACTTTGGCTCACGGCTGCGATGTTTTCGATTGAACGACCCGGTCGAACACGCGTTGGTGTTGGCACATTTAGTACCGAGCCTGTCGATTCAAATTTAGCGACCAAATTCTTAATAGCAGTCTCAGAAGGATGATTATGTTGTCCGAAAATACCACGAATTTTACGAAACGTAACTTTAACAGAACCACCATTTTCATAGTGGATTTAATTATTTTCATGCGATTTTCGAGCGTAATTTAATTCATTGTAGCAATCACAGAACACTATTACTCCTATCGGAGAAGAACGACAACTTCATACAAAATTTAGGAAATGCTATATATAACCACTAGTACCGTCTATCGTCAGCCCCTGCACTTCTAGTGTGGCGGGAAAATTTGAACGTGGTCTTTTTTGTTTTCTTATTTTTATTTGAGGTATTTTTGGGTTGCCTATCCCAGCGCTAAATAAAAGAAAAAAATTACAAAATTTTTATTTATTTATTCAAAATAAAAATACAAATTAAAATAAAAAACATACATAACTTAAGATAAAATTTCTCCAGCAGCTTAGTTCTTTCTATAAAGACATTTGATGGGTTTAAACATGAAAAGAAAATCAATATTGATTACAACATTTCAATTACTTAAGTAAACAATGATAAACAATATATATAAGATTTACAATCATGGATAATTTGATAATATGCACAATCACAAATCACAGAATGTCTACAATAACCAAAATATCAACATTTTAATCAAAAACAAGTTAATTAATAAATAAGCTCCTACACACAAGTACAAAGTGCAACATTCACAAATAATAATTTTGTTTTGATAATATTTGGTTGTCTATCTATTTCCCTGAATTGAAACTAAAAATTTTGTCTCTATATTATATGCAATATATTAAGTATTGAATGCAGCTTATAAATAGAATAATTTTAATTCAAAATTATAAAACATATTAAATATTAGATTACAAAAATATTCGTTATTTCATTTTAAAAATTTTCATATAGAGTACTTTCTTTTTCAGGTTCAACATTATAATGTTGTCCCTTTTGAAGATCCTGTTTGTGGTTTTGCAGCAATAATTTGCGAGGGACCAGCTTGTGATTCCACAAAATAAAATGGGAATACACTTTGTTAGTCTGGAAATAAATAAAAACTGAAATAAATTATAGTATCACAAAATTATTATATAAAATTAAATTAACATTATATTCATTGACATTACTTTCATAGTAAATCAGTCCCTGCTTATGGCACTACATTACCCTTCTACCAATACAAAATAAATGAATGGATCTTGTTCATCCAACTTGCTCTATAATAACTATGTGAAAGGAAGTCTTGTGTTTATCTATTGTTTAAGAACCATTTGATGCATATATTTCTACTGTGTTGTACAAGTTGTGCCTTTAAATTTGACAGGTTTAGGACGAAATGTAATTATTCATAGATTGTGACGCCTGAACTTTCTTAAGGTTTGCTGTTGTTTAAAAAAAAAATTGATTGTTAAAGGAATATAAAAAAGTATAATACTTTCGTTTTTAGTCCAGACACAAATATAAAATTCTATAAAAAAGATGGAACACCTTCATCAAAACGACACGTGGAACGCCGAAAGTTCAGAGTGATTTCTTTTCTTTTTTTTTCTAAGAAACATTGCCAGGTTATGGTTTAAAATAAAAGAGCATATCTTTGTCTTTGATACTATTATCTATTGCATAGTGTCTTTGGTTTTGTTTTAATTAAAAAAATTATTTTTCAAAGGGTAGTACTTGTGGTACACATGTGTATCTTGATCGAGCGAGCGTAAGATGTTTATGTTTGGGTACACATGTGTATGCTAATCGAGTCTACAGGTTAAAAATAACATGCAGTGTGTTGCACTTTTAATAATGTAAGGAAGGGCTTGTGCTAACTTTATAGACTTCAATCCTTTGGATGCTTTGTCCGATCCAATTATTATAAATTAGTAAAGCATTAACAGGATTCAAACTACTGTATGTGGTCTGTCCATCCATGTTAGATCCAGATGATGGTCATATGAATATTCATCATCATCTTCATTACAGTCTATCAAAGTCCACTCGTGAAAAAATCCCCATATAAAATATCTGAGTAATCCTTAAAGAAAACTATATACATACCATATTATCATATACATTATACACTTTACTTACATCACATGGGACTGCAGTTCTTAAGAGCTTTTTCTTGGTTGCATCATTAAATTAACCATCATGAAAATGTTTTTCACACAGCGTTCTGGGCTTATTATGTAGCTTTATCTGGAAAGCTAAAGTAGTATAGTGCACTTGGGAAGGAATATAATATTTCGCCCACAATTTACAGCTGAAAACAAAAGATATAATTATTAAATACAAATATTATCAGAGTAGGTCCAATGGTTTACAAACCAATAATTTGTTTTTAAATGGTTAAAGAGAAACAATAAGTTGGACAAGAGATTTACTTTAAGGTTAGAACTTATTAAATAGTGTATATGTATATTGTATACGTACCGCAAAATATACTTTACTGCGGGTTTCGGAAACCTAAATAATTTAATGTTGTCAATGGTTGGTAAGCTGTTGCACTTAGAACACTTTTTCTATTTTCTTTATCCGCCATTGCAGCGTAGTTTTTAGAGTCACTATTTCGTATTTCAATACGAATCATTGACTAACACATTGCACATCATATAAACGAAGGACATTAATCTCAACTCAACATCGTAAGCTTGCAAAATCTTAGAAAAAGACACAAGCAAAACAAACATAACAAACAATCATGAACAACAATAATTTATACGGCGGCACCATATTGTGAGAAATGAGAATTATATACTCATTTAGATATTTCGGTGCTACCAGTACAAAATATAATTTTCTACTCAATGAAAATAAAAACAAAAAGAAAACATTTATTTTTCTTTTACTGTCAAGGATATGCTAATATAATAACGTAGAAAAATACGACAGGCATAGTTATCTTCCTATGGATTATTATTTCTATATTCAAAATTTTTGAGTGTAATTTATCTTTAGCAAAATCTTACTAATTATGAAACAAGACATTTATCTGACAAATGGCAATAATAAAATTCTGCCCCCGTAGGTACTTCATTCTGTCCATACAGAGTTGACCGGGCCTGGTAGCAATTGCCAAAGCATCTACTACGAATAGGTCAAAAAACTAAATGTCAAAACTGTCATGTTGTTGGTGTTGCCCCAATTGAAAAACAAAGTTCTTGTTGAAAACCCATTATTATCCTTGGTTGGTAGTAGTATCCTTGATAGTTGGTAGTACTTAAATGGATCCTTCTGGTTCATATTTAAGGCAATGTATGATTATGTATGTCAGTGACTTGCGGATCACCAACCTTATTACCCGGTTATCGATGCAAAATACGGTTGAGAGCTGTATTTTGTGAAGGCTGTGTGGTCTAACTGGACAACATTGTAGGGACCAGGATTGTTACGGTCAGTTTTACAAGCTTCAACATACCCTGCTGGTGAATAAATCTCGCGATCTTTTAACTGCTTCTCAATTGCGGAATTCATCGCATCACATTCCATTTGGGTGTGACCCTTCTGAAGGTATTTTTGGACTATGACTATACCTATCTTAGCGGCTACGAATAAAAGTGCATTGGAAAGAATAGAATTTCTATTTTGGTATGTGCACCCATCCCTGTATATAATCACTTTGCGAATGACTGCCGTATCAACATGCTTAATTATGAACTACTATGATACTCGAAAACTCATCCCCTAAACCGCCTTCAGATTCATCCCAGAGGAAACAAAATCCTTCTTTGGTCTTCAGATTATTTATTGTAAAATTATGCACCTTCAGCTTCATCTTGTAATAGTGCTGAAGCTTTTAAATACGGACAAAGCAAGACAGCTTGCAAGTCCATAGTAAATACAGCAACAGAAGCACCATTTTTTTGCTTGTCGTTCTCTTTCTGGCTTTGTACTTCCGCTTTTCGTATTAAATGATAGTCACTGACATTTACAACGTTATGACACAGCAAGTGTTGCACTGGTCCGTTTTTGGACGAAATAAGGACAAATTCAGGCCCTCAAATAATTCCCAATATGTATACCTTGAGGCACTGAGATGAGTTTTGTTTTGGTCTTTAGTATATTTTAAATATTCATTAAAAAGTGCCGATTTGGATTGCTAAGAGGGTTAATAGTAAAGTTTTGTTGAACTTTTTCTGCAATAATGTAATTTAAGTTTCGGCTGGGAGTGAGAGAACTCTCGCAGTAACTCTTTTTTCAAGTTATTTGCTTGACCTCTGTTGTTGATTCTGTCTGAAACGGGCACTCTATTTCTTAACCTCGTATGTTGTTTAAATTTACAACTATATGAGGTTTTCACGAGTAAATTTTAACAAATTGCTGTCAAATTAATACTAACCTAATATTTGTAGCCGTTATTGGATATAAATTATAAACTAAGATACCCTAACATACCACTTTATTTTCACTATAATCCGTTAAAATCTTATGTGAAAACCTGGTATGTCACTTGAGAGGTTTGCTTTACCGGGGACATACGAAATTTTTCTGGCAATGATCCCGCCAAATAAAAGAACGCTAAACTATAACTCGTTAATTATGAAAATACAGCTAGAGTTTACTTAGAACTATAAAAAATATAAATAAACTTACTTCACACCGCCCACAACATGCACTTTTTACGAGGTTTTCCCACTTATGAAGACAAGATGGCGGACGAGTAATAAATAAGAAGTTTTTTTTTATATAGGATAAGGCGACAAACGAGCACACAATCCACCTGATGTGTGCAGTGAAGCACCACACTCTCACAGAATACCAGCGTATAATAGTAGCTTGATGATGCTGTGTTTCGTATGGTGAGTGTAGAGAACCGGAGACCCTTTTTACTGCAGCCGAGGCATTCCATTAAAGTCCTCACGGGTGACAACGCATCTGCATTTTGATTCGTAATCGAAGATATATGTAGATGTCTATGGGTCACAGCATCCACTTACCATCAGGTGGACTGTGTGCTCGTTTGTTATCCTCTCCTATAAAAATAAAGAAATAAAAAATTAAAAACATAATGAATCTGTACTTTATACAGCTTACACAAAACAACTGTTTCTAAATAAAGGAAGGATGAGATTAAAACAGAGGAAAAGCCATACACGTTTTTTCACAGGAAAAGTAAAGGCAGTTATACACATTAAAATAGCTCGTCGGTTTACTTAGTGTAGTTTCTCAGGCGCGCCGAAATTTTCCTCGCGTATGTGACTTGGCTCCCTTTTTACTGCGGCTGCCGACGCGTCCGTCACAGTTTTTACGTCATAGTTTTGTCGACACTACGTTCCTTTCAAATTACATAACCATTACGTTGGCTCTACATCACTACCATGTTTTGAGACAAGTCCGGATTTACATCTTGGTTATCCACACAGAAATTGTTATAATACTATTATAAGTTATAAAAAAGAATAGAATTTATAAAACTTTTTGTGAATATTGTTTGTTTTATTTTTATGTAATAAGGGTGGGAAACGAGTAACACAGTACACCAGATGGTAAGTAGATGCTGTGGTCGATTTTCACTTACATCTATCCTCGTCAAATACAAACGCGTTGTCACCTCTGTGGACAAAGATGGAATGCTTCGTGCTTCGTGTTTACGACTCTCTACCCTGAGCATACAGAGCAGCATTAAGCTACTGTTTCATACTGGTACTTTGTGTCACGTATAGTCACAGAATATAATAGAAAGTAGGACGTGATCCTTCCCGGGTCGAGCCGACCCATTCATGCTATAGTCATAATATAGCTGCATCATAGCTCTACAACGCAATACAATTACAATTCTCTTACTAAAATCAGAAGATGGAAAAATTGCAACACGTTTTAGGTACGACACCCCTTATAAACTAACATGAAATCGCACAAGTTGTACATGGACCATAAATAATTTAGTTTTTGTTTCATTATACGTAGTATAAAAAAGCTATAACTAGCTTGTTGAATAACTTGGATTCTGCCTACGTGGATTACACAACTCGTAAAAAATAATGTTTTTATTTAACCCGAAAACCGACTTTTACATGTTTCCTTAATATAATATGTTTAATTGTTATTAAATGAAAGTAAACGGTACACATTATCTTATTCGTATGGTAAATGGTAATGAGAGACCAAGGAAGAACTATGCTCTCACATAGTACCAGCGTAAATAGCAAGCTTATTGCTTGATGCTGCTGTGTTTTGCACGCTGAGTGTATAGAAGCGGAGTCCCTTTTTACTGAATACGAAACATTCCATCTAATTCCAACCCTGACGACGAAGATTTTGATTCTTATTCTAGAATACACTCTATACTCACTTGTCACGCTTAATCTATAGAAATCGGTCTCAAGGCAGCAAGACAAAATTGTCACCCTATTTCATTGCCGTGTCAGTTTTTGCTCAGTCCAGCAAATTCACTTAATTGTGTCTACGACCCCAGGGCGCGCGAGACTCGCGGTAATTGTGGTCAAGTCCTCGACGCTGCTCCGTGATAGCGTTTTGGAAACCTCTACACGCTAATGGTAGAAGACGATTAGTGTACTTTAAACTGCCTACAAACGTTCAAAAAAAGATAAGCGCTTAGAATTATTGCAAAAGAAAATACTTTTTCCAGTTTATATTTTTAATGTGTAAGGAATTTTATTGTTGTTTTAATTAAAATGGTTAATATAATTGTGAGATCATATAGATCTTAGGCGTAGAGGTCAGATGATCAAACCAACTCGCCTGAGCAGTATTCGATAATATATTTCGGGATTAAGCAACCGCAGTTTTTTTTTTTCTATGCGGTCACGTATAAAAATTTTATTTTTTGTGTGTGTGTGCGTGGTGACTATATACTCTTTGCTCACTAACTTAAAGTCCGTTGTTGTAGGAGGTGCAAAAGTCAAACTAAAATATCCAAAATATAAAAATTAATTTTATCAATTTATTGGTTGAACTTACACGAAGGTTATAGACAAAATACAATAATATTATCTACAGTAGGTCGCGCGTATCGTACTAAGAAATTTATTTGAAAGTTATAGGTATACCATTCAACTTCAATGAAAGTATTATCATTCCTAATTAAATAATATAACTCTTCGAAAAAAAAAAATGATATTTCCACAATTGCACGATTATTTCTGCTGCGGCAGCTACGCGCCGGAATCCGGCTACTCTTTGATAAATATTTATTTTCATGTGTCAATACAAGGTACTATGGCAATCCACCAATACCTACCTTCATGTATGGTAGTAAAAGTTATGATAAAAGTTTGGTGGGGCAGAAGCAGTACGGGAGTAAAATTAATGCTGTAGAAATTAAGAAGTATGTTAGAAGTGACTGAATGAAAGGGTGTGAAATTGTGTGATAAGAGAAAATTGTGATTTACATCATATTGTGACCAGAGTTAAGAAAAGAATGCTTCGGTGGTTTGGTCATGTAGAAAGAATGAATTAGAAAAGAATCACAATGCATTAATGCGGTAGAAGTAAGTGGCAGATTGGGCAAGAAACGCCCTAGACGAAAATGTATCAACCAAATTGGCGACATATTAATGATAGGCCAAGTTAGGAGTACTCTTAATTGACGAACAAATTCGCATTGATATCGGGATGTAAAAAAAGCGATAGAGAGTGAGAATCGTTCCTCCTTTTTCTCTAGTGCACGACGACGGCATTTGCATTTGCCGCTAATCGAACTCGCGCGCTTCTAAGTTGACATTTTTTAATTATGATTCCGATTTGCGCCCGCCAAAGAATTGGTGTAAATATAAAAAAATCAATAAGATTTCAGCAATTAGTTTTATAAGCTTGTGTGTCTTCAAGGCGTGTGAGTGTGACATCTTCATGATTGGTGACATACTTACTCAGTACGATGCTCTTGACTAGATTGAGGAAACTTATTTGTAATATCAATATCATTTCTATAATATTCATTATAGAATAATGAATATTATAGAAATGATATTGTATAATTTTTTAACCCTGACATTGACTTTATTTATTATTTTAATGATGTAATATTAATTTGACTATTTTTTACTTATATTTGTTTGATCAGAGAAAATAAT